>CM034706.1:129428610-129443415 GCA_020142125.1 Phrynosoma platyrhinos | reverse complement strand
GACTTTCACATACATATTTTATTTCTATCACTGTATGTCCCATGTTGTGTGGATGTAAACTCTTCATTCTGCTTCTGTTGACTTGTCTGACTCCTTTCCAGTAGCTCCTCTGGCTACCATCAACCACTGATCTAAAGTCTAGCAGCAGCTAAAGGATATGTAGGATAATTATAAAGGTAAAGGTAAAGGTTTCCCTTTCGACATGATTGGCTAGTCATGTCTGACTGTAGTAAGTCTCCATTACTAAGCGTGGTCAAAAATGACTCTATGGTCATGTGACCAGCATCACTAAACACCAAGGGGTACAGAATGCTATTGTCTTCCCACCAAAGTGATACCTATTTATCTATTTGCACTTTTATATGTTTTTCAACTGATAGGTTGGGCGTCTCTTGGGTCTTGAATTGCCAATCTGCCAACCTTTCAGTCATCAGATTTGGTGTCTTAACTGCTCAGCCACCACATCCCTAGGATAATTATACCAGGTCCCATTAACTGGGAGGAGGAGCTATACACTGTGGAGCCAGGAATTTCATGGAGTCCAAACTGAAGCCCATTGCTACAAGGGAGAAAATTGTATTAACATGAATATTGTTCTTGAGAATATTTATGGAAAGTTATTTCCATAAATCTCTTCAGCTGTTGTTTAGATTTGTGAGATGTGATGGAAACAATCAGAGGCAGTGTTAAGGCAGAACAGGTGACATTATGAACAGTGTCTCACTGTCCTCCATCCTTCTCTAGAACAAGAGAGCACAAATTTGCATTTCTCTGAACATGAGGCAGAAGCTTTCATACACATGGGAACTATGATTAATCAGGGTTCCAGATTACACAAAGGATTCTCTTCAAGAGCAAGTGAACACAAGTAGAAGTGCTTTGTAAACCTTTTCATTCAACATGCATGAGGATATAGGCAGCCAAGACTAATAATTGGGAGATTGATCTCAGGGACAGTGAAAAACAGTGGTACCTCAGGATTAAAAGACATATTAACAGATGCATCACCCTTTCACTTCCTTTAGTACATTTAGGCACTCCTTTTAAGTAAAGTATGCTGGAAATGGGGGAGATGAAATTCCTACTGAAACATGCAGCTGTTTGCTCAGAGATGGTTCCAGATTATTTTAAGACCCAAGCAAAGAAGCATCATTGTCTCTACCCTGAACACACCACTAGATCCATAGTCTACAGCCAAGTCCTCTGATACAATCACATCTGCTCAGACACACAGGACAGGCCAAACTCAAGGAATTATAACAAGCATTCCTCAAACAACAGTACCCACCACATGAAGTGAAAAAATAAATAAACAAGGCAAGAATGTACTGATCTATTATGGAACAAAGTGAAGAGGGAAAATGACAAAACCCCACTAGTGGTCACGTACAGCTCCCAATTGGACCACTCAGGTGCATCATCCCATTCTGGACAATACTGCCACTCTTTCAAGGGCTCTTGGTGGCAGACCTCTACTCACCTACAGACAGCCTCCAAAACTCAAACAAGTACTCACCCACAGGAAGAGATATGATAGATGGGGACACAGGTACTAAACTTTGCCACAAATCAAGATGCCAATTCTGCCCACACATTTATCCAGGAAATGTCATCACAAGACCTAATGGCATCACCCACAATATTAGAGGGGCCTTCATGTGCTCATCCTCCAATGTGATCTATGCTAGCAATGCCCTTAGGCACTCTACATTGGGCAAACAGGCCAGTCCCTGCACCAGACAATAAATGGACATAAATCAAACATTAGGAATGGGAATATACAAAAACCAGTGACAGAACATTTCAATCTCCTTGGGCATTCCATCTCAGACCTCAGAACAGAGGTCCTTGAACAAAAGAACTACAAAGGCAGATTGGAAAGAGAAACAGCAGAATTGGAATTTATCCACAAACTACTGTCCTTCAGCAATGGATTGAACAAAGACAATGGGTTCCTTATTCCTACACACACTTCAACACAATTTGACCCCATCCTCATAAGGGTGCCCTACATTCATCTATTCCTCTCATCACAGGCTAGTCTCATTACAAAACTAGATCTGCCAGTTCATCCCCATGCACAAAGACCACTTTCCTATCATTAAGACTGGACCTGTCACTTCATTTCCATACACAAAGGATTTGTAATTTGAATTGACTTCCTTACACATATATGCCTGTGCCTGGCCTCCACTCCACCAAATGCATCTGAGGAAGTAGAATGAAGTCTATGAAAGCTCATGTTGCCAATTTCTTTCTTTCAGTTAGTCTCAAAGGTACTACAAGATCTCCCTAAAAGCATCATTAAGTATGTTAGCTCTACTGTTTTATTACTTATACTTATGGGAAAGCTGGTAGGATGGAAAAGAGGGTATTTCAAAAGGCCACTTCTTGAAGTTCAAGTATGTGCTACTTCTCTCTCTTCCAACCCAGATAGCCTCTTTCTGCTTTCATGAGCAGAGCCTGGAAAAGCTACTCTGGGTCCCAGAGCATCATCCTACCACTGGTTGGCTACATCACATTGTTATATTGGTCCATGGGATCAAGTCCAAGTGATTGGCCATCTGGAACCTGTGACCCCTAGTCCTGCCTTTGTAGACATCTACAACTGGTTACTGAGCTCCTGTTGAAACTACCAAGTAAGGGGAACTCTTGACACAGGGTGAGGAGTGGTGACAAGGACTATACATGGTGCCAACAAACAAAACAATCAGAAAATCCTAAGGTGAGTTTCCCAATTTATGCATATATCTCCTCTTCACTGTCCCACTGTTCTCACTGGTGCTTTGTTTCTGGAAAAAAAAGAAGCTTCCACGCTAACAGCCTCCATTCCCTAGTGTGTATGCTGTCTGTATAGTGTGTTCTGCTCTTCTGCATGAAGAGGCTGACTGAAAGCCTACCACAGCATTTTCTGAAGTGTTACTAACATTTAACTAACATGAAGCCACCCTCTCCTCTATGTAAAGTTGCTGTGAGCCTATTAGACTTTAGCTAGGCAAGATGCCTTGTGCTTTATGCCTAAGAACAGCTGCAAAGACCTCAGCATTACATGGTGATGGAAGGAATATGCAGAGGCAGCTGCTCCCAGCTCCAGCTTATTGGATGGTGTGCAATAAAGCATCTGTAAGCACCTTCATCAGCAATTCAAACAGGCATCCAGCACAGTCAGCAACAGCACTACCGTCTTTTCAAAATGGGCCCAGAATTTAAGTTGGCTTGGTTTGTGTATCTTGCTGGTAATCTTGGAAGCTGCAATGTGATGGAAGCTGCAGTTCTAGCAATAACCCCAAGGTGGCATGGGCCTAAATGTTACAGTGTCATATGTGGTTCTAAGGTAGTGTATCCTATTGCATAGCTAGAAATGCTGACTCTTGTGCATTTCTCTGCATTGCCCTGGATCTTGTAAACAGCTGTACCTGGGAGGTGCTGCACACCAGCATCCTAGCTCTAAAAGAACAGCCTATGCCAGGGGAGACCAAAAATCCTTCTGGTCTGGCACTTTGTCTCCTGCTGGGGCCAAACAGATGCCATAGCTCAAAGGCAGAGCAAGATGAAAAGCCCCCACCCCCAATTGTTTGTCTCCACGATCTGTAAATCAGAGCTGCACTGCTGGGTCTGAATACAAAGCTGTCATCCCTTTAGTGCCAATGTTTCCTTGCCAGGTGATTGAGAACAGTGTTTAAGGGCACTGTGGCCATGCCACTATCCCCTTAGATTCAGCCTCCATCTGCAATATGGGATTACAATTCTGTTGCCAGGATTACTAACCATGTGTGTGATATGTCTTGAAAGCCTTATGTAAATACAAAAGGTTATCAATGTTATTCAATGATACTGCACAGCGTGTCTTAACGATACTGCCTGCCCAACAAAACAGCTCTTTTCCTGGGTACCACAGTGCAGCTTGAACCATTTGGGCTCCTCTTGCCATGGCACCTCTTCTGCTATGAGCCACATATGACCATTGGAGCCTGCTGTGATTTATGCCTCTACCCCTCCTGCTCTCCTCCATCCTCTGCTGCTTTGTGCTTTTATTTGCACAGGCTTGGAGACAGCCTGAAGCCCCCCTCCCTATCCCACTCTTCAGAAAAGGGGCTCACTTGAGCTGTGGCTAATTGAAGCCTTTGGGAGTCAGCACACGCTGCATTGAGAAAGATGAAATGCTACAGGGCAGCACAAGATTAGGCGCACGCCTGTCAGAAGCAGCTTCACTTCCACCCCTTGGCATCTCTGGACCTGTCACTTCACCATCCGCCTGGTGTCCTTTCCAAGCACCATCAAAGCAGGAGCTGTTCACTGTGATATCAAAGCTCCGGGAGCATTGGATGTAGCTCCATGTGACATGCCTTGGCTTCCAGATGCAGCTCAGTTGGGGGTGGGGAGAGAGAATTAGACCTGTCTCCTGGAGCACCAGCAACTGGGCAACTGCCCCCACTATGCATGATGACACTCTTCACCAGTAAACACACAGGCACATCCATGAGACTGAGCACATGAAGTCAGATATGGATTATAGAGTCAAGAAGTTATGTAGCTGTGTTGGCTTAAGTAGCTGTACTGGATTAATTTAGCCTGAACCCAGGAACTGGGGGGTAGAAGCAGGGAAGAAAATAAAATGATTCTAACTAATTATAATGGTGAAACTCTTGCCTTCTCATGAGCTCACCAGGTGTGAAGCCACTGTCTCAGCCTCCACCCACCTGGCCACATACAGTATGGAGATAATAATTTCAACTTACTTTACTATAGGGGTGAGAACTGTGCTTTTGAGCTATTGCTCCCAGCAGTCTGCACTGCTCACTATGCTGGCTTGGTCTGATGGGATTTGCAGTTGAGCAATATTTGGAAGACTGTGCAATTTCCATCCCTGCTCGTTCTTGTACAGTAGGCCCTCCTCATCCTCAGATTTTTTTATCCACAAATTCAGTATCCACAGCTTGAAAATATTTTTTAAAATATACAAATTCCATAAAGCAAACCTTGATTTTGTGATTTTATATAAGGAACATCATTTTGCTAAACCATTATACTTAATGAGACTTGAGCATACATGGATTTTGTTATCCACAGGAGATCCTGGAACCAAACCCCAGTGGATGACAAGGACCACTGTATTAGTGCCATGATAATAAAAGTTAAGCACTATTGTTAAGAATCCACTGGTGTTTGTGGGGCACACAGAGAAAGGACTGTCCAACCTTCAATGCAATAGACAGAAACATGATCCCTTAATGACTGAAGCCACAATTCTCCTGCTGGGTACCTGACCAAATACATTCCTGGAGGGCTTACAAGATAGTGGTAGGCATGCAAGAAGCACTGGTTATGTTCTCATAGCCAGAAGCCCAATGACAACACAATCCTCTGCACCTCCCAGGTACAGCTGTTTACAAGGTCCAGGAGAATGCCTTCATTGTTGTGATATCAGCAGTTGGAATACAGCCAGATCATTCTAGGCTGCCCAGCCTTCTCTCAGAAAGTGCATGGATAGGGGAAGGGGGGACTGCAGGTGAATGTTGAGTCCAACATGTGCAGAGAGGGGGAGAAAGGGTGGAATTGTGCCTGATGGGACATTATGCTCCATCTTATGATGCAAGATCATGGCCCAACTTGGCAGGACAAGTTGCATAGTACCTTCCAAATTTTGGGATTTTTTGATTACAAGATTCAGGACAATGAAGGCTGTCCAGGATATTGAAAGTTGGTCAACATGTTGAGATTCTGGATATTCAGAATCCTGGATGTTATTCTTTCCTTTAACACTTCACATCCTAAAGAAGAAGAGGAAGAATTATCCCTTAATGAATTAATTAGGGATAATAAAATACTAACAAAACATAAACCAAAATTATGATTAATGAATTTAAATTTATAACTTGGAATGTTCAAGGTTTGAATACACCTCAAAAAAGAAAGAAAATATTTCATAATCTACAAAAACTAAAATGTGATTTAGTATTTCTACAAGAGACTAGAATAAAGAGAAAAGATGTTAAACACCTGAGAAATGTAAAATTGGGTCAAGAATTTGTATCGGCAGCCCAGACAAAAAAGAAAGGCATGGCAATATATGTCAATTCTGCATATGAAGTGAAAGAAATCTTAAATGACACCCCCCCATAGACATTTTGTTGTGGTGGAATTTGTGTTGGAATATATGGACCACTTGAGTCTAAAGGAAAATTTTATAATAATCTCTTAACAAAATTAAAAACCTTAATGGCAATTCATTTATATTAATGGGTGATTGGAATAGTGTAATTAACCCTAAAATTGACAGATCGTCCACAAAGAAAAATAAATAAAATAAAAGACATGCAAGGGAAACTTCCCAAAGAATTTTTTGAATTAATGGACTTTATGACAATTAATGATGCATGGAGGACTAAGTATGGAAATGCAAGAGATTATACCTTCTTCTCTAACAGGCACAAATCATGTTCATAAGTAGATATGCTTCTCGTTTTGAGTACACTATCTATAAGAATTGAAAAGATAATTATATTACCAAAGATATGGTCTGACCACAATGATTATGAAAATGCAGTAACAATGATTATGAAAATGCAGAAAAGAGAATTTAATTGGCACCTAAATGAAAACTTATTGAAGAATGAAGACATTAAAAAGAAATCGTGAAAGTACAAATAACTCCTTTCAAGAAAATTTAGATAAAGGAGTACCCACACATACAGTGTAGGATGCATCTAAAGCAGTGATACATGGACTATTTATGAAAAAAATGCAGAAATAAAGAATTAATTAATAACTGCTGAAGACATTTTAAAGGTGATAAAAAGATGCACATCTGGGAAATTACCTGGGCCAGATGGATTTATAATGGAATATTATAAAACATTTATGAAATAATTGATAACCCCACTCCAAAGGACAATGAATGACATATTAAAAGGCAAAATATCTATATATCATGGACACAAGCAACTATAACGATCATCCCTCAAGAAGATAAAGACCCATTGGAACCTCACAATTATAGGCCCATATCTTTATTCTGATTACAAAATACTGGCTTCCATTTTGACTGAAAGATTAAAATAAATTATGAAAGAGTGGATTCATGAGGATCCACAGAATGATTAGAGATAACATTAGAAAGATAATTAACCTGATTGAGTATCATAGGAAAAACTGTGACAAACAATTACTCTTAATCTTTTTTAAATGCTGACAAAAAGCATTTGACAAAATTAATTGGGAGTTTTTGTGAAATGTTATGGAAAAAGTGGATTTAGGTGAATACTTTACAAAATGGATCAACAAGATATATACCTACCAAGAAGCAAATATAATTGGAGAGAAAACAGAAACATTAAAAATATATAAAGGAGTAAGACAAGGTTGTACTTTGACTCCACTGCTTTTTCTAATTGTTATGGGAGTGCTGCTTGTGATGAACAGAAAGGTAGCAGGGAGCTGTGAAGACCAGAAGACAGCTGGCC
Organism: Phrynosoma platyrhinos; assembly: GCA_020142125.1. Classification (NCBI taxonomy): domain Eukaryota; kingdom Metazoa; phylum Chordata; class Lepidosauria; order Squamata; family Phrynosomatidae; genus Phrynosoma; species Phrynosoma platyrhinos. The sequence continues at coordinate 129,435,952 of CM034706.1, read as the reverse complement.
AATCCTGAGACAGCTGGAATCAGCCAATGAGAAAAGAGGGGCAAAATGCTGCTCCTTTCAGAGCCGCCAAAAAGGACACCCCAAGAGCTGCTGTGCGGCTCTTCTGTTCCCCTTCTGGAGCAGTGCATCAAGACGCTTTGCCAGGAGGATGTTCTGATGCCAAGCACTATGTGTAATGCAGTGTGGCATCAGGACCTCCTTGGGGAGGGGTTGCGGCAGCCAGAGAGCAGCTGCCCCTCCCCATCCCTGCCTCAAGGACACTGCAAAGGGCCCATCTGCAGAGGCCCTTAGTCTCAAAGGTGCTGCAAGATCTCCCTACATACTGATTCTACAGACTAACAGGGCTATATTTTTTAATTCTACCTGCATAGCTATAGATTAGATATATAAAATATATCCCAATGAAAAGGGAGCACATATATGCAAGTACATATTCAAAGTACACATACAAATCAACAATTAAATAGTTAAATGTTGGAACCAAGAAGCACAAAACCTCATATGCATCTTTCAGAAATGAGGCTGAATCCACATTTTCTCAGCACACAAGCCTGAGTTGCATTAACTCTAAATGTTGAGACTCCCCAGTGTTTACTGCAGGTGATTTTTCAGGTCTCTAGTAGGGGAAAAACCCACTAATTGCAACTCCTTTGTCATTTGAAAGAAGAAGAACATCCCTGATTGGTGGTAATAAAGCTGCATGCTACAGCTTAGGGAATTCACCTGCCTGCAAAATGAGGTTAAATAAATAGCTAATAGGAGCTCTCAGTAATTCAGAATCATGTGTGCGTGTGTGCTCACACACACATATAGAGGCATGCACAGATATACATTGATGAATTAGTTTATGTCAGAATTAAATATGTACATACACATACTGAGATTCACAGCTACAGAGACATGCACTACAGAATATATACAGATGGAAGAATTTCCATTACTATGTCTGAGAGTACATTAATTTATTTTCCCCATGGAAATTTCATTAGCAAACACTGTGTTTAATCCTACAGAAACATTCAGTGTATAATGTAGACATTTACAACACTGCCTTTTTATAGTATCAGTAACTTATTAAGAATTGTTACACCAATAACAATATACTTTAAACATATAAATTCCAGAGGGGGCTTTGGATAAAACATGATTTGTTGCGTTCTGAGCATGCTCCCCTAATCCCTCTGTGTTGACTATGGAGCCTAAAGCTCAGCTGCCAACCAGATTTCATCTTCTAAGGAATCCCCAGATAAATTATTCTAGGGAGGGGTTGTAGCTCAGGCTTTGCATACAGAAAGCACCAGGTTCAATTAATTGTCAGTATTTCCAGTATGGGAAAGACACTTTTATGAAAGCCTAGATTGCACCAGCCAATCTGTACAGACAATGCTAAGCTAAATGGAACACTGGCTTCATTTAGTATAGGACCTCTATATTATTTTGGAAAAAGAACGGAGGTTGTCATTTTTTGTTTTTTGCTTTCATGTGAATCCCTGGACAAGCAGAGAACCTGCATGGCTATATGTTGTGTGTGTGTGTGTGCATGTGTGATTGCATATTGATCCCTCACTTCAGAACATTCAAAGCTTTCATCCAGAAACAATGGTTAAAGACAATGTTAGTCCTACCTAGAGTAGACAAATTGGATTTGTTAATTTATTACAAGTAACTGAAGCCTCATTTATTTCAGTGGTAAGACTAGCACTGGATTTAGCTCAGTTGCACATGAGCAAAACTTTATAAATTATTCATAGCACAGAAAAAAAGGATAGAACATTTTCACCATCTCATACAGGATGTTGAGAAAGAATGTGCAAGGAGATGCCAGATACTTCCTTGCACAATGAACTTGAAAAGACATACATAGATCTAACCCCATAACACTAGGACAGTGATGGTGAATCTTTTAGAGACCGTGTGTTCAAACTGCAACCCACAACCCACTCATTTATCGCAAAGTGCCACACCCTTCTAGCTGCCTAGTAACAAACTGGTGACCTCTGTGCTGGAGCAATGGTGAATGTACCCACAAAAAGGGCTCTGAGTACCATCTCTGGCATGCGTGCCATAGGTTTACCACCACTGCACTAGGACATGGTGGTCATACAATGAAACTAACTGGCAATAGACTCAGGACAGACAAAAGACATAGTATTTTTAATACAAAGTACAGTCAATTTTTGAAATTCAGGGGATGCGACTAACCAAGCATAAATTACTAATACTTTATTAGAATAAAATCATACTATTAATAACATTATAAAACCAAAACAACAATGACACAGAACAAAAGAAACAATGATCACAATTATAAAATAACAAAATAGATGCTACATGATACCCAAACATGTACACATTCACCATTGTACCTAACAATATAAACAATTAAGACCTTACTGAGCTTTGATATTTTCTTCATTTTCAAAGTTTAGGGATAATTCAATTTCATTTATTTAATTTGACCTACTTACAGCTTCATTCTATATACAATTTCAAAGTTTCATGTAAGTCTATATATTGCCTTTAAATAGATAAATCCGCTTTCCAGTATTACTTTCTCTCCAACTAAGCCGTATATATGCTTTTATACATGTATACACACACACACACACACACACACACACACGCACGCACACACAATATACCCATATATATATATATGACATATACATTTAAACATGCTTTCTCCACCAGTGATTTTCCTTATATTTTATTTTCATGGCTGTCAATTATATAAATTTGAAATTATATCTACAATCTCTTTTATACAATAAACTTAACTTTCCTTTCTTTCTGTAAAAATTCAATAAAAGGATTACATACCTTCTTACATTTATCCCATGTGTGACCTTTTATTAAACAGGTAAGTTTACCCTTCTCTAGAAAGTCCGAGAGTTTTATAAACCATTTTCACCATTTATTTTTGTATTGGTCTTCCAGTTAGATGCATAAACTAACTTTGCAGGTATTATCATATAAAATAAAAGTTTTCCATGCATTTTTTCAAGCTTATCATTAGAGATCATATCCAGTAAATAACATTTAGGATCCATCAAGACTTTACATCCTAAGATATTTTGAATCCAGAAATGAATCTGTTTCCAATATTTTCTTGCATACTCACAATTCCACCACAAGTGGAAAAAGGTACTAGGTGCTTTTTCACATTTCCAACAATAATTGTCAAGACCCTTATAAAATTTTGCCACATTATTTGGTGTAAGGTACCAACGGTACTGCTATAGTAATATTCCTTCATCTCATAACCGACTGTATATTTCAGTTACTTATTCCAATTCTTCTCCCATTGTTCCAAAGGGATATTTTGTTTTAGGTCTTGTGCCCTTCTATTCATAGAAGTTTTTATGTAGTTTTCTTGCATTTCCAAATTTAACAAAAATGTATACAATCAAGCTATTTTTGTGGTTTTTCCAAGAAGATTATTTCATCAAATTCAGAGCTATTTATATCAAATCCCTATGCATTTTTATCTTTAAGGAATCTCTCCTTAAGTTGAGAAACCAATTAACAACATAGCCTTCTTCCGTCAATTCTTCTTGAGATTTTATATTAACATTCTTTGTTACTACATCCACTTTCAATAATTCCGCATATGTTAACCATTTACCTATTTTAAATTCTTGTCTCTTATGAAAGGCTTCATTTATGGATACCCACATAGGGAGCTTACTATAAATATAAGGCTGATGCTTTTGCCAAGCTTTTAATAAGATTTTTTTTTTTATGAAATGGTTACCAAAAGCCTTGTTTGATTTTAATTTTTCATAAAATAAATATGTGTGCCAACCAAACACAATATCTTCTCCTTCTAGTTGTAATAAACATCTATTTTTAAAATTACATCAATCAGTAAGGGACTCAAAACAGCAAGCATAATAATATAGTTTTAGATTTGGAAGCGCCAAACCACCTCTATTTGAGCTATCCCACATTGCTTTCAGTCTCACCCTAGGTTTTTTACCTCCCCAGATGAATTTAGACAAATCTTTATGCCAATTTTTCAAAAAGGTATTTCATTAGCTATTAGTGAGTATTTTGAAAAAGAAATATCATTCTTGGCAAAATATTCATTTTAATAGAGGAGATTTTACCTAACCATGATAAGCCAATCTTATTCCAATTGTCACAATCTTTAAAAAAATTTTTTGATGTTTTCTTGTATTTATTTTTTAAAAGATCCACATTTCTAGATGTAACAGTTATTCCCAAGTATTTTAATTCTCTTTAATTTGGTAGTTAGATTTTATAATTAACTCTTCTTTTTCTTTTTTAGGCAAATTCATTGTCAGGATGGAAGTTTTGTCTTTATTTATAAACAGACCAGCTACCTGACTAAGGGGGGAAGCAGACAGTGCTTTGCACCATCTTGGAGGCAAGGAAGGGGAGGGGCAACCTCACGCTGGGCGCCCCAACCCCTTCCTAAACATGTCATCGGAACACCCGTCGCTCCACATGACTGGTGCTCCGATTACGTATTTCCGCCGCAGCGTATGCACACGCTGCAATGGAAGAGATGCCAAAGGTGCACCCAACGCCTCTTGCAGTGCACCTTCAGTGTCATGCGGAAGGAGCACTATTTTGAAATTTTGTCTTAACTCATGAATTGTTCTAAATTTTTATTTAAATGGAGGACATTATCTACTGGATTAGCAAGATATATAACCAAATTGTCAGCATAAGGACAAAGTTTAAATTTATTACTTTTATTTTAATTACCTTTATTGATCTATCCATTCTTATTGTGTTATTTAATACTTCTAATATTGTTATGAACAACAGAGGAGAAAGAGGGCAGCCCTGTCTTGTTCTCCTAAAAATTCTAATGTTACTATTCTTTTCACTATTATAATCTTTGCCAATTGTTCTTGGTACACTCTATCAATCCACTTTTCAAATTTTTCTCCTATCTTCAACATTTATAACAAGAGGAAGGGACTTTTTAAACCAGAGATCTCAAGAATTTGATCAGCTTTAGAACTTTAATGGCAGACAGTCTGTGACTACAGAAGGAAGATTAGAAGAAAAGTGATGAAGAATGACAAAAAGAGACAAGAAAAATGGTGAAATAGGAGAGAAAAAGGAAGAGAGGAGAAACATGAAGCCAAAGAGGAAAGATTGAGAAGGTGTTAGTAGAAGTGGTAGAAGTGGTATGGACTGTTTAATAAAATTGATTTGAATTACTTAGTAAAATTGATTGAATTGCTTAATAGAACTGGACTGCTTGATCGAACTGACATGGACTGCTAAGTTAAATTGATTTAGACTGAGAATTCATTTGGATTATTTAAAATAACTGATTTGGACTGTTTAATAGAATTGACTTGGATTACTTAATAGAACTAATCTGGACTACTTAGAAAACTGATTTGAACTGCTTAAAAGAATTGATGTGGATTGTTTAACAAAATTGATTTGGATTGCTTAGCAGAACTAATTTGGACTGTCCAATAGAACTGATTTAGAATGTTTAATAGAAACTGATTGGGACTGTTTCGTAAATTGAATTGGACTGTTTAATAGATTATTGTTGGACTAACCTTGGACTTATTTTGCACTATTGTGACCTATTCTAGATTATGGATAGTGGACTGATCGAAGGTAATAATACCAAAAGACAACATGATAAGAAGACAGAAAACAATTATAACCAAAAAATAAAATTGATTTGGACTGCTCATTGATCTGACTTGGACTGTTCAGTGGAATTGATTTGATTTAGACTGAAAATTGATTTGGACTAGAACCGATAAAAAGAAGGAAGAAAGAAATACAAAATATTAAAAGGAAAATAATAGATATTAAAGTGTATTATTAATGAATTAAGAAATATATAAATGTGAAATTTATTTTTTGGAAATTAATTATAGAATTGTGATAAATTATAGATTGAGAAATTCATAGAAATTATCTGATGAAGTTTGATTGAATACTTGATAGCATACATAATAAGTTTTTTTACAGCTTCTTAATAATAATAATAATAATAATAATAATAATAATAAAATTTATTTGTATACCGCCCAATCGTTTCCCAATCCGGGCGGTTAACAGCATAAAATGCAATACAAGTATAACCCTCCCACCCTTAAAACAGTATTAAACAATTACGATTTAAAATCTAATATCAATTACATTAAAAATCAATAATTACAGTTATAATTACCCCTGAGGTATTTCCAATTTTTATGCAGTGAGGAAGCCAAGTATCACATAATGACCTAAAGTAGGGATAGCCCGAGGCCAGCAGATTAGTCTGGAAAGGCCTGCCAGAAGAGATCCGTCTTGACAGCCTTTTTAAAACTGTCCAAAGATGTTAACTGACGGATCTCGTCTGGCAGGCCGTTCCAGAGTCTGGGGGCAAAAACAGAAAAGGCTCTCTGGGAGGTTACAGATAACCTAGCTCTTTTCAACTATAAAAGGTTTCTCCCAGAGGAACGGAGTGCGTGGGGGGGATTATACGGGAGGAGGAGGTCTCTGATATAACTTGGACCCAAGCCATTTAGGGCTTTAAAGATGATAACCAACACCTTCTACTGTGCCTGGAAGTGAACAGGCAGCCAGTGGAGGGACCTCAAAACCCAAGTGATGTGGTCCCTCCTAGATGTTCCAGAAATAAGCCTGGCTGCCATATTTTTAACTAGTTGTAGCTTCCGAACCTGGCACGAGGGTAGCCCCATGTAGAGCGCATTACAGAAGTCAAGGCGGGAGGTTACCAGTGTGTGCACAACAGTCTCGAGATCCCTTACTTCCAGAAAAGGGCGCAGCTGGCATATCAGCTGAAGCTGATAACAGACGCTCTTGATCGTCGCATTAACCTGATTTTTCATCAGGAGTGACGAATCAAGGAGCAACCCCAGACTGCAAACACAGTCACTGGAGGAGAGTGTGACCCCATCCAGGACTGGAGGTTGCAGGCCAATTCTTGGTTTCGGTACTGTGAGCACCTCTGTCTTGTCTGGATGCAGCCTCAATTTGTTTTTCCTCATCCAGCCCATTACCACCTGAACACATTCATTGAGAGAGGAGATGCCATTGGAATTCATGGCCAATGAACGAGACACGGAGAAATAGATTTGAATGTCATCAGCATACTGATAACACCCAGCACCATAACTCCGTATGATCTCACCCAGCGGCTTCATATAGATGTTAATAATGTTGGGGACAGAATAGCTCCCTGAGGGACCCCACAAGTGAGGTCCCTCTTACTGGAGCTACAGTCCCCGAGCAGCACCCTCTGGGACCTTCCCTAGAGGAAGGACCGGAACCACTGCAGAGAAGTGCCCCCGATACCTAACTCCCTCAGGCGGCCCAAGAGGATGCC
>CM034706.1:129411415-129428510 GCA_020142125.1 Phrynosoma platyrhinos | reverse complement strand
CAGGTCATCTTCCTCACCATACCAAGCAGCTTGTCCACATCCTTGGTATTCACCGATTGAAGCTGATCAAGTATAACTACATTGACGGAGTTACTGGACGCCTTGCATATTGACTCTGATTCAAGAGTGGCATCCAAGTCAGCTCTTATCTGAGAGATTTTATCTGCCAAGTAGTTATTAAATGCGTCACAGCAGGCCATCGTTGGGTTTAGTAAGGGATTCGGTGCAGAAGATATCTGCGTCATCTCCCTCACCACCTTAAACAGCTCTGCTGGATGGGACTCTGCAGATGCAATCCGTGCAGAGAAGAAAGCTCTCTTTGCTGCAAGTATTGCCTCCCAGTAGGAACAAAGAAAGTTCCTATGGCGAGTTCTGTCTGATAAGAGTCGAGTCTTCTGCCACCTGTGCTCTAGTCGTTGGCCAAGCCGCTTCATTCTCCGGTGTATACCAGGGCTTTCCGTTTGAAGCGGGATGGCAAGGATGCTTGGGAGCGATTTTGTCGATAGCTCTGGTAAGATTGATGTTCCAAGTGTCAACCAGGGCATCGACAGAGTCGGCGGCATTCCACATCATTAGACCCTCTAAGGCTCTCTGGAATCCAATTGGCTCCATTAGCCTTTGAGGGCGGACTATTTTAATAGGTCCACCACCCCCAGTTGGGCAGATGTAGGCCTTAAGTTCCATCCTGACCAGGAAATGATCCGTCCATTACAATGTGGAGGTACTTACAACCTCCGCCCATGGATATTCCTGATCCATACTGAAGACCGCATCGAGTCTATGACCTGCACAATGTGTGGGCCCGTTGACCAATTGGGATAGGCCCATGTTTATCATGGTCTCCATGAACTCCTGAGCCGCACCTGTTAAACTGGTCTCGAGCAGGATGTTGAAGTCCCCCAAGACTAAAAGTCTGGGAGTCTCCAACAGCAGCTCAGAGACCAGTTGCGTCAGCTCGGTCAGGGAGTCTGCTAGACAATGGGGTGGCCAGTAGACTAGCAGAATCCCCAAACTATCCCTGGTCTTCAGGCTGATATACATACACTCGAAATGGACCGTGTTCCAGACAGGTATCCTGGTCAAGGTCAGATGGTTCTTATGAACTAAGGCCACTCTGCCTCCCCGCCCACTTCCCCTCACCTGCTCACTAACAGAGTACCCAGCTGGGAGGGCCTGTGCCCAGATAGCTGCACTGTCCTCTCCCAGCCAGGTCTCTGTAAAACAAGCCAGGTCAGCATCCTCATCCAGGAGAAGATCCTGGATGATTTGAATCTTATTACTTCTTATGAGATTTGAATCTTATTACTTCTTCTTACTTCTTTTTCTTCCTTTGTTCTTGTTTCAGATATATTGTCTACAAACATATAGAAAATCAATAAAGTAGTATTGATTATTTAAACATTGAATTAAATAAGTACTAGAAATTTAGTGAAAGTGAATATTGAAAAGTAAAGTAATTCATTGTTTAGCAATTATAAAAAAATTGGGAATTGAATAGGTTAAAAGAATTGATTAAGTAATAACACAATGAATTTATTAGTATGGTTCTATAGTCTTAATAAGCTGGACTGAAAGGTCAGTCAATATAGTGAAAAACATAGAATTATAATAATAGGTTAAAGAATCACTATTAAAGGACAAAATGTTGATGGCTACAAGAAAAAACACAAAAAGACAGGACAAAGACAGATAACAATGAGAAGGCCATCCATTGAATTAAAGTTGACAGGTTCTAATTTAAGAAGCCTAGAAGCCATACAAAGAATAGAAACAAATATCAGATAGGAAATAAAAGACTCCACAAATGAGTTAATACAAAATTTCAAAAAAGAGATTGATGACTTGAAGGAGACAATGAAGATGATATCAGATGATGTAAAAGACATGAATAAGAAAGCTGGAGATTTAAAGAACAAGACTGAAGAGTTAGAAAAAAATGACAAAAAACCTAACTCAACCTCAAGCTCAAGCTCAAGAATTAAACATAATGAGAGAGGTTAAGCAGAGGAAGAAATGGATGAAAAATAGAGGCCTAAAAGGACAATATAACAATAATCTATATGAAATAATTTAGCCCTAGCAAAATTGATTGACTTTTCAAAAGATTATCTTGATATGGAAACTGATAAAATTTTCTGAATCAGTTTGGCAGTTGTGAGAAACAAAAATCTTCCAAGAGACATAGTAGTCTATTTTACTAGAGAAAGGATTAAAGACCAGATAATTAAAGTGAGTTATGAGAAGAAGGCGATGATAAATAGTTCAGAAGTCAAATTGTTTAAAGATGTGTCTGTGGAGGTGTTGCAAAAGAGGAGAGAATATTCAACTTTGACAAAAATGCTACAGGAAAGTAAGATACAGATTGGAGCCAATAGAAGGTATTTCCTTTACTTGGCAACAGAGACTATATAAGATTGACACAGTAGACAAGGTGAGAGCCTTTTATGAAAGCTGGTTTAGATAAGAACAAAAAGGGAAAGAAGGAAGAGAAGACAAAAACAGAGATATGGCAAAAAAATACAAAAGATTAGAAAACAAAGAAAAAAATCTAGGTTCTGGAAGGAGAAATAAATAAGGAAACAGAAGACAAGATGCTAGAAGGAGCAGTAGGTGGAGAAATATATAGCCTACAGTTGGAAAACAAAAGTTTAGAAGAAGAGGATTTGGAAGGAAGAGAAGAAGAAGAAGAAGAATTAGGACAACAAAACACCAAAAAGAGCCAAGAAGAAAGTTAAATAAACATTTAAGATTAAGTTCATATTGTAGAATGTCAAGGCTATGAATTCTCCTTATAAAAGAAAAAAATTCATATACTACAAAAATAAAAAATAAAACCATAACATGTATCCAAAAAACAATATAACAATAATCTATATGAAATAATTTAGCCCTAGCAAAATTGATTGACTTTTCAAAAGATTATCTCGATATGGAAACTGATAAAATTTTCTGAATCAGTTTGGTAGTTGTGAGAAAAAAAAATCTTCCAAGAGACATAGTAGTTTTTTTTTTACTAGAGAAAGGATTAAAGACCAGATAATTACAATGAGTTATGGGAAGAAGGAGACTATAAATAGTTCGGAAGTCAAATTGTTTAAAGATGTGTCTGTGGAGGTGTTGCAAAAGAGGAGAGAATATGCATAAGGCAACAAGAAATAAAATATTTGAAAAATCCCAAATTAAGACAAAATGTTATAGCAGCAAGTAACACAAAAAAGTGGAGTTGCAATGTACATGAAAAATCAAATACCAACAAAAGAAATAATAATAAATGATAAAGAAGGAAGGTACATTGCAACAGAAATGGCATTGAATGGAATGAAAACTTTAGTGATAGCTGTCTACAATCCAACAGAAAGTAAAACAAAATTCTATTTAAAAAGTTGGCAAAGCAAATACAGGAACTAGATTACAATTCTCATATTTTTATGGGGATTGGAATGGTGCTTTTGTCACACCCAGCCAGCTGGAGGAGGAGGAAGAGGAGGAGGAGGCTGAGCCTGAGCCTGAGCCTGAGCCTTAATTGGGACCTGTGTCTGAAGCTGCAGTGGAGCCTGACCCTGACCCTGGCCCTAGTTTGCCTCTGCTGGCTCCAGCAGCATCTGTGGCCTTCCAGGAGGCTCAGCAGCCAAGCCTCCTGGCAGCAGAGCCTTCAGGCATGGAGGAACAGTACCTACCTTCAGGTAGCATTGAGCAGAAAGGAAGGGGCTCCAGCGTTCAAGGAGGTTTTATGAGAAACACCAAAGCAATCAAGATCAATTGGGCTCCTTAAGCTTGGGCATTTAAACAGGCATAGGATTCCCAGCTTGGCATCAGAGATTATCTGAGCTTCTTGGCAAAAGCACATTGATTCTGACCTCCCTTTTTTCCTGGCTGGAACCTTGCTCGATGGATTGCTGATTGCTTTGTCTCCCTGGACTCTTTAACCTTCAGATTTTGCCTACACATCTCATTGCTCTCTGGAATCCTGGCCTCAGATCATTAGCTACTCTCTCTCTGGCTATGCTCTCTGGTTTGGACCTTTTGCTTTGGAACTGTGGATTTGCACAGATCTTTGTTGCTTCACTTGTTTGGGGACATTATTTAGTTTGATGTGTATTGCTATCAGCATACTTGGCTGCTTTCCCAGGGCAGTTTTGAATCCCTCATTGGGGACAAAAAGATAAAAGAAAACCAAGGGAAGCTCCCTAAAACTTTTTTTGATATGATGGATACCTTATCGTTAATTGATCCATGGAGATAAAAAATTGGAAATATTAAAGAATATACTTTTTTTCAGACCCACACAATTTGGTCTCAAGAATTGATGTGTTCTTTATATCAAAAGATTTATTCAAAGAAATTAATGGTTTAAAGATGCTGGCCATATATATATATATATATATATATATATAATCAGACCACAATCTGATAACAATGGAATGCACACAACTAAAAAAAAACAACAGTTTTCCTGGAGATTGAATGAATATTTATTAAAAGATGAGGCAACAAAAAGCAAGTCAAGGAACAGTTGAAATACTTTTTTTATGGGTTTTTTCGGGCTGTGTGGCCGTGTTCTAGAACAGTTTCTTTCTGACGTTTCGCCAGCATCTGTGGCTAGCATCTTCAGAGAAAAAATTCAGTTGAAATACTATTTTCTGATGAAGAAAAATTTTGAATGGAGGAGAAATAGAACAAAAGAAATTCAAGAAATTTCGGGGGGAAATTTAAAAAAAGAGAAAAAATAATTAAAAAACCTAAAGATAAAAGTATTAATAATGAAATAAAAATATTAAAAAAAAAACAATTATCCCTTAAAATAGGAGAAGAAATAAATAAGAAAGCAGGGAAATATTTGGCATATAAACTGAAAAAGATGAAGGAAAAAAGGATGACATTCCAGAAATATTTCAATGATTTTTTTTCAAAAAACAACAAATAGGCAATCTTAAAAAGATAAATATTTACAGGATATAGAGAAGATGAAGATAACTAATGATATAAGATCTCTCAATCAAAATATTAGAATTATGGAAATAAAACAGCAATAAAACAAGCCAAAAATGGGAAAGCTCCAGATCCTGATGGATTATCAATAATATATTACAAATTATTTGAAGAAGAGTTGACTGGACCACTTAATAAAATGTGCAATGAAATAAGAAGGGAACCCTGATTCATGAAAGGAAGCAAACATTACCCTGATTCCAAAAGAAGAAAAAGATCTGAGCTTAGTGCAAAATTATAGACTGATATCACTTTTAAATTCTGATTATAAAATTTTTGCATCCATTCTAGCCAATAGAATGAAAAAAAGTTCTCCAAGATTGAATAAAAGATGATCAATGTGGCTTTCTACCCAAGAAACAAAGTAAAACAAAATCTATGAATGGCTGTTGACTTAATTGAATTTTATGATAAAAACCCAGGGAAGAAGATGGCAATGTTATTTTTGGATGCAGAGAAGGCATTCGATAATCTGAATTGACAGTTTATGATAAGATTAATAGAAAAAGTGGAATTAGGAAATATTGTGAAATGGATTAAGGAGACCTATGAAGAACAAAGTGCACAAATAATAATAAGTGGAAATAAAACTATAAGCTGCAAAAATTTGAAAGGAACAAGATGGGGTGCTCTTTATTACCCCTCTTGTTTATGTGCTCAGAGATACTGAGTAATAAAATAAGAGATAAGAAACAAATAAAAGGGATAAATATAAAATGACACACATTTAAAATACGAGCCGTCACTAATGACATTGTTACATTCACAAAGAACCTACAAAAATGTATCAAAATGTTCAGAAACAATTAAAGAATTTGGACAATGTGCAGGACTTAAAATAAATAAAACCAAATTGGCCCTATTAACTTGTAATATGACAAAAGGTGAATAAAAATCATTACAAGAAAAAGTAGGGATGCAAATACAAAAGAAAGTAAAATATTTAGGAATTTACCTGACTAAAAAAAATGCAGAATTATTTGATAATAACTACAAAACAATGAGGCAAAAAATTAGAAAGAGCTTAGAAAATGGTCAAAGTTAAATTTTTTGTTGATGGATAGAATAGCGGCTGTGAAAGTGAGTATATTACCTAAGATAATGTTTTTATTTGAAAATCTTCCTACTATATTAAATGAGTCAATATTAGACCAACAGAAAAAGGATTTGACAAGATTTATTTGGGCAGGGAAAAAAATCCATGATAAAATGGAACTCATTAATAGATACTAGAGAAACAAGGGGACTGGCAATGCCAGATTTAAAATTATATTACCACGCATGCTGCTTGGACTGGTTAAAAAATTGGATAAACTTAAAAGATGAAAAATTATTAAATTTGGAAGGTTGCAATGCCAGATACTGCTGGCATTCCTATCTATGGTATGAAAAATTAGAACAAAATAAATATTTTAATGACTACATAATAAGAAGATCACTATTGAGGACCTGGAAAAAATATAGAAAAAAAATCTACCAACAGTTTCCAGATTGGATATCATCTCATAAAGCTTTTTTGAGGAGAGGAAAACTTCCAGAAGAAAGATGGCTGAAGTATAAAGATATTCTGAAATGGGGGAATGATAAACCAATATTGAAAAATCAAGAAGAATTAAAAGTAGAAGCAATAGTTCCCCGATCAACAGCTTATGGAAAGATTCAAAATGGATATTAAACCATGTGGAATTACAAAAGAAAAGAAAAACAGAATGAGAAGAAATAATAATAGAAAATAAAAGAGGAACAATCTCTAGAGCCTACAAATTATGCCTAAAAAGCTAGAATCAGAAATGAAAAAATCATGTATGATTGAGTAGGCATGAAATATAGGTCACAACATACAATTGGAAAAATGGAAGAAAGCATGGGAGTGTGATTTGAAATTTGTAGTTTCTTGTAGTTTCTTGTGACATCAGAGCTCTCTGACAGAAAAGGCTCAATATCTCACAGAACTACAGTTCCCAGGATTCCCTAGCACTGAGCAGGGCAGTAAAAGTGTTTTCAAATGGGATAATTTCTACAGTGTTTTGGACCCAAGTTTTTCAAATATGTAGCTGCTGGGGCAGGGATCTTCCCTTCCAGAAAGATAAAAAGGGGTAAAGGGCCCAAATGAAACTCACATGGAATAGGCAAGATGAGAAAGTATAACCACCTAACCAAGGAATCATAGAGCTGGAAGGGGATCTTGTCCAGTGCAGGATAATAGATGTCTCTACACTGATGAACAGAACATGGGAAATAAGCAACACAAACATGAACTCTTAACACAGAAAATCAAATATGATATAATAAGCATCACTGAAACCTGAGGCACGTCTACACTGTCTGCTTAATCTGGGGCCAGTCTGGAGCATTATACCCTGCCCCTGGACCAAACACAATGGCAACCACACATACCTGGCCGAATCTGGTGTGACACCACATTGTCCATATGGGCCAGTTGGGCCAACACAGCATCGGCCCTGCTGGGCCATTCCCTTGTCCCCAGTGCTGCTACTGCAGCTTCTCCAGCCAAACATCTCTCTGTGAGAGCCTAGTTGGTACTATCACTTCTTCTGTAGTCAGATCGAGGCACCCTGTCATGAGATCAACATAATAATAATAATAATAATAATAATAATAATAATAATAATAATAATAATACTTTTTATTTATATCCCGCCCCTCTGCAGAGCAATCGGGGCAGCTTACAATATTACAATTTCCATTAAACAAAACATAAAATCCCGAATCCCACCCATCCTTTAAGAAATGAGAGTTCTTCTTATTTTAGATTGGGTGGTGCTCGGCCTAGTGTCTCTCCCCCAGATGACATCAGATGGTAATGGAGGGAGGGCTCTTCCTCTTATTCTAGGCCTGATGGTGCTCGGCCTAGTGTCTCTCCCCCAGATGACATCAGATGGTAATGGAGGGAGGGCTCTTCTTCTTATTTTAGGCCTGATGGTGCTCGGCCTAGAAAAGGAAAAGGAAAAAAAGGAAGATGTTCTATCCCCTCCTCATCGATTGCACAGGTGCCCCATTCTGACACAGAAAGAATAGCTAGAGAGAAACTAACAATATAATGAACTATTTTACAACAATGGGAATGAAACCACAACTCTACCGTATATACATTGACCATATATTTATATGTATGTAACAACATTGCAGTAATACAACAATACACAGGATACACAATATGAAGTACTGCAGAGAACTATATATCCCAAACTATGTCCACTGCACTTCCCCTGGTCTTCTCAACCTCTGTTCCAGCAAAGTGATTTCCACAAGCAATAGATAGCAAAATGTTCTAGCAAAATGACTTCCATAAGTGGTAGATAAATAGCAAACGATAGTAGAATGTGCTTTCTCAGATCTTCACGACCTCTGTTTCAGCAGTATTATTTCCACAAGGTCATAGACCAGGGGTAGGCAACTTTTCCCCTTTAAGGGCTGAGGGACTTCAGCTCCCAGAATCCCAGGAGCTATTGGCCAACATGGGATTATTAGCCAACATGGCTGAGGCTTCTGGGAGCTGAAGTCCTTCGGCCCTTAAAGGGGAAAGGTTGCCTACCCCTGTCATAGACAATAGTCAGCACAATGGTGGTTGTCCCATTCTGACCTCAGCAGAAGCAACATTGCTGGCTAACCAATCATAGGGAGCTGCTTGGCCAGCAAGGCTGAAGAAAGAGTAACCTGTTTTTGAAGCCACAGCCACATCACCAGGACTCCTTGTTGATCACATGCCCAGACATCAGTTTCTGTCTTCAGCAGAAGCTGTGGCATGCCAGGCAGGATTTACATAGAGATCCTGCCCTTGAGAAAGTGGCAGCAGTTGATCTGAAAACAAGCCGTCCCCTTTCCCTGTGCTGCTCAGAGCAGTAAAGGGGGAAGGCATGGCTATTGACATGTGGACACTGGATCAGGCCAACTTGGACCTGATCCAACTGTCCACATGCCAAAAGAACCTGAGCTAATGCCAATGATTCTAGGAAACACTGGACTTTTTCCTGAATTTGCTTAGTTCAGAGCAAAGTTAGGTGAAGAGCAAAACACACAGTATCTCCCTCGAAATAGCCATATGTCCTGAGAACTGCCAGCATCAATTTTAGGGCAAGTTCAGGATTTTCCCCTGGTTGGATTTCTCTGACTGGAATGTAGTAATAGAAGGTTATAATCTAGAGAAAAAGATCAAACAGGAAAGAAGGAGAAGTAGCATTATATCGCACAGCTAAAAAACCCGGCTTACCTTTCTCTTTTTGAATCCTCTTTTGGGATGCAGCTGGGTATTATCACACCAATAGTCACCACCAATTCCACTAGCTGAGTGCAGCCCTATTGCATTCCAAGTCCCAGGCACCACTTTTCAAAGTCGGAAAGCTCCCAGCTTGGAAAAATGGCCACTGAAGCACACCTGGGACCAGGATGCAACCGGGCTGCACTCGGCCAGTGGAATCAGTGGTGACTATTGGTGTGATAATACCCGGCTGCATCCCAGAAGAGAATTCAAACCAGAAAAGGTAAGCCAGGTTTTTTTTGGCTGTGTGAAAAACTCCTATGTCATGAAAAACTCCTATGTCAAGGGATATGAAAGTTGAACTTTTTTTTAAAAAAAAAAAGTTTCCTGTATCATAAATTGATGACCTTTTGCTTTAAAACAAACAAAAGTGTTAATTTCCCTAAGCTTTAAAAAAGGTCACCCCCAAATCAAAAATTTGTACTACAGTATTAGTGCATATGAGGTATATTATGTAGTGTAGTATATATTGTATAACTGTCTATACAAGTATACAATATACACAATTATATTAAATTATTCATAATTTTACAATGTATACATTTATAGAACTCCTATTTTGAGTTTTATAAACACGATTTAAATGGTTTAGAACATGTTTAAACCTGATCTTTTGTATTTCTTTAATAGGGTAAAGCAATGTCACACATGAAGAGTTACAATACCATACAGAAGAACAAACATACTTGGACCAAAAATCTTGTTCAATTTCAGCAGTTACTTAAAAAAAAGAGGTAATGTGCCTTTACAAGAATTTTCTCTAGAAAATAAAAGAAGAATACCACTGCAAACATACCAATTTCTTGGAGCAGAAATTAAAGAAATTAAAGATAGAGAGGAGTGAGTAGTGTAAATTTCTAAGGAAATTACTAAATTATGGGAAAACAAATTGAATTTCCCACATGTCTCAGATCATGTATACATTCAAAGCTTGACAAGGTGTTAAAGATTTATGATGAATGTGTTAAGAGGGGAAAATATGATGCCCTGGATAAAGTCTTTGATATTACAATGATAGAAGGGGAAAGACCCCCCCCCCAATGCGTTGGGAGGGGTTCTTCATTGCATCGGCCAAGTTAAATGATGCCAGACGCTTGATTGGCTGGGTGGGGAGAAATCCTGCCTCTTCTTCCACCGCCCAGCCAATCAGGATAGGGATCCTCTAAGATCCCTTCTTGATGGTAGTCTCACTTATCACGAGATTAACAGCGAGAATTGGAGGGGATATAAAGCCCCACGGCTGCCTCGTGACTGCAGCCATTCTAAAAAAGCAGACAAGCAACCCATCCCACCCGCTCTTCACTAATAGAAACATATGTATTTATTCTCACGCTGCGGCTGGTTGCCTTTACAGGCCGGGAGGGAATTTTCCCAGAGTTATTGTGACCTGGATTTTTCGTCCTCTCTAAGAATAAATTAGGGTATGCTTGAATTTTATAGCTTTTATTGTTATGGCTATATGCAATTGTTATCTGTTTATGTTGCATTGTGGACAAGTGAAGTTAATCTGTCACAACTGGGTGTCAGGTTCTGGTTAGGTTATGTTATATCAAAGTGTATTTAATATTCTGTTGGGCAAGATTCCCCCCCCAGGGGATAAGTTAGTTAATTGAAATTACAAAAATGGTTCAAATTTAAGTGGACAAAGAGTATACTTCAAGGGGTTAATCAAATTGTTGCTATGTCATCACCAAACAAATTGATGATGTCATAGACAAGTGATGTCATGAGCTAAATTATGATGTCATTTCCAGTTGGGAGGAGATTATTTATTTGGATGTTTGTTTAACTGGAACTTGATGTTCTTGACACATGAATTAAAGGGATAGATTGACACAGTTGGTTAAATTGGATATGTAAAGGAACACATGTGTCAAGAACAATGTAAATTGTGGTTAAATTGAATTGTTAAAGAATTATTGATGACTCTGTACAAATAAAGTTGTTTCCAAGTTTTACAACCATAATTTTGAGTATGGTGTCATTTTTGTGTTGGTGCAATGATTATCCAGTGAAGACAAAACAAATGTACCTTCTACAAGTGGAAAGCAAGGGAACAGTTGGGTACTCAGCAGGTAAAATTTCAAGCAAAGATACAATCCACCCATCAAAAAGAAAAAAAACCTCAAGATCTATCACTGCCATCAACCTTATGATCTTGAACTAGTGGATCTGAAACTGAGTCTGAAGACTCTGAATATGAAACTGACAATCAGAATACTTCAAAAGTGCCTAGGAAATACAGCAAAAGCATCCCCAAGTGTCAACAAGAAAACCAGCTAAAATATGTGAACAGTTGTCAAATTATGGTATTGATATTCCAACTCCTTGTCAGTCAGCAATTTATAAGGCAACATTAAGAGAGGCTACTAAACTGAAAAACAAAATGATTGAAAATTTAAAGATGGAACAGTTGTCCTTACATTTTGATGTTAAGCATATTGATGGTAATAAATATCTAGTGATAGTACTAAAAAATGAAAGAACTGAAATAAAGTTAGATGCACTGCATTTAAAAAATGGGAAGGCTGAAACTATTTCCGAAGGCATTGAAAATGTTATAAATGAATATAACTTATGGAATTCAATTAAGATGATCATTGCTGATACAACTAGTTTTAACACTGGGAAAAAGAATGGAATCATTGTCAGATTGCAGAAACTGTTTCTAGAGAAAGTTGCCACAAAACCACAGTTTATCAGTTGTCAACATGACGTTCTTGACCAAATTCTTCGCTTGGTAATGGACAAGGAAATTGGTAGTAAAACAAAATCACCAAATATTGAATACCCATTTGTAGGTGAACGGTTAGAGAAGTATGATGAAGTGCAAACACAGTTTATTAATGGTACAGATAAAATCATAGATATATCAGAATGGAGAGACAATATGAAGTTTTTGTTTCATTTAACACGGGTTTTCTGATTCTACAAAGAAAAAGGTAATTTCCCTTTCATCAACTTTCACAAAATCCCGAACATCAGTAATGCCAGGTGGAATTCAAGAGCAATTCTTGCTATCTTGGTGTTTATTTTAATAACATCAACAAAACCTACTTTGCAGAAAGTTTGCAGATTTATTTCATATGAGTGAGCAGATTATTGGTTCACAGATCAAATATATGATGAAAGTGATTTTGAAAACTTGTCTGCAGCACTGATACCTTACAATAAAGCTCTGCAAACATTGACAAATCACTGGAAACAGGAGCCAATAGTTAGACAGTTGATGTTCATCTACAGACCCCCAAGCCAGACTGAGGACTTGGATGATGAATTCTGGAACAGGTGACCAAACATTCAGAAAGGAGAGATGTAGTAGTAATGGGAGACATCTCAATATTTGTTGGGAGTCAAACTCTGCCAAAAATGTAAGGTCCTACAAATTCCTCACTTGCCTTGCAGACAATTTCTTTGTCCAGAAGGTGGAAGAGACAACAAAGGGATCAGTTATTTTAGAGTTGATTGTAACCAACAAGGATGACCAGGTTAATGGGGTGGAAGTGGCAGGATCCTTATTTGGGAATGACCATAGGAAAGGTGGGCATAGTCAGACACACATTCTAGATTTTAATGAAGCTGATTTCATTAAACTTTGGGAAATATTGGTTGTGATCCCATGGTCAGAAAATAGTAAAAGAGAAGGGAGTTCATGATGATAGGAGGTTTCTTAAACATCAGATATGAAGGACACAATTTTGAATGGTTCCTATGAGGAGGAAAGGAAACCAGGAAGAATATCTAAAGGGCTTTCAACTGAGCTAAGATTTAAAGGAAATGTACAAAAAATGGAAAAGGGGGGAAATCACCAAAGAGGAATTCAAGCAATTAGATGGCACAAGTAGGAGAAACTAGAAAAGCTAAAGTGCAGAATAATCTGAGGCTTGCTAGAGAAGTTAAAAACAATAAAAATAAAATTTTTTATTATGCCATTAGTAAGAGGTAGAACAAGGAAATGGTAGGGCCACTGCACAGAGAAAATAGTGAAATGTTAACAGGGGACAAAGAAAAGGCAGAACTACTCAACACCTTCTATGTTTGCCTTTTCCCAAAAATAAAAGATTGCTAAACCTGGGGGAAATAGAGCAGATGACACAGTAGAGGAAACACAGTACACAATAGGTAAAGAGGTATTGCAGGAATATCAGGGCAGTCTAAATGAATGCAAGTCTCCAGGGCCAGATGAACTACATCCAACTGTATTGAAAGAACTGGCAGAAATCATCTCAGAACCACTGACAATAATCTATGAGAACTCCTGGAAAACAGGAGAAGTCTCAGCAGACTGGAGGCGAGCAAATGTTCTCCCCATCTTCAAAGGGGGGGGGGGGATGACCCAAACAATTACCGTCCAGTCAACATGACATCAATACCAAAAAAGTTTTTCTAAGGCAGATAATTAAATTGTAAGTTTTTATAAAGAAATGCCATGATCAATAAAAGTTTACATGGTTTCTCAAAAACAAGTCACACCAGATTAATCATATTTTTTTCTTTCTTTTTCCTTCCTTTTTTTTTTTTTTTGGATAAAATAACAAGATTGGTAGGTGAAGGGAATGCTGTGGATTTAACCTATCTTGATTTCAGAAGGCCCTCAACAGAATAAAATGTGGGTTAGACAATGCTACTCTTAGATGCATTTTTAGTTAGTTGACCAAACAAACTCAAAGGGTCCTCACCAATGGTTTCTCTTCACCCTGAGATTATTCATAGTGGAGTGCCACAGGGTTCTGTCCTGGCCCTGTGCTATTCAGCATCTTTATCAATGGCTTGAATAATGGAAAACAGGGCACAGTTATCAAATTTGCAGATGACACTCAATTAGGAGGGATAGCTAATACCTGAGAGTTATTATTAATACCAAGGAGTTGGACTGGATGGCCCTTGTGTAGTTGCTTCCAGCTCTGTGATTCTATGATTTCCAACTAGACCAGCCCCCACATGTAGCTGTCCAGCCTCTTTCTGAAGAAATCCAGAGAAAGTGAGCCACTGTGCTTCTCTAGGCAGTTGGTTCCATGTATTCAATCTGCCTATTTCTGATTTGTGTGTTTTTTTCAATTGGATACAAACTGAACACAGCAGAAAGGATATGATATAAATATATTTAAAAACTATACTATCAAAGTTAGTTCCTCTACTAGGATTGAACTACATATCTGTGTTGCAAAAGGAAAGTGTGTGTGTGTGCATGTGTGGATTTTGTAAAAGGGATTTTGACAGACTGCTTGTTTAAGATCAATCACTTGCAGTGCTGCTAGATCTCCCACTTTCTTCTTTCCTTCCTCACCATCTGAACTGCTGTGAAATTCAAGTCAGTTAGTTCTGTGTAAGAGCAGCAATCCTTTGCAAGCAGTGTCATTTTAAGAGCAGCAGGAGAGTGGCACTATGTTAGCATTTACAAAGTCCACTTCCTAATGATTCAGATTTCTTGCTCTTCTAAAGGAGGTCAAAATTTACACAGAGCTCTCCAAATACCACCACAATATATGCAAACCATTGACTCTGCCTGTCTTGTGGTCTTTCATTTCTCTCCATGAAGTTGGTATTGATACTTTAAAGGCAGCTAAGGCTTGGTGTTGGTCAGTTCAATGGTACTGGTGCTGTTTTCTCTACAGAAATACACAGAACAGTATGCTTAGCATTGGTGAACTACCTATGCCCATTTAATGACTAGTCATTTACAGAAGACAGGAGTGTCTATGTGAATGTAGAAAATATATTACAGCCAATTAAAAGATTAAAATACAAATGTCTATGTGACAGAAATAAGTTCTACATAGTCAAAACTTCCATTTTAGATTCATTTTACTGGCCATATTAGAAAGGTACTTACCCCATATACAGATATTTATTGATTTATTGCTTGGGTAGACAACTGTGACATGACCAAAGGTCAATTTCCCACTGCTCCCACCCAATAAACCCCAAATGTGGGTGAAGACAGGGATGGTAAAGATTGTCACTGGATTTGATGGTCTTGACAAAAGTAGCCTTTTCACACTTTTTGAGATTTGCCCTGAGAAAACACATGAAAACAAATCCCTGGACTTCAGAATTCACACATTTTCAAGCTTTATGAGGAATTTTGAGGGAAACAGTATGCATGTCTCTCCCACTGGATTTTTCTGTGTGCGATAATCTCTTTAGGCAGGATACTTGGAGAGGTGAAAGCTACCACATGTGTATTAGGTCATTTCCCTTCTTGATTCATTAAAAAGATCCAAAGGGAGACTGGCAGAGTGGTTAGAGTACTTAATGGATTGGTAAAACAAGGTGGCAAGAGTTCCAGCTTGCCTGAGGGAGGCAGTTATAAAACCATTACTAACAAAGCCATCTTTGAATTCCACTATCCTGGATAATTATCAACCATCTCTTAACATGTCAAGGTTCTGGAGTATGTGGGAGCCACCCAGAGCTTTCTCTATGAGATGGATTATCTGATCCATTTCAATCTTGTTTTAGGTCTGGTTATGGAATACAGATAGTTTTGATTGCCTTGGTGGATGGCCTATACCAGGAACTAGAAAGGGGGAGTATGTCCCTGTTGGTTCTGCTGGACATGATAGCAGCATTCAGTACCATTGCCTTACTGGAATGCCACTTGGAGGCAATGTCTTACAGTGGCTTTGTTTCTTCTTGGAAAGGTAAACATAAAAGGTGGTTGTTCTCCTCTCAACTCTGAACAACATTCAAAATGCCAAGGTTCAGAAGCCTTATGCATGACAAAAAGTCTAGGATCAAACAACTATAAATCAGAACAGAGTCCAAACAGTACTGGTAGAACAGTTGTTAAATAGTCCAAGAATCATAAATTCAGTCAAAAGGTGAATTGAAAATTTTTCCAGCAGTTTAACTGAAGGAAGGTCCCTGCTTATGAAGGCAGCAAGGTCTGCCAGCATCTCGATTCCTAGTACTACTTGGGGAACACATTTCACAGCCCGCATGTTATTTAACATATTCATGAATGCTCTGGGATAGGTTGGCCAGAGTTTTGGGGTTCAATTCCATCAGTATGCAGATGTCACCCAACTCTACTAATCCTTTCCACCACAATCCAAGGAAGCTGTTTTGGTCTTAAACTGGTGCCTGTCATCTATTGGATGAGGTGAATAAATTGAAACTTAATCCAGACCAGAAAGAGGTGCTCCTGGCTAGTCAAAAGGCAGATCAAGGAATAAGGATTCAGTTTGTGCTGGGTGGATGAGGATGTACTCCCCATGAAGATACAACCTTGAGTATGATTCTGAATTCAATCCTGAGCCTTGAAACTCAGGTTTCAGCAGTGGCCAGGAGTACATTTGCATAGTTAAGGCTTATATACTAGCTGCACCCATTCCATGAGATGTCAGATCTGGCCATTCTAATACATGCCATAGTTACATCTTAGTTGAATTACTTTAAGGCACTCTATGTGGGGTTGCCTTTGAAGACTGTTTAGAAACTAAAGAGGGCTCTTCCTCACCCCTCCCTCTCCCTTGGAAGACCAGGAGGCGAGCTAGCTGTGTGCCATCCTGCCTGGACGCTCTACTTCACACTCTTTTCTCTAACACCTGGAGCTGAAGGACTAGCAGCCAACCAGCAGCCAGAGGGGCATGGCCTGGAGCCTCAGGCTTCAAGAGAGCTCTTCCTTACCCCTCTCTCTCCCTTGGAAGACCAGGAGGAGAGCTAGCTGTGTGTCATCCTACCTGGACGCTCTACTTCACTCCCTTTTCTCTAACACCTGGAGCTGAAGAACTAGCAGCCAACCGGCAGCCAGAGGGGTGTGGCCTCTCTTCTGGATTCTTTTGGCCTTCAACCTCATTCTAATTCTTCAACCCATTCTCTTGG
>CM034706.1:129371257-129386802 GCA_020142125.1 Phrynosoma platyrhinos | reverse complement strand
CCTTGTGGTCTCTTCCAACTCTATGATTCCATGATTCTATGATTCTAACCAAGAGCAATGACCTGGTTAAAGGAATAGAAGTGGCAGGATGTTTAGGAGGGTGTAATAATAATAATAATAATAATAATAATAATAATAATAATAATAATAATAATAATAAATTAATAATAATAATAATTTTTATTTATATTTCCCGCCTCTCCCTACAGATCGAAGCGGGATAACAATTGATATAAAAATACAAAACATAAGATATATAAAAACCAAAACAACAATATCCCTCCCCCCACATAAAACCCCATAATACCTCTACTAAAACCAATACCCTATCCAGCGAACCGGTTATCATCATCTTCACACACCCTGGAGGTCGTATTAGTGAAGCAATTAATTTTTACAGATTAGGAAGGTCAGGTGGGTAATCATGTTCTCTTGGAAGGTCAGGTGATCATGTTCTCTTGGAGTTTCTTATACAGTGGAAAGGAGAAACCAGGCATAGTCAGACATACATTCTAGACTTCAGGAAAGCTGATTTCAATATAAATTTAGGGAAATACTGGGGATGATCCCATGGTCAGGAATACTAAAAGAGAAGGGAGTTCAGGATGGATGGGAGTTGCTCAAAAGGGATGAAAAATGGGAGGTGTCTCAAGAAAGCAGGATGGATGATTAAAAAACTTTCAACTGTGCTAAGTTTTAAAAGGGACATGTATAAGAAATGTAAAAAGAGGAAATCACCAACACGGAGCAACAACAACAACAACAACAACAATTATTATTATTTGTACCCAGCCCCTCTGTGAACAATCGGGGCAGCTAACAACAATTAAAATTACATACAATATAAATCCACAAGAGGCCCAAAACCCACTAACCCCTTAAAAAAATATTAAACCAAAAGCTCTTAAAACACCTTAATTAAAATGACATACAATAAAAACCAGGTCATAGACAACAATAATCTAATAAAGCAAACAGAGTAGCGGCAGCATCCAGGATGGGAGAGGGTGGAATAAGGTAAGTCTATTCTGGGAAGTCTATTCTGGAAAGGCCTGCTGGAAGGGATCCATCTTAACAGCCTTTTTGAAGCTGTTTAGCATTGTAATCTGACGGATCTCATCTGGCAGGCCAATCCATAATCTGGGGCAATTGAGTTTGCAGACAGCCTAGATTTCAATGGCTGTAGTAAGTTCCTCCCAGAGGACAGGAGTGCAAAGGGAGGATTGTATGGGAAGAGGCGGTCCCCAAGATAAGTTGGACCCAAGACATTTAGGGCTTTAAAGGTAATAACCAACACCTTATACTGGGCCCAGAAACTAATAGGCAGCCAATGGAGGGACTTTAATACCAGAGTTATGTGATCCCTCCTAGATGTTCCCAAGACCACTGCCATGTTTTGTATTAATTGAAGTTTCTGGACCAAGCACAAGGGTAGCCCCATGTAGAGAGCATTACAGAAATCCAGACGTGAGGTCACCAGCACGTGCACCACAGTATCAAGATCCCTTACTTCCAGAAAATTGAGCAGCTGGAGTATCAGCCGAAGTTGATAACAGGCACTCCTGACCGTCACATTTACCTGATTAGTCATCAGGAGCAATGAGTCAAGGATCACCCCCAAACTGCAAACACAGTCCTTTACAGAGAGTGTGACCCCATCCAGGACTGGAGATTGCAACCCAATTCCTGGTTTCAGGGCCGCTATTGATAGCACCTCTGTTTTGTCTGAATTCACTCTCAATCTGTTTTTCCTCATCCAGCCCATTACTGCCTTAAGAGATTAATTGAGCGAAGAGACACCATCGGGAGTCGAGGTCAACGATCGAGACATGGAAAAATCGATTTGGGTGTCGTCAGTGTATTGATAACACCCAGCTCCATGACTCCGAATGATCTCACCCAGCAGCTTCATATAGATGTTGAACAGCATCGGGGACAGAATGATGCCTTAAGGGATGCCACAGGTGAGCTCCTTTTATCGGAGCAACTGTCCCCGAGCAGCACCCTCTGGGACCTGCCTGAGAGAAAGGAAAAGAACCATTGGAGAGCAGTGCCTCCGATTCCTAACCCACTCAGGCAATCCAAGAGGATTCCATGATCTATTGCATCAAAAGCCACTGAGAGGTCTAGAAACACCAACAGGATCATACTACCCCTGTCGATGCTCAGACGCAGATCGTTGGCCAAGGCAACCATGGCAGTCTCAACTCCAAATCCTGTCCAAAAGCCAGTTTGAAATGGGTCTAGATAATTGGTTTCATCCCAGACAGCTTGGAGTTGAAGAGCAACTACCCTCTCGATTACCTTGCCCAAAAGTGGTAACAGAGAGACTGGCCTACAGTTGTTCATATCCAGGGGCTCCAGGGAAGGTTTTTTCAGAAGTGGCCTAACAGCCGCTTCCTTCAGACAGGATGGAATATGACCTTCCCTGAGGGATCCACTGATGATGTCCGTAAGGAACATCCTCAATACATCCTCCCCCGGATGGCCAGCCAGGATAGGCAAGGGTCAAGAGGGCGGGTCGTTTTCTTCACTCTACCTAGGAGCTTGTCCACATCATCAGTACTCACAGATTGAAACTGATCAAGGATAATTTCATTAGCGGAGTTGCTGGAGACCTCGTCAATTGTTTCTGTCAAAACAGTGGCGTCTAAGTCATCTCTCATCTGAGAGATTTTATCTGCAAAAAAGTTGTTAAATGAATCACAGAAGGCTGTTGTTGGGTTAAGTAATGGGTTCTGTGTAGGAGGTACCTGCGTTAGCTTCCTTACCACCCTAAACAGCTCTGCTGGATGGGACTCTGCAGACACAATACTTGCAGAACAGAAGGATCTCTGTGCTGAATGTATTGCATCTTGATAGGACCATAGAAATTTCCTATGATGAGTCTTGTCAGATAAGAGTCAAGTTTTCCACCAGGTGCACTCTAGTCATTGTCCAACCCACTTCATATTCCTAAGCTCTGATGTATACCATTGCTTCCGATTGTGGTTTGGGTTGGAAAGGATGCTTGGGAATGATTGTGTCAATGGCCTTGGTAAGATCGGTTCCAGGTGCTAACCAAAGCCTTGACAGAATCACCGGCATTACCAACCATTAAAACCTCCAAGGATTTCTGGAAGGGCGGACCATTCTAATAGGTCCACCACCCCCAGTTGGGTGGACAGTGGCTCTTAGTTCAGTCTTGACCAGGAAATGATCCATCCATGACAATGCGGTAATTTTAATAACTTCTGCTCACTTATATTCCTGTTCCATACTAAAGACCGCATTGAGGGTATGACCTGCACAATGTGTGGGCTTGACGAACAGTTGGGATAGGCCCATGTTTGTCATGGATTCCATGAACTCCCAAGCCGCACCAGTTAGATTTGATAAGCTGGTCTCGAGTGGGATGTTGAAGTCACCCAGAACTAAAAGTCTGGGCAACTCCAGCAGCAACTCTGAGACCAGCTGTGTCAGCTTGGTTAGGGAGTCTGCTAGACAATGGAGTGGTCAGTATATTATCAGAATCCCTAAACTATCCTTGGTCCTCAGGCTCAGGTACATACACTCAAAATGGACTGTGTTCCGGACAGGTATCCTGGTCAAGGTCAGGTTATTCTTATGAACCAGAGCCACTCCACCCCCCCTTCTCCTTACCTGCTCACTAACAGCATACCCAGCTGGGAGGGCCTGCGTCCAGGTTACGGAGCTATCCTTTACCAGCCAGGTTTCTGAAAAGCAAGCCAGGTCAGCATCCTCATCAAGAAGAAGATTGTAAATAATGTGAGCCTTGTTTTCAACTGACCTGGCATTGCAGAGTAGCAAAGTAAGGTTCTGTGGAATGGTTGGTACATGCTCTAATCCAGGGGTAGGCAACCTTTCCCCTTTAAGGGCCGAGGGACTTCAGCTCCCAGAAGCCTCACCCATATTGACCAATAGTCCCATGTTGGCCAATAGCTTCTGGAATTCTGGGAGCTGAAGTCCCTCAGCCCTTAAAGGGGAAAGGTTGCCTACCCCTGCTCTAATCCATTCTGGGAAACAGAGTGTACTGAAGGCGGGATTGCTTTCAAACAGCGATCCTGCCTTCTTTTGTCACATCTATTCACTCTGTTCCTACCATATCTCCCTTTCCCCCTCACAACTCGAATTTCCACCCCCAGACCATTCCCGGCCTCTACTGGTAAAGGGGACAATAGAACTATATAACCCTCCCAACCACGTGTAGGGAGAAAGTCAGAAAAGCTAAAGCTCAGAATGAGCTCAGACTTGCAAGAGAGGTTAAGAACAATAGAAAGGCCTTTTTTGGTTATGTCCCTAGCAAAAGTAAGAAGGAGGAAATGGTAGGATCCTTGCATGGAGAAGATAACAAAATGCTCATAGGGGACAGAGAAAAGGCAAAGCTACTCAACACATTATTTTCCTCAGTATTCTCTCAAAAGGAAAATAGCAATAGAAAGAGGGGTTTTTTTTTTTTTTTGTTATATCCCTAGAAGAAGGAAGAAGAAGGAAATGGTAGGGCCATTGTGTGGAAATGATGATAAAATGCTAATAGGGGACAAGGAAAAGGCAGAACTTCTCAATACATTATTTGCCTCAGTTTTCACACACAAAAAAAAAAACAGAAGGTGCTCAACCTGAGGAGCAGATGGGCCAATGCAGCCTAGATAAGGTAAAGAGATAGTACAGGAATAACTGGTCAATTTAAATGAATGCAAGTCTCCAGGGCCAGATTAGCTACATCCAAGAGTTTTAGATGAACTGGCAAATGTAATCTCAGAGCCACTATCAATAATCTTTGAGAACTCTTGAAGAACAGGAGAAGTCCAAGCAAACTGAAGGAGGGCAAATGTCCCCATTTTCAAAAATGGTAATAAGAGGACCCAAACAATTACCACCAAGTCAGCTGACATCAAAACCAGGAAATATTCTAGAGCAGATCATTAAACAGACATTATGGCATAATCAAGTCAACATGGGTTTCCAAAAACCAAATCATGCCAGACTAATCTTATCTCTCTTTTTTTTTGATAAAATTACCAGCTTGGTAGGTGAAGGAAATGCTGTGGATGTAGCATATCTCAGTTTCGGTAAAACCTTTAATAAGGTCCTGCATGATATTTTTGCAAACAAGCTATTAAAATGTGGGCTAGACAATGCTAATGTTAGATGGATTTGTAATTGGTTGACCAGCTGAATCCAAAGGGTGCTCAGCAATGGCTCCTCTTCATCCTGGAGAGAAGTGACCAGTGGGGTACTACATGGTTCTGTCCTGGGCCCAGTGCTATTCAAAGCCTTTATCAATGATTTGGATGAAAGAATTAAGGGCATGCTTATGAAGTTTGCACATTACACAAAAATTGGGAGGGGTGGCTAATACCCAAGAATAGCTAAGGTCCAGCCAGGACATTTGCAATAAATATAAGAAATAGATTTGCACTATTAAGCATAATTGACAGGGAACCTGAGGAACCGTATGTGTGGAGAACAGGCAGAATTATGCCGAGCTAGCAACAGCCAATCAGGAGTATGCTGGAAACAGTCAATAGAATCTTGGGTTGTTGGTGAAAAAGAATTCTGTGGCTGACAGTAGGAGTCAGACTGGGTCTGGATGGGTAACAATCCAGGAGTGAGGGACTTAGTTGAATATAGCACTCCAAATGAGGGAGTTGCTGATATTTGATATGCTGTGGGATATAGTGAGGCTATTACAGTAATAAAGTTAAAAGTATAAATATAAATAAAGACAATATGAGGGTCCTAAAGACTAGTAACAGTTCTATTTTAGCGTTAAATAGTATGTAACAAAGTATAACAAGAAGAAGAGAATGCATCATTGTAACAAGTGAAACAGTATTAACCATCATTCAAATAAAGTTTTATTGTTAACATACAAGCTTGTTTGAACCTGGAATAATTATCCACACTACTAAGAAATAAACAAACCAAATTTGGGGAATAAACCCATAGATATATATATACAAGTGGTCTGATACAGCACAATTTGGGGCAGCAGTGGGATCACAATGCCCATAGGGCTACCCTCTGAGGAAAAAAAAGTTAGGTGAAGGAGTAGCTCTTCATACTATGGTCAGTACCCAAGGCCTGTGGTCTAATCTTCACTGCAGAAATAATGAAATTTGACAATGCTTTAACTGTGACATGGTTCCATGCTATGGAGTCCTGGAAATTGTAGTTTGCTGTGGCATTAAAGTTCTCTGGCAGAAAAAGCTAAATATCTCACAAAACTACAAATCCCAGCATTATATAGCATTGAGATATGGCAGTTTGAGCTGTGTCAAACTGGATTATTTCTGTATTGCAAATTAGACTATAGTCAAGAAAGAATGCAGAATGACACTAACAATGGCCAAAAAGAAAGAGAATAATGGATAATAGGAAATGCTTCAAGCAGTAAAAGAAAGAAGAGAAACAAAAGAAAAGGGAGACAGGAACAAAACCAGAACCATGAATACAACTGTCCAATGACAAGGATAAACTGTTGGAAAATGTAACTTGTATGGAAATGTATAGATGTGTGAAAAATGACAACATGGGAAAGTTTGCCTGCAGGTGGAATACGAAAACAATCACAAGAGAAGATATTCAAGGACAGTATGTGTCTGGAAACACAGATGGCAACTGTAAACATATTAGGTCATCATGTTTTGTGAGAACCATTGTCTATGTGACAATGCATCACAAGAAGAGGCTGGACTTTGAGGCTGTTTAGCAAGTGTGCACAAATGAATTAAGCCCTCAGCTTGGGGGTGGAGCTATCTTATTCTTCTGCTGGTTAACTGGTTAGCTCTGATTATTCTTTTGTTCCTGTCTGCTGATGTTTTGATCTACTTGTAAATAGTTACTTTGTATTTACTGCGATTGGAGAATAAAATGTGCCTCTTTAGAGTTATCTTCTGCCTCCGGTCTGATCAATGGGAAGGCTGCATTCCTAGGTGGTAAGGTCAGCACCAGAGATGAATGCTATGGAGATCAACTCGTAGTAGAGGAAGGCTCCAGCAGTGGAGATTTCCACAATCTGCTCTGCTCAACTCATCTTACAAATAGCATAAACAATGCTACTATAATAACCAATGCAGAGAAGTAGAAACTAACAACAAAAAAATGAAGAATGAGAGGCTTCATCTTCAAGATCCAAAAACTGAAAGGAGCGTTCTAACCATGGGCAAGGATGCTCTATAATAAGAACATGAACATACTACAAGATCAAAAAGAAAAAAAAAGATGGTGGAAGCAAGACACAGAAGAGCTGTATAAAAGAGGGGAAAATGTATGACATGTGGAATGAAGAACCATATGAAGATGAAGCCCAAATCTTGGAGAGTGAGGTGGTAGCTGCAATAAGAAATATTGTGAAGTATAAATCACCAGGAATAGATGATATTCCAATAGAATCATTACAATCCACACAGAATCAACAGTAGTGATAACTAAAATAGTCTAAACAGGTGGCAATCTGGAAAAGATCAATATACATCCCATTCCACAAAAAAAAAGACATAAAAGACTGTAGCAAATATAGGAACATAGCATTAATTTCCCATGCAAGCAACAGTATGCTTAAAATTCTGCAACAGAGACTCCAATCATATATGAAGAGAGAAATCCAAGAGGTGTAAGTGGGGTTCAGGAACATTGCAAACATACAATGATTAATGAAGCACACCAAGAAATTCCAAAAGAAAATCAGCATGTGCTTTATAGACTATATCAAAGCCTTTGCCTATATAGATCATGAAAAGCTATGGGATGCTCTTAAAGAAATGGGAGTGCCACTACATTTGATAATCCTGGTGTGAAATCTATACTTAGGACAAAAAGCTGCTGTTAGAACATAATATGGAGAGATAGAAAGGTTCTCAATTGGCAAATAGGTCAGGCAAGGATTCATTCTTTCACCATAATTGTTCAACTTGTAAGCAGAAAATATCATACAAAAAGCAGGCTTAGACTAGAAAAAGGAGGAGTGAAGATAGGAGAAAATAACATCAACAGTCTAAGATATATGGATGATACCATATTACTAGTGGAAAACATCATAGACTTGGAAGAGTTACTAAGAAAAGTCAAGGAAGAAAATGCAAGGACAGAATTATTACTGAACATAAAGAAAACAAAAATAATGACCACTGAGAATATACATAAATTCAACATCAAATGAAGACATCAAAACAATGAATAACTTCCCATATTTTAGATCAAACAGTGATCAGAATGGAGACTGAAGTCAAAAAAGAAGAAATATAGGAATGGGAAGGGAATAGGAATGCTATGTTGTTGTTATTTTTTGTCAAATTGGCTTCAACCTATGGCAATCCTTTTAAGTATAGACTTCCAAGAGCCCGCATCTTCAACTATCTTGGTCAGATCTTCAAAATCCAAACTCATGGCTTCCTGGTTGAATCAATTGATCTGTAACAAGTTCGTCCTTATTTCTTAACAACTTTCACCTTACCAAGCACTATAATCTTTTCTAATGAGTAATGTTGTCTCATGATATAGCCAAAGTGTAATAGACTCCATGCAGCCATTTTAGTTATTGGGGGATTTTCATTTCGCAGCGACTCAGTGATGGTCCTTTTGTATAACAGTGCTCATCCTTTGGATTGAAATTCTTTCTGTAGCATGGTAGGCCACAATACTAGTAAGTTTATTTTAACCCAATTGTCAAAGACTTGTCTTTTCACATTGGCTTTCACCAAGCCTCAAGCCCTTAAATTCTTTCATGCATTGTACTATTACTGTATATGCTCATATAGAAGTCTAGAAATTTTAGTAAAAAAATGACCCCCAAAACCTGAGCCATCTTATCCATGGATCAATATAAGTACTGTACTTTTACTCTTCTTTTTTTAAATGTGGGGAGACCATTCCCTTCTCTCAATAGAGTGGCAAAATGTGAGAGCCAAGTCGATCCTGGAAGCACCTAAAAGAACCACTGACCCCTCCACTTTATCCATCATGGTGCCACTTCTGACTTTTTTAAATGTGTGGGTGGGAAAATGGCAGTGGTGGCAGGTCTTTGATGCTTCCCTCAAAGGAGCACCAAGCAGAATTGTGCTTTGAAAGATTTGAATAAAACATTTGTGCATGTTTTTTCCAGATTTTCTGGATTAAAATCAGGAAAAGTTATATTAAAGTTAAAGGCTAACTGCTGCTAACATAGTCACCATTTTATTTGCTTTGCCTTTACAATCTTTTTGACATCTGCACATTTTGCTTTGCAGTGGTTCCGTTCCTTCCTCTCAGGCAGATCCCAGAAGGTGAGGCTCGGGGACAGTTGCTCTTCTAGAATAGAGCTTAATTGTGGCATCCCTCAGGGCGCCATCCTGTTCCTGATGCTATTTAACATCTATATGAAGCTGCTGGGAGAGATCATTGAGAAGCATGGGGTGCGGTGTCATCAGTATGCTGATGACACCCAGATATACTTCTCCATGACCTGGTCGTCAGCTCAGACTTCAGATGGTGTCTCTCCTTTCAATGATTGTCTTAAAGTGATAATGGACTGGATGAGGAAAAACAGATTAAGACTGAATCCAGACAAAATGGAGGTGCTAACACTCGTGGGCCTGAAACCAGGTCTGGGAATGCAACTTCCAGTCCTGGATGGAGTCACATTCTCCTCCAAAGACTATGTTCACAGTCTGGGAGTACTCCTAGATTTGTCACTTCACATGACAAATCAGGTGACTGCAACAGTCAGGAGTGCCTGTTATCAGCTTCGGCTGATACGCCAGCTGCACCCTTTCCTGGAGACTAGGGATCTTGAGACTGTGGTGCATGCACTGGTAACCTCCTGTCTTGATTTCTGTAATGTGTTCTACATGGGGCTACCCTTGTGCTTAACTTGTAAACTTCAATTAGTTCAAAATATGGCAGCCAGGCTAGTTACTGGAACATCCAGGAGACAGCACATTACACCTGTGCTGAAATCTCTCCACTGGCTGCCTATTAGTTTCCAGGCACGGTACAAGGTGTTGGTTATGATCTTTAAAGCCCTACATGGCTTGGGCCCAACCTATCTCTGGGACTGCCTCCTTCCATATGACCCTCCCCGTGCACTTCGGTCCTCTGGGATGAACCTGTTAGAACCTATGAGAACTAGGTTGTTGGTGACTTCCCAGAGGACTTTCTCTGCCTCCGCTCCCAGATTATGGAATGGCCTGCCGGATGAGATCTGTCTCATTTCCACTCTTGACTGCTTTAAAAAAGCAGTAAAGATGAGGACTTCCGGTGTGGAGAAGTTTGGAGGAGGACGGGGTACGCAAAGCTGTGACCCTAACTCCAGGTTTGCTGGCATTTGGGGGGGAACGGGACCTTTTTTCCCCCGTCCCTAGCCCCTCTGTGTAGAGGGACTACCTTTTGGCTCATGGGACAAAATAAAATAAAATAAGAAAACAAAAAAATTATCTAAACTCCACGGTTACTACCCCAGCTGCCGTGGCGTCTCGGCCCTTGGCGGGATAGAATCAGCAGAGAAACAGAGACCGAACCCAGCCGCACCTCAGCGTCATACGACGCTAAACAAACCCTGCACATAATTAATAATCAAAGAAAGAAGATACTATATAAAGTAAAGAACACCATTGGAGTGACTATCTACTTGCATCATTATGTTGGGTATTTGAAGTTAGATACGGTCGGGGAGACGCCCTGGCTCCTGAGATGCGGGAGGAGACCCGTCCGTAGACTACTGTTGGAAACAGGAGAACGAGAGTCTACTGAGGAGGGAAGCATGACCATAGAGACTACAGAAGCGACTGCCTTTGTATAGAGAAGATTATTGACTAGAGAGGCGACAGCCAGAGCGACATTGTGGACATTGGCAACAGGAAATGAGATAAGCGGAAGAATATAAACTTATAGAGCTACTAAACCAGGGAATTGATAGGAAAAAAAACTTGAACACGTAAGATATATATTGCATATGGCCTAAAAGGGTGACTAATGAAGATTAAGAACAGCTGGATCAGAAAACTGAATTTGGAGGTAAATCACGGAAGCAGATAAAAGCAGATAGGCTGTGGAAAAGAAGCTGAAAGCAAGAGAAGTTTGGAGGTGGAAAAGAAGAGTTGACTATAGAGGTAACAGAATATATTGACTGGTGTATACTAAAATATTGAATTTTACTGCAAGCTTATTGAAACTTTATTGAGACTTTAAAGTTAATGAAAGTTTGAATGACTTTGGAAGGAGAATAGAAGGGGAAAAGAATTTGAGAAAAGAAAAGAAAAAAGACAATAACTCTGTTACCCAGAGGAATAAAAGCATCTTGAAAGGAGAAGAGGTCTTGAACTTTAATCAGAACTGAATAAAAAAAAATAAGAACTGTGGAAAATTAACATTTTTGAATTTCTAGTTTGGGAAAGAAAAGAAAGAGAAAAGAAAAAAGAAAACTATAAAGAAAGGAGAAGAGGCCTTGAACTTTAACCAGAACTGAATAAAAATATAAGAACTGTAAGAAATCAACATTTTTGAATCTTTAGTTTGGGAAAGAAAAGAAAAGAAGGAAAAAAGAAGAAGAAAATTATAAAGAAAGAACTGTTTACATTTATTAATACCATTTTTTAGGCCAATAGAATTTCTTAGAACATTAGAAGAAGACTTGGAATTTAATTAAGAACTATATTGCCTATTGGTATATGGACACAAGAGAAACAGTACGAAGAAGAGAAAAAGTAAGATTAGTATAATAACTGATAAGATAATGAATATTTATTAAATGAATTAATAAAATCTTATATTGTAAAAATCTGGGTAAAAAAGTAAAGTATTAATACATTATGTATTAATATACATTATTTCTGGAAAATATAGGAAAATATAAGAATATATCATCTTACCAAATAGTTAAAACGTTCATATGCATATTGAATTATATAATGTGTGTATAGTGATACAGAGCTGGTATAGAGTTATAGTGTGTATAGTGATACAGAGCTGGTATAGAGTTATATGAAGAAATATGCTTTAATATCTATTTGCCTATACATGCTGGAAAGCAATCTGTTAAAATATTGTGTTCACAAATTAGAAATTGACAAGAGACAGATTCTTTTTTTCTTTTTTCTTTTTTTTGCTCTTTCTCTCTCTTTATCTTTCTTTTTGAAATTACATATAGTAGAATTATTGAATAAGGAAATTATTTATAATTGATAGAGCATTTTTGTTTAGTAAAAATTTGTATTTTTGTAAGATAAATAGGATGAATAGAAATACTAAAATGGTGTAAAATAAAGGTATACAGTAAAAAAAAACACCAGTAAAATATAAGGAGAAAAATTAACAATTAAGAAATAGTATTATTATAGTTAGAAAAATAGGAACAAGAATAGCCAATATTTGTAAAAACTTTGACTGTCTTATTTATACTTTAGATTTGTTTTGTTAATAACTCTTTAATATTCTATTATATACAAACGATATATATGTAGGAAAAATTGGAGAAAATGTCTGTCACCAAGAAAGGTTCTTTACAAATGCAAATACAAACTCAATTTTCAACACAACGTCGAGGTTCTTCAGATGACTCAATAAAAGTTACAGACCCAAATATGTTAATATTAGAAGAAATACGATGAACACGACAGGAAATGAAAGAAATGAGAAATGAAATGAAGGAGGATTTGAAAGAGGCATGTCAAGAATTAAGAGAAGAGATCAAAGATAGTAAACTGGAATTAAAAAAAGATCTAGATGATCTGAGCAAGAAAGTAGTAAAAATAACTACAGATATGAATAAGACACAAAAAGAAGTAGAGAAAATTAAAGACAGAACTCAACAACTAGAAAAAACAACAAAAGAGATAATACATGAATTAAATCAGCAAAAATACAGAGACTGGTCATGCGAATTACGATATAGAGATAGATGCATTAAGATCAGAGGCGTTGTGGAAAAGAAGAATGAGGACTTAATAGAAAGGGTTTTAACACCAATGGCTCAATTTTTGGATTGTAATTTGGAACAATTATTATCAGACTTGGATAAAATCTTCAGAATAAGCTCGCCTCTTGCAAAAGAAAGAAAAATTCCGCGAGATATAGTTGTAAGCTTTATTAGAACATCAACGCGCAACCGCATTATCAGGAAGAACTATGAGAATAAATTTATAATAGAAGATACTGAAGTCAAAATTTTCAAAGACATTCCACCCCAACTGATGTTAGAATGTCAAAAATATAAATTCTTATCTCAACTATTACAGAATTTAAAAATTGAATACAGATGGGAAAGAATTGAAGGTCTGTCTGTTATATACAAACAGAAAAGATATAAAATAGATAGCATAGATAAAGCTAAAGAAATGGAGAAAAGACTTCTTAAAGACAAAAAAGATAAAGATAGAGAATCAGACAAAGAAAACTCAGAAAGAATGTACAGAAGAAAAGAATGGAGAGCCAGAAAGAATTACGAGGAAGAAAATAATTTAGAAAATAAAGATCAAGAAAAAAGGAAAAATGAACATCTAAATAAAACAGAATTACAAAAGAAAAAAGAAGAACAAGAAGAATCAGATTTAAGGACTTCTATTTAAATTAACAAAGAGGAGAAAGAAAAAGAGAAAAAAAAGTCTGTATAAAATATGATTCTCTCTTTCCTTTATTTGCTTTATTAAAATACTCGCTCTATATTGTTTACACATAAAGATTTATCCCATTTGAATATTTTAAGTTGACTTTTTATTAAAATAAAGAAAATAAAGTTCAGGGGCAGAAGGGGTGGAACAAAAATAAACATAAAAACAAATATAACAATACTAACAATTTTGGACAAAAAATAAATAAATAGACAACTATAAGTGTGGAAAATATTAAAATGACAATAAATTTAATCTCATGGAATGTAAAGGGTATAAATAATAAATATAAATGGAGATCAGTTTTCCAGCGATTAGAGAAACTAAATGGAGACATTATATGTATGCAAGAAGTCAAAATTAAAAATAATGAGGCAAAGTATCTGAAGTATCCAAAATTTGGAGAATGTTATTATTCTTTAACAGAAAAGAAAAAGAAAGGAGTTGTAATCTACATGAAGCAGAAATATAATGCAAAGCAAATATTTCAGGACAAAAATTGATCAGTATTAGCATTGGAAATAAATTTGAAAGATCAAACATGGTTAATTGTGGGAATATATGCACCACATGAGAATAAAGAAAATTTATTTGAAAAAATTAATAAAGAAATAAGAAACACCAATTATAACAACATAATACTTTTGGGGGATTTTAATGGTGTTATACAACCTGAATTGGATAGATTCACAACGTTAAAAAACATAAGAAAGAATCAAGGAAAACTTCCCAAGGCTTTCTTTAAATTACAATCTGAAAATGAATTAACAGACGTCTGGAGATACAAATATAACTCAGCAAAGGAATATACATTCTACTCAACAGCCCATAATTCATTCTCCAGAATAGATTTATTTTTAGTGTCTAAAGCCTTGCTACCATTCATTCAATCTATGAAGATAGCGCCAATGGACTTCTCAGACCATAATTTGATAATACTAAAGGTCAAAGACAGAAAAAAAGAAATATCTTGGAAAATGTCTGAAAATCTACTCAATGAAGAAAAGACTGTAAAGAGAATAAAACAAGAGCTAAAATACTACTTCAAAGAAAATACTAATCAAGACACCTCAAATATAACATTATGGGAAGCAAGCAAAGTAGTAATTAGAGGAATTATAATGAAAATACAAGCTGAAAACAAAAGGATAGAAAATAGGGAAAAAGAAGAACTTCAAGAAAAATTAAGTCAGAACGAAAAAGAATGGAAACGTACAGGTGATAGAAATACAAAAATAGAAGTACAAATTCTACAGCAAAAAGTGAAATTACTAACAATTAAAGAATTACAAAAAAAATTCCAAAAGATAAGGCAAAGAGAATTCGAATTTGGGAATAAACCTGGGAAATTACTGTCCCATAAACTTAGAAAAGAAAAAGAAAAAAAATTGATAACTGAGATAACAAAAAATGGACAACGGATAACAGATCAAGATGAAATTAAGGAAGAATTTGAAAAATTTTACGAACAATTATATAAAAAAGAACAAACAACAATAGAAGAAGAATCTATTGATAAATTTCTACAAAAGCAAAAAACACCCATGTTAAACTCAACACAAAGAGAGAGGCTGAATAAGAAAATAACTACAGAGGAAATATCCAAAGCAATAAAACAATTAAAGATAGGGAAAGCACCAGGCCCAGATGGTTTCCCGGCTGCCTATTATAAAAAAACTAGAAGAAATTCTAATAACACCATTGGCAAACCTACTGAATAACATACATAAGGAAGGAATACCTAAGACATGGATAGAAGCATATATAACTGTAATACCGAAAGAAGGAAAAGACTTAAAAAATATCAAAAATTACCGACCCATTTCACTAATTAACACCGACTATAAAATCTTTACAACAATCATCGCAGAAAGATTAAAGCAAATCTTAATAGAAATAATTCACGAATACCAAAATGGATTTCTACCTGGTTGTCAAATAAAGAACAATATAAGAACT
>CM034706.1:129347251-129371157 GCA_020142125.1 Phrynosoma platyrhinos | reverse complement strand
TTTTGTTTTGTTTTGTATAGTTTTTCTTTTTTTATTATGTATTTTTTTCATTTTTGTTTTTTGTATATAAACTTTGTGAATGAAAGGGTGGACAAATGTATATTTATGTGTATATGTTTTAAGATTTAATAAAATTCATATATTAAAAAAAAAGCAGTAAAGATGGATCTTTTCCAGCAGACCTTCCCCGAATAATATCCCAGCCCAGAAGACAAGACAAAGATATAGACTCTGGCCATTGCTCTTCTACCGCCTTGTTTACTTGTGCTGCAAATTTATGTATTGTATGTTTTTATTCATTGGTATTTTAACTCTGTTTTAGTTTAATATATTTTTAAGGGGTAGGTGGGTTAGGGAATGGGCTCCTGGATTTGTCTTAACTTCTTGTGATGTTTTTAATTTGTTATACACCACCCCGATTGCATTGCAGAGAGGCAGGATAAAAACTATTATTATTATTATTATTATTATTATTATTATTATTATTATTATTATTATTATTATTATTATTATTATTATTATTTTCTTAGTCGCACCCATGTCTGGTTGCCTTCCCACACACATCACACAGCCACCATCTACTGTAGTTTCCTCTTCATCCATCCACCTTTAGGGTGAGCATAAATAGTTATGCCTGCCAGAATTTTCAAGTTCTTTGACATTGTTTTCCTTTGCTTTGTCCTTTAAATTCTTTGTTAGATGCCCCTAACTTTTACCCTTGACATATACAAGGATCACATCAAAATCCATAATTTTGGCCGCAATATCTGCCCTCAACCTATACATGAGGTTGACTTATAGTCAAGTAAGTATACAGTAAGTCTTTGAGGGAGTGTTGTATTGTTTTGTTTTGTTTCTTGGTATTTCATATTGCTTTAAGATTTGTACAAATGAGAAGAATATTTTTAATAAATTCTAATAAAACAATAAAAGTGAAAATATTTTCCATTATCCATCTTCAGCCAGCAATAGAAAGAAAGCTAATCCATAATTAGTCTATTTTTGTGTTCAGATAACACATGTTTCTGCTTTTACCTTTCCAATAAGACCTGAAATAAGCAGATGTTCTTTGTGCAAAGACCAGAGTAAATAAAGGCTCTTTAGCTGTGAAAGGAGAGACCTCTTACGTCCTCTCATAATTGTCCAAGGCCAAGCTTTACAAGCCAGGAGTGCAAGGGCAATTCTAAGGACTTAGCATCTACAGGTTGTTTCACTCTGCCCTTTCACCTTGTTGTCATGAGTGCAGAAGCAAGCATGCTGTACAATAAAATGGCTTTGATAAGGACTGATGTTTGAAGCCCCTTTTTCCAAGTCATTTAAAACTTTCTGTCTCACTTCCACTTTGATTACCTCAAACTGCTCTGTCAGGAAGGGATTTCATTATCACAGACATGCAATAAACACATTTTTGTGTTTCTGTTTGTTGTAAGGTACATTTCACACCATCAATATGATAGAGCTGAAGTATAAATCAAATATGAATATTTAATTCAAGGACAGAGGCACTCTCAGACTTTCTGAGCTATCAAATTTGGGGTTATTCTTAAAGGACAGGCCTCAGATTACACAAAGTTGGTCATTGAGAGTTTTATGGATGGAAGGATTCCTGCTACTTCCCAGAGGTGATGGGATGAGATACAGATGCAGTGGTATGCAGACTTGGCAGGTTATCAAAGGAAGTGCACTGATACTGTGGTGCAAGGACTGAAGACATGATTGAAGACCCTTGTTGCCTTCCTGGAACATATGACCAAACATTCCAAGAGGAGGGATTTAGTAGTAATGGGAAATTTCAACTATCCTGATATTTGTTGGAAGTCAAACCCTGCTAAGAATATAAGATCTAATAAATTCCTCATTTGCCTTGCAGAATAAATTATAATAATAATAAATTTTTATTTATAACCCGCCCCTCTGCGTGGCAATCGGGGCGGGGTACAACAATATTAAAATAGAACAAAGTTAAAAACATTCCATCATTCCACTGTCCAGAAGGTGGAAAAAGCAACAAGGGGATCAGTTTTAGAGCTGACTCTAATCAATAATGATGACCTGTTTAATGGAGTGGAAACTGCAAGGTATTTAGCTGGGAGTGTCCATGTTCTCCTGTGTTAGTGTGGTTACGCAGCGCATGATGATCCACGTCAACGTGTAGCACTAGGGTCACCACCTTCTCAGATGCAGGCAGTAGCTTGTGAATTGAAGAAGCACCTCTCCCCTTCCAGAAAGAGTAAAGAGACTCTACAAACAGGCGTCTCTCAGATTAGGCTTTAATCTTGGTTCCTCTATGTACAAGGCTATATACACTTGACAATCCACCAACACTCACCACTCTAGTCACCACCATCAATAACCAACCACCACCACCACACATGTGTCCTGAGGCAACTCCCTTATATACCTAGGACTCCATGTGGCCTTTTAGCCCTGCCTCTTCCTCCTGACACCTGTCACACAGGGTGACTTGACAGTTTTGCAGCCTTTTCTGTACTTTACAGCACCTGGTGCTGATGTCACTTCCCCTGACTCAGCACCTGGTGAAAAGTGCTTAGTCATTATGGCTGCTTGTGACCCTTTTATGCCTGGTCACTACTGTATCAAACCACATCGAACATTTTCCCTGGGATACTGTCTCAATAATCCCCTCCAAAATGTTCAATGTGTGCACAATGCTTGGCTTGGTTTCGAGGAGTGTGTACCTATGGACCTGTTTCCCTGTGCCATATTCCACCGGCCTGACACCTTCTGATGTCTTCCCACCAATGCCCTGTGCTCTGGTATCCTGTCTGCCGCACTGTCTTCCTGACCCATGCTTTCCAAACCCAGAACATTATTCTGGTTTCATCAGCAGCACCCCTATTGATATGAACACTCTGAGAAACTTGTTCATCACTCCAGGCACTTTCTTCTCCAGTTCTTCTGCACTCTGGCCCAGATCTTCTGCCACTCTGCTCATGTTCTCAGGCTAGAATCTTCCATCCACTCAGAACATCGGGCTTTGAGCTTCCACTCCCGGTGCTATGTCCAATTGTCCAGATATTTGCTCATGTCTCTCTACCTGAAGGGCCTTTGTGAGGATATCTGCCACATTGTCCTCCAAACTAATGTAGGACAGACACAGAACACCATCCTGGACCAACTCCCTCACATTCTGATACCTAACTCCTATGTATTTTGTTATGTTCCTGCGGTTTTCAGCCTCTGACATGGCAATGCAGGTCTGTGAGTCCTCATCCAGAAATGTTGGGCCTGTGCACTTTTCACCTAAGTCCTCCAGCAGCTTCCTCACCCATTGCACTTCTCCTGCCATCCCTGACAGTGCAGCAAACTCTGCTTCTGCAGTGTTCAGTGCCACACAGCTCTGCTTTCTATTCC
Organism: Phrynosoma platyrhinos; assembly: GCA_020142125.1. Classification (NCBI taxonomy): domain Eukaryota; kingdom Metazoa; phylum Chordata; class Lepidosauria; order Squamata; family Phrynosomatidae; genus Phrynosoma; species Phrynosoma platyrhinos. The sequence continues at coordinate 129,367,782 of CM034706.1, read as the reverse complement.
TCCACACTACAAGACTGTCTGCAAACTTGATGAGCAATCCTGTCACAGACCTCCTATCATGCAGCTCTGATGCAAAAGAGCTATTCACAAAGCATTCCAGCTGTGCCTCAGTTCCCTGCAGCATGAGCTTCCTCTCCTTGCTGCCCTTTAGGTACCTGAGCAATCTTTTCACTGCTGTCCAGTCCTCCACCTTTGGCTCATCAGCTGCTACAGTACATACCCTGGTATTCTGTACCACAAAATGCTCAGGTGGCCTCTTGACTCTCTGAGTTATCCTAGGTATGATCACCTTGGTTTGTTCCTTCTCACCCTCACTGTCACTGCTCCTCTGTACCCCTATTTCTGTGGATGATGGTGTCTTAAACTTTCATGTAGTGATGGGTGAGGTTTGTGTACTGTGGGTTCGCTGGAGGTGCTGGCTTTCTGGTGTAACTTCTGGTGTTTCCACCCCTCCAGTTCCACTACTGCCTCTCTGTTGTCCCAATCTGACAAACACTTCCTGATTTGTATGGATCTTTTCCCAACCGAAGTGTTTCTTAAAATTTGTGCTCCTGGATAACAGGATGCAGCTATTTCCCAGGTAAAACCTGTAACTGTTCCCCTGGTACTCCACAAAGATTAATCTGCACCACTTGGGGTCACCTTTCTTCCTGAAAGTCTGGGGAACCAAAATGTTGGCATGCTAGCCAAACACCCTTAGATAGTTGAGGTTGGGTGGCCTTCCATACAGCATTAAGTAGAGCATTTCCTTGACTTCAGAGTTCCACACCCAGTTGGTGATGTGGCAGGCAAGCAGGATTGCCTCCCCCCAAAGACCCTCTGGGGCCCCTGCATCAAGCAGCATGCAGTCCTTGATCTGCTTTAGCACCCCATTTTTTCTCTCTGCCAACCCATCCTCCTGCGGGGTGGCTAGGTTGATGGTGTTATGGTGGATGCCCTTCTGTTTTAACCAATTACTCAAGCTTACAGACAAAATTTACTCCCATGGTCTGTCACCAGAGTACCAACTTTGTACTCGAACTCCCTTTCCATCATTTCCTTGACTGCCAAAACAACTCCCTTCCTGTTCCCAGGAGACCAGTGTTGTTTCTTCCTTCTGGCAGCAGGTGGCTTTTTACAGTTCCTCCTGAAATGACCTGGCTGACCACAATTATAACATCATGTAACTCTGAAGACAGCTACACTATCAGTTTTTTGAACTACCTCCAATGGTGTGTTTGATCTTGGCTTGGCGTGTTGCTGTCTCTGAATGCCATTTTCAAAAATGGCATTCCTCCAAGATGTGTTGACACCAAGTCCATTGTGAGCTGACTCTCTGGCACCCCCTGCAGGCTGTACAGTATGTGATCAAAGCAACTGGATAAGCTGCCAAGCAGGATATATGTTTTTTGTTCTTTTGGGAGGTTTATTCTTCTGGATTCTACCTCCAAAAACAGATGATTCATGGTGGCCAGATGCTCCTCTGTGGACTGTCCTTTCTGCATCTTACAGGCATACAGCCTTTTGTTCCAAAACATTTTGGAAAGAGCAGAGTCTGACTGGTGCACATTCTTCAGTGCAAATGAGACCTCCTCGTCAGATCTCTTATCTCTAACATGGTCTAATTGGTTTGGGTCCAGGGAAAGATTTATGTTTTCTATTGCTTTTCTATCAAGCTCAGCATTTTTCACTGTCAGAACCTCTTCAATTACATCCCAGAGCCCTTCCCTCACCAGAATCACCTCAGCATAAACTGCCGACTGGAAGTAGTTCTGATAATTTAGCCTTGGGAACTTCACAAAATCCATGCTGGCAGCAAAGCAAGACAAGCGCTCAGCGTTGGCAGCCTTCCCAGCTCTCACTTTCAGTTGGAGATAAGGAGCATGGCAAGCAGCTCCACTTCTTAACTCTCTGCCTTCTGGCACTCAGACAGCTAGAACTGGTCTTCTGGCCAACTGCATACAAATAGCTACTCACACTGTCATTGAGGCAGATCTGCTGGCACAGACTGGGCCCATAACCTTGTTAGTGTGGTTACAAAGTGCATGATGATCCACGTCAATGTGTAGAACCAGGGTCACCACCTTCTCAGATGCAGGCAGTAGCTTGTAAATTAGAGAAGCATCTCTCCCCTTCTAGGAAGAGTAAAAAGACTCTACAAACAGGTGTCTCTCAGATGAGGTTTTAATCTTGGTTCCTCTATGTACAATGCTATATACACATGACAATCCACTGACACTTGCCACTCTAGTCTCCACCATCAACTACCATCTACCACCACCACACATGAGTCCTGAGGCAACTCCCTTATATACCCAGGGCTCCATGTGGCCTTTTGGCCCTCCCTCTTCCTCCTGACACCTGTCACTCATCCAGGGTGACTTGACAGTTTTGCAGCCTTTTCTGTGATTTACAGCACCTGGTGACCATCAGCCGATGTCACTTCCCCTGACTCAGCACCTGGTGAAAAGTGCTTAGTCATTATGGCTGCTTGTGACCCTTTCATAATCTCAAAATCATTAGCAATAATCTTTTTAATTTTCTGTAGAACAAGAGAAGTTCCAGCACATGTGAGGAAAGCAAATGTTGTCCCCATCTTCAAAAAGGAAAGAAGAGGATTCACCCAATTAATTCCCAGTCAGCCTGATATCAGTACCAGAAAAGATTCTAGAGCAGATAATTAAACAGACTGTCTATAAGCACTTAGAAAGGAATGCAATGATTACCAAAGTCAGCATAGGTTTCTCAAAACCAAGTCATGCCAGACCAAATTTTATCTGTCTTTTATATATATATAGAATTACAAGCTTAGTAAATGAAGGGAATGCTGGGGATGTACTATATCTTGATTTCAGTAAAGCATATGACAAGCTCCCTCACTACATTCTTGCAAACAATCTAGTAAAATCTGGGCTAGACAATGTTCCTGTTAAGTGTAAGTGCAATTGTTTGAATGACCAAGTGCCTTTGCAGACTGCTAGAAATAGTGTAAATAAATGATCATAACATTGTATGTGGGAACAAATAATACTGCCAGATATAGCCTTCCATATATTGCAAGGGACAACAAAGCTCTGGAAAGGAAGGTGGAGGACCTTGGGGCACAGATGGCTATTTCATCATGCCTTCCTAGAAGAGAATCCAATAGATGAAGAAAAGAACCACTTGAAGGGGGAAAAAAACTGGCTACACAAATACACATCAGGGAATATTTGGCTTCTTGAGCCATGGTTTTCATGTTCATAAAGAAGGATTTTTTGCAATCACAGTGGTTGTAAGAATGACCTGTGGGTTCAGATGTCTGTATACTAAAGTAAAAGCATGGGCAATAAATATGATGAACTTGAACACATTAACACAGGAAGGCAAATTTGATTTATTAAGGAAACCTGGTGGGATGGGTCTTATGACCTGAATGCAACAGTTACAGGGTTCGAAAGCAACAGACCAAAATGAAAGGTAGGAACAATAGCCTTTATATTGGTATGCCTCAATTAACAAGCCTCTGAAAAAGAAGCTCCTTTTTACAAAAACTTTTGATGCCCTCTCAGATCCTCCTTTTCATCCCTGTCCTTTATCTAGCTGGAAAGTATTTGAGTTTTTGTCTGTTGGTTGGTTTTTCTAGCAAATTGGTATTAGAAGGGTGGTTAAGAGGTCTGGAGAAACAGACTGTCAATACAGCATTATGTCTTCAGTGAACAATGCAATAAATGCTTGAAGTAGGAAAGAATGGGATTGTGCTCTAGCTGATCCTACTTCAGTTATGTGTGCCTGCCTATAACAGGCAAGGCAAGTAAACTGTAGCTTCCTCAGGGCTCCCTCATTTAGCATAAATTAATAGAACATAACAGAGAAAAAGAGGAGACATTATAAGGCTACCTCACTCAGAATGGAAAGCTCCCCTGGCATGTTAAAAAACAAGATAAATCTGTAATGGGAATCATAAGAAAAGGGGAGCCTGATTAAAGAAAGATCATCCCTGGATGCATTTTGGGAGAGCTCTTTAAGTGGTCTCTAAAAAGCTCAAAATGTTTGTTTACTTAAGCAAGGCTTGCCTGACCTAGTGTTTTCCTTTCACTTGTGAATGTTGTTGGTTTTAAATTTTAAAAATTGCTGAAAGCTGTTGAGCACCAAATTTTATGTTAAAGAAGTATGCTCAATAAGAACACATCTAACTCATAACTGATGTGTACCTGTACATATAGAATCTATACATCTGAAGTAGGATCTATAGCTTGGCACATGAAAGGAACTTTGGAAGCATTTGGGTAAAAATTATCAGAGAAGGAAACAACACTGAAATCATTGTGAGCATGCACATGCAACTTCCAAGTCAGACAATGAAATTGAATGGTGCCATCCTAGATCAGATGACCAAACATCGAAACACAGAGTTACAATAGTAATGAGAGACTTCAGCTACACTGATACCTGTTGGAAGACAACCTCTGCCAAGAATGTAAGGTCCAATAAATTCCTCATTTGCTCTGCTGACAACTTCTTTTTGCAGAAGTTGGAAAAAGCAACACAGGGTCTGTCTGTGTTGAACCAGATTCTCACCCACAGATACAGTACACTGAGAATTGGTCAACAAGGTGGAAGTAATTGGAAAGCAGGGTAGAAGTGATCACATTCTCTTGGGATTCATTATACAGTGGTGAGAAAGCTGAGTGTAGTTGAATGTGCTCTCTGGACTTCAAGAAAGCCAATTTCTATACAGGAAAAACTGGGTAAGATCTCAGTTTCAACAGAGAAAGGAGTTCATGATGCATTGGAGTTTTTTTTAAAAAAGGTGAGATACAATTTTTGAAGACACTTCCAGAAAGAAAAGAAAATGTGGAAATCAGGGTAAAGAAAGCTTTCAGATAAGATTTGAACAGAGCATGTATTAGAAATGGACAAAGGGGCAAATCATGATGGGCAAGTACAAATGAGTAAATATTTTTACAGAAAAGATAACAATGTCTTAAAGTTCAAAATGAGTTTAGGCTTTTAACCAAAAGATTAAAAATGATTTTTAAAGGAATTGGGGTCTGGTTTTGTGAAGGCAATGTTTAGTATAGGAAGAGGAATAAGAAAACAACTGGTCAGGTGAATGGAGAAAATGGAGACATTCTAACAGATGAAAGAAGAAAGATGGAATTGCTGTACCCCTATTTACTCCAGTCTTTTCTAAAAAGAAAATAGTGCCCAGCCAGGTGAAAATAGAATAGAATGAGGCAAAGTGATGCTGAGTAATTCATTATGCAGTGAGGAAGCTACAGCAATTCCATCTTTCTGGATAAGTAAAGAGATGGCTGTGATTTGACATAAATTTAGGTCTCTATGGACTACATTGAAGGATACTTTAAAGAAAGTTATAAATGAAGCTCAAGATGTTTGTCTATAAGCTTTGAGAACATTTTGATAACAGGTAGGACCTCTGAAGACTGGAGATAGATTATTCAGAAAGAGAAAAAAAAGTGATCTGGGACAGTTACTGACAAAGTAGTTTGACAGTGATATTTGGAAAGGCTTGTTACCATTCAGAGCCAGTATGGGTTTCTCAGAAACAAGTTATGCCAGCTAACCTTTCTTCCTTCCTAACTCTCCCTTTCCCCCCACTTTCATAAAGTTAGTAGTTTGTTGCTCAAGGGAATGGTGTGGATACAGTCAGTGGTGTCACTAGGCTTGGTGCGGTAACTCATGCTGTCACCCCCCCCCCCCATTGACCTCCTCCTTCACACCATACAGAATTCTTAGTAATGCTTTTTTGTACTAATGTTACTTGTAAATCATAATCCCCATATACCACTGAATGTAATGCTAAAAAATAGTTGTGACATAAACAACTAGCAAATTTCAAATTATATCTTCAAATTACAATATCATATGCACAACCTAAATGTATTTACATATACACAATGAAGATTGGGTTAAAATATGATGTTTTTAAAGAAAATTTAAAAATATTTTTAAAGAAAAGCAATGTTTTAAAATGTAAAAATTTGAAATTCGAAATGTTAATTTTTTAAAAAATCTGGGCCTCTCTTCTCTCCTCTCATTGAGCTTCACTCCATCCCCACCATCCCTTAAAGCATTTTAAAGGGAAGCAGTTGAATGCCACAGCCCATTTCTGCCAAAAGGTAGGTGTTTGAGGAGAAGTGGTCTCACCCGCCCCCCTTAGGCTGTCACCTGGTGCAGTCCACACACCCCGCACCCCCAAGTGACACCACTGGATATAGTGTACAGCCTTTAAGACAGATGGGAAAGATGTGGTGAAATACTGTTGGTGGATTTATAGTTGGTTAATGGTACAAACTCAAAGAGTATTCACCAATGGTTCCTCCAAATTGGTAATAAGTAACTAATGGTGTGCCTCTGGGTTCTGTCCTGATCTGGTTCTTAAACATCTTTATGAATTATTTGGATGAAAGAATAGAGGATCTGCAGAGGAAACCAATCTGGGAGGGATACCCCCCTTTCTTGCATCAATTATCTCTCTCTCTTTCCAGACCCTGTGACACTTTCAGAGGGAGGGAGAGAGATGGGGGACTTCCAAACACCCACTGGGGGCTTCCAGGGACAACCCTCCCCCTGGCAAAAGAACCCCTTTCCATACACATACAACTCCCTTCCACCTCCAGCCCCCTTTCCTCCCTCTTTGCCAGCCCAGCACTAGTGACCCCCCTCCAAAAAAAACACCATCCCACACTCCACAGAGCCCCCTGGAGGCTTCCTGCTCCAGGAGAGACCAGGTGGAGGTGCAGAGACCCCTCCAGCTTTGAAGAGAGGAGCTGATGGCCTCCATCTCCAGGACCTGTCCTCCATTTTAACCTCCTCCTGTCCAGAAGGAATTGCAAAAAGTTCCCCCCCCCCATCTTCATTTGCATTAAGAAACATGCGTTTCTATGTGAGTGCTTTCAGCTATTATTTTGGTCACATCCTATTTTCTCCCCTGAATGTCCTCCATTCTGAGAATCACATAAAGAACGGAGGACATTCAGAGGAACTTTGGGCTTTGGTTTGGAAATGTACATTTTGAGCATGACTAAGAGGCATGCAATGACATTCCTAGAAGTGTTTTGGGCTTTGATTTGGGGAATCAAATTCCCCCTTCTCCCTCCTTCCTTGCATCACCAATGACACATAGATGTGCATCATATGACTGACATAAAAAAAAGAAAGGAATGGAGTTCCTAGTGGGGATGACAATTGTGTCAAAAAGGACACAAATGCATGGAATAATGAAATAATTTGCTTCCATAGTGGAGACTATGCATCAGCCTGAATTGATTCAGTGACCCAGCAAACCAATTTAAATGCAAGTGGGAATGAGCCCTTAGTTCTCTGTGGACTGGCAGCCACTTGTATCAGGCTTGTGTACTGCAATAAAGCAAAGATCCCTCCCAATATAGCAGCAGTAACTGAAACCGAAATGAATTCTTTATGATGGAGAGAGGCATTCAGCCCCTTATATATGAAAAGTATTAGCAGCGCTCTACGTTCCTGGACACTTTGATTTAACATTTTTGATAGAAAATCAACTACTATTTTCCAAAACTTTGATATCTGAAGGGACTCTAGCCCCCTATAGAGCACATTTCTGTGTTCACTACATCCTCTCAGACAGAGTGGATTTTATTAATTAGAAAAGTTTAGCTGGGGTCCACAGTGCCACTTATGAATAACTTTGTATATATTTTCTTGTCATTGTGTACAGTTTATTTGAAAAGCACTTAAATCCCAAACTTTCCCCTATTCATCATCATTAAACATCATATCTAATTATAGCTCTGAATAAATTTTCAGTCCTTCTGATAGGCAATAAGAAAAATCAACAATCCAGTTATAGATATCTGAAACTATATTCTTGGATTCAGAAGTATTTGTCACACACAGTTCTTCAAATTTTGTAGTCCAATTTTCAGAAAATTGAGTTGGAAAATCAAAGCATTTGAGAGCATATGGTGGTGAAGAAGAGTGCTGAGGATTCTATGGACAGCCTAAAGGACAAACAAATGGGTCCTAGAACAGATCAAGCCAGAAATATCCCTAGAAGCCAAGATGACAAGACTTAGACTGTTGTACTTTGGACACATCATGAGAAGGCATGAATCGTTGGAAAAGATGTTAGGAAAGGTGGAGGGAAGTAAAATGAGAGGCTATATGGATGGACATTATTAAAGACACCATGATTATGAATTTGCAGGAGCTGGGCAAAGCTGTAGAGGATGTGGGTGGGGGATGGGGGGTGAAGATGTCTCTTTCATAGGGTCACAATGGGTCAAGATTGATGAGAAGGCAGTTAACAACAACAACAACAAATTGACATCCTTTTGCAACCAGGTGTGAGCTTCCACTAAATGTTGTTATGAAGATAGAAGAGTCAAGGAGACAACAAAGGTATGGTCTTGTGAGTTCTTTGGACAAAATGTTGGCTATAAATATAATAAATATAATAGATAAATATATATTCACTGGCTTAGAGTGAATATTGTTGTACGCCACCCCGGTTGCCGAGCAAAGGGGCGGGTTAAAAATAAAATTTGTATTATTATTATTATTATTATTAGAGAGATTAGAAAAACTGATGGTGAATCAATTACTTTTAGTCATGATATCCAAATGGGCCATTTGTATTTGCAGGGAGTATGAGATGCTATGGAAAAAAAAAATAACCATTATGGGTTTTTTTACCTTACTGCCATGCTTGTAAGATTTCCAGATGTATATAAGACAGGTGGCAGAGTCTCTTTCTTCGAAGGTTTTTAAATAGAGGCTGGATGGCCATCTGTCGGGAGTGCTTTGATTATGTGTTCCTGCATGGAAGAGGGTTGGACTGGATGGCCCTTGGGGTGTCTTCCAACTCTATAATTCCATGATTCTATAAGCCTGGGTGGACCAGCTGAAAATCATAACTGACCAACATATTTTCCATAACAGCTAGCTAGATGTCTCTAGGAAGCTCACAAGCAACCTGTGAAGAAGCAAGCTTCTCTTCCTGTTGCATTACAGAAGAAGTTTCAACTTCAAACAATGGGGAAGCTTCAATTTCAAGCAAGGAAGATGTCGGGGCCCACTCTAGCTGGAATCCCCCTCAACACACGTGGTCATCTATCACCAATTTCCCTGTGGGAAGGATTCCAGAAAAAAATAATATTGACATAAGCTCTGATTCTACTTAAACTCCCCTGGATCACCTATCACTAGCTTCCCAGGCTAGTAGTTATACATCAGTTTCATTTATTTTTATTTAATTGATACATTTATATCTCATTGTAAGCCACCACAGAAGGATTATTTATATTCTGAAAGGTAGGATATAAATATTGTATATACTCATGTATAAGTCTAGAAATTCTAGTCAAAAATCGACTCAAAAAATCTGAGTCAACTTATCCACAGGTCAATCTAAGTACTGTACTTTAACACTCAGAAAAATAGAAACTACTTTCTTATCTATGATAATTCCTAACAGGTAATTTTTTTTTGATTCATTGGAATCTCCATATTCAATATTTCAACTACTTTATTATGTATGGCTTTCCAATGTTCCTTTGCATTTTTACATACCCACCACAAATGACATAAATCATAGATATTATCATAGATGATTATAGATAAGAAAGTGAAACAAAAACTTAGGAAACTGTTATTCTATATGATGATGATGGCAAGAATAGTGTACAAATCCAAATGGAAAAGTAAAGAACGTCCTATGGTAAGAACCTAGTTAATGAAATTATATGATTATATAAAAACTGATAAGTTGATCTATCTGATAAAGAAGAAAACCTTGGATGATTTTGAAAAAGAATGGAAACTATTGATAGTATTTCTACAAGAGTGGAGGCCATGTTTTGATATAGGTTTGGAATAGAAGGCTTCATCTATATGTGTATATCACATAAGGCACAATAGGGAAAAACAATACAAACAAGTGGTGTAAACAAACTATCAGTAGATATAGAAACATAATGGGAACTTTAAAATATGTGTTTCTGAAGTAAGAATTGAGTTGATAAGGAAAAGAAGACATGAAAGAGGGTTTTTTGTTCTTTATGTTTGTTTTATGCTTTATGATTGTTGGTAGGTGATGGGAAAATTTATGTATTTTTTATATTTATATGTTTTTGTTGTAATGTTTAGTGGTTGTTTTTAAATAATGAAATATATTTAATTTTTTAAAAAAAATAGAAATAGAAATAGAAACCATCCCCTGGTGAAATGCAAGAGTGTAGTCTCTCCTGGAAGCACTAACTCCCCTCTATTCTTTCATCCATCCATCCATCCATCCATCCTTCAGTATGAACCTCCTACAGTTATACCTCCTGCAATTTTTCAAGTTTTTTGGCATTGTTTTCCTTTGTTTCATCCTTTAAATCCTTTCTTACATGACCCTAAGTTTTACTCTTGACTTATCCATGGGTCATATCAAAATCCTTTTCTTTTTTTTTGCCCCAAAACCTGCCCTCGACTTATACATGAGATCGACTTATAGTTGAGTATATACTGTACATGATATAAGTAATATAAGCAATAAGAAGGTAAAAAGGCAAGCTTTCTGGACATAAAGAAAACAAAATAATGACCACAGAGAATTAACACAAATTCAACCTAGATAATGAGGAAATCAAAATAATTAAAGATTTTCCATACCTTGGATCAATCATTGAGCAGAAGGAGATTGCAGTCAAGAAATAAGAAGAAGATTAGGACTGGGAAGGGCAGCCATGAAAGAACTAGACAAGATCCTAAAGTGTGAAGATATACAACTGAACACGAAAGTTAGAATCGTCCAAGCCATTGTATTCCCTATTACCATGTACAGATGTGAGAGCTGGACAGTAAAGAAAGTGGATAGAAAGAAAACCAACACATTTGAAATGTAGTACTGGAGAACAGTGCTGAGGATACTGTTGATGGCCAAATAGACAAAGAAATGGGTTGTGGGACAGAACTCTCCTTTAAAGCCAAGATAACTAAAATGAGGCTGTTGTACTTCAAACACATAATGAGAAGACATGACTCATTAGAAAAGACAAATACTAGGAAAGGTAGAAGGCAGCAGAAAGAGAGGAAGACTGGGAAGCCACAACTCCTGAGCCTGCTGGTTCTGAACAGAGGATTGGGAGGGGGAGGGTTGCCATGCCTTCTCTTTTGTAAATCATAAGCTTATAGCACTGTGTTCTGCAAACACAAATGACAACTATTCTTACAGCAGCAACTTCATCAAGAGTGGGGTGGAAAATTGTAGGTCATCTTTGTGTATATTTCAGGACTTATTTTCTGCAGTTATGTACATCTTATCCATAGATTATGAGCCTGTGGGAACCAATTAGAAGCATTAGAGCAGAACAAGCAACCTTCTGAACAGTCAGTTATTGATCTAGGTCCTTTTCTGGAACAGAGAGACTTGTGTTTGTAACATTACACTTGGACTTGCAGCTGAGACTACAAAGAGATGTATGCTTCTTCTGTGTAACATGCTCTTTCAAACAGTGCTGCTCAAAGTGATGAACTTTGGCCTGGTGCTAGTCTGTGAGCAATTGGCTGTCAGTCTACAGAGAGTTTCCAGAAATAAAGAAACAGTTGTAGCCAATGGGAAGAAATGGGATATTGGTCTCTGGCACACTGGGGAAAAATAATTGCCAGATCCTGACATCAGATAGCCTGAGAAGCATGTCCTGTTAGAGATACCAGGCTGGCCAGAAGCACAAAATCTACACACAGACACACACCAATTTTTTTTTTTTTTTAGCATAAAACGTACATAGAACAACTGCCAATTTCAAATATTTCTGTGCTAAAAATGGGACTTGGTGCATGTATAGAGAGCATTTTAATCAGATTCTGTGTTGGCTGAGAGATTCTCTGAGTGTGCAGAATTCAGGGTCAAAAGATCCTGCCAGCTTTCACCTCATCAGATAGTGTTAAAATGCTTAGTATTTCTCCTGGCTAAGTATGGATATTTAAAGAACATAACACATATGTATTGGATCACAGGGTGTTAGCATTCCTTTACCTTTGAGTGAGATCAGGTGGTATCTGTTAACTGGTTTTACCCCCTGTTTCAAGTTTTAAAGTAGTGATGTATTTATCAGACATTATGGGTGAAACAATCTTGCTTGTTTGCTTATGTTCCTTTTTTAATTCCTTCTTTCCTTCTTTGCTTTACTCTTTAGAGAAGAATTTAAAAGTACACCTCTTGAACAAAACAAGCTATTGAATGAACAATTGGCTCGCTATGAAAAATTGTATTGTATCTCCTGTCTAATTAACTGCTGTCCACTACTATGGAGGCAGTGAATACCAAGAGGAAGAGACAGTCAGTAAGAAGAAGCAAGAAGGAAATTTTTATTTTTCTAAAGCAGTGGCTGCCAGGCAGCTGGAGCTGTTTCTCCACATCTTTCAAATGAAATATTCATAAGAGAAATAAAAAGAATCTAAATATCCTGAGATAAAAGTATTTTTTTCCTATCAAAATTGCCATTACTATTTCAAACTAGTTCCAGCACATCATGGATTTGTATGAGAATGTACTATGCTGGCAGTTTTATTTGCAGTTCTGTTTTAGTAATCCTTTTGATGGACTTTGGCTTCTTCACAACTGCAGCCTTCTTGTTGACATTTTCATTACATTATTCACTACATTCCCAATCACTTTCCTGATTGGTTGCCATTAGGTCAGACTTCATCAGTGAATATATGAAGGTAAAACAACCACCAGTCTCACAGCACTAACAAATGTATTGGTGCAAGCTTTCATAGAGTCTACTTTATCAGATGTATGAAGTACTACTATCCTAATTTAGATGGAAAACATATATAAGCAGGAAGGGGAGATTATTGAACAGCGGGGTCAAGGAAAATTGAAATTTACTATATTCAATCATATGTAAATACTGGGAATGGACTAGTCTAAAAATCCCATTTCCCTTTTCTGTGATACATTTAATATCAATCTCATTCTGCCTTGGTTTCATGTAAGGTTTCCACCTCACCCCCCATAAATGCTATAAGATTATAGAAGAAATGTGCATTAAAAGCTTTAGGGTGCATTTATTGTATAAATTTTTGACACATGCATCCATTGACTAAAGTGTGTTCGTACACATTCTAGAAACATGCATACCTTTCTGTGCAAATTGTAAAACTGTAAATGTTTGAGAGTACATGCTTTTTGCTCCTCAAAGGCCTGGAAATCTTCTGACTGCAAGGTGCATTAATATCTTGCTCAGTTTATAAGGTGTTCTTGGCACACATCATTTCATATTCATTACTTCTGTCCCTTTGGTCTAAAAGGAACCAAAGAATTCAGAGCACAGAGCTTCTTAGCTTATCTTTCCTTCACCCTGTAGTCCACTTCCAGCCCCATCTTGTGTATGTTCACAGCAGCTAGAGAAAACAATTTATTATTTTTATCTCTCAAATCAGTGACTGGAGGTCACAGCAGACAATTGTATGTTTTTAACTAAAGTTGGTTTTATTCTAATTTTCTATATTTTGTAAGCCACTTTGTGTCCCAATTTTGGGGACATGTGGAACACAAATAAATGGAAGGAGGGATGATCCTACCCCATTCTCCCTCTTGTTTGGAAGGAGAACAGCATGTGATTATGCCAGACATCTTCAGCCAGATTTGCAAATGCTGTCTAGGAGCACTTTAGCTCTCCACTCCTTTCTCTGGACAGCAAGATGAAGGAGGAGTTGAAGCTGCTTTCTCAATCTTAGTGCCAAATACGTGGACCTGATGACAGGAGTGTGGGCATGCCCATTAAAGTCACTTAACTCATGCATGGCTTGGAGGAGGGGACTCCAATCTCCCAGACAAAGATTGTTCTCAACACCTGTTGTATATCTATTTCCTTTAAGATCAGTTTATTGTTTTGTTACCCACTCATTCATTAATTTATTCAATGAGACAGGACTTTCTTTTACAGAAATTATGTTTATTATTTTGTTTATATGCTTTATAATTCAACTGGCCTGGAATTTCCTTCCTCTATAGATGCATTTTTAAATGGATTATTATGTTTCCTGTTTCCAATCTGCTAGCAAAGAATTCGGTTTTAGTGACCATGTGTATATTTTGTAAGGAGATTAGCAATTTCACATTTGAGTACTTGTTGGTGCCTGATGTTGGGACTGGATCATTTTTGTTAACCATTCATATAATTTCTTCTCATTTCTGTTTGATTCAGTTCTTCAGATCTGTCAACAAGCAAAACAAATTCAGGCATAGTAGAGAGATCCTGTCGCACTTTTGAAACTAATAAGCTTATCGCACGGCACTTAAAGAACAGGAACAGAAAGGAACGGAATGGAATGGAATGGGGCAAAAATGCATGTTACTGGACAGGAGAATGCCACCAATGCCACCAGGAGTCTCCAAGCTGTTCCCCAGCCATTCCTGGCAGTCGATTTTTGAAGGATGGTTCAAAATTGTCCTTCAAAATCGGCTGCCAGGAATGGCTGGGGAATGGCATGGGGACTCCTGGCAGCATCGGTGATGTTCTCCTGTCCAGTAACACGCGTTTTTACCCCGTTCCATTCCATTCTGTTCCTTTCCGTTCCCATTCTTGTAAATGCCATTCAATAAGCTTATTACTAAAGAAAGAAGTTGGCAGTGTGAGTTTTTGTAGACTTAAGCCTACAAAAGCTCATGTTGCCAACTTCTTTAGTTAGTTTCAAAGGTGTACAAGATCTCTGAACATATTGATTCTACAGACTAACATGGCTATATCTTTAAATTCAGGCATAGTTTTAAAAAATCTTCCACAGTGATGACCACTGCTCTAAATTCACCTTCTCTGAAGTTTTCTTATTGTCACCCTGTTGCCATTCTAATATTCCATTCAGAAGCATACAATTCACTTAATGTCAAGTAATGGTTCCTCAGCCTCTTTGGCTAATTTTCTGATTATGAGGTATTTAAACAACAAAAAAAATATTTTTGATCTAAATGTTTGAGCAATATGTTTATCAAATTCTTTTTCATCACCCTATTGTCAACATTCATTTATTTATTTTCTCAGACTTTATATTTAATTTTATTTTTCTCAGTGAAATAATTTTCTCTTTTTAACTGTGCATGTTAACCATGTTGGCATTATTCTGTACTTTTCATAATCTGCAGTATACATTCCAGCTGAGCTTCTATTATTGTGATTTGAAATAACTTCCAACTATCCTGGAGAGATTTGACCCTCTTGACTCTCTCCTTCAACTTTCCTTTAACTAATCCCTTCATGTTCTTAAGCAGTTTAGTCTTTTGAAATCAAATATTGTGACCATCCTGGATTTTCTGGGAAAGTTTCCATGTGCATATTTTCTCCTCCAATTTGGTTGAAGAAGAACTTGCATCATTCCTGGCATCACTCAGAATTTAGTCCATGATATAACCCGTGTTCGGGGAACCAAGCAATCAATTGTTTCAAGGCACAGATGCATATTTTTTTCAAACATTTTGGCTTTTTAGCTCCATTCAAGTGTTTTGCAGTAAAGTTAAAGTAAACATGAAAGAATGGGAAAGGTGGAGGATGCACTAGCTCTGGCCCCTCTGTAATTGCTCTCTATGTCATTTATCACATTGGCTTTGTTCCCGCAATAGACATGGGATGTAACTTTAAGAAAGCGAATCTTATTGCATTTCCCTGTCACCTGGGAGTATGCAGCCCCTATGCAAGCCAGGTTTCTCCAGGCCCCTCCCACATCTTTGCAAAAATGGGATTTTCCCATTCTTGAAAAGATGTGGCAGAAGATCTGCCTTCTTAAAGTTACATCCTGTGTCTATCACAGGAGCAAAGCCAATGTGATAAACTCTTATATGTCAAGAACTACAGCCTCAAGAAAATAATCTCATAGTCTTTGTATGGATGTTCTTTACTTTAGCAAGAGCCATGATCCTTCCAATCACATGGAAAGCTTCTATGCTTAGAGGTGACTCTCCTCTTTATACTGTAATTCTTTACATAATTACACTGTTGGAAAAGGGGGTGTGACTAGCACATGACTCTTCCTTACATTGTTACTTTAAATATATTATACAATACCTGAATATTGCTTTTGTCCTGATTTGAACATGGATTTATTTCACATTTGTGCAGTCAATTTGAGGTTAATCAAAGTTGCTCATTACTGCAACACTTTCACCTTTCTTCTTCCCTGGTTTCTTTTTCAATCTCAAGTTACCCTCAAAGGTATTTTTTTTGGGGGGGGGCAGACAGTATATCTCCAATACAACATTACCTTTTAGTTCTGACAGTTCAAGCAGTTATATGGACAAGATTATTCTTCTTATACTTTCTAGTCACTGGATTTCATGCCCTCTTATATACAAACCTACACTAACTTTAAAATGCCTATCTTCAGGGGTATTTGTACCCTTACTGTACAGAAGTATACTACTTGATACTTCCGTTTAGTTACTATGACTGAGGTTTGCTTGATGTGATGAGCCTTCATGGATTTTTCTAATCTGTTCCAGAAGCCATCTAAGCTAGTGACACTCAACACATCTTGTAATGAATTCCATATTTGAATTGAACATTTGTACAAAGCTGACCACCTCATGATTGTTTGCCATGACTCCAAAACATCTATGAAGAACATATTTCCAACAGAGAAACCTCTTCTGTCCTTTACTGTGAGACTGCCCCACTCACTGCAGTTTGGATTTTAACTGGTTATAAACTCCTATAAAGGACTTACACTTGTTGTAGCTGCTAAGAAACTCTGGAGTAGGGGATCCTGTCCAGAGTTTATTGCAAATCTCAGCATATACTTATTTATCCAGAATATTTATTAGCAAATAATTCTGAGACACTAGATTTCTCTTCAAAGAAACAATGCTGGTTCTAGCCTGGATAATAATTTCTACCAATCGTATCTAGGGCAGAGGTTGGGATGACAAGGCTGTGATTCCCTGGATACTTAAAAAACAAAATGTGTTACGCTGGCCACCTTCCAGGCTTCTGCAAAGAGTGGTTTTAGTGACAACATACATATTGTGCCTATTTGTTCTGCAATTTCATATTTGAGTTAAGAACTCTCTGGTGAATGCCATCTGGTTCCTTAACTTTTTTTTTAAATCAGCCTTTGACATCTTTATGTGATGTAGTTCTTCAGATGCATTATCAGATGCAAGTATCCTTCCAACACTTTCCATACAGAGAATTTATATAAGGGCTTGATTTTGTTTCTTTGGAATCTTCCTGTTTTCCTTCCATTCAGCTTTTACACATTTATCATTAATATTCCAGTTCCTAATTTAGCTTGTTTCTTGTTTCAGATGTTCTGAAATATTAGGGGGTGAGGACTGTGTCTTCATTTAATTTTTTTCACCTATCTAATTTAAAAGAATATTTGTTTTTATGAAATTGTACTTTTATTTCTTCATTTGGACAAGAGAGATGTGCACTTTTAAATGTTAGTTCTTGGACTATATATCTTCCTTTATTCTTCTGTTTAATCACACTAGCATCCTTTAGGACTTTTTTCTGCTATTTTAGTTTTGGATCACTTCTACAGAGATTATAGCATATCCTCTAGGCTTAATAAAGAGATTCAGATGTCCTAATTCTATGTTTCTGTTTCCTTTTAACCATTCCTCAAATTAATTCATCAGGTTTCAGTTCGGGGCAATTGATGTGGATTCTTTGGCCAATTCCCCATTCATATAAACAGGGCTAGTCCTCCCATTAGGAAGAATAAGGCGGTCATCAAAAGGAATAGTATGTAGCCCCTGCTGGCTGTTCTCCAGCTGCCACCTCTGGGAAACAACCAAGTAGGCTGTCTGGAACAGTGGAAGCAACAGCAGGGCAGCCCGAAAGCCCTCCCTGCCACTCCTGATCTCCCAATCTAGCAGTCAGAGAGCCTTATCATTCTCTAGGTGCAACAAATGCTGGAGATGAAAAGTGGTCAGATGGGCTCTCTGGTGCACTATCATTTCCAAATGTCTTGCTCTTGGCAAGGAGGAAGCCCTCCAAGCAAGATCTTGAATACAGTGGCTAGCAGCCTGCTCAGCCACACCATCCACAAAGACTCTTTAGAGAAGTGACATCCGCACCCCTGGTGTCACCCAGTGTATGGTGGGCTGCTGGGGAGAGGGGTCAGTCAGGTGCAAGCCAAACTGGTGTACTTGGCCCTCTTCTTCACTGCTACAGGACTACCTCCTCATGAGGAGACTAGTGCTAGTTTAGCAAAGTCAGAAGGGGCCCACTCATCCCTTCTCACTCCACTATCAGAGAGCTCTGGTGCCACAATAAACTATAATTCCCAGGATTCCCTAGTACTGATCCAGAGCAGTTAAAGCTGTCTCAAATTGGATTATAGCTCCAATCCTTCCAAAGCCCACCAATACAAATTTTACAACCACCAGAAAATGCTGAATTAAATCCATATTTTTTTCTTCCCATTTTTTTTTAAAGCAATATCCCTGAAGAATCTGCAGGTGAATATTCAAGTGTATAACTCACAGCATCCTGATGAAATAGTTCTTAATCTATGTATGTTTCCTCTCCACCTACATTTGTAAGGATCGTACTGACCTCTGTAGTTCTAGGGCAAAGCTGCACAATTTAGTACAGCGCATATACATATATATATACCCACCAACCATGCAGTGCAGTCTGCCATGTAGGAATGGATGAGACTTGCATTTGGCTTATGTTATAAGAATTTCTAAAATTGGCACATTTCATCATAATCTTGATGCAAATAACTCCTGATTATTTTTTTTAAAAAAATAGACAGTGTGTCAGGGAGAAGAAAATATATGAAGTTGCTCATCCAGGCTTTGTGTGTGCAGGTCTTAAAACTATGGTTTTGAATCCCATGCATTCAGCTATGTTTGTGGATGCTAACATTCAGATTGCCACCTCTTTCTGACAGGCTCATAATCTTTAAAGCAACAATGGAAGCTGATATGGCATTCTGATTTTTATGCTGGGAACAGCTGATTGAGAATTGTGTTCATTTTGTTTCTCATAAGTACTCTCCCAAAATTCAAAAATGTCTTCATAAGTGGAATAGGGGAAAAACTGAATATAGAAGAAATGATCAGTAACAAATTTGTACATTCCTAATGCTAAGGACTCAATAAATACTCTGATTTTGTTGCCTTAGACAATTAAATACCTAACAGGAGTCAATACAACAGTGATGGTATGTGTTTGTAAGAGTTGGTCATTGTCTAGTAGTGGAAGTACCTCAATCCTTCATAAGATACAAAGTTGAAGGGTGGTGAGATATAGTGTTTTTAGATACAAAGAAGTCATATGGAACAGAAGGCAAAACTACTATTACTGCTGCTAAGGAATCGAGGGCTATGCCTTATCTTTTTCAGAAATTCAGAGATGAGTTAGATCAGTGCCTCTTAGGTTGTCCAATGTGGGGCTTTGTTGTTGTTGTTGTTGTTGTGTGCCTTCACATAGTTTCCAACCTGTGGCAACCCTAAAGCAAGCCTATCATGGGGTTTCTTGGCAAAATTTGTTGAGAGGAGTTTGGCATTGTGTTCCTCTGAAGGTGAGAGCATGTTACTTGTCCAAGGGTGACAATGGGTTTCATGGTTGAGTTGGGAATCAAACCCTGGTCTCCAGACCAGTGGTCCAACATTTAAACCACTATGCTACATTGGCTCTCCCCAATGTGGGACATCCCCCCATGTGCCAGGACTGCCTCAGTAGCTACAGTTGTTTCTTTCCTAGAAACTTGCCAGGGAATAACAGTCAATGGCTCAGGAACAAGCACCAGTCCAAGGACCCCCCCCCCCCCACTCTTGAGTAGAGATGTTAGAACTGTGTTAGAACATTCAGGCATAATAACTGTCCATTATTTTCAACATATTTATGGTGGGTGGTAGTTTCAGACTTCACCAACCATAACTGAAGTCTTTGTCAGCTCATTCTAGAGCTCAACTCACAATTTATAAATGGTAGCATCTAATGCCCTCATCTAAGTTTTTAAAATCAATTTTAAAAACAGTTGCTAGGTAATGTATGTTCATACTAAGCATGTGCTATGGCATATCTTAGCACCAGCAGAGACTAAAATGGGTTAATTTTTCCCCCATTTTTTAATAAAAACTACAAACATATGACACTACTAGTAAGGTGTACTTGACATTTCCTTTAGCCTTAACACACAAAACAGTTCCTAAAAGACTCAGTACAAATAGAAAAATCAGACAAAAACATCTAAGCCTAGCAAAGTATATCTGGAGAAAACCTGAAAATGTCTGTCAAACTGATGGAAGTCATTTGTCAAACTTTAAAGTCCTGTAAACAAGCCTTTCTAAACTCAGTATCTACATGAACCATTTTTACCCCTATCTCTCCACAACATTTCTAACTTTCAAATCAGTCAGTTAAGCCACAGTATAAGCCATAGCACCTACTGTGATCACCCCCACACACAATTCCTGGCTATAAAATATACTTTATTACTTTGAAATCTTCAGAACTAAATACATTATAAATATAATGGTGTGGTATGATGATTGTTTGTCTCTCCCATATAATATCAGTAGTATAGGGTGGCACCTCTCGTCAAACTCATAAGCCCCGCCC
>CM034706.1:129293398-129338242 GCA_020142125.1 Phrynosoma platyrhinos | reverse complement strand
GAGGGATCTGGAAACTGTAGTACACGCTCTGGTGACCTCACGATTAGACTACTGCAACGCATTCTACATGGGGCTACCCCTGTGCCTAACTCGGAAACTACAGTTAGTACAAAACATGGCAGCCAGGTTAATCACTGGAACATCAAGGAGGGAGCACAGAACACCTGTGCTTAAATCCCTCCACTGGCTGCCAATCAGTTTCCGGGCGCAGTACAAGGTGTTGGTTTTAACCTTTAAAGCCCTACATGGCTTGGGTCCATCTTACCTTAGGGACCGCCTCTTCCCGTATGACCCTCCCCGCGCCCTTCGGTCCTCTGGGAGGAATCTGCTGCAGCCAATAAAAACTAGGCTGTCTCAGACCTCCCAGAGGACTTTTTCTGTGACCTCTCCCAGACTCTGGAATGGCCTGCTGGAGGAGATCCGTTATATTACCACCCTCACTGCTTTCAAAAAAGCATTAAAGACGGATCTCTTTCGGCATGCCTTCCCGGAATAACTTTCTGGCTTTAGGAGATAATTATATTGCCCTCCTCCTGCTGCTCATTCTGTAATTTGTTGTGCTGTTCGTTGTATTGTTGGATCATTATTTATTGTGTTATGTTTTCGGAGCATGTTGTTTTAATTAATAATCAGTTTAATATTGTTTTAAGGGGTGGGAGGGCTGGATGGGTATGTGAATTGTTTTATCCTCTGTATTTCCTGTATTTTAACTGATGTAACCCGCCCCGATTGCTCCACAGAGGGGCAGGCTATAAATAAAATTTATTATTATTATTATTATTTATTGAAGCTTCAAACCTGTAGCTTTTCCTTGTAAAGAAAGTATTTCATTCCTGTGATAATTTTGTTCAACTTTTCTGTGACTTTCCTGTCTCCAAGATATCCTACTGGAATTGGAGTGACAAAATGGAATGTAAAATGATCCATATTATAGCTGGGGTTATTTAAAAAACTAGAGTAAGGCCTTCAATCTTCAGGTCTCCACCAAGAGGTCTTGGGTGGCATTACTCTTTGGTTTCTCCCTTCCAGTCAATCCTCGGTAGTGCCTCTTTGTTGTTATAGTTTGCCCTCAAGTTGTTTCTTATTTATGCTGATCTAAGGTGAACCTATCACAGGGTTTTGTTGGCAAGATTTGTTCATAGTGAGTTTTGCCATTGCTTTTCTCTGAAAGTGAGAGAGTGTGACTTGCCCAAGGTCAACCATTGGGTTTTCATGGCTGAGCAGAGATTTGAACCGTGGTCTCCAGAGTCATAACCCAACACTCCAACCACTACATTAAGCTGGCTCACTTCATGTGACTACTTTTTCAAAATCTCCATCAAAAGCAAAAGCAAAGCAGCTTCATTTATATACCGCTTCATATCGTGCTATGGGATGTCTAAGCAGTTTACAACTTTAAGCTCATTGCCCCCAACAGCTGGGTACTCATTTTAGTGACCTCAGAAGGATGCAGGCCTGAGTTTAGCCTGAGCCCTGGCTAGTATTGAAGTCGCAACCTTGTGGTTTATGAGTGAGTGGCATTTACAGGCATTTAGCCACTGCGCCACCAGAGCTCAAGATTTAATATTGTTATATCTTTAGCTTGATGTCAGCCATTACAAACTTGATTTCTATTTAAGATACAATTAAAAAGAAATTTAAGAGAGATGGAATAATATCAGGAAACATTTTACAAAATTCAGCAAAGATGCCATCCATTCCTGGATTCCTCATATTTAAAGTTTTTTATTACTTAATTAATTCCATCATTTGCTATATCTTTATTTAATTCCTTGGATTTCAAGATACCAAATTTAACTGCAACAAGGGGATCTTAAACAAGAGTGAGCCTAAGAACTAGAACTTAACTCTTTGAGATTTCTTCCTCCTACAAATGTAAAACTCTTTCATTTGAACTATTATTGGCATGTTTTACCTATATAACACCTAAAAGTTTTTCCAGATGTAACAGTACAGACATTTGTTGAGAAAAATCAGTGTTCTCTGCCTAAGAAATGGGCTGGTAGTCTGCACAGGATAGGGGCAGCTTAGATTCAAGGGGAGTTACTTTTCAGTTGCTAATGGAACTGGTATTTGATTACTTGGATTTTATTGGTCTTTGTTTCACAGTCCTCACATGGGCAAAAAGAGGGAGAGTCCTCTGCCTGCAATGATATTCCTAGATCACCTTAACTGATAATCGAAGTAACATCTTAAGACAAAATATAGGCCTGTGATTCTACCATCATTTGTTTTTTCTTCTGTATGATATTTTATGATCTGTATTTTAATTGATGCATTTCAACTGATGTGATATGTCTGTTAATTGTTGTTGTTCCCCACCTCGAACCATGGGGAGAGGCAGGTAATAAATTATTATTATTATTATTATTATTATTATTATTATTATTATTATTATTATTATTATTAATTGTTGGCACCTTTGCCCAATGAAGCAGTCAGCAAAACTTTAATTGCACTATCTATTTTGTGTTTTTTAGTTGATCCAATAAAGGTATTGTTGTTTTGTGGATTTTGGATTTTGTTGTATTTTGCTGCATTGATAACACAGTTACGCTTGAATATGTTAACTTCAGATGCAGTTACATGGACACACCTTGTCTCTCCCTCCCCACCAAACATTATTACTGGACCAGAAGCAGGCTTAACTGCCACTTCCAGTTTTATTTGGGGGAAAGAATAGTGAAGCCTATGGTGAGTTCCAGGGAAGGAAAAATGGGCTCCAGACGCCATGAATCTGTTATCTCTTCTATTTGGCAGGCCATCCTGCCCAGCCCCCAACTTCCATCCTGCCACAGTAAATAGCCATAGACCTGTATGTGTGTGTTTTGCACCTTCAAGCCATTTCCTATCATGTGGTTTTCTTGGTAAGATTTGTTCAGAGGAGATTCTCCACTGAACATGTGTTTTGACCAAGATTATCCAGTGGGTTTCATGACCAAGCAGGACTTGAACTCTGGTCTCCAGAGTTATAGTCCAATGTTCAAACCACTATGACATGCTGGCTCCATAGACCTATATACAGTTGGTCCTCGATATCTACAGGGGATCTGTTCTGCCTCCCCCCCCCCCGGCAGATACCAAAATCCATGGATGTACAAGTCCCATTGAGCCCAGTGGCTGCACTTGCATACAGCTGCACCACCATTAGGGACAATGGGACTGAAGTCCTCCCTCCCTCCCCCTGTGAGTTTTCTGCCCTAGGCTTGGCTTCAGGGGCAGAGGCTGGAACACCATTGGCCAGAGGGAGACAGAGCCAGTGCTGGGGCTTGGGTATTGGAACCTAGAGGTTCCATGCAGAGTGTTGGGTCTGGGGGTGGGGGGCTCCGAGACCCAAACCCTGGCCCTGGCCCTGGCTCCCTCTGGCTGGTGAGGCTCCAGCTTCTGCTCCTGAAGCCAAGGTGGAGCAGAAGCCTCAGAGGGGGAGGGAGGAGGAAGGAAGGACCATTGTCTCTAATGGCAGAAGACCTCCGTGCATGCACTGCCATTCGGGACAGCATGGCCTTGCCATCTGCAGATGCTCAAATCTGAAGATGGAAAGTCTGAAGATATTAAGGTCCCACTGTATTATATGGTAGGACCTCCATATCCATGGGCTTACCATTGTTACTATAATTGGTTTGATATAAAACCCCTTTGGGGCTCTGTCAGAGCCCTAGGCTGGAAGGAGCCTTCATCACCATGAGCTCAAAGCATGAATCTCACATAGGCACTCCAAACAGAGTCACATCTGCATTTACAACCATTTACAGATCAAAAAGGCCAGGCTTAGGAGCTGCAAAGCAGGACATTCATACCTAGGAGATTTATGGGTGCTAGCCAGGATGTGTCCAGCTGAAGATGAGATAACATCAACATCCTATCTCCTTTATTTTGGAAACTGTCTACTTCAAGCATAGCAATGGGAATACTTTGATATACAATAGCAACTCTTCGCCTCAGCCTAGGATTAAGGGTATAAATGCCTCCAAAATCTCAGCCACAAGGTGTTTCTGGATAGATTTCATGGTGACACTGTGCCATTGTGATCTCTGACTAGAGTCCCCGGATTTATCCATTGTCCTTTCCCTTTCATAACAGTTGAATCTATCCATCTTCATTCATCATTAGAGTAGCCTCCTTTCAGGTAATTATCACCATTAGAAAGCATTGTGTTTCCTATTCAAGCTAACTACTTTACTCCTGAGTTCTTGTGTGTGTACATATTTGTTAGGGTGTTTTTGTATGTTTGATCCTCTGTGTATGTATGTGCTTGCTTATTGATTTATTTTTCTCTTGCAATAAAAGTACCATTCTTTGGAAAAATGCTATCTCTGCAGGAACTGTTCCCTCTATCCCCCTGCATACAATGGGTTCAGATCCTATTTATTATTTTTGAGCTAATTATAAATTCCCCAAGGTCAAGGTCTTATTACACCATCCACAGATTTAAGCATCCACAGATAGCAAGCTGCCCGTTGTCCCAAATGGTACTGTATGCACATGGTCTCACTGCCATTAGGGACAGCCCTGTTGTCCTCCAGTAGCAGCACATGCACATGGCAATGCTTCCAATGGAGGCTTACCTGAAGTCCTGTTGTCCCTAATGGTGGAGCAGCTGCGTGCACATGCCACCATTAGGGACAATGGCACTTGAGGTTCCACTGATTTTGGTAGCCACAAGGGGTCCAGAATGGATACCCACAGTAATGAAATGAAGTTTGGATCAAAAAATATTATTTAACCAGAAAATATGTATTTGGTGCAAAATGCTACTTTTGGCACAAAAAGTGTTTTCCCAAACTCTTCTAATAGCACTTCATAGAGAGAACATGTTTGAAACACTTCATTCTTGCATGAAATAATGAAATAACTGAAGATTCACATTCTAACTCATGTTGTCCTTAAGATCGGTTTGGAAGGTTCAGCTGGTGCAGACAGTGGGGTTAAATGCTGCTTGGTGCTCCTTGCTGACATATGTCTGATTGCTGTCTTCCACTGGCTATTTATTCACTACCAAGTCATGTTCAAGATAGTGATAAATAATGAAGGATCAGAAAGACAGCCTCCTACTGTATGGGCTACACCATCTTTATGTTCTTCTGAAGAAATTGAGCGTGCCATACCACATATTACTGATGTTTGGTGATGCAGAGAAGAGTCTTCTCCATCGTGGCACTCATCATCATCTCAGACAGGCTCCCATGTGAATATAAATAAAGTTGAAATAAATAAATAAATAAATAGCTCAGGTGCTATATAATTTTCAGGCACTATCCTGGTTGTTGTATATGGAAAAAAATATTGTTTGGATTTGCTATTAGATCTCTAGATTATTTGCAGTAATCCTTGGCCACAGTTACTGTTAAGATGGCAGAAACATTCCATGCTAGATCCTTCCTAAATTTCAGTAGGTAATTGTGGTGTAGTGGTTAGAGAGTTGGACTATGACTTTGGAGACGAGGGTTCAAATCCCAGCTTGGCCAGAAAATCCACTGAGGGGGGGAAGCAGATGGGCGGCCCTGGACCGCCCCGGGAAGCTGTGCCGCAGGCCCAAGATATCCCCACACCTCGGCCCCGCGGTGCAGCTTCGCCGCCCCTGGAAGGAGCACTAAAATAGCGCTCCTTCCACAAGTCACCAAAGGTGCACCACAAAAGGCTGGCAGCGCACCTTCGGTGACTCTTCCACTGCAGCGTGTGTGGATGCTGCAACGGGAAGGCATCATCAGAGCACCGCCTGTGAGGAGGGGCCGGCGCTTCGACGATGCCTTCGGGAAGGGGTTGGGGCGCCCACCGTGCAGCTGCTCCTCCCCTTCCTTGCTCCCAAAATGGCTCTTTGTGCCATCTGCTTCCCCCCTGAGTTACCTTGGGCAAATCACATTCTCTTAGCCTCAGAAGATAGCAATGGCAAACCCCCTCTGAAGAAACCTGCCAAGAAAACCCTGTGAAAGGGTAATCATAAGTTGAAAATGACTTGAAAATACTCAACAACAACAACAAATTTTAGCATGATGGGTGCCACAGCAGAGAAGGCCTTTTATTGCATCACTGCCAAAGGAACATAAGTCCAGTGGCATTTTACAAAGCCAGCAGCTGGGTGTCTACGTCTGTTTTATTATACACGTTACTTGTGAACAACATCCTTTAAAAAGTGACACTAATCTACAATGCAGGTCTGAATATCATTTTTTTCCCCTTTGGCAAAGTGTTAATTAACAAAAGAAGGAATCACTAGCATTTCACTTCTATTTCCTGACTACTGTACACAGGACAGATTTTCAGTGAGTGAATTGCCATGAGTGAATAAAGAGGTTAACCCCATTTTGATTAAATGTTGCATTCCCTCTCATTCTGTGTGTAGATAGAAGGCCCAAAGCCTTAGTCTCTGGGAAACCAAGACACAGCCTGGAAAGAGGACTGAATACCGCTATTATTATCAAAAGTACAAATAGCAAAGAGCCTGATCTAAAGCCTTGGTGGATTAAGATCCATTCCTCAGCAGTGATAAAGTGGTGAAGATTGTGCTGGTGAGTTTCTCACCCCAGAATGATACATCATCAGTGCCAGCATCTAACAAGCTTCCTGAGCCAACACAACCATGAGGCCCTTCTGAAAAGAATTGAATTCCAGGAAGTTGGGGGGTGGTGGATGTGAATGCCAGGCAATGACACCCAGCAAGAGCTACATCATCTGTATGAATATCCCAATAGAAAGCAGCCCAGAACTCAAGGGCTGTCTATTCATTCTATCTCTTTTTAAATGTTATGTTCAATATTTTCTCTGCCTAGCCTGTCAACTTGAGGACCCTGAAATAACTAAATACCAGTCCAATATCATGTCAAATTTTCCAAATTGTTCCTTTGCTCAAACAACATTGAGCTTAGGAGACCACCTTATGCAAGCTATATTACTGACCTAGTTGAGAATGCAGAACAAACAGTAGCACCAGAAAGGCACAGTGGCCTGCTATGACTTTTTGATGGAAAATGACAAGATTTCCCTCTACCAGACAGCCTCATGGCAACACTGGTAATGGGCATCACTTGCTTCTCATGAGACAAGTGGAGCAATGGACTTAGTAATGGAACTTAGTCTTAGAACTAGTATGAAAATAAGGCAAACCAAGATCAGGATATCATGTAGACTGCTGAATGCAACTCTTCAAGACACTCATCAAATAACTGTTTTAGCAAGATTCTAGGGCAGGGCAGGTATAGAGAGTAGGACTAACAGAGACAGGGGTGACAGAAAATGTCTTGCTATTTGAGATAGGAGGACACATAAATCCTTCCTTGTGAGTCCTGCTGCCATTCCCAGTGCCAGCAAATCCCCATACTCCTTCCCATATCCTATTCTATCCCTGCATTCCTTGTTCTAAGAGATGTTTCCTAAGAACATGACACTGTGGGTACAGGGGCAATGTAAATAATCTGTGCTGACAAGGCAGAAGTAATCTCCTTGTCATCCCTGCCCACAGTGGGTCTGATGATCCCCACAAAGGAGAATCTGCTTTACACTTATGGCATGTGCTCTTGATGGAGCAAGGCTCCTGAGAGGTGGAAGGAACAGTGTTCTTCAGAGAGGTCTGCTGTTGTCCCTAAGAGCTTGCCCCTGGAAACTTCAGCCTAGACACTTAAAACAGTACCACCATTAACATATATTTACTAATCTCTGATGTAGAGTGTGGATAATTCCTCATTCTGTTAACATCAGGGACTAGATGGTTTCTACCACGTAACAGGATTGAGGTAACTGAACAAACATCACATCACAGATATTTATAGGGGTGTATGTGGAAACCTCAATTTGAGAGAGAATTGTGCAAGAGGTAACATTCTATAAGCTCTCCACTGATTTCAGTGGGAGACCCATCCAAATTTTGTTCTCCTTCATTTTCTGTGTCTTCCTTTCTATTGACATAAAATAGGTATTCTATTGATTTGTTCACTCTATTACCCAGCCAGTGCAAAACCCTCATATTTTCATGGGAAAGAACACTGTTTCCATACAGCCACATGGGATTTTTGTGTCAAATTACATTTTCGGCACCCCCCAAAAAACAGCAGTCACACACACAAATTTACCTATCTGGAAACAGTGGGTTTTGCACAAAACTTATATTTTAGTGCAAAAAACACATTTTGGGAACAAAAAAACACTTTCCAGAAACCACATAGATTTTTACTGCAAAATTAGTGAGGTTTGTACCAAAAAGTATGATTTTTGTATCATGTGTATTTCTGCGCAAAATAATTTCCCAAAATAGTCAAGGACATGTAAAGAGCATCCAAAATTGTAAAATTATTGCAACTGCTTTTTCTTTCTAAACAGATTTACTGAATATCAGGGAACCTACTTTTCAGCTGAGAAATAAGTACCAGCAACTATTCTCTCCACCTCTAGTTCATAATCTTTGGGGGTCTATGGGTGGCAGTCAGTTGTGACTAAAGGCCTCCCCTCTCCCCGTGCATATTGACAGCTATAAAGGAGAGGTTGTGCCAGGAACACTGATGGAGGAGAAGGCTGGAGCTCCCCTCACTCTCAGAAACCCCAAGTGGCATAGTGATTTTTGCAATGCCATTGATGATACAGAAAAAATGGTGCTAGATGCTGGTGTGGAAGGATAGGATGCAGTTTTAGTCCTCTCCCTGTCAACCCCGGATCAGAAAGAGTGAGATTTTGGTAAATGGGCACCACACAACACACTTCTATGGGCTGGAATATATTGTCCTTGAGATACCTGGAACTTTGATATGCTGTGATGGTGCTAAGATAGCTGCACTTGCAGCTGTATGTTGGTGGATATTTGTTGAAATGCAGATAAATGAAAATTATGTAAGACGTGTACTTATATCTGCTTTGAAGAGGTCAGACTATCAGATAATCATATGGTTTTGGTATGAAAGCAAAATTATCCTTCCATCCTGAGTAGGGCATGGATATATAACACATGAGGACAATGCTTTGTGTGCCCGCAAAGAGGAAGGCATGAAAGAAACATTTTATTGGGATCCAATAATGCAGGGAGGATGATCCTGGCAGCAAATTATTATCCTGAGGGGGGAAATGTGAGGCTGAAATCTATTGTACTTGATCAAATTCAAGGAAAATACCTTGGCTGTTGATTTTGTGAGATTTGCCAAAGCTAATCACAAGTGTTTAAACAGCCTAGCACTTATGAACAGTGAATTGCTGATCTAGATCTTTCTCTATCACAGGGAGTGTGTATTTGTGCCATTAAACTTTTAGAGAGAAAGAGAGAGATTTGTGCTTCCTTATGTGATATGTTCTGTAACATGCTACTAATCCCATGTATAGGAATAATAAGCCAAATACTATGACAATCCTAAGGACACAAGGGTCTACTCCTGTGAATATTGTCTGCAAGACAAACATATATGTGAGTAAATATCTGACTTCCCAGCCCCACACCAAACTGCTATGTCTGGCTATGAGGAAACATACAAAAAGTGATATTTGTATCTTACATTTAGTTATGTTTGCAGTCACTTTAATCATAATATTTTAGGCTTTACTATAATATTTTATAAATAAACAAAGAACTAGAAATCAAGCTTTATTAGACAATATGCTAACATGGGAAAGGACAGGTTTAATGGATGTAAAATCTGTGTTTAATGAAGGTGAAGTCAAAACACATATAGTACATACTTGGAGGAATTGCCCTTTCTGTCTCTACTGTTTCAATATTTGTAGATCAGACTTGTGATTAGCAAGTTATTGAGAAAACATGGTCCACTCAGAGTAAGTATGAAATCTGAAATACTGATATAACCTACTGTTGATACAACATAACAGCATGTGACCGTTCACTGGTTGTGGCAGAAGGGTTTTTAATAAGTTACACTGTATCTTTTTCATCTTTACTATATTTTCAATGTGTCTTAAACTGTTTCAAATTAGTCTTTTAATTTTTTTATTTAATAAGTTTGGAAACCTTTATATTTTTGTGTTTAGTGATATCTTGCTTTTTTCCCTTTTTAATTAAATGCTTTCTTCAATTCAAATAAACAGAAACAGAAACAAACAGAACAAAATAAAAAAAACAAGAACATGCAGAATAAAACCATTACAGTTGACCCTTCCCAACCATGGGCTTGCCATCCATAGATTGGAGCATCCACAGATGGCCCTGTCCTATTCTCCCCAATGGCATTGTATGTTCATGCTGGCGTCATGGCACCATTGGTGGTAAATGAGACTTGAGGTCCTGTTATATTTGCTATCCATGGGGTGGCCTGGAATGGAACCTCTGCAAATATGAAGAGCTGACTGTACTAAATAAAAAAAACCCTTTATATACATCAAAAACGACTACCAAACTATAACTACTAAAAGTATATAACTGTATATCATTATTACTCCCTCTAACTTAAATAAACATAATCATATCACCAAATTATTCTGTCCTCTAAAACCATTATAAATACCAACCAAGTATCAGTCAATTTGTATTAGTTTAGAAAACAGAACATAAGACGTTATCACACAGGGAGTTGCGGGGAGAAAGTGGAAATAAACCGGATGAGCAGAAGACTTTAATTTACAGGATTTGTCCCGTTCTGCCTCGTCTGATAACTAAATTTGAATTTAAAAGGGGGTTAATTCAAACAAAAACCTGATCTTTTCAAATCCTCAAAAATCCCAAAAATGAAAAAATCAGGTTTGCGTTCGAATTAACCCCCTTTTAAATTCGAATTTAGTTATCAGATGAGGCGGAACGGGACAAATCCCGTAAATTAAAGACTTCCGCTCATGCCCATTTATTTCCACTTTCTCCCCGTGACTCCCCGTGTGATAACATCCATAGCCTTTATACATCTGCTCAATCCTTCTAATGAAGTATTTCAGTTTTCTCTCCTTGAGTCCTATTTTCATTAAATCCCCTTTTGTTCTCTTCAGATATTCCACAAATAAGACACAGTCTCTCTTTAAAAAAATTATCTGATCAATTCCTTAATAAATATGTTAATTTATCTATCTCTACTACTTCCAGTGCTTTTAAAAATTAATCTTCACTTTGAAGAGCTATCAACTCTTTCCCAATATTTAGCATAAATTGTTTGTTCTGCTACCACCATGTACTAGCCTTCCTCAAAAATGCCAACTAGAAAGAGTTCAGGTTTTAATTCCAGAATTAGAATTGTTGGTATCTTGGTTTAATCTATGTTACAAGATGCCTTGAGTCCTGTGACAGAAAGAAGGTGGAATATAAACTGATTCTAAAACAAAAGAAAATAACCAAACTATGAAATGGATTTTTTATTAAAAGAGAATCCAGATGTAGGACCTTTGGGGGATTAAATAATAACTGTTTGCATGCAGTCACCCCAGACCAGTCCCATTTAGAATGGACAAGATTTTACCTTATATGAGAAAATAACAGAATTGACATTACTTTCAGATTCAGTGGTAGTATGGAATTACATTAAAAAATACGGCATTAATGTAAGATGCTATATTATATCCCAGCTTTCCTTCAGGGAGTGAAAGGCAGAATATATGGTCTTCCTCCTCATTTTAAACTTCACAACAACAAGGCTGAGAGAGGTCACATAAGGAGCTTCATGGCCAAGTAGAAGTTTGAATCCAATCCTAATCCAATAGTCTCTAACCCATAAACTGCATCTGCATAACATGACCATTAGTCTGAAGTGGGAAAAAAAATTGTCCTTCTGTGAATGGGACAGAAGTTGTTAAGGTGAGTATGTGGCCAAAATTACAAGTATAGGTGTAACAAGAGAAAAGATAACACAGCAGAATCATTTTATGGAGGAATTATTCACTACGTAATAAAGTTCAGGAGTTAGTAGAGCCACATGTTGCACTGATTCTTTGTAAACCAATCTTTGTGGGGGAAATTACTATTATTACTGAATGCAAGCAAATTCCTCACTTATTAATGGGATGCAGTAGCTCAAGTGGTTAAGACACTGACTCTGTTGACTGTAAGATTGGCAGGTTGGCAGTTTGAGGGCTGGGTGCTGCATGATGGGGTGAGCTCCTGTCACTAATCCCAGCTTCTGCCAACCTAGCATGCAAATGCAAGTAGATAAATAGGTACCACTTCTCAATGGGAAGGTAAACAGTGTTCTGGGTAATCATGCTGGCCACATGATCACAGAGTAGTCTCTGACAATGCTGGCTCATCGGCTTAGTAACATAGATGAGCACTGCCCCCTATGGTCAGACATCACTTTACCTTGATGTAAAACAGTGAGTATGGGTTACACAATTTTCCCTGGAAAAATATGAAATTAAAGAATAATTGGGGGAGGGAATCATAAGCAATTGCAACACTTGTCAAGATACTCACCACAATCCTCCATAAATCTTTTCATTTTGATAGGAAGTGAGCCAAGCATTGTCATGCATACACAGGTGACTTTGCTGCACCATTTGGTGTGGTTATTATCCAAGGTGAAACATCAACTGCTTCCATAACTGTTCTCCATTAACTGTTTGCAACTCATGAAGTGTTAGATACAGTAGTTTCAGACAATAAGAAGATAGTCACATCTGAAAGTTCTCTCAGATTTTGCCATCAGCAATCAGACTCAATCACGTCACCACATCACCTTAAATGCCACCACTGTGCCTTTCCAAACCCACCAGGTTAACCGGGAAACTGAATGAATGGTACAAACCACAAAGCAACCACTGAAGAAGATTGTTTTAGGAGCATGGGCTACAAGGCTGACAAAATTCCTGGTTGCATAACATGTTACATCTAGTCCAGCCCAGCTGAGCTTGTAATGAGATGTCATTTCTCATCTAAACATCAAAGATATGAAGCAGCCTCACTTACTGGACTGGTCTTGTTGCCACAGGGGGAGGAAGCTACTGGCTGGGGGGTGTTCCAGTCCTGGCAGAGCCTCAGCAGGCTTTGTGCTGGGCTAGCTGGGCCAGGATTGGCCAATTGGGGCTGGAAGGCCAGTACTTCCTGCCCCCACACCAGAACTACATTTCCCAGCGGGCACCAGGGAGCACAAGTGCCACCCTATTGGGTAGCGACACAGACAAGCAGTGCCTGTGATTGGTGGAGGGGCTGGAAGGGGTGGAACCTCCATCTCTCCCAGCTCCTGATTGGTCCAAAGGCCTATTTAAGGTGACGTGGTGCACAAGGACAGCACCATTCCAGCTCAGGAAGGGAGAGGGATGTGCTGGGCAGGAGGCAGGAGGCAGGAGGCAGGAGGCAGGAGGCAGGAGGCAGGAGGCAGGAGGCAGGAGGCAGAATGGTGGCAACCCTAACCAGCACCCAATGCCAGGACCCAATACCAATAGCAGCAGCAGCGGCAGTTCAGCTGCCTCAGTGGCAGCAGCACCAACAGCAGCAGAGCAGCGGCTCTCAGCACAGTGCAGCTCCAGCACTGCCGGTGAACCTGCCACTATATAGTTGACTTGCCCCCTTTTTTTTTCCTTGGACGATAAAAGTCCAGCTATGCCAGCCATGCCAACCATGCCCCCCAAAAGACTCAAAATAGAGGATGGGGTCTGCCTGCCCTAGTATGAGGGGGCAGGCAGGTCAACTCAGGAGGTTCTGGGTGGACCTGGCCCCCAGAACAAAATGTCAGGAGCCCTCAGCACTGCCAGCAGCCTCACCTTCACTGGCTCCTCTCCATTGACAAATGAAGATGTGCTGGCAGATTTAACCCACAGCATCATGGCCTTCATTGAGCAAGTTGGAAAGGTCAGTTCACCACCTGTGTGTGAATATGGTTAGACCAGGAAGAGAGGGTGAGCGCAGTGAGACTCCTCCTTGAGCAGCTCAACCAACAATTTCTCCAGTTCCACTACCAGTTCCTCCACCACCAGTTCAGAGGTCAGTGTGATTTCCAGTGTCTCATCTGTGGACGACAGGCACAAGGGTTGAAAGCGGAGGCGCACTGTCAAGAAAAAGACCAAAAAAGGCTCGTGCCAAGGGGTCCAAGGACTTAAGGAATGGGGATGTTGATTGCTCCAGTTCGTCCTTGAGTAGGGATGACTACTGGTTTGAGGGGGGGGGGCCTTTGGTCCCGGGAATGCCTTCCTGGGCTATCAGGCGCAGGTCCAGGCACCAGGTTTACAGGGTGCTTATGTATTAGCAGGCTTCTGACTTCCCCAAATTTTCACATGGTTAACCCCCCCCCCCCCGGCCTCCACCTGTCTAAGAAGGTTAGGAAGCACATCCTCAGGGGGTGTTATGTAGATGTTTTCACTTTATTGAAGCCCATGGGGGAAGAAGCTGGGAGCATATTTCCACCAAAAAAGACAAGAACGAGGCCAAAGCCCATCCGGTGGAGTGCTTTATCATCAACTAGATGGAGGCTTTGGGGCTTTTCATGGAAGTGTTTGCCATGTCCTATCCTGGATGGGCCTGGCATCTGATAAATCACATGCTCAATGTTTTGAGGGCCGGGTCCATTGGGGGGGAGGCTGCAGCCATTGCATATGACACAGCCTTCCACCAGTGCACTTCCCAGACAACACAGACAGGTGGGACCTTATTGAGAGTGACATCCAGTTACTTGAGGTCAGCCCACAAGCCAGTTCCAAGGGGATCTTCCAAGTGGGTGGGCAAGAGGGACCCTCACAGGCTCATATCTTGGCAATTTAACAAGGGCAAATGCATGTGAGCCGAGTGCAACTTCGAACACTGCTGTGAGCTTTGCATGGGCCCACATGCCAAGCTAATGTGTTCCTGACTGTCAGGCTCCCATCAGCCCTTTCAATTGGGACCCCCCACCCCGGCTGCCTCCAGCAAAAAGGAAGGGGCATCTAATTCCAAAACCAAAAGGTTGGGGGTCCACAATGAGCATGCTGAGGCTGCCTGGCCACATTTCAACCTTGCCCCAACACCCGTTGAAACAAATGAAAACAAAAGGAGAGAACATTTTGCGTGTAGGTGGTGGTGGATATCTTCAGACCTTCTCCTCTTTCTCATCAAGCTTCAAATTCTCACAGAAGCACTAGATATTGCTCTGCCTCTGCCGTATGCAATTCTCCCAGTTGTGTTATGTGCACCCAGCTTCAAGTAATTTACTTCTGGTCAACAGAAGATCACTGCAGACCAGAGTCTGAACATCTGAAGGAAATTCTAAAAGTATTCCCTGCTAAATTCTTCAACTCATTTGTTTTTCAAAGCAAAGGTGTGAAGTGAACAATCATGGAGAAGGGTGCCTTGTCTTCTTTCATCCTGTTGCTTTGTCATGATCATGAATGATGATGGTTCTGCTCATTGCAAAGGAGAGAATGTTTGATTTTGTTGCATTTAAAGAAAGCTTCTATAACTGTTAAAGCTACAATTTATTTATTTATTTAACTGATGATTGGTTTGCTTTTGGGCAAGGAGAGTTCAGAATCTCACTGAAGCTGAGAAAGTGTGACTTACTCAAGGTCATTCTGTGGATTTACATGGCTGAACTGGGATTAGAACACCATAAAAACTCATTGGATGACCTTGGGCAAGCTACATGCCCTCAGCCTCATAGTCCAACTCTAGAATCCTAGGTATTCCTTCATGGTAGAAGGGGGCTGGATGAGATGACCCTTGGGAATCCCTTCCAGTGCTAAGATTTCTCCATGGCAGAATTCCTGCTTGGCAGAAGAGCACTTTTGCCTTTCATCCCATCCCTTCTTCACTTTTGTGAGGGTCACACTCTCTCGGCCTCAGAGGGAGCCCATGGAAAAACTCCCCTTTATGCCAAGAAACCCCTGTGATAGGTTTGCCTTAGGATGATATCCCCCCACTGCCATTCTAAAGTTGAACAGGGAGTGAGACTACATGTCCTCTAGGATCCTATGTATTTCTATGTATTCCTTCATAGCAGAAGGAAGTTGGACTGGATGATCCTTGAGGATCCCCCCAAGTCTATAATTTTTTGTTGGGGCTGCAACCAAAATTTATTTGTTGAGGTTTTTTTTCTTTTTCTGTGCCTTCAAGATTTTTCAAGCTGATGAATGTTCTTTAAACCTCTGCCAAACTTCCTTTTGACAAGCTAATTAAGTTTGAATTGCAAATTAAATTAGCACCAACACATGTACTTAGCATAAATGTTCACCTTGTATTTTATTGTCATTCAGGAAATCTGTGAAAAATAATTCTCTTGCCCCTGACGGGGAGAGACAAAATAACCTTTTGAAAGTGGGACTTTTGAAATGAATTATTTTTTTTTTAAAAAATCACATCTAGCTCGCAATGGACAAGAAGAAAAAAAATCTTATTTGTCACAACACTAGCAGTGTGCTTCTGGTGTGACAACCAGGCAGTTGTCAAGATCCTTAACCACCAAAGCTCTAGGTCCGAGAGAGTCTTGCTTTTGGTTCACCATTTTGTGCTCTGCTGTTTCTGCAAGAACATCACATTCAAGGCCTATTTTGTGCCAGGCCTCCAAACTAACATTGCAGGCTCTCTATCTTTCATTTTCAGTTCAGGTTTCACCAACTGGCACTCAGAGCAGACTCATCACCCACACGCTTCCCGGAGTAACTGTGGGAGGTTGGAAATCTGCTGTGGTACAGGGCACCCTGTCTTCACTTACTCCAGGCACTCTTAGAGCCTATAAAAGAGCTATCTCCAAGCTGCCCACCTTTTGGGGGGCATCTAACCTCTGGGCCTACTGGCCAATATGGCCCCACACCATCTTACAATTCCTGGTTTGGTTGAGGAAGGCTGGAATTGCACCCCGGACCATGGCAGTCCACTTGGCTGGAATGTCCTCCTACTCCAAGGTTGGGGTATTCTGGTACCCTTCTGTATCCTTCCTTGTTAGGGGAACATTGGAAGGCTGGAGGAGGGCACATACAGGTGGTGGGGATGGCAGAAGATCTATTTGTCTCAAGTTACTCTCCAGGGTCTCTGAACAGCTCGACCAAGTTTGCACCTCCAATACTGAGGCCATCTTGTTCAAAGTTGCCTTCATAACTGCATTCTTTGGGGCATTGGGGTGGGTGAGCTTGTGTCTTCCAAGATGGATGGCTCCAAACAAGCACTGCAGAGGAAAGATGTTTCTTTTGTTGGAAACACTTTTTGTTTAGTTCTTCACAGGTCCAAGTGTGACCACAAAGGCTCCACAGCTCCCACCTGTGTAGTATGAACCTTACATAAATACGTGGCATCCTGCCCCCCAGAACGAAGGCCCTCTTTTTCACCACATCAATGGTTCTCCACTGACACAGTTCCAGGTGGTGTCAGTGCTTTGCTTGGCCTTGCAGCATGTGGGGCTGCCACCAGGGGACTTTAGGGGTCACTCATTCTGCATTGGGGCCACCACTACTGCTGTGAGATGTGGCTTGCCAGTGGATTCTATAAAAAGACTGGGCAGATGGAAATCCGGGGCTTATGTGGGCTACATATGCCTGGGAATGGACTCCTGTTCAGGACTCTCTTGAGGGTGGGATCACAGCTGCATAGGATTGCCGGAAAGCATCCCGGGGGGGGGGGGGGGCCTTCAGTGGCAGTAGCATAGGTCTTGGATCTGGTGGGTGTGGTTTCCAGGGCTGAATAGCCCTGGAAACGGGGACCCAGGGGTACTAGGAGTGTTGCAGTGTTGCCAGTGTGAAGGCAATAATGATTCAGCATTTTCCAGTGACAAGAGGTAGAGATGTGAACATGCAATCAACTAGTTACCTGAGATGTGGATGGGCGATTAACTGGTTATCCCTTTTTGTCACCCCAAAGCTTGACTGTGACCAAGCAAATTGGTTTATCAATCAATAAAGGATTGGTTGATGACAGATCCAAACCTTATGTTTTGCAGGCCAACCCTACATTTCAGCTGTTGTCAATAAAGTTGTGGCCTTTTCCTTCCAATTTGGTATATTGTGGTCATTCATGCAGCTCTCCTCCATGGCAAATTGAGTTTCTCAGTGTAGTTACTGAAGAATATACCAGTAAAAAATTCAGCAACTGAGTCCCTACACATAAAACATTGTTACTAAGCTATTGCTGTCATAAAACACAGTTTCATTAGCAGCAGAGTGCTATATAACAGTGACAGTGGGAGGCACCAGTACTGTTGATAGAATGTACAGTTTTCTGACAATGTATGAATCAATGTGTTAGGTTTCTGGTTTCCAGGGGTGTAGAAAACTTGCATTAGATTCTAAAGACAGGAAATCAAATCTTCCCATGCTGCTTTTTCTACAGCTGAAACAGAACACACGCCCCACACACATACACACACAAAATAAGGAGTGGCCAAAAAACTTTAAGAGTTCAAGATCTGCAGATAACAGCAAAAATCTTTCAGGGAAGAAGACACTTCTGGCAGTGGGGAGAAAAAAAGATAGTGGTTTAAGTGCTGGACTATATCTCTGGAAACCAGGGTTCCATTCCCCACTTGGCCATGAAACCCACTGGGTGACCTTGGGCAAGTCACATGCTCTCAACTTGCCTATGAACTTGCCAAGAAAACCCCATAGGTTCACCTTAGGGTTGCCGTAAGCCAGAAAGGATTTGAAGGCACACAACAATAACAACAAAGACTTTATGAAACAGAATGTTATCTGAAGGAGAGGAAAAATACTGATAAACAGATGAGAATATGAATAGAATGCTATGTCTATAAAGGGAGGCTGAAGAAAGAGACCAAAATATTAGAAAGAGAAAAGGATTTAATTGTCTGATTGCCAATCTTCTATTAGATTTCACTGATAAACAGATTTGGAAGAGACCACAAAGGCCAACCAGTCCAACCCCCCTGCCATGCAGGAACTCCCAATCAAAGCATACCTGACAGATGGCCATCCAGCCTCTGTTTAAAGACTTCCAAAGAAGGAGACTCCACCACTCTCCAAGGGAGTGTAATATAATTGTCATTTCCTACTTCATATTCTGAAGCTAAAGTGTTCCCAGAGGCAAACAATAGAGCTGGAAACAGAAATCAGTGAAGAAATCAAATATTTTTGGGTGGCTGGGACTGGTATACAAGTAGAAAATATGAACAACAAATTTGTCCAACAATGTCTGTATAAGCTCACAGAGAACAAAATGATAACTTCACCAATCTACCTTCCTGTTTTCAAAACAAGCAAGAAATGGGGTGATAGTAGTGTATCCAAGTTCATACTATGCCCAGAGAATTCATGCTTGAGTACTGGTTGACCAGAAACCTTGGAGGAAGGCTAAATCTCTACTTATGATTTGCCATTTTTTGCATATATTCCATTAATCTATTATGTCCCATTTCTGCATTGATCTAATGTAGAGAGAAATGTGCATTTAAATATGCATTTTTCTCTCAAAAATATATATTTCTAAATGTGTTTCACTCAAAAATATGCATTCTTAA
Source organism: Phrynosoma platyrhinos (assembly GCA_020142125.1). NCBI lineage: Eukaryota > Metazoa > Chordata > Lepidosauria > Squamata > Phrynosomatidae > Phrynosoma > Phrynosoma platyrhinos. Next base: position 129,318,971 of record CM034706.1, on the reverse strand, counting down.
ATGAGCTAAGAGCTGGAAGTGTGAAAGCCAGTAACTAAGGGGGGAAGCAGACTGGCAGCATGGAGCCACCCTGGGAAGGTGCGCCGCAGGACCGAGGCATCCCCAAGCCTCGATCCTGCAGCACTCCTTCCCGGTCCCTGAAAGGAGCACTAAAATAGTGCTCCTTTCACAAGTCAGTGAAAGTACGCCACAAAAGCTTGCGGCGCACTTTCACTGACTTATCCACTGCAGCGTGTGCGGACGCTGCGGCGGGAGGTTGTCCCCAGAGCACCGGCCATGTGGAGGGCCGGCGGCTCCGAGGGCAACCTCGGGAGGAGAAAGGGGCGCCGAGCGTGCGGCTGCCCCTCCTCTTCCCTGCCTCGAGGACAGCGCTATTAGCCGTCTGCCAAGGCCCTAAGTTCCAGTCCATATTTTGTCTAGGAGCACTTGAAGTGAATTTCAATAGAGAATTGAAAAGTGAATCTCCTTAGGTCCTTGTTTGTGTGGGCCAAAAGGCCTACCTCCCCACCCACCCCTTTATTCTGGCATCATCTTATTCAGACAACGCATGGTTCAAACCCTGTTCTAGCGCAAGCAGTCCAAATGATGTCCAGCACGTTCCACACTAGAACTGGGTTATAACACACTTAACAGTTTAAAATAAGTTACCAGTTGCTCTGGATTTTTGAGGAAGATCTGGAGCCCTCCATTCCTACACCACTGTGGCTGTCTGCATGGGTGTCCTGCAGTAGCAGTAGTCACCCCTGGTGGCTCAGTGGGACACCTGTGCTGACAGCAGCTGTGGTGTGTGAACAGAGGGCAGTGCCTTCACTAGGGTTGGTGTCATCTGGTGCAGTAACTCATGGTGTCCCCCCCCCCATTGGTCTCCTCCCATACCACACCACACAGAATCCTTAGTCATGTTTTTTGTACTAATTTACCCATAAATTGTAATTCCCATGTATCACTGAATGTAATGGTAATAATTGTGACATAAACAACTAGTAAAATTAAAATTTTACCTTTAAATTACAATATCATACACACATAATAAATGTGTTTAGATATAACAATTTCATATGATTAACGTGAAAATTTGGTAAAATGTGATTTGTTAAACAAAACGTTTAAAAATTTAAAATTTGATTTTTTTTAAAAAAAATAGAATTTGAAATTTTAATTAAAAAAACTTGGGGCCTTTCTCCTCCCACTAAGCCTCGCCACACTCACCAAATCTCTTCAGCATTTTTAAAAAATGCAAGTGAATGCCATAGCCTGTTTTTGCCAAAATGCAGATATTTGAAGAGCAGGGGTGTCAGCATCCCTTAGGGTGTCACTTGGTGCAATCTGCACCCCCTGCACCCCCTCCTAGTGATACCAATGACAGAGGGACAGGTAACTGGAGCAAGTCAAGGCAACTGCAGGGCCAGGATATTCCAGGCTGCTCCTAGTCTATCCTGGTTAGTGCAGCCAAGGTCCTAGGGAGATCATAGTGGAGAACAGGTATTCAAAATATTTGGATTAGCTAAGAATTTGAAAGTGGTTTCAAGGACTTTGGGGGGCAGGGGTGAGGGAGGTAGAAAAATGCTCCAGCAGCCTCAAAAAAGAGAGTAGACCCTATTCAGAGCACCAGAGATTTTCTCCATGCTTGTGACGCTTCCACAGGCATACTACGCTGCAAAGCTTTCTAGCTCATGAGGTTCAGAAATATAAAGAACAGCAAAAAGAAGGTGGTAAATAGACTGAATTGTGGGTCAGAAGGTCCCAGGTTCAGATTTTGACTCTGCTCTGAACTAACTAGGTGGCCTTAGACAAGCCAGTCAGCTTCAATATCCTTCTCCCATCTGCACTAAGAGGATTATATTGACCTATCTTACATGAGTAGTGGAAGGATTACAAAGCATTATATGTGAAGCACTTTGAAAAATTTGAAAGCAGTATTAGAAATGTTTTACAGACAACATTACAGTGAATGCCTGAAATTTGGTAAATACCAGCACTTACATCCCAGATGAATTCTGTCAATATTTGAAAGCTTGGCAATACATTAAATTCTCTTAGCAGCCAATCAGGGTCTAGCTGGTCACCAGGCAACAGACTCTGATGTTGCAGACTTTCTTCCATTGTGGCAATGAATGGTCCCCTATGAAGATGACTGACTGACAGGGCCTTGACCAATACAACTAGGGCAGCAGTGGCGGGGCAAGACATACGAAGGCTCAGCTGATCCAAGGCCAGGTTGGATTGTATCCTGGCAGGTAGCTGTTTGCAACTGGCTCAGAGCCTTGTTTCTTCTGCCACAAGCTTTATTTCCTGGTGATAGGACAGTTCATACACAGCAAGAAAGGCTGAGTTGTGTATGCTTGTAATGTGCTATTGGGAGGAAAGGGGTCCACGTGCACAGATGTTTAGCCAGCAGGGCACTGGCACAGTCACACCAACTAATTAGACACCCTGCCAGTCCTTAATGAGAACAAACGAGGGGCCAGCCAGCATGAGGAAAAGCTATAGTGTATAGACAGCAGCCTAAGCTACTGTTTAGTTACCAGAATGGAAGGCAGGCAAGAGTAGCGTGTAGAGCAAGGCAGACTGGGCAATGACTGCAGGTTAAAGAAGAGAGTGTGGCTGGGATCAGTTTATGCACAGGGGTGAATGAAAAACCCATCTATATTCCATTATACATTGACCTACATCTCCCAAAGTAAAGTGCTCATGGGAATTTAGGTTTTGATTTATCATTTTTTAAAAAAAGCTTGCAGTAATCTGCCTTTTAAAAAAAATTACATGGGAAGATGGCAGTGGGAAAGAATATTAGCCCCTATCTCCATTGTAAGCATATTCAGAACTGACCTAGGAATGGTGGAACACTATTCTGTTGCTTTGGTTGTCAGATCTGGAACATCCCATTCCTTGAAATTTCAGGGCAAAAACCTGAGACAAGGAGAGAGGACCTTTGTAATGGTATAGGGGTGAGTCCTTGTAATACCACAGAAGTGAGGCAGGAAAGGTTCACTGGCAGGCTGGAACTGCTTTGGGGTCATTTAACTGAGATAACAGGCAGCAGTTCTTGGAGAGATTTATTGCCCCCTGTCCCATACTACTATTGCCACAGACTGTACAACAACAGGCTCAGGAGTTGTGATACTGGTGCTCCACTTGTTGCCTTGCTCCAAATGGCATGATGGGCCTCAGTGGATGGACTCACTGTCTCTCTCCCCAGGCCAGTTTCCTTGCTCAAGGCTTTTTTGGTGCATCAGTGTTGCAGAACAGCAACACATTTAGCAATAGCAATAGCAAGTATATTTCTATATCACTTATCGGTGCACTTAAGCACTCCCTAAGCAGTTTACAAAGTGTAAGCTAATTGCCCCCAACAAGCTAGGTACTCATTTTAGTGACCTTGGAAGGATGCAAGTTTGAGTCAACCTTGAGCTCCTGGCTAGTATTGAACTCACAATTTTGTGACTGTAAGTGAGTGGACGTTTAACCACTGCGCCATTAGGGTTCATTTATCTTTTCATTAACCTACAAAGCCCTGGCAGCAGTTGCGAAAGGGTGGAAATGGGTTCTCCAGCTTTAAAACCATCAAGCAAATCCAAACTTTCTCCTCCTCCAGCATCACTTGCTCTGAGATTTGTCACTTCCCACCCACACTGCAAGACCCAATGAAGCACAGCCAGTCCTTGAGATTTGAGACAGTATATTGAGACCTCACAATTCCTTGTGTTTGTTGACTATCATTTTATACAGGGAAAAGATGGCTGGCCATGGGGCATACTGACCTATTTTGCATACATGTACAGCAGCAGGGATTTCTAATTACAATAAGTAATCATTATCCACAGAGACAGAGGAGGGAAAATTAAGAAGCAATAATAAGGGGCTCTGCAGATGGTGCAAACCATTGTCTTGGAGTCAGGGAAGAGGAGGAACAGCCAGATGCCGGATGCCCCAACCCCTTCCCTAGGACATCATCAGAGTGTGTGCCATAGCACACGGTGAGCACTCTGATGATGTCCTCCCAGTGCAGCATTTTTACACGCTGCGCTGGAAGAGGTGCAAAAGAGCCCTTTCCAAGGTTTGGGAAAGGAGAGCTATTTTGGAGCTCCTTTCCTAGTTGCCAAAAGGGTGGATTGGGGCCGAGGCATGGGGCAACCTCAGCCCCAATCCTCTGCTTCTCAGGGTAGCCCATGGCCACCCATCTGCATCCCCCCTTAGACTATGGGCATATCTAATAGGGCCAAATGAACTGTTTCTCCCTCATTGTCACAATGCCCTGTTTTCATGATGCAAGACCAAAGACCCAATTCGAATGTAACTGTCTTCACATGGGAAAGACAGTTCTGCAGCAAATCTGGACCATCCCTGCATTAAAGTAATTTTTAAAAACTCACAGTTTGCTCAAGATCTTCCAAGAAAATCTGGAGCCCTCTGGAGTGAAGGGCAGCTGTTTACAAGCATCTCGCTGTGTCATTCGCTGTTGCCACCAACACCACTGGCACGAGTAATTCCCTATGAGGTCACAACGAGACACCCAGCCATTTGATCAACACTGAGCACTTTATTTTCCTTATTTAAGTACCTTTTAAAGCAAGCATGTTCAAGCAGGTTTTTTTGTTTTTGTTTTTAGATCACTAAATAAAGTGGAATCAGAGCAGAACATTCAGGCACACAAAGACAAAAATTATACATACTAGAAATACAGGTCATTATATCCCATTTGTGGATTATTTTTGTGAGAAGAAACTTCCCATCGTAGCTTTGTGCTTTCCAGGAATTTTTGCTCAGCTGCTATGGCTCCACACTCAGTCTCTAATTTCAGTAAAATTACTTACTGGTTTCTAGTCTCTTTCTATGCCTAGTTCAAAGGTCTTATTTTGAGATCCAAACCTGGTAGCCTGTAACCAGATCACAAAAGAGATCACCTCTAGCCACATACTTTTACCTGCCCTTCAGAGGTTGTTCTCTAGGTATATGCCCCAAGTCCCAACTATCTGAAAAACCTCATCTTCCTATGTGAGTATGCCAAGCTCCAGGGTTTTCAAGAGAGGGACTGCTTCATAGCAATATTTCCTGGGAACATGGGAGCTGTCCTTCTCAATGATTGCTCCATTTTTTTTAATTTTTTTTTATTTTTTATTTTTATTTATTTATTTATTTATTTATTGCAAGGGAAGACCTTTCTATTCCAGCAAGCCTCTAAAAAGTGATAATTAACATGAAAAGGGCTTTCTGTGATTCTGGATTGCTTTCAACCTTTGTTTTAAAGTAATATTTTAAATGGTTATATTTCTGTTTGTAAAGGGATCTTGTAGTGCCTTTCAGACTAAGTCAAAGAGAGAAGTGTTAGCATGGTTACGCAGTGCGTGATGATGCACGTCAACGTGCAATACCAGGGTCACCACCTTCTCAGATGCAGGCAGCAGCTTGTGAGCTGGAGAAGCACCTCTCCCCTTCCAGAAAGAGTAAAGAGACTCTACAAACAGGCGTCTCTCAGATAAGTCTTTGGGGGGGATGCAGATGGGTGACCCTGGGCCACCCCAGGAAGTGGAGGATCAAGGCCAAGGCTGCCGGACACCTCGGGCCTGATCCTCCCTTTTGTCACCTGCAAAAGGAGTGCTAAAATAGTGCTCCTTCTGCAAGCTGTGAAAGGGGAACTGCAAAAGGTGTGGTGCGCCTCTTTGGCATCTCTTCTGGTTCAGCGTGTGCAGACGCTGAGCTGGAAGGACGTCATCGGAGCACCAGTTGTGTGGATGGGCCGTCGCTCTAATGATGTCCTCAGGAAGGTGATGGGGCTACCCCTCCCCTTCCTTGCCTCCAACACACCACAAAGAGCCCGTCTGCAGAGGCCCATAATCTTGGTTCCTCTATGTACAAGGCTATATACCCATGACAATCCACCAACACTCGCCACTCTAGTCACCACCATCAACAACCACACATGTGTCCTGAGGCAACTCCCTTATATATTCAGGGCTCCATGTGGCCTTTTGGCCCTGCCTCTTCCTCCTGACACTTGTCACTCATCCAGGGTGACTTGACAATTTTGTAGGCTTTTCTGTGCTTTACAGCACCTGGTGACCATCAGCTGATGTCACTTCCCCTGACTCAGCACCTGGTGGAAAGTGCTTAGTCATCATGATTGCTTGTGACTCTTTCATGCCTGGTCACTACTATATTAAACCACATTGAACATTTTCCCTGGGACACTGTCTCAACAAGAAATTGCTAGCATGAGCTTTTGTAGACTCTACTTCCTCAGATGCATGGAGTGGAGTGGAAAGTCCAGGGACAGACTTTTATAAGAAGGCTGTGTGTGAAGGTGTCCATAGAAATGCAAAACTTTCTAGGTGTGGAGATAAGGTAATAAGATCAATTTTAATTATGGTCACTGGGAGACGAGGCAGGAGGAAAGATGTTCCTAAAGCCAAGATGAGTAGATAACCAGATGAATGAGTATAGGAATATAGTATGGGAATCAGAAAGGATGTGATAAACTGACTAAGAGCATCCCATGAGGCTGGGGTTTTAACCAGTGTTATGTGTGTAGTGTGCCAGGAAACCATGGTTTGTATTCAACCCACTGTTGATGGACTGCAGTTTGTGGATATATTCCAATTCTGCTATGTCTCTTTCCAGTATTATTTTGTAATGTTGTTGTTGTTGTTGTTCAAGGTGTCAGCAAATATGAAATTAATAAATTTTTGGGACACATATGGAGTTCCCTCTATGACTCCGAAATGACCTCTGTGGGATGTCAGCCATAATTCTCTAGATGGTAAGTCAGGTAGGCACAAGGAGGGCCTGCCCAGAGAACTGGAAAATTCCCTACCAGACAGGTTTGGGAGTTGCTATAGGGGAAAGACCATCATCCCAAAAGTCAACATAATAGTGCTTGTTTGTCCTGAGTGTTACTCCTGATGGGGCAGTGATCAGATTTAACTGCACCCTTTTTCTCTAGCCTCCCTTCCTTGATTGTGTCAAGACCCAAGTAATAATAATAATAATAAAACAATAAATAATAAAATTTATTTATATCCCGCCCCTCTGCAAAGCAATCGGGGCAGCTTACAGCATTAAAATTAAGCATAAGCTTACAATACAATACAATAAAATCACAATCCCAAATCCCAAACCCAGCCCCCCTTAAAAATTATTAAACAATCATAAATTAAAACATTTTTAAAATAAATCACAAAAGTACAAGCAGGCTACAACAATAAACAACAACAATGGCTGCAGCTGGGAGTAGTAGACGAGAGGATGGGCTAACTCCTGGGACCAGGAAATCTAGTTGGGAAAGGCCTGCCAGAAGAGATCTGTCTTGACAGCCCTTTTAAAGCAGTCTAAGGTCGTAATATGATGGATCTCATCCAGCAGGCCGCTCCATAGTCTGGGAGCAGTTGTCAAAAAGGCCTTCCTTGAGGTAGCAGACAGCCTTGTTTTTATCGGCTGAAGCAAATTCCTCCCAGAGGACTGAAGTGTGCGGGGTGGATTGTATGGGAGGAGGTGGTCTCGAAGATAGGTTAGACCCAAGCCATTTAGGGCTTTATAGGTAATAACCAACGGCTTGTACTGTGCCCTGAAACTAATAGGCAGCCAGTGAAGAGACTTTAAAACTGGTGTTATATGGTCTCTTTTAGATGAACCCAAGACCAACCTGGCTGCCATATTCTGTACTAATTGAAGTTTCCGGACCAAGCACGAGGGTAGCACCATGCAGAGTGCATTGCAGAAATCAAAATGAGAGGCTACCAGTGCATGTACCACAGTTTCAAGCTCCCTAATTTCCAGGAAAGGGCACAGCTGGCATATCAGCCAAAGCTGATAAAATACACTCCTGCCGTCGCATTCACCTGAGCACCCCCAGACTACAAATGCAGTAATTAGCGGAGATTGTGACCCCATCCAGGACTGCATCCCAATACCTAGTTTTGGGGTTGCTACTGTAAGTAGCTCCATTTTGTCTGGATTCAGTCTCAATCTGTTTTTCCTCATCCAGTCCATTACTGCCTTAAGACAGTCATTGAGAGGAGAGACACTATCTGAAGTCGAGGCTGAAGACTGAGACATGGAGAAATATATCTGGGTGTCATCAGCATACTGATAACACCCTGCCCCATGTTTCCAGATGATCTCTCCCAGCGACTTCATATAAATATTAAATAATATTGGGGACAGGATGGCACCTTGAGGGATGCCGCACTTATGCTCCTTCCTAGCAGAGCTTCTGTCCCCGATCAACACCCTCTGGAATCTACCCAAGAGGAAGGAACAGAACCACTTCAATGCAGCGCCTCCGATTCCTAACCTCCTCAGGTGATCCAAGAGGATGTTGTGATCTATTGTGTCAAAGGCTGCTGAGAGGTCTAGGAGCACCAGCAGGGTCATGCATTGGATCACTCATTGTTTAGGTCATCCTCACGCCTTGGCTTAACAAAGCCCAGGTAATCAGTGCCTTTGTCCTGGCTTCAGCCAAGCTATCAAATCTATATATAAACCCCTAGATTTTTAGACTCCACATGCTATCTTTGGACTGCAGCTTGGCTCCATGTCAGTCTGTGCTCTGATATAGGTCCCTCAGCCATCCTTCCCCCCCCCTTTTCAGTGGCCGTGTATCATTATTACCATCATCCACATCCACATCACATCCTGGAGAAGCCTTCAGAAGTGAATATCTCCCGTAGTCTGGCCCATCTCAAGCTATTCCCACTTTCACCCCTTTGCTTCTAAGTGTGTAGTGTGTGTGTGTGTGTGTGTGTGTGTATGTATGTGTGTCATATTTGTGTGTGTGCAGTTTTCCCCTTTAATAAATATTTAGACCTTAATTGAAGAAGCTTGTCTCAGCGTCATCCATTGTGGGATCTCTTAGTCCTCTGGTATACATATCAGTACTCCTGTCTCGCAGGATGTTGTTAGGGCCCTACTCTTGCATACTTTGAGCTAATTAAAAATTCCCCTAATTAGATCCTTCCTAACAAAGAAATGTTGTTTTGAGGTCAAAGATGGAATCCCCAAGAAGACTGAAGTGTTTGCAAGTGACTTTTGTGTATTCCCATTTTAATGTCTGATTTATGTCCATTTAACCTTCGGCACAGAGACTGGCCTGTTTGCCCAGTGTAGAGTGTTAAAGGGACTTGCTGCTATAGTATGCCACACATTGGAGGATGACTAACTATAGGGCTGAACAGACTTCCCAAAAGGGGCAGTGGTAAGCCACTCCTTTGCTCATCGGATTAGAGCTGCAGCAACCACACGCCATGGCCCCGATCTGGCCTTTCTGTGGCACAAGAAACCCTGCAAAAAGTAGCTTCTTTTTGCACCGCAGAACGGGCGGCCTAGGTGCTGCTGCCACGGCTCTTCAGTGGATCTTCCATGCAGCGTGTCTGAATGCTGCACTGAAGACACGCCCTTTTGCCACCCACTGTGTGATTGGTGGCCTGGGGGCAGAGTCGGGGTGACCAGAGTGCAGTTGGCACAAACCCCACTCTGCCCCCAGGCCAGCTCTTTATGCCGGTCTGTACAGCACCTGAAAGTCCTTCTAATATTGTGAATGACACCGTTAGGTCCTGTGATGACATTTGTTGAATAGATATGTGGGCAGAGTTGGCATCTGGGTTTATGGCAAGGTTTTGTATCCATGTCCACATTTGTGTTGGATGCCCTCCTGTAGGTAAGTGACTATTCAAGGTTTGGAGGCTGTCTAAAGACAATAGTGCTACCCTCTCAAGGACTCTTAGTGGCAGGCCTTTACTTGAGGCCTGTACAGACTGGCAACAAGGACCAGCCTGGGGGTGGAGTTGGGGTGGGATAACTGCATGCTGGCTGCCCCAACTCTGCTCCAATGCCACTGTCATGTCACACACCCCACCATATGGTGCATGGTGTCAGGGTGCTCCTTTGGCACATTGTGTAGATCCACTGTGCCAAAGGAGTGCAGAAAAGCTGTGGCAGTGGCGATAAGGGCGGCTCTTTGCCACTCCACAAAGGAGTGGCATTTGCTAGCTCTTTTTGGAACGGCAAAGAGCTGAATCAGGGCCATGGCGTATAGTTGCCATGGCCCTGATCCAGCACTCCCAGGGGTGGCACGGAGCCACCCCTTAGGGCCTGTCTTGATGGCCCCTTGCTTGCAGTCACCCTCCCAACCCCAAACAGTTACTTAGCTTTGGTTTCCTCTGAAGGTGCCCTCTACTAGCACTAGGGGATTTCTATTCATTGGGACTGCAGCATGTGATAGGAAAAATGTAACCCACAACCATGATCCCAGTAAATAGAAGCCTTTTTCTTAAGTCTTAGAATGAAGAGATGACATTGAAGCGACAATTAAGAGACCATTCGTCTTTACTCCCTCTGTCTCCAACAACAGGACAATAAAGCCATCAGGATCTACAAACAGGAAGTTTTATTTAAATGTAGAGGATCCCTGTGCAAAGTCTCAGTGACATGTTGCTTCTCTGTACTGGCTGGTGTTGCAAAACCAATGTAGCAAACCAGGTGTGTGTAATTAAAGAAAAACTGAGAAGACAATGTTTGCAGCAATTTGACAACAGTGTTGTCCAGATACTGAGGGGAAATGAGCAAAGAAAGTAACAATCCCAAAAATAAGTTTGTGTTAAAGCAATTTAAGAAAATATAATTTGAAAAAGGATTTTGTGATATACATACACTTAGTCTGGCACCCTGTTAGTGATATATGCACCATTTGTGGTAATTGCAGAGGTCAGAATTCTCTTCCACCCTCCTCAATGCCCCACAGCTCATCTGTTTGCCTTCTACAACACCCACTCCATGGCCATTCAGTGGCTGTTGGAGAGAGGGGAGATTGGAGAAACATCTTGCTGTGTCCCCATAACCATACGCAAAACAATGGCATTATTCTAGACCCCCGGAGGACCCCAGTAGATCTCACTGATGATGCTGTAATTCTGTGCCTGGTTAAGGGGAGAAAACTGGCCCCCACCCCCACCCACCCCACTGCTCTCCATCAGCACTTGAATAGCTTTGAGCAGGGAGCCATTGCAGCTAAACTGTGAATTCTAGAGTGGTGAGAAGGGAACTTTAGTGTAGTTGCATATGAGGAAGTTCTGTGCTATACTCCATAATAGATCTCATCCACAGAGAGAGGAGTGGAGGACTTTTGTGTGATTGATGTTATAGTGATATGGGTAATAGGATCTTTGTGATACAGACACATTATTTTTAAATATTGTACAGATGAGCACATCCCTGAGCATGTTACCAGTGCCCATTTTTGAAAAGGACTTTGACAAATTAGAGACAACTCAGAAGGGAACTGCAAGGATAATCTGATGGCTCTCTCAACATTTTCACTACAGGCTTAAGAAATGCATTGTGCAGGCCTTATATCCAAGAAAACCTGAGAACCTGATCATGATCTTTCAGGAGAAACAATCTGGTGATAGACAGCTTGTTACTTCAGCTAGAAAATGGCATGATAAGATCCAGCAGCTAGATACTGAAGTGAGAAAGTTCAAACTGGAAATCAAGCAAGGGTAATTAACCACTGAAACAATTTTGAGGGAGTCTCCTTCACTTGACAGTAAGTCAAGATTTGATATATCTCTCTAAGAAATGTACACTGGGCTCATTCCCATTTACATTTAACCCAGTTTGTGATTTGCTTTTGCTCCAGGTTGGTGAATCAATTCCAGCCCATGCATTGTTCCCACTATGGAAGCAGGTCTTTTCTTTATTTGCTTCTTTTTTGGCATGATTGTCTAGTTTGTGCCCCTTCAAAATACATGTCAATCATCTATGCATCATCCATGATGCAACCAGCAACACATTCAAGAAAACACAGAAGGGAGTCATGGGTGCTATGGCCAGAATCCCATCCCTCACTAGTATACTAGTTTGAGGGGAAATCCACCATTCCCCCCCTTTCCCCAGAACCCATCCTACATTCCAACCTTCTGTCCAGGAGGAATTCCAAAATGCCCTCCATTTTGAGCTTGATTAGGAAGCATGTTGTCCAAGTCCTGCAAGGCTGGGAGGGCACCACTTCAATTCCCATGTCATATGGAGGACTCTCCCTTGGGATGCCTCAGCCATGAGTGTCATATGGAGGACTCTCCCCTGGGATGCCTCAGCCATGGGTGTCATATGCAGGACTCTTCCCTGGGTGTGATGCTGCACTCCCAGCCTTGAAGGACTTGGCAGACATGGGGAGTTGAAGTGGTGCCCTCCCAGCCTTGCAGATTTGGAAGACATGCTTCCTAGTCAAGCTCAGAATGGAAGGAATTTTGGAATTCCTCCTGGCCAGAAGGTTGGAATGCAGGACATATCCTGAGAAAGGGGAGGAAGAAAATGGTGGATTTCCCCAAAAACTGGTGAGGGATGTGCCAATCCTCTGCCATAGTAATCCCCCCCCCCCTTCAGTTTGATGAGATTCGAGTCCTTCATTTCCACTTGCTGAACACGCTTGGTAATTGCTTTTTTTCAAAAGAAACACCAAAAAACTAGTGACAGGAAAGAGCGGTTCTTTTGCATTTGGCTCACGTCATCACGAATGAAACTGAGTGCAGTCAGTTCAGAACCAGTTTCAAGTGGGAACGACAGACATATAACCCAATTAGCAATTCATTTTAAATCATAATGTAGCTTATCCTAAGCAAATTTGATTTATTGGTCGGCTTCTCTCTCTCTCTTTTTATGGCAGCGGTCACAAAAGAAACAAAACATTTAGCCATATTCAAGATGAAGGTGAAGGCTATACTATGTACAATTACTGTGACTGATTCAGTGGTATATCAGGGTTACCATACCACCACCTTTACTTTCTTAATATGACAAGAATACTGAACTGAAAATATAGGGGGAAATGCTTGCACCCAAATAGTTAACAAGCAAAATAAGAGAGAAAGGGCCTTTACAGGCTGCCAGAAATAGTGCAACTTGAGACCACTTCAACTGTCCTGGCTCAGGACTGAGGAATCATGGGAACTGTAGTTTATTGTGGCACCAGAGCTCTCTGACAGAGAAGGCTCAGTGTCCCAGAAAAAATACAATTGCTATGATTCCCTAGCACTCAGCCAGGACAGTTGAAGTGGCCTCAAGTTGAAAGGCTCAATGAGTAAAACTTCTGTCCTCTGATTGGATATAAGGAGAAAGGTTTAAAGAAAAAAATACTGAGTATTCTATGTGTCAAGTGAAATATATAATATCAGTGGCATGACAGAAGATAAGTTTGGGTTTCTCAAGTCAAGTCTAATTGAGCTGTTTGGAGGCTTGTGTCTTTTTTCTCTGTTTTTGGTTGTTTACTCTCCCTGAGCATATGGTCTAAGGGGGCGGAGCTTCTGCTAAGAAAGAGATTCACTGACTTGGTTGAAAGTGGACCTAGCACTTTCTAGCTCTATATAGCTGCAGCCTCAGACTTTCCAGTTCAACAAACAGAAAGTGGAAAATAGACATGGGAGGAAGGTATTTTGCAGGAGGGGCTTGGAGTAATGTGCCATTGCCTGTATAGGATGATGAACACGGATAGTGAAGGAGCTGTTGCAGTGACCTTCGACATCTATGTCAAGTTTGTTTTCTTACCAGAGGGGGGCTGACAAGAGGGGGACTATATCTGCAGCAAATATATGCTAATTGCCCTGATAAAAGAGAAGGTGCAGCAGCTTAAACCTTTATATCTACACTTCACCTACATCAAGGAGGATTAAAAAACAAAAAGGGGTGGAGCAAACCCTCCTGAAAGCATATGGCACAGCAGGATGGGGCAACAAGGGGATCAACTAGTCAACATGGTGGAATTAGTGATATCCTTGAGTGGGAGTAACCAAATGTAGGACCTCTACAGACTGCACTTTCCACCGTCTTGGAGGCAGGGAAGGGGAGGAGCAGCCACATGCCAGGCACCCCAACCCCTCCCCAAAGATGTCCTGATGCCACGTGCCATTATGCATGGCGCATGGCATCAGGACATCCTACCGGCACAGTGTTTTGACACGCTGCACTGGAAGAGGTGCCAAAGAGCTGTGTGGCAGCTCTTGGGGCGGCCTATTTGCCGCCTGTGAAAGGAGTGGCATTTTGGTGCTCCTTTCCCAGGCAGCAAAAGGGAGGATCAGGGCTGACACATCTGGCAGCCTTGGCCTTGATCCTCCATTTCCCGAGGTGGCCCAAGGCCGCCCGTCTGCACTCTGGACTTTAAGGAGGCTTGATAAGGTGCAGGGGCAGGCAAATTCAGCCCTCTTAGGAATTTTGGATTTCAGCTCCCAGAAGCCTCAGCCATGTTGGCCAATAGTCTGGGATTTTGGGAGCTGAAGTCCCTCGACCCTTAAAGGGGACAGTTTGCCTGCCCCTGGGTTAGAGAAACACTGAGTTAGAAATCTTGAAAGGAAAGGGAATTCACAATGCATGTGAGTTTCTTAAAAAGAGAAGTTGGAATTGCAAACAATTTCCCAATTGCAAATTATTTCAATGAGAAAGAAAAGAGATGTCTAAAGAAACCAAGCTGGATGTATAAAAGGACATTCAGATGAGCGGAGGTTTTTAAAAGATGTATACACAAAGTAGAAGAATTGGGAAATCACCAAACATAAATAAAGACAAATAATTAGTACATGAAGGGAGAAAGTAACTAAAAATAAGCTCAGAATGAGTTTAGGCTTGCTAGAGATATTAAGAGGGAGTGCCCCTCTGTTCAGAGCAAGATGGAGAACAAGGAAATGGTAAGGTTACTGAGTGGAGAAGATGGTGAAATGTTAACAATGTAGAAAGAGAAGGCAGAACTATAGGTTTTTGTGGGGGTTTGGGGCTGTGAGGCCAGGTTCTAGAAGAATGTATTCCTAACATTTTGCCTGCATCTGTGGCTGTCATCTTCTGAAGATGCCAGCCACAGATGCAGGCGAAATGACAGGAATACATTCTTCTAGAACACAGCCTCACAGCCTGAAAAACCCACAAAAACCTATGGATGCTGTCCATGAAAGCCTTTTACTTCACATTAAAGGCAGAACTGCTCAACACCTTCTTTGCCCCCTGCCCCCGGCTTCTCCCCAAAGGAAAAGAGTATTTAACCCAGTGAAAAGACAGCAAATGATGCAGTAAGTGGACAGCCCAGAATATGTAAACAACTGGTACTTTAATGCCTAGCTTTATGCTAAATGAATTCAAGTCCTCAGGGCCTGATTAATTACATCTAAAGGCACTAAAAGAACTTTCTGATATAATCTCAGAGCCACTGTTGATAATTTTATTTATTTATTTATTCTCCACCTATCTCCTGATAAGGGATTCAAAGCAGATTGTAAAAATATTTGAAAATTCTTGGTAAACAGGAGTGGTCCCAGCAGATGGGAGGAGAACAAATATTGTTCCCATCTTCAAAAATGGGATAAAAGAGGATCCAAGCCATTTCTGACCAGTCAGCTTGATGTCATACCCAGAAAAGTTCTAGAACATATCATTAAACAATGAATCTGTAAGCATTTAGAAGGAAATGCTGTGATTACTAATAGCTAACACTGGTGGCTCAAAAACAAGGCATGTCAGACTAATCTCTCTTTAAAAAAAAAAGATTTACAAACTTGTTAAATAAGGAGAATGCTGTAGATGTAGTATATCTTCATTTCAGTAACACTTCTGCAAGGTGGTAAATACATAGAGTAAATGTTGCTGCTGGCTGCTGTATTTGTTGCTCAGGATTTATTTGAAAACAACCAGGCAAGTTATATGTTGTTCAAATCATTCAGTGGCAATTCTCAGCACCAGCAACAACTTTTTATTCCTAGAATCATAGAGTTGGAAGAGACCTCAAGGGCTATCAAGTCCAACCCCCTGTCATGCAGAAATACATCATCAAAGCACCCCTGACACATTGCCATCTAGCCTCTGTTTTAAAACCTCCAAAGAAGGAGACTCCACTCTGAGGGATTGTGTTCCACTGTTGAACAGCTCTTGCTATCAGTAAGTTCCTCCTAATATTTAGGTGGAATCTTTTTTCCCCTTGTTTAAATCCATGCTCTGGGTATTAATTTCTGGAGCTACAGAAGATAAACTTGCTCCATCTTTAGTATGACATTTCAAATATTTACACAGGACTATCATATCATCTCTTAACCTTCTTTTCTCAAGGCTAAACATACCCAGCTCCCTAAGGGGCTATACAGACAGGCTAAAAGGAGTGATTTGAGGGTGACTGAAAGGTGTGGTCTTTAGATGATGCACACCTAAAAAGCACCTCTTACTGCCTCTTCCTGTGAAAGGGCACTCCAAAAAGGATCTGCTTTTTTTCGCTTCTTCCTAAAAAATGCGCATCCTCATAGGTACATCTGTGTGCAGCAATAGAGGTACAGCAAAAAAAAGGGCACCTGAGAGTTAAAAATGCCCTTGTAAATGCACCAGCACACGTGCACCACATTCTGAATTTCCCATTGAGAGCATGCGCCCTGTGAAAAAAGTTTCAATTTAAAGTGTCCTAATGGCCCAGGTGTAGATGTACTGCCGTAGGTGCACTGCATAAGAATTCCAGCCCTATCCCTATTTTTTGCAGAGTGGAAAGGCGAAACTGTTGCAACCGGATGTATCAGTGTGAAAGTGATTAAAGGGAAAGTTTCACTTTTAAGCTGGACCCCCATGCACATATCAGCACCATTTTTGCAGCGGACCTTTGTAGCTGCAGACCTCCATAGCTCTGTACTTTCGGTGCTCGTCTTGTACAGTGGGAGCCTTTGGCTTTAAAAGGGCTCTTCCTCAAACCTCCCTCTCCCTTGGAAGAAGAGGAGGCAAGCTAACTCTGTGTCATCCTGCCTGGACGCTGTGCTGCACTCCCTCTTCTTTAACATCTGGAGCTGATAGACTTACAGTCGACCGGCAGCCAGAAGGGCGTGGCCCAGAGTCTTTGGCTTTAAAAAGGCTCTTCCTCAACCTTCCCTCTCCCTTGGAAGAAGAGGAGGCAAGCTAACTCTGTGTCATCCTGCCTGGACGCTGTGCATCACTCCCTCTTCTTTAACATCTGGAGCTGATAGACTTGCAGTCGACTGGCAGCCAGAGGGGTGTGGCCTGAAGCCTTTGGCTTTAAAAGGGCTCTTCCTCACCCCTCCCTCTCCCTTGGAAGAAGAGGAGGCCAGCTAGCTAGCTGAGGGCTAGCCAGCTGGGGGACTTGCAAATCCAGCAGCAGTGGTTTATAGGCAATGTCATCGAGTACTATCTGTTGTTATCTTTTTGTTTTTATTATTGTTACCTTCTCATCCATTGATTGTTGGGCACTGGACCCTTATTTATCCATGGCTCCAAGTATTTCTCCTAATCTAATTCCTATTCAACCCCTTCCCATCTCTCAGCTCCCATTTTTCTGTTCACTTTGGATCTGTCACTCTGCAGTCTCAAAAGCAACTGCAATTCATGATCTTTTTCTTTCCAGTTCATTTCACCTCCTCGTTCTTACTGAAACCTGGCTCTCGGCCCACGACACTGCTACCCCTGCTGCCCTTTCTTTTGGCGGTCTCTCTTTTACCCATACTAGCCGCCCTGAAGGTCGAGGAGGTGGGGTCGGTATCTTACTGTCCAACTCTTGTCAGTTTCAAGTTCTTTCCTTCCCCTCAGCTATTCTTTCTCCTCATTCTTTCTCCTCATGGCAGGGGGTTGGACTGGATGGCCCTTGTGGTCTCTTCCAACTCTATGATTCTATGATTCTATGATTCTATGATTCTATGATTTGAATTTCATTCCATCAGACTCTTTTTTCCTTTACAACTTTGGGTTGCAGTCATCTATCGTCCTCCTGGTTCTGCTACCCAATTCCTGTCAGACTTGGCTGACAGTTTTTCTATCAGATGCAGTATCTACATTGATTTTAGGTGACTTAAACATCCACCTGGACGACCCAAATAATCCTTCAACATCTCTCTTTAGTTCTCTTCTAGCTTCTTTTGGCCTTCAACATCATTCTATTTCTTCAACCCATTCTCTCGGTCACTGCCTTGATTTAGTTCTTGCTGCCAAATGTGTCATTTCTGACTACCTGGCATCTGACTTTCCATTATCTGATCATCATTTAATTTTGTTTACTCTTACCTATATCACACCTCCTCGTCATACTGCTCAACGCTATTTCTGTGATCTTCAGTCTATTAACTGTGACCTTCTTAGTCAGTCTTTGGATTCTTTGGATAAAATGATGTTTTATTTTCAAAATATCCCAATCATTTTGAATGAAGAACCATTTCAGAAATGGAATAAAGATATCTCTGATTTTATTTGGTGTAAAAAAAAAACAAGAGTCAAACTAAGGAATCTTCAAAATGCAGTCAATAAAGGTGGGTTACCAAATCTAAAATGGTATTATGAAGCGTGTGTACTGGAATGGATGCAAGATTGGTTTAAGTTGGTTTAAGTTGAAAAATAACGGAGTATTGGACCTGGAAGGAGTTGATTTACAATTTGGCTTCCATACTTACCTGTTCTATGATAAAGTTAAAATAGATGGAAGTTTTAAAAAATCACTACATATGAAAAGCTCTCTTGAAAGTGTGGATAAAATATTAAAAAAAAAATGGTGTCCCAAAATTCCACTGTGGGCGTCTTCGGCCAAGGCTATTTTAAAAAAGGGAATATATAGTGAGAAGATGTGGTTAAGTTATAAAGATCTGATAAAAATAGAAAAAGACAAGAAGCTCTTCATTTTATTTTATTTTTTAATTTTAAAAAAATTATTGAATTAAAAACAAAAAAGACAAACAAAAAGACAAAACAAACAATTATTGCACAGACAAGCTTAACATTAAAAAGTGACTTCCTTACTAGATACATCTTGCAATTTAGCCCGAAATCATTAACTTCTTTAAGTCAAAAAGTAATAAAGTTTTGTGCCATCTGATATAAGGTGATTTCCTTTCTAGTAACAGTGTAAAAATAAAGACACTATTACAATTACCTTAATATAAATTAACTTAATACTATACTAAAATTGATTATTATTTCTTAGATAATTCTACAATGTACAGATCTAAAACAATCACCAAATTTCCTTTAAATAAACACAGTAATACACCCTAATTCCCCCAATTGGTGCCAGTATTCAATAACGGGTTCCCAGTCTTTTAAAAAGATGTTGTAACCAAATCCTCTAATTAAACCAATCAATCTATCCATCTCAATTATATCCATATTTCTCTTAAACCAATCTTGGGTCGTTGGAATGTCTTTATTTTTTCCATTTTGAAGCATAAGTTAATCTTGCTGCCGAGATAAGATAAAAGATTATTTTCCCATGGGACTTCCGGCAGGATGGCATGGTGACCGGTCCAGTGTGAAAGGCTTTCCACTGGATTACCAGGTGGGGAAGAGGGGACTGTAGGATCCCCTTGCATCTGCTCCATGGGAGTGAAGCAGATCAATTAGGGGCTCGTCAGGAATTGGAACAGACCCCCTAGAATACCCAGAAGTGGGAATTCAGCATGGAGAAGTTCCGATTCGAAGAGCAGCCAGCCCCGCTTGGGCGCTTTCGGGCATTTAGCCCTGCCACCGTTTTTTTTTTTTAAAGAAGGAGGACAGGAAAAGTACAGAGAGCTAATATCGGAAACCGTGAGTACATTCAACCTATCCATAAGGGGATCCTTGCGGAAAAGGAAAGGATCTTGGAAATATAGAAATATTGGTTTTAAGGACTTTGTTTAAAGCAGCCCGAGTGCTAAAAATAACATCAACACGGGGCTGCAAAGTATTCAAGAGTGGAGCAAGTGAAAGTTGCAGGAGCTAAACTGAAAAGGCAGAAAAGGGGCAATGGCCCGAAATTAGCAAAAGTAATAAATTTTTAACTGGATTGGAACTGAACTGTGAATTGCAAGAAAGCAACCATTTAATAAAATATTATTTTCCCATACTTTTTTTCAAGATTTTCATCCATAATTATACCCAGGAGGAATGTCTGAGGGTTAAAACTCAAATTAATTTTTAACATTGCATTTATGGTGGTATTTATGTTTTCCCAATATTGCTTTGCCATCTTGCATTTTCACCAAAGGTGATACTGGGAACCTGCCCTTTTATCACATTTCCAGCATAAGCTTGAAGAGGACCTGTTGATCTTGGAGAGTTTAAGCAGTGTCAGATACCATCAATATTGAATTTTATAAAAAAATTTCCTTAATGTTACAATTTAATGTGTATTTAAGTCTTTTAGTCCAGCATTTTTCCCACTGTTCTAGGTCTATGTTATGTCCAAAGTCTTGGACCCAACTTACCATCGGTGATTTAATTAGGTCTTGTTCCAACTCAATTGTTAACAACATTTTATAAAATTTGGCTATTTTATGTTTGTCTTGCGATGTCAAAATGTCCTCAAATTCTTTATTTAAAGTTCCAATTGGTATGGGTTTTTTATCCTTTAAGAAACTTTCTCTTATCTGTCTATACATAAACCAATTACACATGAAACCTTCAGAATTTAGTTGTTCTTGGGATTTAATTAAAATGTTAGGTCCTTTGCCAATCAACAGCTCATTGTATGTCAACCACTTATCATTCCCCATCTTATTTTCTTTAGAAACAACTTCCCCTATCGCAGTCCACTTGGGTAAGAAGAAAACAACAAGAAGCTCTTTAAAACACAAGAGCATTTATTACAATTAGGGTTTGAAATTAATTGGTTTACTTATAGACAGTTGAAGGAGAGGTTCAAAATGGATAGCAAACTAGAAGAAATTGGTCCAGCAAATATGGAATTTGAAAAAATTTTGACCAGAGATTCGAAAAAATTGATATCTAAATTTTATAATTTAATAAGAAGTTGGGAATTGGAAGAGAACTCTGTTAAAGATTATATGATTAAGTGGGTATGTGACCTAAATCAATCTATTCAGATAGAGGATTGGGCAAAAATTTGGAGGACAAAGATAATATATATGGTCAGCATAGAATTAAGGGAGAATCTTTATAAGTCCATGTTTAGATGGTATTTAACCCCACTCAGATTGTCAAAAAATTATAAAGTATGCAACCCAACATGTTGGAAATGTGAGGCTGAACCTGGTTCTTACCTGCATATGTGGTGGATTGGCATTTGGCAATAAAGTTTTGGAAGATGATAACACAGAGAAATGAGGAAAATTTAAATTTCAATCTCGCCTTCATCCTAAAATATATCTTTTGAATATTGTGGATGATAAGAAAGAAAAAGAAAATGGGAAGTAACTGTGGCAGTAACCATGGCCAGGATGATTTATGCAAAATACTGGAAGAGGAAAGAAATACCCACAGTGGATGAATGGAGGATAAAAATGTATGATATTTTTGAAATGGATAAGTTATTGCAATTAGTCAAAAACAAAACATTATCAGAATTTTACAAGGACTGGGAAGTCTGGATAGCTTATATACGAGAAAATGGTAATCAGTTTAGATATACTGCCCTGGAGGAGTACATTTATGTAATCAATACTGAGATAAATCTGGTAAAGTGAAAAAGAATATATGTGTTAGTATATATTATCATTATATACATAAAATGTAATATATTAGTTGGTTTTCAGTTTAATATTTTTATTAGAGATGAGATCTGGACAAGGTGCTAAGTCTAGAAAAATGATAAATGATTTATAATCGTAACAATAGAAATCCCATATAATGAGCTTACTCCCAAAAGATGACACTTTTATGTTCTTCCTTTTTGGGTATAAATTCTTGATGTAGAGGTTTTGTGTAATAGAGGAAAATAGAGTTATATTGATTAATTCTAATTCATGACTCTCTATGTACAGCTCACAAAATATGTTGTATGTATGTATGTGTTATGCTGTTATTTATATGTTTATGATATTTGTAGTGTATACTGTAGAATTTTATATTTCTTAATAAAAGTTATAATAAAAAAAATAGAAAGCTTATTCATAAAATACAGCTTTTTGCCAGACCTGCATACATGAACAGATTATGGCATAATTTTTTTAAAAAATATTTTTTTAATACAAAACACAATGTAACAGAGAACTATTTACAAATAGGGTGGGAAGGTACAATGGGGAAGAAGGGGAGGGAGGAGGGGGGAAGTATGTACAAGGAGAAGGGAAGGGGAAGGTGCTTCAGGGATGAGGAGGGGGGTGGAGGTAGACCAAGATGGTCCATGATGGCTGCCACAGAGTCGGCAAGCTGTTTCATCTGGTTCTCCATGGCAGCCATCCTGTCCTCCAAGCCGTCGATCTACAAGGGGAAAGAAAAGAAAAAAAGTGTGGTTAGGAGGTTGCTCTGCACCCCATCACCCAATACCAAAGCCTGGTTTCTTGGGTGCCCCCCACTCCCTCCTTCTGGTTCCTACCACTCTTACCTCGCTGACAATCCTGGTCCCAGCTTCCTTGAAGCTCTGCAAGGTGGGCAGTATCAAGGGCCTCCTGCCATTCTTGTCCTGGTGGGCATGGCTCAGGCCAAGCTGTTCCTTCTCAGGGCCTCCTATGAAAGGAAAAAAGACACCAATTAGAAAGCCGGCATGAAAAGAGGTGGGGGAAGGGAGAGACAAGAATGCCATGGAGGCTGCAACCATGCAGCCATTCCCCCCCCCCATTGGGGACCTACCGGCTGACATGAAAGGCTGTTGTGCTTGCAGAGGGAGGCCATGGTCTCCCTCTGCCTGGCCCTCCCTGCCTGGGGAAGCTTCAGCCTCTGAGGAGGAGGACGAGGAGGACGAGGGGGAACTGGCAGGGTCTCTCCTCCATCGTTGCCATTGCCTCTGCTGCACGCCAGCATTTGGGGACAAGAGGGACACCATTACCACCCATGGGACTGGGAAAATAGGGAGGGGAATGACAGGGAAGGGTGAGGGGAAGGTAGGGATGGGCATGAGGGACCATGGCAGGGGCCCAACATGTACCTGGAGGACAATGATCCTGCCACCTTGGGCAGCCTGCCCTGATCCAGAGGTCCCTCAGCTGGTCATAAAAGGGTGGCCACTTGCGAACCGGACGGTACTCCCCATAGTCCTTCAGGGCTTCAAAGAAGGCCCCCTTCAGTGCCTTGAACTTTGTCCGGCACTGCTGAGGGGTCCTCCTGAAACCCTGCTGGTGGAGAGCCTGGGAGGCCTGGGCAAAGTAGCCCCAGTTTGGCCTGTTTGTGCTGGCCATGACTCTTCTCGCAGCTGCCTCTGGGGTGAGGGCATGAAGGAAAATGCCCACCTCCTCATCTCTCCAGTACACAATGTGCACGGGCACTCTCCTCCTGGCCACCATCATCATCCTGGGGACCTGAAGAGGTCTACAGGGGCATTTATGGTCAATTGTTGCTGGGGCAGATGGTCTTACCTTGCTCCTAGCCAATGGACCCTCAGAAGAACAATTTATATGTCGCCCCAAATGGTTGTCCTCTGGGCTACCAATGGTTACAATCAAATGGGTCATTAGGAAAGCTGACTGTTGGGAATTTTGTAACATTGTCAGAGATTACAGTTGGTGGTTTTTGCACTGTATCTTTCTATTACCAGGAAATCTGGTGCCAGGTGACCCCCCATGGCCTTTTGTGTGTGTGTTTCTGTGTGTCTGTGTGTGACTCTCTAGGCTCATAGTAAAGGATAATTGCATAACAGCATGAATGCTGGCCACACACAAAGTGTGGATAATAGGAGATGTTTGTTAAGGTGTTTATTATCATGGCATAGTACATTAGTGCCCTACATACATTCTAGCCATGCACAGAGTGTGGATAATAAGATATCTTTGTTGAGGTGCTTATTATCATGGCATAGTACAGTAGTGCCCTAGGCTCACAAATGCAGCAGATCCTCCTAGTCTCAAAAAATTCTGCCAGGGCCTCCCTCACAGCCTGCCCTTCTTTCTGTTCACAAGGTCATTGTCCTCCATGGGTGCACCCAGTGTGAGCAGCACAAAATGGCACCTGTAGTGCCCTTTCTCATTCAGCACCCTTCCCTTCATCTCACAGATGTTGTAGAAGATGACACATGAGGTGATGATGAGGACGACATTCTCCTCTGCCAGAAGGAGTGTGCCAGTGAGGCACCTCCACCAAGCCTTCAGCCACCCAAAGGCCCTTTCCACCACATTCATGGCGTGATTCAGCTTCCTGTTGAATCCTTTCTGCCTGGCATTGGTGGTGCCCTGGTAGGGCTTCATGAGCCACTTCCAAATGGGGTAGGCGCTATCAGCAAGCAGGAGGGGACCAATCTACTGGCCCCTCAAGGTGACGGTGGGGTTCCCTGGCATGTAGATGCTAGCCTCCATGGCCTGAAAGATGAAGGAGTTCCTTGCCATCCTCATGTCATGTGTCATCCCAGACCAGCCCAATTCCAAATCAAGAAACCATCCTCAATGATCCGTGATCCCCTGGAGGACAACAGAGTAGTTGTCTTTTTGGTTGACGAACTCGTTCTTCCTCCCAAAGGGTGGCACAATCAGACAGTGGCACCTGTCTACAGCACCCACTACTTGGGGGAAGCTGAGGTCAGCAAATCCTTGTATGATCTGTGGGTGACAAGACAGGGGAGAAGCAGAGGGTGAATGAAAAATATCAGGGCACTTACCAACTCATGACATTCTTCGCGTATGTGTACAGGTTCAACGACCCTAGCAGCCTAATGTATACAGTAAAAGCCAGGCTGTATGCCATGTCATGATGTTTTTGATGTACATGTGCAGGGTCAATGACCCTGGTAGCCTAATGCATACAGTAAAAGCCATGCTGTATGCCAGGTCATGATGTTTTTCGCATATGTGTGCAGGTTGAACAACCCTAACAGCCTAATGTATATAATACAAGCTACACTGTGTGCCAGATCATGATGTTTTTTGCATGGGGGGGGGGATGGACAAGTGTGTGTGATTGTCTTACCTGAGCGGCATCCCCCAGGTTCACTGTGACAGCAACAGCTTCTCCATGCTGAGGGGGAACTCCACCAACACTTCCCCCACAGTGGTAAGGCCGACCCCAAACTGCTCTGATGCTTGCTTGTAGTTTGCTTTGTGGGCGAGTACCCAGATGACCATGGCAACTCTCTTCTCCACTGGGATGGCTTTCCTCATCATGCTGTCAGACCTCTCCATTTCCGGACGTAGTATTTCTACTATCTTGTGGAAGAGGGCATGGGGCATTTGGAAGAACATCCTCCATTGTTCATCGGACCAGATATATGTGACAAACCCATCCCACCAATCGGTACTTCTGGGGAACATCCACCAGCAGTGCAGGGCTCTCTTGGGTGGCATCAGAGCAGCAGCCGAAACAGTACACTGTGCAATGCTTGTAGCAACACCCACTCTACCAGTTGTCACTTCTGGGTTGTCCAAGTCATCACTGGAGTCTTGTATGCATGGAGCTCCTGCAGGGACCATGGCGGAGGCTCCTGTGGCTGTGCATTGTAGGCTGACTACCAGTGCGGACCACTCAGTTGCTGTGGCAGCCATGATTTCTCTACTTTGCACAGTGCGCAGGTGCATAGCAATGCCAACATTGCTGTTAAAGAGGCTGTGTTGTCCCAGCGCACATGTGCATGCACTGGAAAGACAGCAAAAAAAAATTAAAGCCAGCGCTGTGGACCCATGTGATTACTCCATTTCCATTTAGGGAAACCTCGGGCCAGCAGTGAGGATGATGAGGCTTCACTGCAGCCTCGGAAAAGCTGCATTAACTGGCCCCC
>CM034706.1:129279267-129293298 GCA_020142125.1 Phrynosoma platyrhinos | reverse complement strand
CAGACCCTTCACCATTTTAGTTGCCCTCCTCTGGACACATTCCAGTTTGTCAACATCCCTTTTGAATTGTAGTACCCAGAACTGGACACAATATTCCAGGTGAGGCCTGACCAAAGCAGAATAGAGTGGTACTATTACTTCCCTCAAGTTAGACGCTATTTAGAGGGGATGCAGACAGGCAGTCGTCAGTCGCCCTGGGA
The DNA here is from genome assembly GCA_020142125.1 of Phrynosoma platyrhinos. Classification (NCBI taxonomy): domain Eukaryota; kingdom Metazoa; phylum Chordata; class Lepidosauria; order Squamata; family Phrynosomatidae; genus Phrynosoma; species Phrynosoma platyrhinos. Next base: position 129,293,098 of record CM034706.1, on the reverse strand, counting down.
AGTGGCAGATTGGGGCTGAGGCTGCCCCATGCCTCAGCCCCGATCCTCCCTTTCACCACCTGGGAAAGGAGCGCTACAACAGCGCTCCTTCCCCAAGCTGTGAAAGGGGCGCCCGAAGAGCTGCCATGCAGCTCTTTTCCATCTTTTCCATCTCAGTGTGTTCAGGCACTGAGCCGGAAGGACATCATTGGAGAGCCCATCATGTGAAAGGGTGGCCACTCCGATGATGTCCTCAGAAAGGGGATGGGGCACCCAGCATCCAGCTGCCCCTCCCCTTCTTTGGCTTGAAGACAGTGCAAAGCACCGTCTGCAAAATTTCAATTGATGTAGCCTAGAATTGCACTGGCTTTTTTAGTTGGTGCATCACACTGTTGACACATGTTCAATTTGTGGTCTACTAGGACTTCTAATTCCCTTCATATGTATTGTTGTCAAGCCAGGTGTGACCCATCCTATAGCTGTGCATTTCATTTTTTCTGCCTAAGTGTAGATCCTTACATTTCTCTCTGTTGTAATTCATTTTGTTAGTTTAGGCCCAGCTTTCTAATCTATTAAGGTCCTTTTGAATTTTGATACTGTTCCCTGAGATAGCCCCCCCCTCTTAATTTGGTGTCATGTGCAAATTTCATGAACATGCCCTCTATTCCTTCATCTAAGTCATTCATGAAATTATTGAATAGCACTGGACCCAGGACAGAACATTGTGGCACCCTAGTAGTCACTTCTCTTCAGGATGAAGAGGAGCCAATGATGAGTACCCTTTTAGTTTGGCTGGTCAACTAATTACAAATCCACCTAATAGTAGCATTGTCTAGCCCACGTTTTATTAGCTTTTTTTGCAAGAATATAATGGGGGATCTTGTCAAATCTATTTTTAAAACGTAAATTTGATTTTAGACCAGAGTTGTTTTTACTGGGTAATTCAAAAGGAAAAAAATAAACTATAATCAAAGTGATGTATAATATGATTGCTGTGGCAAATTTGTTGTATGCCCAGAATTGGAAAACAGACTTTTTACCTACAGAAAAAGATTAGATTGTCAGTGTTGGAGTTGGCCGAGATGGACAAATTGGTGATAGTTATTAAAGAAAAATTGTTGGATATTTTTTTTTTTTAAAGATTGGGAATTATTTTTTACCTATACAAATTTAAAACAAGGTAAGATTTTGGCTGAAGGCTTTGAGGCTGGAAGTAATGATGTTTAGATTTTTAAGTCAAAAGTAAAATAAAAATCATCTAACATTGCTGAAAAATTTCATATATTGAGGATTTGTATTTCTAGCCCTGAGAGGTCAATTTTAATTAGTGTTAATTCTGTTGATTTGAGTTTATATTGATTATATATAGGTTGTATTAGATACAGTTTTAGTGGGGAGTGAAGAGGGGAAATTGGGAGCAGATGGGGAGTAGTTTATTTTTATTTTGTTTCAGTTTAATTTGATTTAGGGATATACTGTTGATTAGGATATGTTTTGTTTGTATCTTAGTTTTTTTATTGTGTATGATAGCTATGTTAAAATTTAATACGATTAATTTAAAAATAAATTAGCAAATTGTACTGAAACTCTCCCCCAGAGCACATGAGTGGGAAGGAGCAGCCCAAGGCCATGCCAACCTCAAGCGGATTGGGTTTGCAGTGGCCACATGACCTGCTCCGAAAGCAGGCTGTGGCCACTGGCCCCAACCTATGCCTCCAGGAGCCTGATTAATTCAGCTCTTTTTCACTCCGGTCTAAAGGACAGGAGCGCAGCCATGGCACAGCTTTCAGATGCATTGGAGACATGCACTGTATAAACGACATGCCTCCAATGTGGCTGGAAGCTGCTTCTTTTGGCCTGTGTGTTTCAGGCCTAACAGAATGACATTCAACAGAGAGAAATGCAAAATTATACATTTAAGCCACAATAAAACAAATGTACTGGTATAGCATGGGGGACAGTTGGCCTAGCGGAAGTACGTGTCCAAACAACTGTCTGGGAAAGCTGCCAACACTTGGCTGATAAGGACAGGGCCCTTTTCCAAGACAACAGCACAGTTGCAAGTAACATACCACTGTTTGCTTGCAGCAGGCAACCAACAAGTCCAGAGTTCCAAAAGGCAAGTCTAGAGAGCAATCCAAGGTCCAGGGTTATCACGAGCAGGTAGTCCAGAGCCATTCCAAAGGTCACAAGATTCAAACAGTCTAGAGTCAAGCTGAGAGCCAAGAGCTTTCAGCGGGGAATCCAAGATAAGCCTTGATGGAGAGCTTGGTTTTCCCAGATGCTTATCTAGCCTCAGCTCCTCTCTCACAGGTGTTTATCTTTAGCTGCGTGTTTCTCAGCTAACCTTCGAGAATGCCGCAGCCTCGCCCTATCTGTTCTCCTCTGAGCAAAGGTAGGGATCTCAATCTCTTGCTCCTCTGCTTCTTCTAGGCCTGAAGCCTCTGCTGGGGAAAGGCTAGGCTGCTGAGGAGGGAGGCTAGGCTGCTGAAGCAGGGGCTGTGCCTCAATGGGTTCTACACAGCTAGGTCCAGGTTCAGTTAGGTCTATGGGAGTTGGTAGCACCAAGCTAGGACCTGGCCCCACATCCTCCCCCTCAGAGTCCTCCAAGTCCTCAACCTGGCTGTCCCTGACAACAACCATGGGATTTTTGTTGATCAAAGGTTGAACATAAACAAGCAGTGTGATGCTGCAGCAAAGACAGTAAATAATATTTTGTTGTTGATGCATGCCTTCAAATCATTTCTGACTTATGGTGACCCTAATGGCAAACAGGGTTTTCTTAGGAAGATTTATTCAGAGGAGGTTTGTCTTTATCTTCCTCCAAGGTGGAGAGGGGTCACTCAGTGAATTTCCATAAATGAGCAGGGATTCAGACCTTGTTCTCCAAATTTTTAGTCAAATTCTCTAACTACTATGCCATGCTAGCTCTCTATAGTTTCCTGCACTATAGTTTCCAAGATGTGGGAAGTCCCACTATATTCTGAGCCAGTGAGGCTGCATCTGGAGTGCTACATTCAGTTCTGGGCACCTTATTATAGGAAGGATATAGACAATTTGGAACAGGTTTAGAGAAGGTTGACAAGGATGATAAAGAGATATGGAGAATAAAACATATGAAAGGTTGAGGGAGCTGGGCATGTTCAGCCTAGTGAAAAGAAGACATGATTGCTTTGTTAGACAGCTCAAGGGCTGTCACAGAGAGGAGGGGGAAGGTTTGTTCTCTACTGCTCCAGAGAAAAGACTCTGGTCTAATGGTTTTATGTTACAGGAGGGTAGATTTCAATTGAACAGAAGAATTACTTCTTGACAGTAAGAGGTGTTAGACAATGGAATTAATTCCCCAGAGAGGTGGTGGGGTTTCTTTCTCTGACCATCTTCAAAGAAGAAGCTAGGCAGCTACCTACTAGGCATGTTCTCACTGAATTTTCTGTACTGAATGGGGGATTGGACTTGATGGCCTATGATTCTGTGACTGTGCTTCTGTGATTAGGTTTGAAAATTAATTAAAAAAATATTAAAATGAACACAGCCCATTAGAGAATTATAAAAGAGTTAAATTGGATTTGCTTCTGAGTAGGCTTCTGAGGGATGGTTTCTACTTGGCTAATGAACCTTTTGGCTCCACACAAGTCAATCAAGTTCACCAAACTCCACAAAGTGTAATCCACCAAATCAGTGAGTGAGTGAAAAGCAAAATAGGGGATTTTGGAGGAGAAACTAAGAAGGAAATGGGTGTGGCTTGAAAAAATATAAGTGCTAAGCATTGTGTGAATAACAATAAATATAATAATGGACTACAAAGGATTATAGGGCTTGGCCCAAATAATAATAATAATAATAATAATAATAATAATAATAATATACTGTATAGTTTATGTACAGTAATATACAGTATAAGAGGAGAACTGCAGAGAATCCCAATGGAAACACAAACTTCCCACCTCAAAAGGGGCAGAACATCAGCCTTACAGGCCAAAAGAGCTTAATGCTCTGTAAGGGCACAAATGCATGATGGCTAAGCAATCAAATCATTCCCTTACATCATTCTAATCCATGACTCATTTTTTTCTCTTGCTTTTCATTCTTTTGAATTGTTTCCTAGCTCTTCTGCTCCTGCATTTTGCTGCCTAGCAACAGAGCCATGTGATCCATTTCCTCCCTTCCTATTCCTTCACTTTAGGTATTCCTGTCTTACAGAATCTGCCATAAGAAAAGCTGCTCTATCTATCAAATTCTAACAGATTAAAATTAATTAAGTCATTAAACCATAGGAATTACTTAAGAGTTAATCAAGAAATCTAGTATCTTAACTCATATAGATAGAAAACTATAACAAGTTAATAGGTTGATAACAAGTAATTCCCAAGTTCTGAAATATTAACATAGATTTAGAAGGGGTCTCATGGGCCATCAGGTTCAAACCCTGCTCAGTGCAGGTTCCTCCAGCAACTACCTGTCTGGCCTCCTTTTGAAAATGACTGAAGAAGGAGACCCTACCACCTCACTAGGCAATTGATTCCATTGCCAAATGGCTCTTACTATCAAGAAGTTCCTTCTAAAGTTCAATCAAAATGTACTCCCCTGTACTTTCAAACAATTAGAACTGGTCCTACCCTCTGGAGCAGCAGAGAACAGGCCTGTCTCATCCTCCTCCCTGTAACTGGTTAATCTATTCCTTAAAACAAGGGTCCTACACTGCTCAAAGCAGTGCAGGATCACCAAAACAGATGGGCCAAATGATGCAGTTTCCTGCCATGTTCAACCCATAGCATTTATATGATACTTGCCCCAAACATGGCAGGAAACCACACCAACACCACATAATCAGAAAAGAACAGAAAAATCTGCTCCTTTTCGGTGGCCCAGTTCAGGACCTTGGTGGTGGCCCAGTACGGGGCTGGACACATGCAGGCACTGCAGCCCTGGTGCAAATGGTACCAATATAGCTCTATCATGGTTTTTTCACATGTCTGTTTCAGGACACAGAAAAATGCTGTTAAAAACCCAATTAAAATAGTCATTTTAAGCTATTTCATTTATTTTCCTTAATTTCATTCATTTTTGCTTTTAGTAGGAGGTCCTGATTCTCTACTTCAGATGATATCTCATGTAAGGCAGAACCATTTTTTTAAAGTATACAAATAAGCACCAAGGCTTCCCCCGCCACCAAAGAAAACCTACAGGTATGTTACTTGTTGTAGGTCAAAAATATTTTGAGGTTTGCTGTTTTAGTTGAGAAGTAGAATACCATTGTAATCTCATTATTCATGAAAGTAACAAGTAATGTTACATGGAAAAAAATAATTCTGAGCTCTGCCAAAAGCACATACAGTGACTAGACAAGTGAATCACCTGATGCTGCCCTTGCATAGTGCAGATTAAAGATGTCCCCCTAAGAATGTTGTTTGCTTGGTGGGAGTATGAAAACCCGTGAGCCCTAGGGGCCAGAGCCAACCAAATCTGTTCGTTCAACATGTTGAAATTCTGACTGAAGGTGCAGATGTACATCTTGGGGATAATGCTGGATCCAACATTATCAACAGAGACCTACAGCTTGGAGTACCATTTGCCAGCTTCTGCTAGTTCACACTTTGCTACACAGGGTTAGCCTTGCCATAGTATCTATTCTCTGGTAACATCCAGGTTGCATTACTATAATGCATTATATATGTAACTGTCCTGGAAAAGGATCAGAAAAATCCACTTATGCAGAATTGAGCCATACTTTTGTCCTGTTTACCTAGGTGGAGTCATAAAAGACATAAGGAATTACAGGGGGTCCCTATTCATTATCAAGCCAGTTCAAAGTGCTTGTTATCTCTTTAAAACCATAACAGACATGAGGCCAAAATACGTCAAAGTGCATCTCCTACCATAACATCCTTTTGTGCATTAAGATCTTCAGTGGAATCACTTCTTCAAGTATCATCAGCAGGAGTAGTGCCCTGACTTTGGAATGGAAGATATGATTGGCAGAGCTAGAGCAGTACTAGGTAAAACCAATATCTGGGAGCCTCTCTACATTGGGGGAAAAGCTGAACTCACCCCAAAACTGATCCTAGCAGTCATCACAATATACAGCTACGTCTAGGATATACTATGGGTTTTGGTCCTTACCACAACTTTGCTGCAAACTAAGCAAAATCGGGGACAAGCCTGGTGTTTCTCAGATGTCAAGAGTCATGCCAAACCCTTTCCCCACATGGAGCAGCACAGGGGAAGAGGATGGCCTGTTTTTGGAACTGCCACAGCTGCTTCCTTATAAGCAGGAACTCCCTGTGAGAGCCTACTTGGCATGCCATCACTTCTGCTGAGGTCAGAACAGGGTACCAGTGTGATCAACCAGGAGCGGTAGAGTGACCACCTCCTTGTTGATCACCTGGCAAGACATCCAATTCTGACCTCCACAGAAGTGATGGCAAACCAGGCAGCCTCTCATAGGGAGATCCTTGTGAGGTTGTAGTGGTGATAGCAGTGGCACCAAGGGGGACAAGCCAGTGGGACTGATGTGGCATTGGCCCAGCTGCCCATGTGCACAACAACAAGGCATCACATCAGTTTTAGCCCAGTGGATGTGGTCACCATCATGGTCAGCCTGGGGGCAATCTGGGACATAATGCCCTAGACTGGCCCCAGATTAAACAGCCAGTGCAGATGTGACCTGGGACTCCAAATGCCTACTCATTCCTACATATGCATATGGACCAATATCCTTGATTTTAGATCCTGTTCTCTTCACCAGTTTGATATTTTTTCTACAATAGTTACCTGATTGGCATTGTCCAGGTCTTTTGTCATGTTGTCTTCCTGTTTGCAATATGAAACCTTCCTTTTAAATACATTCTAATTGGCTTCCTCCCTCCCTTCCTCCCTTGACCACTTATATAAGAAGTATGGCTTGGTCTGTCATTGTACTTATCAATCCTTCACCTCACATACCCCCTAAACAGATGGCTTAAAGGGCCATCTTGGGGGCAGGGAAGGGGAGGGGCAGCCGCACGATCGGCACCCCAACCCCTTCCCCAGGTCATCCTCGGAGCAGCTGGCCCTCCGCATGGCTGGCGCTCCGAGGAGGACCTCCCGCCACATCATTTGCACACACTGTGGCGGAAGAGTAGGCGAAGGTGCGCCGCAGCCTTTTGCAGCGCACCTTCATCGACTTGTGAAATGAGTGCCAATTTAGTGCTCCTTTCAGGGGCAGCGAAGCTGCACCGCAGGGCCGAGGCGTGGGGATGCCTCGGTCCCACGCCGCAGCTTCCTGAGGCGCCCATGGCCGCCCATCTGCTTCCCCCCATAGAAGGTCAGCTTCCATTGGTCTAAAATCCTACAGATATGTGGGGTACAACTTCAGTTCCATGCAAATCAAGTGATTAAGCATGGAACTGGAACATCTTTTTTGAAGAAACTTTGCTCATTATCTGAAAATATGGGTGGTCCAAAATGATAAGGAACAATTCTCTTTTGTTTCATACATAGCTGAAAATTGCTCTGAGAACATTTCTTAAGCTTGTAAGTGAACAACAATAAAACTTTATTTGAATGATGGTTAACAATGTTGCATTTGTTACGATGTTGCATTCTCCTGTTCTTGTTATACTTTGTTACATACTATTTAACTCTAAAACAACAGTTACTAGCCTTTAGAACTGTCACACCATCCTTATTTACTGTGGTCTTTCCAACCTTATTTTTACACTAGCCTCGGGCCAGAAACTCTCTCACTTGGAGTTCTGTCCTAGAGCTAAGTCCCTCCCTTCCGAACTTTAGCCCTCACAGTCCCTTTCTTCTGGACTGTTACCCATCCAGACCCAATCTGACTTCAACTGTCAGCAATGGTCTTATTTAACACCTCCAGTCTACCATTTGATTGGCTGCTGCCAGATTGCATTTTATTGGCTGTTGCTACGGCATGTTCTATTCTGCCTCCTCTACACACACCTTGTCCCTTAAAAAAATATTGACACATATAAACTCCTTTTACAGTTATATGGGTCAATAAGTACAAAAATATCATTTACATAACCAAATACATTTTTTTATTTTTTTCTAGTTTTTGTACTTTCCATTAACCTCAAAACCACACATAACATTATATAGCATTTCATTTAAACAGATTATACATTTTTGTACTTACTTTATTTCTCACACACACAACATTTCTTGGTATATCTCTCCTTTTTTACAGATCTTCAGGCTGTCTTAGAATCATAGAATCAGAGAATCAGAGTTGTAAGAAACCACAAGGGCCATCCAGTCCAACCCCCTGCCATACAGGAACCCCAAATCAAATCATCCCCAACAGATGGCCATCCAGCCCCTGTTTAAAGACAAACTGTTGACCACTACATTATCTTTACCTTTTACATATTGAATCAAAAAATCAAAATCTTGGAGTATTAGACTGCACCTCAGTAATTTGCCATTGTTATCTTTCGTGTGATTCAGCCAACATAAGGGAGAATGATCTAAATTTTCTCCCCCACAAATATGGTTTTAACTTGTTTATGGCCCAAACTATGGCCATACATTCAATGTTTTTCCCTCGGTAACAACTTTTTACTTAGGAACAACACCAGGTGCAACTGACCATCTTTCCCTTCTTGGCTTAGTATTGCCCCTAGTCCTACATTAGGGGCATCAGTAGTTTTTGAGTAATCTGGAACTACCTTTACGGGTGCAGTAGTCATCAATCGTTTCAGTTTATTAAAGGCATTATTATTCTTTTCCAACCATTGAATTTTAACAGGTTTCTCCTTCTTTGTAAAATCGGACAAAGGCCTTGCAATAGTACCGAAGTTTGGAGTAAACTTCCTGTAATAACCTGCCAATCCTAAAAATGGTCTGACATTCTTCTTTGAAATTAGAATTAGTCAATTAATTATAGCTTCAACTTTTGAAGTTTCAGCCTTGATGTTTCCACTTCCTACCACATAACCTAGATGTTGGCTTTCTCTTTTTCCAATATGGCATTAAGAACTTTTAATAGTTAAAACACTCTTTTTAAGTCTTTCTAAGACTTCTGCCAGGTGTCCCACATGTTCTTTCCATGAATTACTAAACACACCAATGTCACTGATATAGGCCACTACACAATGTTTTAAACCAGCCAATATCTTATCGACTAGTGCTGAAAAGTAGATGGAGTGTTCTTTAGACCAAAAGGTAATACATTAAATTCAAACAAACCTACATGGGTAATGAAAGCTGTTTTTGACTGATTCTGCGGACTCATGGGGCTTTGCTCATAAACTTTTATCAAATCGAGAATAGTAATATACTGAGCCCTACCCATTTTTTTCAATAAAATCTTCAGACCTTGGCATAGGATAAGCATCCGTATGAGTTACTTTGTTAAGTTGTCTATAATCTACACAAAATCAGATAGTATGATCAGGTTTTTCAACCAATACTACAGGTGAAGCCCAAGGACTTTCCAATGGTCTAATTATCCCCATTTAAAGCATCACCTCTATTTCTTTAGCAATTCTATCAGCCAAATGGCCAGTTACTCTATATGGAGAAGTAGCAATGGGATTAGCATCTCCAGTTCTAATACAATGGTACACTCCTTTTACTTTACCATGTAGAATTGAAAATATGTTCTTCTATTTGTTTATCAGGCCAATTACTTCTTCTTTTGATGAGAAGTGAGGGAAGGGTCAAGAGTAACCTCTTGTACACTTCCTCCTAAAACTTTCTCAGGTTCCCAATTTGAAATTGTAATTTTTTCTACCTCTTTAATGGGATATAGCACCAAATTTTCCCTTCTTTTGTAGGGTTTTAACATATTAACTTGAAACAATTTACAATCAATTTCATTCCCAAGTCCACTATATAATTCACATTGTTGATTCTTTCATAAATCAGAACTGGACCAGTCCATGTGTACTGTAGTTTATTTCCTTTCACCAACCAAAGAATCAAAACTTCATCTCCTGGTAGAAAGTCTCTATATCTTGCCTTCTTATCGTACCAGGTCTTTTGTTGACTTTGAGCAGTCTTCAAATTCTCTCCTGCACACTGTAAAGCTTCACTTAAAGATGTCATCAAGTTCTGTAAATATGTCACTTCATCTTCAGACTCTTTTTCAACTGGATCCTCCCACTCATGTCGAATAAAGTCTAAAGGTCCTCTCATTTTGCAACAAACAATATTTCAAATGGACTAAAACCACGGCTCTCTTGAAGTACTTCTCAGTAAGTAAATAAAAGATATTGAAGCTTGTTATCCTCATTGTTTTTATTCTCTGCTATATATGCCTTTATCATTCTGACTAGAGTCCCATTAAATCTCTCCACATGTCCATTACTCTCTGAATTGATAAACTGCTGTAGTCAGATGTTTAATTCCACAAACTTCCCATAGTTTTTGCTTTTTCTTGGAAGTAAAAGAACTCCTTATTTCACTCGGGAATCCTAATCTACAAAAAATGTTTACTAAGGCATTTGCTACTGTAATTGTTTCCATGGTGTTTTTTTTTTAATTTACTTACAAACATATAACATATTTACACTTACAAACATATAACACAAGCCATATATATACAATACAAAACTAAAAACAAGAAAACAAACAAACATTATCTTCTGTCTTCTCAACTTTCTCAAACTCTTGTGATTATGTTAAGCATATATATAATTATATTCTTCCTTCGAATCACTATCATACCATACAACCCATTTTCTCAGTCTTTTTTACTTTACCTTAATATGACCAAACTCAATATTTCAATCTAATTGAGTCCTCCCCTTCTATGCATTACAGTACAGAACCCATCGCGATTTTCATTTAACATATCATACATTATCCTGTCACTGTCACGGTAATCTAATCTCAACTAAGGACCTTTGCAGACTGCTAGAAATAGTACAAATTAAGTCCATTTTAACTACCCTGGCTCAGTGCTAAGGAATCATGGGAATCTCCTTTTTCTCAACACTTCTGGAGGTATATCCTTAAACACTTTTATTTTGCAATCTCTTATTTTAAATTCCTTACCATAAGTTTATTGTATTATCTTGTCTCTAGTATGTTCCCTCATCAGATAAACTACTATGTCTCTTGGTAAATTTCTCTTTTTGGCAGTCAATGAGTTTATTCTGAAAATCTTGTCCATTTCCATTTCCATAATCTGATTTGTTACTTCCATCACTTCTGCTAAAAGAGGTATTATAATTTCATATAGATCTTCATTAGGATATTCCTTCAAACCTCTTATCTTTAAACATTTTATCTTTTCTTCAATTTCACTCATCAAGTTATTGTCTATTTCTTGTTTTTGTATTTTTTTATCTCTTTAGTCTTACTCTCAAGCTCATCCGTTCTAGCTTGTAATGCACCCATCTTGTTATTCAGTTCTTTCATATCCTCGGTTAGTATTTTGATTGTTAATTTCAGTCCTTCCATCTCCCGCTTAAAGTCACCTTGGTTTCTTGTCTGGAGTCTTTTAATTCTTGTCTGAATTTTTTCACTTCTTTTCTATGGCTTCCAATATTTTAATATTGGTGTCCATCATCTTAGCAGCCATTTCCAATGATGGTCTTCTAGTTTGTGCTTGAGATTGAACTTGAGCCTGAGCTGCTTTCCTTGATAGCATAGACATTTCCTTCTTATTCTCAATCTCTTACCTGAATCTTTTGGTATCAATACTATATTTCTAATTTTTATTCTTCCTTAATATATTTATAATCTCCTTCTTATTAATATCCCTTATCTGGCAGTGTCCCATACAAACTCCTAGTTGATTCAATTATTTTGTTATACGATTATTGTCTTCTATACTGATTCAATTTGTAGGCCTTTATAGCTTAAAAATTATATAGTACAATTGGTACAAATCAAACACATTAAACCATCCAGGGATATTCCAAATATAATTTAGCTACCAAGATTTATGTAGCTCCTCTGAGAGGTTTAGAAGCTTCTAATTTTCAAGATCCAGGATCCAGTTTCAAACACTATCACAGGCAGTGAAGCAAAAAACAATTGAGGCAAAAAGACTACAGTTCCAAAATTGTCAAAAGTTTAGATAGTTATGTCAATCCCAGTTTACTTTGCACCAATGATTTGCTGTTTCTTATCATTCACTCTGACTCTGATGTCAACTATTAATATGAATAACAATTAACAAGGGGAGAGGGATGAGGGAGGGGATAAGGAAGAGAGAATAAGGAAGAGGGAAACAGAAATACAGAGATCACCTACAATTTAAAAAAAGCAGAACAAAGAAAGAGGATGACAGTTTCAATGACAGGAAGTCAGCAATGTTAACTAAAATAACACAAATAATCAATATTTATCCATTTATATTATTTCATAAACTCCCTGCAAAGTTTAATCTTCTGATCCCCTCTAAGTCTTTCTCTTCTATCTTCACTTTCCACTAGAGAGGTGGAACAGATTTCCCATCTGTTGTTGTCTCATCCCCTGTTCTCCTTCCATTGTAGCCTTTCTCTGTTTAAAATATATCTCAGATCTCTCTTTCTCCAGATTCGTGTCATCCCTTCCCCTGTCCTCCTTCTGTTCTTCTCTTTCATTGCTTATCCACTTATCTTTCCTCACTTTCTTTCCCTGGTCTTATTGTTGTCTCATCCTCCATCCTCCTTCCATCATTGTCTCTCTTTGTTATTCTTTCTAGAGTTTGAATTATCCTGTTCTTAATCTTATATCTCAATCTTCTACTTTGTGTCTGTTGCTCTTAATTACTTTTCTTCTTTCTTCTTTCATACTTTCTAAATTATCTAGTTTCTAGTTTCTTCTGATCACTGCTGTGTACAGATCCACCTCTTTAACATTGTAGCTTCCTGTTTGCCTCCGCCATTACTGTCACTTTCACTTTCCACTCAAACTAATATATAATAATCTACTGGTATCCGAACTGGTACCTTTCCCTAAATAAAGGGTAATGCAAAGGAAGTCTTTTTCTTTCTCTATATTAATCTATAGTTCTGTAATTTATTAATTTTTTATTTCCTGGAGGCTGGCAATTCCAGCCTTCTCTTCTCTCTCTGCTCTGTCTCTCCTCTGAAAGTATTAACATGCAGGTCTGCCAAGGCGCAACCTGTATTGTATATATTCCTGAAATGGATGTCTCCTCTTGAAGATCTTATTACACACAAGAATTTAATTTACTAGATTTGTCAACTGCTCTGTACTCTAAAATAACGGTATTGGTAGGGCTTTGCTTTGTAGAAGCCCCAGATTGCAGCTGTGGCATGCTCGCGGTCTCTGGTCACACTTTTCATCTTCTGTCTTCTTCTCTCCTCTTTCCCTATCGACATCAAATGAGACCCCTGTGAGCCTGTCTGTTCCCCATTTATCGGCGAGGGGTTAGGGTCTGTAGAAGATCTTAAATGCAGACCCTCAGATTGTGATCTGCTCAGACAGGTTTCTGCTCATAAAACCTGCTGTTAGCACTCCTCCATCTATACCGGAAGTCCCCTTGTTTCCATGTTTTGTAATGCTACTGCTTCTGGATACCTTGTAGCATAATCTACTACCATAAGTATATATTTATTTCCCCTCTGAGTTGCTTGAGGTAATGGTCCTATTATGTCCATGCCTACTCTATGAAATGGCTGTGATATCACTGGCATGGGACAAAGCTCTGCTTTAGTCTTGTCTCTGCCTGTGCTCATTTTTTAGCAAATATCACAAGATTTACAAAAGTGTTTGATAGCTTTTCCCATTCTTGGCCAATAGAAATGCTGAGATATTCTTTGTGTAGTTCGTTTGATTCCTAATTGACCTCCAACTGAGCTAGCATGAGCTAATTCTAATATCTTATTTCTTTTTTTTATTATTATTAAATTTTAAATTTTACAAGCATAAAACAAGTTAATCAACTTTC
>CM034706.1:129259993-129270034 GCA_020142125.1 Phrynosoma platyrhinos | reverse complement strand
TTGGATTTAAACACTTCTGAGGGTATGTTGTCATTACCTGGTGCCTTGACTGGGGTGATTCTAGTTATCAAACTCTTTATCTCCTGTTCGGAAACTGGTAGCCACGTTGGAAGCTCCTTAATATCAACAGAGGAGTATTTTTGTTTGTATTGAGGTTGGTCATATAACCTACTATAGAACTGTTCCCAGCAGCTAACAGAGATAGAATAAGTCATACTTGTTGTCCTTGGCCAGCCACTTGTTACGATTTTCCAAAAAGTAATTGTATCTTTGTTATTTGCTGCTGTTATTAAAGTACACCAAGAGTTTTTAAGAGCTATTGCTTTTTTTGTTTTTATCAATTTCTTATATTTTTTTTAGTCTGAAATAGATAAGATTTTTAGATTGAACTCTAAAATGGCTTTCCAAAGAAAGATTCCAAGAGATGTGATTTATTTTGTTCATAACCAGGTACAAGACCAGATACTAAGTTTGCAGAATAATACAATCCTCAATGTTAAGGGTACTGAACTAAAGATCTTTAAAGATGTGGCCCCAAACATCATGAGGAAAAGAAAAGAATTTTTTTTTTTCTAACTAGCCAACTGCAGAGATTCCAGATTCCCTATAGATGGCTAATACCTGAGGGTCTAACCTTCTGGTTCAGAAAGACCAGGGTAGAATTAAAATCACTGGAGGAAGCAAGGGAATTTTGTAGGAAATATAGAGGCAAGTTTAAAGTAGATAAAAGGTTTGAAAGTAAAAGAGGGTCTAAGGAGTAGGTGAATGCTGAAAGTAGGAAAAGAGAACTAAGAACTCAGAAAGGGGTGGAGAGGAAAGAAGAGGAAATGCTGGCTGTAGTAGAGAAGAGAACCAGGAGACGACCTATAGAAGAAAGTAGAATTTCTTACTCAGAAAGGGTGGTAATCTCAAGAAGCAAAAATAAGACTCAGGAGCATGAGAAAAAGAAAGATCAAACAGAACAAGGGAACTGATAGAATGGAGGAAATTAGAGTAGATGTAGATTAGGGCAGATGCCAATTAATGTTGAGGAAGGGGAAATTGAGGACTTAGGGGATCTGGAAAAGCAATGTGATGACGAGGAGAGGTCTATCTCAGAAAATGACAATGACTAGTAAAGCATTATCTTGGAATATAAAAGAGCTTAATGTCCCAATTAAGAGGAAAAGAATGTTTCAATATCTAACAAAACTTAATTGCAAATTGATTTGCTTACAGGAGACTAAAATCAAAACCGATGAAGTGAAATATTTGAAATGTACTAAATTAGGGAAAGAATTTATGGCTGCGTTTAATAAAAGAAAAAGAGGGGTGGTGCTGTATGTCAAGGATAAATATGAACTAAAAGAATTTCTAAAAGATTCAAAGGGTTGTTATATTGGAGAAGAGATAATGTGGAAGGGCGTTAAAGTAACTGTAATTGGTGTTTATGCCCCTGATGAGAATAAAGGGACATTTTATAAAGGAGTGTTGACTAAATCAAATGGATCAAGCATTGAATCTATGATTTTAATGGGTGATTTTAATGGGGTTATAGATCCCCAGATAGATCGTTTGCCTGTTAAGAAAATTAACCAAACCAAGGAAAGTTACCTAGATAATTTTTTGTATTAATGACATTGTACGAATTGGCTGATGTGTGGAGAATAAAATACAATCAAAGTAAAGAATTTACATATTTCTCTGAGATGCACAAATCATGAGTTGTATAGACTTGTTCTTAGCCACTAAAAACATTTGCACTAAAATTAAAAGAATGGAAATATTACCTAAAATACTGTCGGACCACCAACCCATAGCTATTGAATTGAGAGAAGGACAGAAAGAATTTTCTTGGAGACTAAGGGGGGTTGCAGACTGCCAGAAATAGTGTGAATTCAGTCCACTTTTAGGGTTAGGGTTAGTGCTAGGGAATCATGGGAACTGTTATTTTCCTGAGACATTGAGCCTTCTCTGTCAGACAACTCTGGTGCCACAATAAAATACAGTTCCCATGGTTCCCTAACTCTAACCCTAACCCTAAAAGTGGACTGAATTCACACTATTTCTGGCAGTCTGCAACCCCCCTAAATGATGCATTTTTAAATGACAAAAAGGCGGTGGCAGAATTCAAGACACATTTGGTAAACTTTCTTTCAGAAAATATGGTTCATAATTTACCAATGAGCTCCTTTTGGGATGCCTCTAAAGCTGTGCTTAGGAGGGGTTTTAATTAAAAAAAGGGGGGTTGAGTTTAAAAGGAAAAAAGAGGCAAAGTTTAAAGGCCTACAAGATCTTTAGTGGAAAAGTTTAAAGAAACATTGCTAAAAAAAGACCCTAATAATAAGTCATTAGTTACTGATATTAAAGGACTTGAAACATGATTATCCTTGTTATTAACAGAAGATATAAATAGGAATATGAAATATCTTAAGTAAAAAATGTTTGAAGGGTTGAATAAACCAGGTAAGCTATTGTCCCACTATTTGAGACAAAAAAAAAAGCTAATAGAGTGATACATAAATTGAAAGATATGGGCAAGGAGGTTTTGAATCAAGCTAATTTGGTACAGATAGTATGGCAGTTTTATAGTGATCTATATAGAAAAGACGAAGTTGATATGATAAAGATTGAGAAATTTTTGGATAATTGTAATATTGCAGCCTTTACTGAGGAACAGAAGGAGGAATTAAATAAAAATATAACCTTGCAAGAAGTAATTGAGGCAATTAAAAAAATCTAAGCATGGTAAAGCAGCCGGCCCTGATGGTTTCCCTGCTGAATATTACAAGGTTTTTTGGAGCAATTGACATCACCTATGGTGACCTTGTTGAATGATATAACAAAGGAGAAGATACTGGATTCATGGGCTGAAGCAAATATAACATTATTACCCAATGATGGTTTGGATAGGACACAAATAAAGAATTTTCATCCAATTTCTTTACTAAACTCAGACTATAAAATCTTTGCCATGATTTTAACTGAGCGATTAAAAAAAGTCTTGGTAAACTGGATTCCATCTGACCAGAACGGATTTTTACCTGGTCGTAGTATTAAAGATAATTTAAGACATATTTTGAACATAACTGAATACAATGAAAAAGATATAAACCGTAAACTGATCATGATATTTATCTACTTTGAGAAGGCATTTGATAATGTCAGATGGGAGTTTATGTTGAAATGTTTAAAGAAAGTGAACATTGAAGTAAATGTTATAAAGTGGATAAGTGCCATTTATAAAGAGCAAAGGGCAAGAGTGATCATTAATTTGGAGAAGACAAAACCATTTCAGGTACAGAAGGGGACAAGACAGGGGTGTCCTCTTTCTCCCCTTTTGTTTCTGATGATTTTAGAGCTATTAAATAATAATATCAGAAATAATATTGGGATAGAAGGAATTAAGATCAAAGGACATCAGATGAAATTTAGAGCATACGTGGATGATCTTGTATTGACCATAGCTAACCCAGATAATATGGAAGAGTTAATGAAAGAGTTGCTTGCTGAAGCTGCAGGACTAAAGATAAATAAAAATAAAACAGCTGTATTGACCACGAACCTCTCTGAAAGTGAGGAGATGGACATAAAAAGAAGTATGGGGTTTCAACTTAAAAAGGAGATAAAGTGTTTGGGAATTATTGTTACAGCTAAGAATGTGGATCTATTTAAAATTAACTATGAGAAGAAATGGCAGGAGGTTAAAAAGGATTTGGAGAGATGGAAAAATCTAAAATTATCTTGGTTGGGGAAAATCTCCACAATAAAAATGAATATTTTGCCCAAAATACTTTTTCTGTTTCAGAATTTGCCTATTGTTAAGAACGATATTCCCTTTAAGAAGTGGCATCCGTATTTATTTAAATTTTTGTGGAGTGGCAAAAGACCTAGAGATAGGATGAAAGTGCTTCAGGATAAAATTGAGAGAGTTGGCTTGGCTATGCCTAATTTGGAAATTTATTTTGAATCCTGTTGCTTTGTATGGTTATTAGTCTGGTGTTTGTTTGGTTTTTTTTAAGAATAAGGAGGTCATTCCTTTAGAAAGAAAAGACCTGAGATTTGGTTTTCATGCTTATTTATTTTATAATAAAGTAAAGGCTAATAATAATAAGGAGAATAACTTCATCCTGAAAGCTCCGTTAAGGGTCTGGATTAAGTACAAAGATATCTTATGCTGGAACATCCCTTTTTAGGTCTCCACAAATGAGGATCTCTTTAGAAGGGGGAGACTTGACAAGAATGTATGGATTATCTATCGAGATTTAACCAAAGTGGAAAAATCCTCTGGCGAAGTAGAATTTAGGGTGTATGACTGTGGCTGGTTTTTGTACATGCAACCTAGAGATAGGTTTCATAAGGACAGACACAGTCAAGGTATTGGGAAGGCGGAAAAAGAATTTGAAACGATCTTAAAAAATGAGAATCAGCATAAAATATCCCAATTTTATGATTTATTATTAAAATTTGATCTGGAAGATGAAGCCATTAAAGAGAGTATGGTGAAATGGGCTAATGATTTGAAACAAACGATTCCTTTGGAACAATGGGAACTATTTTGATCCTGCAGATTAAAGTTTTTGCTAAGTTATGATTTAAGAAAAATATAAGTTAATAGGTTGTATATTTGCAAATAAACTTACACTATTTTTGAGAGGGGAAGCTTGGGATAAACAAAGGAAGATTTGGGAACCATTTATATTTTTTAGGGAAATTAGTGACTATAAAGGACTGGTCACAAAATTATTTGATTAAAGAAAGATACTAAAGTCATTCTCACTTGCAATAACCAGCTACAGAAGTTTGTTGTAAAAATGCTGTATTTTTTTTACAACTTTGGGATGAGCAACAGGGGTGGTGATGGGTGTGGGGAATTGTCTAGCCAATGCTCAGGCAGTCTTTACAGAGTTTGTGTGTAGGTTGAATGTCTTTTCCTTTGTCTTGTAACCTTTAGAGGCATGTTAGGTTATGAATGAGGGTGCCATGGGGGTTGTATGTCGGGGTTCTTTTCATCATTATATATGTATTTGTCGATGGTGTTTTGTATGTATTGTAGTTGTATATCCCGGTTATTAATAATAAAAACTATATAAAAAAACCAAAAACAAATAGGTTGAAGAAGGAAAAAGAAAGAAAGGATTCAAAAAATAGTTGAGAAAGAGGCAACCATAACAAATCAGGAAGGAATTAAAATGCATTTATAAAATATTACACAAATCTCTACAAAGAACAGGATGTTGAAAGGACAAAAAAAAAAAACCTGACTTAGAAGATTTTTTGTCAAGTCACAATGTAAAAACAATTTCAGAAGCTGATAAAGAGATTTTAAATGCTCTACCATAGCAGACATTGAGCAAGCAATAAGAAGTCTAAAAACAAATAAGGCTCCAGAACCTGGCAGCTTTACAGTGGAATATTATAAAAGCTTTGAAAAACAATTGATAGGTCCTTTATGGAATATGTTTAACAGAATATTAGAGGAAGGACCTCCAAAATCTTGGGAAAAGGCAAACATAACACTTATTCTGAAGGAAGGTAAAGACAAGACAAAAATAGAGAACTATCAACCTATTTCACTATTAAACATCAATTATAAATTCTTATGATTATTCTAGCAATGAGATTGAAAAATATTTTAAATAAAGTGATATATGATGACCACCAGACATATGAAAGAAAACATAAGCATAGTACTAAATGCATTGAATATTATGAAAAACATAACAAAAAAAAGCTGCCATGATTTTTGTTGATGTTGAAAAAGCATTTGATAAAATGAAATGGAACTTCATGCTGGAGGTTATCAAGAAAATGAATCTTGGAGAAAACTTTTTGAAAATGGAACAGAAATATATACAGCAACCAGAATGCTAAACTAATTATTAATGGGGGAAAAACTCAAAGTTTGACATACAAAAAGGAACTAGACCAGGTTGTCTGTTATCTCCACTCTTCTTTATGATGGTGTTGGAAATTTTAAATAACAAAATTAGGGATGATATGTACATCAAAGGAATACGAGTTAATGGACAGCATTACAAATTGAAGCCCTTTGCAGATGACATAGCAGACGGGAGGGAGACGGGTGGCTCTAGGCCAACCCGTGAAGTGGCAGATCGGGGCTGTGGCTACCGCAAGCTGCGGCCCTGATCCTCCCTTTTGCGGCCCTGAAAAGAGCGGCAAAATGCCACTCCTTTCAGGGGCGGCAAAAGGGGACCCTAAGAGCTGGCACATGGCTCTTTCTTGCACCTTCCAGTGCAGTGCGTCAGGACGCTGTGCTGGGAGTACGTCCGGACACTGTGTGCTATATGTAACAGTGTCCAGCATCAGGGACATTGTTAGGCTGGGGTTGGACAGCTGGCACGTGTCCGCTCCTCCCCATCTCTGCCACCACGCCAGCCTTTTGGGCTAGTCTGCACAGGCCCATAGTCTTCTTTATAGAAGAACTATAACTTCGATTGGAAAATTACAAGCAATGCTACTTGATTTTGAAAGAGCCTTAAGAATTAAAGTAACAAGGAAAAGACTGTGATACTTGTTAAAAATGTGACAAAGGTAGAGGAAAACATTACAGAATATATCAGGATACATAATTGAGAAGAAAATCAGATAGTTAGGTATTTGAATAACTAAAAGGAACACAGATTTATTTGAAAATAATTATGAGAAGATATGGAAAGAAATAAAAGAGGAATTAAATAAATGGACAAAGATAAACTTATCATTATTTGGAAGAATACAGGCAATTAAATTGAGTACTCCCCAAGATGAACTTTTTGTTCCAAAACATAATCAATAATTTTGAATGATAAATCATTTATACTTTGGAAGAAAAACTTAGTGAAATTCATTTGGTCAGGGAGAAAACCAAGGATAAAATGAAAGACCTTGATCTATAAGAAGTAAAGTGGCGGATGCAATGTACCTGATTTTAAAATTTATTACCAGGCAAATGCCTTAATGTGGATCATGGAATGGATAAAATTATATAAGGAAAGAATTTTGGCTCTAGAATGTTTCAATTTGTGATATGGGTAGCATTCCTGTATGTGGTACAATAAAGCTAATATGCACAAAGAATTTGAACACCATTACATTAGAAGATCTTTACTCAGAATTTGGACACAGCAAAAGGAAAATTTTTACAGAAAATTACCATTGTGGGTGTCAACCCAGGAAGACTTGTTTGGAAGATGGCGTGAAGTACCAGAATGGCTAAGATGCCAAGAAATTTTGAATAAACAAGGTGGTGGACAATATGAAATCAAACTTTTAGAAGATTTGAAAGAATTGGTTATATATATTCACTGGTTTCCATATAAACAACTGGTAGACAGATTTAAAACAGACTATAAAAAAGGATTTGAAAAAATTGGAAATGAGCTGGACAAGTGATAAAACAAAATGGTCCTAAATTGATTTCAAAATTCTACAATGTACTGTTCAAAAGAGAATTAGAACAAAATGTTATAAAATAAATAATGATTAAGTGGGCAACAGACATTGGAAGAGATTTGACTTAGAAAGTTGGGAACAGACAAGAAAAAGAACACAAAAATTTACTCAATGCCAGGACTTAAAGGAAAATTATTTCAAAATGAACATCAATGGCACTTAACACCTATAAAAATGACAAAAATTTACAAAACAAGTACCAAAAAGTGCTGGAAATGTAATCATGCCATTGGAGGGTGGTTTCACATGGAGAAATATTCATACAGTAATATGTGAGGTCCTCAAAATAAAGTATGATTTGTTACCTGAAATATATTTATATATATTTATTAATTTTGTAGGTTGGTTTTTTAGGTTGGTTAAGATGAAGCTTAGAGATGTTTGCAGATCGGGGAGAAGACTATCCCCAGGCTCAGGAAGTTCTGTTGTGGTTGTTGTCATTGTTAGACTTATGTTTTTGTTTTTGTTATGTTTTTGTATTTGTTCTGTTTTTGTATCTGCCTAGTGTGTTTTATGATGTTGATTTGTATGGACTGCTGTTTCAGATGTAATGCTTTTATGTCTTTTAATAATAAAACTTAATAAAAAAAAGAAATATATTTATTAAATATGATAAATAAGACATCAAAAGATATAGAAAAGAATTGTGGAAGATTTTTATTATATATGATAACAGCGGTGAGATTAGTACTAGGAAAAATAAAAGGAAATTGACAGAGGTACCCTAAACTAGTGAGTGGCTCTGGAAAGTTACAGAAATGATCATCATGGATGTACTCACTGCTAGATTAAACAAGCAAAATATAGAAGACGTTGAACATGATTGGGCCCCAATACTGCAATACTGTAAGAAGGAAAGTGTAAATTATAACGACTTAATTAAGAACTTAGTAGAATTGATCAAAAATAATATATATATTGTTGGTTAACACAGAGAGGATCTGATATAAATATTGTACTCGAAGTGAAGACAATAAATTTAAATGAAAATAGTTTAATACAAACTGGATGTACATGGGAAGTCAATTGTAAATATGTATATTTGAAAATTATGTGACCATGACTATTGATATAGTTTGGGATATTTCATGTATTAAATAGTTTATTAAAATAAAATCTAAAAAATAATTATACATCAGAGACAAAGATGTAGGATGGAAGACACTGATTTGACAGCAGTATATGTAAAAAGGATCTAGGGGTTATAGTAGAGCACAAGGTAAACATTGAGGAATAATATAATATGGTTGCAAAAAAGGCCAATGCAATTCTGGGGTGAATCACCAGAACTAGATCCAGATTAAGAGAAGTAGTAACACCACTCTATTCTGCTTTAGTCAGACCTCACCTGGAATAGTGTCCAGTTTTGGGTACCACAGTTTATGAAGGATATTGACAAGCTGCAATATGTTCAGAAGAGAATGACCAAGATAGTAAATGGTCTGGAAATCAATCTGTGTGAAGAATGGTTTAGAGAGTTGAATATGGTTAGCCTGAAGAAGAGAAGACTGAGAGGTGGTATCATCATATTTAAATATCTGAAGAGCTATCATATGTATAATGTGTGTGAACTTGTTTTCTGTTGTTCCAGAGAACAGATCCCAAATCAGTGGATTCACATTGCAAAAATAGATATTCCAGCTATACTTTAGGAAGAATTTCCTTACAGTAAGAGCTCTTCAGCAATGGAATATACAACCTCAAAAGGTGAAGGACTCTCACTTTAACTGCCCTGGCTCAGTGCTAGGGAATCATGGGAATTGTATTTTTTCTGAGACATTGAGCCTTCTCTGTCAGAGAGCTCTGGTGCCACAATAAACTACAGTTCCCATGATTCTCTAGCACTGAGTCAGGGCAGTTAAAGTGGACTCAATTTGCACTATTTCTGATAACAGTCAGACACACAATCTGGATTTTAAGAAACAGTAAACCCAAGGAAATATTAGAGGAGATCCCAAAGTCAGAAATGCTTAAAGGGAAGGGAGTTCATAATGGATGCAACTTTCTTAAAGGCTAGGTATGGAAGGCAGAATCACAAACAGTTCCAAAAGGAAAGGAAAGGAAAGTAGGAAGTGTGTAAAGAAACCAGGTGATATTTTAATAAATGTTTCAATGAGCTGAGATTTAAAGAGCAAATAACAAAAGATGAATGCAGATAAGTTGCCAGCAATTATATCAAAAACTTACAAAATCTAAAGCTCAGAATGAGCCTTGACTTGCTGAAAAGGTTAAAGAAAAACTTCAGTCAGCTGAGGTTATTGATGGTTATGTCTGGACCAAGTGGAAGAAAAAGAACAAGGAAATGATAGAGTCACTGCATGAAAATGATGGTGAAATGCTAACAGCAGAAAAAGAGAAGGCAGAACTTCACAACACCTACTTGGCCTTGGTCTCTTATAAAAGAAAAACAGAAAATTGAGCAACAGGAAAATAGAACAAACGATGCAGCCCAAGATAAAGGGCTAGAACAAGAATACCTAACTACTCTAGATGGATTCAAGTCTCCAGGCTGATGAACTGCATTCATGGGTGCCAACAGAACGTGCAGATGTACTGTATTTTCCAGCATATAAAATGACTTTTTAACCCTGGAAAAGGGTCTCAAAA
>CM034706.1:129244582-129259893 GCA_020142125.1 Phrynosoma platyrhinos | reverse complement strand
CTGAGAGAGTGTGACTTGCCCAAGGTCACCCAGGGGGATTCCATGGCAGAGCCAAGATTTGAACCCTGGTTTCCAGAGTTATACTCCAATACTCAGACAGGGTGACCAAATGTCTTCAATGCAAAGGAGGACAAGTCACTACAAAAATGTAGGACATACAAGAAAAAAATGTAGAGAAAGCTAAATGCACTAATATAAATGTAAATCAAAGCTTCTTAGCTGTGCTGAAAATGGAGGACATTTTGGAATTCCTCCTGGAGAGAGGCTTGGCAGTTAAAGTGGTGTCAAACTGCATCAGTTCTACAATATGGATGCAGACTGAATCTGCACTGCACTGCAGAGCTTTAACTGCCCTGGCTCCATCCTATGGACTCCTAGGAACTGCAGTTTGCTTTGTGGTACCAGAGCTCTTTGACAGAAAAGGCTAAATATCTCACAAAACTGCAAATCCCAGAATTCCATAGTCTTGAGCCAGGGCAATTAGAGCAGTGTGAAACTGCTTTAATAAATTTCTGCAATGCAGACACAGCCAAGGTTGATGTGTTGCTTGGGCATGGCTTCTTTAACAAATAATTCTGCACAATGAGAGAGAGAGTGTGTGTGCATTTGAAGATTTATCTAAAGAAGAACCAAGTTCCTTAACTTGGAGATTATATGTGTATGTTGTGTGCCTTCAAATTGTTCCTGACTTATGGTGAACATGGGGGTTTTCTTGGCAAGACTGGTTCAGAAGAGGCTTGCCATTGCCTTCCCCTGAGGCTGAGAGTATGTGACTTGTCCAAGTTCACCCAGTGGGTTTCATGGCACTGTGGGGAATCAAACCCAGGTCTCCAGAGTGGTAGTCCAACACTCAAACCACTACACCATGCTGGCTTCTATTCCCATGTACTACCTATGAAACAATTGCAGACTTGTTTGTTGTTCCTTCGTGTCTTCAAGTCCTTTCTGACTTATGGTGACCCTAAGGCAACCTTATCATGAGGTTTTCTTGGCATGTTTCTTCAAATGGGTGTTGTCATTACCATCCTCTGAGGCTGAGAGTGTGTGACATGCCCAGGATCACTTACTTGGCTGCAAATTGTACATACCCCAGAATGCATCACCATATTGGCAGTCCTTCCCCCCAACACTTTCTCATAGCTGGGAGATGGGAATAATTTTTAAAGCAGAATTTAAATCTGGACTATTTTTTAAAAAGTAAGGTCCAAAACACACTGCAGAAATAAATGCTAAGGAAATGGGAGCTATAGTTTGTGGTGTTTATAAGTAACAGTTTTCCTGCTATGTACCTGCATGTCATAAGCATTTGAATTAAAATTACCATTTAGAAATCAAATCTGATGGGTTTTTTTTAAAAAAAATTATTTGGTGTGCATTGGAAGAGGGGTCGTCTTATACGGCGAGTATATCCCAAACTCTATATTTTGTCTGGAAAAGTTGGGGTCGTCTTATATGCCCAGTCATCTTATACACCAGAAAATACTGTAATTTTGAGAGCCTTGTCAATAATCTTTGAGAAGACTTGGAAAACAGGAAAGGTCCCAGCTGACCACAGGAGGGTAAATGTTGTTTTCATCTTCCATAAGGAGAGAAAAGAAGACACAAGCAACCACTGGCCAATCAGCTTAATATCAATACAAGAAAAGATTTGAACAGATCATTAAACCATCAGTCTGTATACACTTAAAAAGTATGCTGTGATTGCTAAGAACTAGAATGGGCTTCTCAATAAACAAGCCATGTCAGATTAATCTGATCTCTTTTTAGAAAGTTACAAGCTTGATAGATATGGGGAATGCTGTGGCATGTAGTATATCTTAATTTCAGTATGGCTTTTGAGAAGGTCCCCATGATATTCATGCAAGCTAACTGGTAAAAAAAAATGGGCTAGCCCAGGTGTAGGCAACCTGTCCCCTTTAAGGGATGAGGGACTTCAACTCCTGGAAGCCTCAGCCATGTTGGCCAATAGTCCCATGTTGGCCAATAGCTCCTGGGATTCTGAGATGAAGTCCCTCAGCCCTTAAAGGGAACAGGTTGCCTACCCCTTGGTAGCCAATCCAAAGAATGTTCACATATTGTTTTTCCTCATCCTGGGGAGAATTAACTAAAGGGGTTCTCTCCTAAGTTCAGTGTTCTTCAATATCTTTATAAATAACTTCCAAATGTTGGAAGTGTGATCAAAAGGTTGGGACATTTTACCATATGTGGTGATCATATGATAAAGCTCAGAATTTTTTTTAATTAGCTTTAAAAATTTACATACATTCTACATGCATACTTTACAGAATATTCAACATATATAAAACAAAAAACACATACATTGTTACAACTGTGGAGACAGTGTCTCAAGGAAAATGTCCAATGTGGATGATACACAAGTGACCAGACATAAAAGGGTCACTGGCAGCCATAATGATACAGCACTTTCCACCAGGTGATGTGTCATAGGAAGTGACATCGGCTGATGGTCACAAGGTGCTGGAAAGCACTGAAATGGCTGCAAAACTGCCAAGTCACCAGGATGAGTGACAGGTGTCCAAAGGAAGAGGCAGGGCCAGAAGGCCACATGGAACCCTGGTTATATAAAGTAGTTGCCTCTGGACACATGTGTTGGTTGGTAGTGTGGGTTGACGGTTGTTGGATGGTTGGAGTTGTTGCTGTGGCCTTGTACATAGAGGAACGAAGATTAAAGCCTCATCTGAGAGATGCCTGTTTGTAGAGTCAGAGGTGCTCCTTCAGCTCACAAGCTACTGTCTGCATCTGAGAAGGTGGTGACTGGTGCTGCACGTTGACGTGGATCATCACGTGCTGTGTAACCATGCTAGCAACAACATGTACTGAAGCATCAAAACAAACTATTCACTACTTCCTAAGAACACTTTACATCAATTCATAGGATTTTATCACATGAGAAAAATTGGAAGTTTAAATGGGCAAGAACCCATGATTATCTAGTGTATTAGGTGCAAATGCACAAATGATTTTCACACAATGTTGTGCTCAAACTGCAAAGAATCTGACAAGAAAGTGACATGAACCAGCAAATAGACATTTTTGGGGAAATATCATGAATTCATTTCCATTTCATTCATGAATTCACCTTTTTTTTGTGCAATTGCTGTAGTGTGAATGCTACTTGCAGTTAATTCTAGCACCATCGGGCCTAGAATAATAAGAAGAGCCCTCCCTCCACTCCATCCAATGTCATCTGGGGGAGAGACACCAGGCCCAGCACCATCGGGCGTAGAATAATAATAAGAGCCCTCCCTCCACTCCATCCAATGTCATCTGAGGGAGAGACACCAGGCCCAGCACCATCAGGCCTAGAATAAGAAGAGGAGCCCCCCCCCTCCACTCCATCTGATGTCATCTGGGAGAGACACCAGGCCCAGCACCATTGGGCCTAGAATAAGAAGAGGAGCCCCTCCCCTCCACTCCATCTGATGTTATCTGGGGGAGAGACACCAGGCCCAGAACCAGATTCTAATGGAATGCATCAAAGAATTCCAAAAGGAAATCAGCATATATTTTATAAATCATAGCCTTTGAATGCATAGATCATGAAAAGCTATGGAATGCTGTTAAAGACATGAGAATGCCACCACATCTGATAGTCCTGATGAGAAATCTGTACTCAGGACAAGAAGCTACTATTAGAACAGAATATGGAGAAACAGAATGTTCCCAATGGGCAAGGGGGTCAGGCAAAACTGCATTCCATCACCCTATTTGTTCAATTTGAATGTAGAAAATATCATATGAAGAGCAGTTTTCGATTCAGAAGAAAGAAGAGTGAAGATAGGAGGAAAGAACATCAGTAATCTAAGATATGCACATGATACCATACTAGTAACAGAAAACATCATAAACTTAGAACAAGCACTAAGGAGATTATTGCAGTGCCTTTCTTCCCAGCCTCCATGAAGGATGAAACTTTTTAAAATGTTTTTTTTTAAAAAAAATGGTATTATCACACACCTCCGTACCCAGTCTGGAGGCATCCTGTACCAATCTTGGCATCCTGTAGCCGATCTGTACATCTTCGGCACTTTTTTGAAAGGATCAGGTACAGGAAGCCAAGATCAGTATGGGATGCTTCCAGACTGGGCACAGAGGTTTGCAATAACACCCATTTTTAAGAACTTTTAAAAAGTTTCAGCCCGCACCAAGCCTGGGAGGAAAGGTGGTGTAACAATCTCCTAAGAAGAAAGTGCAAAGGCAGTCTTACTGCTGAACATAAAGAAAACAAAATTATTGACCATGGAAGACTTAGATACATTCAACCTAGACAATAAGGAAATCGAAATAGTAAAAGAATTCCCATACTTGGATCAAACATCAGTCAGGAAGGAGATTGCAGTCAAGAAATCAGAAGACTCGGATTGGGAAGGACAACTATGAAAGAACTAGACAAAATCCTTAAGAGTAAAAATATACAACTGATCATTAAAGTCAGAATTATACAAGCCATTACCATGTACAAATGCGAGAGCTGGACAGTGAAGAAATCAGATAAGAAGAAGATCAGTTCTTTTGAGATGTGGTGATGGAAAAGAGTGCTGAGGATACTATGGACAGCCAAAAAGACAAACTAATTGGTCCTTGACCAGATCAAGCCTGAAACCTCCCTGGAAGCCAATATGATCACGTTGAGACTGTCATACTTTTGCCGCATCATGAGAAGATGTGATTCATTAGAAAAGACAATGATTCTAAGAAAGGTGAAGGTAAGTAGAAAGAGGAAGACCGCACACTAGATGGAAAGACTCTATTAAGGAGGTCATACATATGAATTTACAGGACCTAGGCAGAGACATGGAGGACAGGGAGTCTTGGAGATGTCTCATCCACAGGGCGACCATGAGTTGAAATTGACTCAGGCAGTTAACAACAACTAATTATCCTTTGGTCAAACATACCTAAAATAGTATGTCCAGCCCTAGGCATCACCATTCAAGAAGGATATTGTCAAGCTAGAATGTGTTCAAAGATTATAAAAAGCTTAGAAATCAAGCCCTGCACAGAACAGCTTAGTGATCAGGGCATGAATCCAGTGGATCCAAAGACAAGAAAATAAGATTCAAACAAATACTAGGAAGAACTTTCTTGACAGTGGAACAGACAGAAGGTAGTAGACTCTCCCTCTTCGGAGGTCTTTAATCAGAGGTTGCATACACTTCTCACAGGAGTATTTAGCTGTGGATTCCCACATGGTAGCAGTTGAAGTAGATGGCCATTTTGGTCCTTCCCAGCACTGTGATTATGAATCATTACCCTTGTTCTATATGCTATATACAGATGAACACAGTAATTCCTACCTCCTCAACAGTTTTACATGGGTTATGCATCTCTGGTATACTGTCAATCCTGAATAACTTTCATCCCCAGCTTTGTGACTTTAATAGGGTAAAGATCACACCTTCCTGGACATTTTATTGGATGCTTAAATGACCAGTAGCATCACTAGATGGGTGCAGTGTGAAACTGGGTGACACCCCAGAATGGGGGGGAGTGACACCCGGTTGGGCCCTCCCCCCATGCATCCCCCTCACATGTACCCCTACAGACCCCTGTGCCATCCCATGCCCCCCATGCATTCCTGCCCCTTCATGTATCATCCCATGCTCCCTATGCATGCTCCTACTACTGCCCCACTATCCCACACTTCCCCTGTACACTCCTCCATCCCATGCATTCTCTCTCCTGCACTGTCCCACTCCCCTGCTCATGCTCATGCCATCTTGTGCCATCCCCCACTCCCCCGTGCACACTCCTACACTCCCCATGTGCACTGTCCAGTCTCTTTCCTCACCAGGAAAAGGACAAGGTGACATGGGAGGGAGGGAGCACATGCCACCCCTGGAAGCCCCACTCCTCAGAATCCCCGCCCCTGTACAAGGTAACACTTAGTGCAGGGATGCCCCTGGCTGTAGTCTGTCCAAATATCCATCCTCATTTGCATCATTAATCACTTCAGTGGGGCCTGAATGTACAGTACTTTGTGATTTAAGAAAATAATGTGCATGCACATCTGTATCGACTATGTGTGCAGACCTCTACTGGGGAATCATGGTAAATATTAGTGTGAAGAGAATCAGCCAGGAACTACATGAAATCATCACAAATATATGCCAGCTGAAGTTGTATTCTGTGCATGTTATGAAGTGGTCCAGAAACCATGGACACATATGCTGAATAAAGTACATTAGTTGTCTGCCAAAAGGCACTTTGTATCTTTTGCTGCAACAGACAAATATGGCCACCCCCTTGAAGAAATCTTCAGACATCTTTCCTCTGGGTTTGTAATTGTATAGGCATCTGGCAAATAAAAAATCTGAAATGCTCTAGAAATTTATCTCAAAGGCCTTGATCAGGGATAGAGTCCCCAGAGTCACGAATGGAACCAGGCCATTCCCTGGGCTCTGGCCATGCAACAAATTTCCCTTGGCAACAGTTTATAGCCTTGTAGGAAAATAGAACAGCCCAGCTTCCTATCAGAGTAATAGACTGTGTTGTCTTTTCTGTCATCTGTGTTTTATTAAATTTCTGTTGAGGTGCCCACTGCTCTCAATGAGATCTCCTAAGCAAAGATAAACACAGCAGCTGTTTTAAATGGCTCACCACACCCCACAGGCACAGGCACGCCATGTCTATAAATAAAAACACCCACACACTGTTGGACATGTGACAATTATCAAGGGAAGTCAATTGTCTGATGGTCCCAGGGGTGTCACTAAGACTAATAGGAAGAAATTGAGCAAAAGCAAATGCACAGTGAATATTAGAAAACATAGCCTGTCATTGGAATCTATTTGACTGTGGAGGCTCTCAGGAGAGGAGAGCCCATCACATTCAGCACTGCAAACAGAACTGGACAGGGCACAGTAAAACACCTCAGGGAGCTATGCCACACATGCTGAGACCCTAAGGGAAATACTGTCGAGGCTTGCACATACTTGCTACTCTGAGGAGCAATGGTGCATACTTGATGCTCAAAACTACTTTGCCTGTAATGACCACTCTCCCCCCTCCCCAGCTGAGATTATATTATATGGTGGGTTGTCCTGCATAGGCCACTGCCCTTCTGCTGACTCCTTTTTGGTATGCATGGACTTACAACAATTAGACTCACATAGATTTCTGACTTCTAGGTTTCTTTGGACAAGTTTTTTTTCTTATTATTTCATCTGAAAGTGTGCTTTGGGTTGTATGGTGATTTGCTATCTGTTTTCGTTTTTAAAGATTTAAAAGATTAATAAGTCTCTAGAAAAGTCAATGAAACAGCACTACATTTGGAATGTGAGAGAGCAATGAGAGGAGGCTGATCTTTGCTGAAGCCTGTGTTTCAGAGGGCAAAGTGGGTGGGTTTGGCAGAAGCCAAGCTCAGCCCCTCATGAACCCTGAAGTATTAACACTGAATGGTATTTGAGATCTGTCAGCAATCTATTCTCTCTCTTGGTCATTCTCCCACTGCTGCTGCCACCAACACAGTAAGAGGTGGTGGTAGTGATAGTGAATTATGTTTGCATTGACATTTGCAAGCCAATAGATGTTTACTATAAATACATACATCTTCCACATAGAGTCACAGAGCTGCAGCGTGTATTTAACTAAGGTGAATGATTTTTAGCTACTAATTAGATGTGTGTTTTAGCTGTGTGGCAGGCTGCTACTCAGCCTTTGTCCATAAGTGTTTGTGTGTGATATTGTCCATAGGTGTTTGTGTGTGATGTCAGGGCTGAGAAACTGCCAATGATCGGGGACCTGCCATGGGGGCCTGGACTCCAGTGGGATCCCAGAAGGCTGTGCTCCCACTCCCACATTTTTACCCCTTAAATTCATTTTTTTAATGTTAATTCAAAATGGCCTCATGTGCTAAGTGGCAGGGGGGGCAATTTCCCTATACCCCCATATTGCTTTAGGCCCAGTAGAGGCCTTTTTAAATCAAGGAGTAAATGAGATGTGGGGGGGGGGGCGATACATGGTGGAAAACAGCTAGGTCATGGGCGGCTATTTTTATTTGTTAAAAAAAATTAAGGGGGGCTCAAAACCGACATGGTACATAAAAAGGACCCTCAGGACTGCATGCAGCCGATATTTTCTCTTTCTTTGCTATGTGGGCTGTGATCTTTTGTGTCTTTGTATGCATTTATTTACTGATCAGTTACATCATCATCATCATATTATTCAGTCAGGCCTCTGTATCTACGGATTCCGACATCCACTGCTTGAAAATATTTTCCAAAAAGCTAACTTTGATTTTGCCCTTTTATATAAGGGACACCATTTTACTATTTCATAATAGTAAATGCTTAGTATCACTTCTCCTCTTTATATTGCATGCTCTTTCATATTTCCATGCATGTTTGTGTGTCATGGGACATTTGAGCATCCACGGATTTTGGTATCAATGCGGAGTCCTGGAACCAAAGCCCAACAGATACCAATAACCCATTTTATATAGCATATATTACAATACAATATATCATCATATTTATATTTATATTTGCATTTTTACAGTTCTCATTTCTTCCAAAGAGCTCAAGGTAGAATTCATGGCTTTCTTCTTCCCCACTTTATCCATCCAAGATCCCTATGAGGTCTGTAAACCTGAGAATGACTGGCCAGGGTCTCCAAATAAGCTTCATAGACCAAGGGGGGGGGGGGGGTTGAACCTCTCAACTGAGAGTCCAATACACCACACTAGTTCTCTTGCATATCTCTATTCCTCTGCTTGCTTGCATGTATGTAGGTGTATGGCATGCTGTTGCATGTATTTTACAAATAACACATTGCTGCATGTTTTGTGTGGCTTGTTTCAGCAAGTGATTGCAAAAAAAGTTTATGTGTATTCTTTAACATGTTCTTCCATATCTCTGCATCTTCATGCAGAGCAGCATGTGTGGCATGCTCCTATACTTGCCAGTATAAGTTCCTCCACATTTCTGTATGTGGCATTTCCATATGTTTGGCTGTGGCATATTGATACTGTGTTTCTATACATTTGATTCTCTGCTTAGTATCACTTCTCCTCTTTATATTGCATGCTTTTTCATATTTCCATGCATGTTTGTGTGTCATGTGACATTGCATGTTGCTCTCATGCTTATGTGAACTGTGCAATTAAATGTCTTCATATGCAGGGTACTGCATGTGCTCTTCTTGATGTTTGTCTGTGCTGTTACCTGTCTCAGCTCCTGTTTGTGTCAGTTGTACTCTTGAGCATCACATAAATTATATGCTGTTACATATATACATCTTGGAAATGCAACATGTCTTCCATTTTGTGGGCTTCCTTCCCTCACCTCTCTTCCCATGCAATTCAGGGCAAATACTGATCTAGCACAGCCTTACAGGTGCCTCTTAGGCTTATGCAATCTTTAGTGCTCACTGTGTCTCTGCAGCACTGCATAATTCCTCCCAGTAGGCTATCTTCAAGTTGGGAATTAGAGGTTTAAAGGGTAGCATGCAGAGTAGAGTAGGTCATGGAGATGGATCTCCATCCCCACAGGGCTAGGCAGGGAGCTCAGGATTTTCAAGCAATCATCTCTCTGACTGCCCCCTTACTCTAATTTGCTCAGTGGTGGCCTAAGAGCTTGATAGGCAGTTTCTTTCTGTGAGGATTGTCCCTCCCTCCCTCCTCTCCACCTCAGTTGACATGCCCTTCCCTTGGCTCTAGACTTGCCTAATATGTTGCTGCACAGTGCATTCTGTGGATGAAATAATAGGGATAGAGAGGAAAAACCCAAACCTTATTTTCTGATCAGGCATCAATGAGAGATTGCTCAGGATCTATACTTTTGTTCCTCAGCTCTACCTGCCTGTTCTTTGGTGAATTCATAAACTAGCCAATATGTTGCTTATCTGTCCAATGGAAACTGGTACTGTGTGATTATCAGTGCATGTGTTCCTTCAGGTCGCCTGTCGATTTATGGCAACTCCATGAATTTCATGTGGTTTTCATAGGCAAGGAATACTCAGAGGTGAGTTTGCCAGTTCCTTCTACTGAAATATAGCTCACTGCACCTGAGATTCATTGGTGAACTCCCATCCAAGTACTAACCAGGGCTAAACTTGCTTAGCTTCCATGATCAGACAGGATCTGGTGCATTCAGTATATTTAGGACCCAGCTATTAAAAGACACAAACTTCTAGCATGAGGAAGTCATTTCCAATCAGATGCCAGGCTAAGCATCTTTCTTACTAGGTTCCCTCACAGCTTCTTCAGACCTGACATACTACCTTCTGCTTGTCCTTTCCCTATTTCACATAAGGCACCAGTTTTTGTTAAATCAAAAGTCAATAATCCTACAGGCAAAAATAGTCAGTCCCTACCTAGTTGTAGGCACTGTTGGCAATGGATACAGAAACAGCGGGAAAGCAAAAATGCATGTAGTTGCTTATTAGCAGGCAAAAGCCCTATTCAGGCATTCTCTATATAGAATTATGATCATGTGGAACATAGCAGCAGGACCACATACGTATGTGGGCTTGCCTCCATCAGTTCCATTTCCCTACCTTCTATATATTAGGGGTGTGTCTGCTAATGCTTATTGTTTTGTTGCCCTACCCTGGTTTGACAAGGACTGCCATGGTTTGACAGGGACAAACCCAATTAAAACTCTGTGTCCCAATTTCTTTGCTGCTTTTAAAATGTCTCCATTTCTTTTTCCTCTTTCACACTCCCCCTTCCTCTTTGTCTTACTTCAGTTGCTGAAAACTGAGTTCAAAATGCAAAAGCAGTTTGCTTTCCATTAATGGGATGGGAGAGGAGGATTGAGTATGAACACACAGTTCATACTGTGGATCTGAGAAAAAGCTGTAAATTTGAGCAGATATGGTAAAGACATTTTGATTTTACAATAATGTATTATACATGGGATGTGGTGGCTTGGTCGTTAAGATGCCAATTCTGACAATCAGAAGATCAGAAGCTTGGCAGTTCAAGGCCCAAGAATGAGCTCCTGTCACTAATCCCAGTTTCTGCCAACCTAGCATTTTGAAAGCATGCAAATGCAAGTAGATAGATAGGTACCACTTCTGTGGGAAGGTAACAGCATTTGGTGCAGTCATGCTGCCCACATGACCACCAGAGCAATCCTCAGACAATGCTGGCTCTTCAGCTTAGTAATCAAGATGAGCACCACCCCGTACAGTCGGTTATGACTAGACATTTATGTCAAGGGACTACCTTTATCTTTAATATTATATTCATTATTAAGCATGCTGCATACACACATGCACACCCAAGTATTGTATTTATTGATTTGAGCCTTTACTTTTTTCAGACTGAGGGGGGATGCAGATGGGTGGCCATGGGCCGCCCTGGGAAGTGGAGGATTGGGGCTGAGGCACTCCAAAATAGCACTCCTTTCCCAAGAGGCAGAAAGGGCACCGGAAGAGCTGACGCGCAGCTCTTCTGCATGTCTTCTGATGCAGCGTATGAAGATGCTGCACCGGGAGGAAGTATTCAGGGTGCGCCCCATGCGTAACAGCATGCACCTTGATGATGTCCCTGGGGAGGGGTTGAGGCAGCTGGCGTGCAGCTGCCCCTCCTCTTTTCTGCCTCCAAGATGGTGCTTTGCACCATCTGCAAAGGCCCTGACTCAGTACATGAGAGCCAGTGTAGTACAGTGGTTGGAGTGCTGAACTAGGACTCCAAGAGACCAAGGTTCTACTCAGCCATGGAAACCCACTGAGGTGATGTTGGCAAGTCCCTTTCTCTCAGAACTAAGGGGGAGGAAATAGCAAAATCCTCTGAATAAATATTGCCAAAAAGGAAAAAGAAAGAAAAAACTGTATGGTAATAATGGGGAGGGGGTTGTATGTTAAACATGGAAGGAGGAGGAGTGAAGATTGGAGGAAGGAACATCAGTAGTCTAAGATATGCTGACAATACTGTTCTAATAGCAGAAAACATCAGACTTGAAACAATGACTAAAGAAAGTCAGAGAGGAAAGTGCCAAGGCAGGCTTACTGTTGAACATTAAAAAAAAAAAACACCCCAAAATTAATGACCACAGAGAAGTTGCAGAAATTTGATCTACACAATGAAGAAATTGAAATAGGTACGGATTTCCCATACCTTGGCTCAAACATTGATCAGAACGGGGATTGCAGTTAAGAAATCTGATGAAGACTAGGATTGGGAAAGGCAGCTATGGAATTACTATGTAAGATACTGAAATGCAAAAATATAAAACTGAACATCCAAATTAGGATCATTGAAGCCATCATATTTCCCATCACCATGTAAGATGTGAGAGCTGGACAGTGAAGAAAACCAATAGAAAGAAAACAAATTCATGTGAGAGAATAAATTAATTTGTGCTAGAGAAGAGTCTTAAGGATATAATGGATACCAAAAAGACAAACAAATATGTTCTAGAACAGATCAAACCTGAACTCTCAATTGGAAGGCAAGATTTCTGAATAGAGACTATCCTACTTTGTCATATTATGAGAAGGCAGGACTCACTAGAAAAGACAATAATGCTATGAAAATTGAAGGGCAGTAGAAAGAGAGGTAGACCACACACCAGATGGATAGACTCAGTCAAGCGGCCCTGAACCTGGAGGATTTGAGCAGAGCAGCCGAGGACAGAGGGGCTTGGAGGTGTCTCATTCACGAGTTTGTTATAAGTCAAAGTCAACTCAAAGGCAGCTAACAACAAGAAATAGTAATTTAGAACACTGGCCTGCACCTTTTTACATGTGTCTATAGATGGCAGGGGGTGATGAATATGGAGACATTGAGAGGGTCTTCTCAAGGGCTGCTCTGAGGTTATGGAACTCCTTTCCATCAGGACTCCACTAGCTGGCAAAGATGTTCTTGTTCAAACAGGCTTTTAGTTATTCATCAGCTGTGCAAAAGAAACTTTTAATGAAGATGTTGTACTTCTTTCTTGTTAGACTTTTAATTTAAATATTTTTATTCAATGTTTCATTGTTAACATGATTGTTTGATTTTTAATCAAGTTTATAACTGTCTAACTCGATAAATGATTAATTTTAGACAAATTTTGTTTTCACGTGTTGTAAACTGCTTTGAATACTCTAACAGGGAAAGGGCATGATATTTTAAATAAATCAGTCATGCATTCAAGACCAATAGAGGATCTGTCCTGCTATTAGGTTAAAGTTATACAGTAGATAATGCTGGAATATGACTAAACAGACATTATAAGTGTGTAGAAAGTGATTTGGACTAAAGATGATGGAGAACTTTGACAGTTTGCCTGAGCAGTCTGAAACCTAGTTATGTTTCAATTTTTCCTTTTTTTCCCTGAATTTGGCAGTACTTGTCTTCTGTTACAATATGACTACACAAATGTGCATATTAGTAGAAAAGGCATAATTTTCCTACCTATTTTGATTAATACGAAAATGTAGAAATGCAACTTATTTGATAAGATTGCTTGCAAAAATGTGTATACGGAGCAAAATGGGGGGGGCGCAACCCACACTACCATATATTATAACAGACACATAAAAATCTACATATATTTCCATTCTGTTTTCTTTTAAAATTAAAAACTGAGGAAGAAATGCCGGGGGGGATTTCAAATTGAGGAAAAATGAGAAACAGAGAAAAATCAAAACTGACCAAATGTCTGTTCTAACTTTGGATAGGAATTCTTTGTCCTGAAAAGAAACCCCTTAGAATTCAGTATGTTTCCATCAGAAGTACATAAAACACATTTGCAATTTTATCACAAATACTGACATCACAAAATACATGTCAGCCTTCCATATATATCTACAGTGTCATTACAGATGACCATCATCCTAGGTGAACTAAGGCAGATTGGGGGGGGGGGCAGTTAATCCTAGAAGAAGGATTAGAAAGCATGTCTTAACATTTCCTGATATTGTTGAAAGCACCTCCCATGATCCCTCACTATTGCATCTGCTAGCTGCTATTCAGTAACATCTGGTGGGTCATATGTTTCCCAACCCTGCTCTTAGATGCTCAGAGCTAATAAGTTCCTTTCCAAGATAACCATGGCATAATTCCCACAGAAACCTAGGGTTCACACACAAATGAGGAACATTGGAAACAGCCTTATGTCCAGTCAAATTAGGTTGCCAGAATAAAAACTGAAGAGAGCTCCTGTGTCTTTAATGGTTGTATAGAATATGGAATTTTAGCAGCTATTGCTTGTTACCTGGTTGCATCATAAGGAACACCTGTTTCAAATTCCTCCATGGTCTGGCACTTCCCTATCTGACTGCACTTGTTTTTCTGTATCGTCCAGCCTATGTTTTGAGAACTAGTAATGCTGGGCAGTTGACACAACTGATGATTTCCTCTTTTCCTGCCTGGATTCATCCTTTTCCACCATGCTGCTCCCTATTCTTGGAAACTCCTTCCGTTACATCTCTGGACTACCATCTCTTTAACCAATTTTAAGATGGAAGTTAAGACGTTTTTGTTAGGGAAGCATTCCACCTCACCCCTTGATTGAATGATTATTATTATGTATCTGTGTTTGTTGTATTTTAAGATATGTTTTAATGTTATTATTTTGTTTTCTTAGATTGTATGCCTTAGATAGGTTTTGAATCATAGAATCATAGAATCATAGAGTTGGAAGAGACCACAAGGGCCATCCAGTCCAACCCCCTGCCATGCAGAAACTCCCAATCAAAGTATCCCCAACAGATGGCCATCCAGCCTCTGCTTAAAGACCTCCAAGGAAAGAGACTCCACTACTCTCCGAAGGAGTGTGTTCCACTGTCGAACTGCCCTTACTATCAGGAAGTTCCCCCTAATGTTGATGTGGAATCTCTTTTCCTGGAGCTTACATCCATTGTTTCGGGTCCTAGTCTCTGGAGCAGCAGAAAACAAGTTTGTTCCCTCCTCAATATGACATCCCTTCAAATATTTAAACACACCTATCATATCACCTCTCAACCTTCTCTTCTCCAGGCTAAACATCCCCAGATCCCTAAGACATTCCTCATAGGGCTTGTTTTCCAGACGCTTCACCATTTTAGTTGCCCTCCTTGGAAACGCTCCAGTTTCTCCACATCCTTTTTGAATTGTGGTGCCCAGAACTGGACACAGTATTCCAGGTGAGGCCTGACCAAAGCAGAATAGAGTGGCACTATTACTTCTCTTGATCTAGACACTATACTTCTACTGATGCAGCCTAAAATTGCATTGGCCTTTTTAGCTACTGCATCGCACTTTTGACT
This sequence comes from Phrynosoma platyrhinos, assembly GCA_020142125.1. NCBI lineage: Eukaryota > Metazoa > Chordata > Lepidosauria > Squamata > Phrynosomatidae > Phrynosoma > Phrynosoma platyrhinos. The sequence goes on along the minus strand of CM034706.1, from coordinate 129,244,692 downwards.
CATGTTCAACTTGTGGTCCACCTGGATTCCTAGATCCCTTTCACATGTATTCTCATTCACCTAGGTGTCCCCCATTGTATATCTGTGCTTTTCGTTTTTCCGCCCTAAGT
>CM034706.1:129232240-129244482 GCA_020142125.1 Phrynosoma platyrhinos | reverse complement strand
TATCCACAGCATTCCCTTCATCTACCAAGCTGGTAATTTATAAAAAAAGAAAAAGAGAGAGAGAGAGAGAGAGATCAGATTTGTCTGGCATGGCCTGTTGACTTTTTGTGATTATAATCTTCCAGATGTTCACAGACTCTCTGTTTAATAATCTTCTCCAGAATCTTTCCTGGTATTGATGTCAAACTAACTGGACGATAATTGTTGGGATCCTCTTTTTCTCCCTTTTTGTAGATGGGGACAACATTTGCCCTCCTCCAGTCCACTGGGACTTCCTGTTCTCCAGGAGTTCTCAAAGATTATTGCCAATAGTTCCGATATTACATTTGCCAGTTCTTTTAATACCCTTGGATGTAATTCATCTGGTCCTGGAGACTTATATTCATTTAGATTAACCAGGTATTCCTGTATTATCTCTTTACTTATTCTGTGCTGAAATTCTCCTATTCTGTCCTCTGCTTCATTATCCTCAGGTTGAGCACCCTTTGCCTTTTCTGAGAAGACTGAAGCAAAGAAGGTATTGAGTAATTCTGTCTTTTCTCTGTCCCCTGATAACTTTTTGCTATCTTCTCCACACAATGGCTCTACCATTTCCTTCTTCTTCCTTTTGCTACTGACATACCCAAAAAAGCCTTTTTTATTGTTCTTAACCTCTCTAGCAAGCCTGAGTTCATTCTGCACTTTAGCTTTTCTGACTTTACCCCTACACATGCTAGATATTTGTTTGAATTCCTCTTTGGTGATTTCCCCATTTTTCCATTTCTTATACATGTTCCGTTTAAAACATAGTTCAGTTGCAAGTTCCTTAGTCATCCATCCTGGTTTCTTGAGACACCTCCCATTTTTCCTCCTCGTTGCCATGGTTTGAAATTGTGCCTTCAGTATCTCCCTTTTGGGAAACTCCCATCAGTCTTGAACTCCCTTCTCTTTTAGTATTCCTGTCCATGGGATCACCCCCAATATTTCTCTAAGTTTACTAAAATCAGCTTTCCTAAAATCTAGAATGCGTGCATCAGTAGAAGTATAGTGTCTGACTATGCCTGGCTTCTCCTTTCCACTGTTTAATAAACTCCAGGAGGACATGATCACTCCCGCCTAAGGATCCAACCACTTGCACCCCATTAACTAGGTCTTCCCTGTTAGTTAGGATTAGATCCAAAATAGCTGACTCCCTTGTTGCCTCTTCCACCTTTTGGACAATGAAATTGTCTTCAAGGCAAGTGAGGAATTTGCTAGACCATGAGGATTTTGCTGAGTTTGACTTCCAGAAAATATCAGGATAGTTGAAGTCACCCATCACTATTATATTTCTCCTTTCTGAGTGTGTGATCATCTGTTCTAGAAAGGCATCATCCAATTCTTCTGCATGAGTTGGGGATCTGTACTAGACTCCCACACTAACATCCCTGTTGTTTCCCTTCCCTTTAATTTTTATCCAGATGCTCTCCACCTGGCTTCCAGGATTGATGTCCTGGATTTCTTCACTGGTGTAAATATCCCTGACATATAATGCTATTCCTCCTGGAGTTTATTATACAGTGGAAAGGAGAAGCCAGGCATAGTCAGGCACACATTCTAGACTTTAGGAAAGCTGATTTTTTTTTAATTTTTGTATATTCAATATGTGCAGTGCTGTGCAAGTTTACAGCACTTTATAAATAAAGTTTAGTAATAATAATAACTGCAACTATCATAGTTTGGCTACATCATAATGAGGCATGACTCATTAGAAAATACAACAATGTTAGGAAAGCTGAAGGGAAGTAGAAAGAGAGGAAGATCACACACTAGGTGGATGGACTCAATTAAGGAGGTCATAGGTATGAATCTGCAAGAGCTTAGAAGAATAGTCTTGAAGATGTCTCATCCACAGGGTCACCATGAGTCAAGATTGACTTAAGGGTGGTTAACAAAAACAACACAAGTATTGAAGGTACTGGAGTCCTCTCCAGTTTTCTGTCTGGTAACTCTAGGTTAAACATTACACTGCCTAGAGGATGCTCTCCATAGTTTCAGTTATGAGACTTTTCCAGTTCTATCCAGCAATGCTGATGGTTGACTGAACCCAGGGTTATTTTTGTGTAAAGTATGTGTTCTGCCACTGAGCAACAGCCCCTTCCAAAGTATGTGTTTGTGTGTTGGGAGGACTGCTCTCTCTGCTGTATAGTAGAGGGTCTCCTCTCTCTCTTCACTCCATAAAGGCCCAGAGTGTGCCCTTCTGGAGTAGCAAACAGATGCTGTTGCACTTGATTTGAGAGAAGAGGCAAAGGAGGGTTGCCATGGAGATGAGCTGCACTTTTTAAGGACGCACCGAGGTAAGCAAGCCTATTTTCATCACTGAAAACAGCCACAGACAGTAGTTTAAAATCACCTTAAAATTGTGGTTTGCTTAGCCAGGGACTAATAACTGTTGGGTTTGAATTTCATAATAATCAGGACTAACAGACAAAACTGTTAGATTCACAGCATGCATAAGGGATAGCTACTAAAGACAGGATTATTTGCATATTTTTCATGAGTAAAAGCTGCTGTTTAGGCAAGGGTGCTGCCTGTCTCATTTGGATCTGAGCTCTGAGTTTCTGGCTTCTCAGTGTGCCCGCTGTTGCACACATACACTCCTCACCACCTATGCCTGCATGACACACTGGTGCTATCATCATGTAAGCTTTCCTGCTGCTGTTATCAATGTTTTACTGACAGTGTTATACATGGGCTGCAAATCTTTTGAAAAGCATGAAAGCCTCAGAACCCATATTCCTGAGAACCTCACTGTAGGTTAGGAGGAGCCATGCTGTGCCTGGCAACTGTGGTTTTGTGGCCCAGCTTGCCTGTCTGGATGTTTACACAGACAGATGGGCACCTCAAGCACCTGTGTACAACCAGCCAACCCTTCATTTCCCCCATACCAGGAGAGAAATAATGGCCTGGGACTAGGAGGGGAAGCTGGAAGAAGGTGACTGCCTAAGGATCAGCAAGGAGGCAGCAGCAAACCAGAGCTGCACCTCAGGATAGCGAAAGCCGCAGAGAGATAGGGGATTATTGCACAAAGCTTCCCTCCAATACAATTGTGGTTTTTTTAAACACCCAAAACAGCAATGATTCTTTTCACATTACCATGCAATTACAAATTGATAACAGGTTGGCAATACATCTTATCATACTGTTCTTCCATTTAGTTGTCAGCTATGCAAGAATAACTAAGGGCCTAAGCCAGGGGTAGGCAACCTTTCCCCTTTAAGGGCCGAGGGACTTCAGCTCCCAGAATCCCAGGAGCTATTGGCTAACATGGGACTATTGGCCAACATGGCTGAGGCTTCTGGGAGCTGAAGTCCCTCGGCCCTTAAAGGGGAAAGGTTGCCTACCCCTGGCCTAAGCAGACTGCCAGAAATAGTGCACATTAAATTGAGGCACTACCCTGGCTCAGTGCTAGAGAATCATGGGAATTGTATTTTTTTTCTGAGACATTGAGCTTTCTCTGTCAGAGAGCTCTGGTGCCACAATAAATTACAGTTCCCATGATTCCCTAGCACTGAGCCAAGGCAGTGCCTCAATTTAATGTACACTATTTCTGGCAGTCTGCTTAGGCCCTAAGTAAGCAGTCTTGCAGTGAAACCTGTTTAAACCCCCTTCTCTCTGAATTACTCCAGAATAACCTATGACACACACTTCAGTAATGGGTTAACTGCATGATTGACAGCTGTTCATAGGATTTCCCCATTCATTAAAAGCAGTGGAAGAAGCACAGCCTGACTACAGGATAGCTACTGCCTAGCCATGAGGTTGTGTGGTAGGATCCCACCATTTCAGTTACAATCCCACTTCTATCCCACTATTTAAGAACAGTAAGATAATATCCATAGTCTATGGGAGTGCAGGAGCCCTGCAAGCCCTTCCATAACCTCTAGAGCTTTGAAGGGCTCCATGATAAAAATAACCTCTCACAGACTGCTTTCCATATGTGCCATCATGGGAGGGAAGAGATCCAGCCACATGCTAAGCTTGGGCATTGTGACTTGTTGTGCTCAGACATGGGCTCCACCCTTATTTTCATTCAGCTTTTTGAGAGAAGAAACTGCAATCAATATAGTTGCAATTCTGTTTTTGAGCAATGGAGTAGTGAAGAGAAGGGAAGGAAAGCAAGCAAAGGCCCAGTACTATTTTGAGGGTTGGGATGATGATGTCATCTGCTGGAAAAGTATTTGTTTGCTTGGGTTCAACCCCTCTCACATGAGGCAATCAAGAGGGGGCTTTTGGGATTGTTAGTGCACATTCAGAAGGTCTGGTGTTCTGAACCCAACCTCTGTGCAGTATACTAGCTCACTTATCTAGGCTAATCAGTCCAAGGAAGCAGTGATTCTAGATCAGGGGTAGGCCTTTAAGGGCCGAGGGACTTCAGCTCCCAGAATCCCAGAGCTATTGGCCAACATGGGACTATTGGCCAACATGGCTGAGGCTTCTGGGAGCTGAAGTCCCTTGGCCCTTAAAGGGAAAGGTTGCCTACCCCTGTTCTAGATTAAAAACACAGCCTGGGGGTAGAAGGTTCATTTCATACACTATAAGGAAGTGGGACTATATGCCCAAAATATAAAGACACAGAATTAAAAGAATTTCTAGACAGAAATTTTAAAATGAAATAAGGTTTATCAACAGAAGCCAAAACCTCTTTTTCTTTGTGGAGGTGGCTCTTACTTCAGGTTAGCATCTAAAAATAAAGATAGTTTGCATTTCTAATTGAAGATTTAAAGACTGCATTTGAGATTACTCTGGCAGAGTTGTTAAAGAAATGTTCAGTAGTGATTTACAGCTTTCAAAGATACCACTGAATTTAAGAAGGTATACTTGCCATGTAGCTAGGGTTTCACTCTTGGAATCAAAATAAAATATGTAGATGGATGTTAGGCAATATTTTATAACTTTATTTTAATGTTATTATTTTGTTAACAGCTGGTTTCTTCTGCCTGTTCTCTTCAGAAAAAAGCCTTTCTTTGTTCTCTTCCCCCATCTCCTGTTGGTGAAATGTTTTCATGGAAATGTTAACCACTTCAGACCATTAATGCAAGTAAGGGTTGCATATTATCAAACATATTTACTAGACCTTGAGACTAAAGTAGTATCTATTCATAATCATACCTACTTGTCATGGAGGTTGTTTAAGAAGCAAGTAAATTAATCATACTAATGACTCTAAAGAAAGGAACTTACCTGGTAAGTAGTGGTTGCATCGCGAATTCTGTAAATAGGGAAACTCTAGTATGCCTTTTCCAAACCTCGTCAGTAGAGAAAGATGTATGTGAGAGGTAGGCGCTAAGCTTGGTATACAGTTTCTCTTTTTAATCTGGATTAGTTTAATTTCACATAGTAGTATGACATTTGGAAATTTGGAAATATTAGGTCAGCTAGTCTCTGTGCCTCCTTTCCTAAAGTTAAGTTTGTCTATCAGGCAACATATCCATTCTGTACCCAAGCAGATTTGGAGAGTACCACAGAAAAAGAAGGCCATGGGGGGAAAATACTCCAAAAATGGAGTCAAAGCACATACTATAGAAAAGGGAAGGGGTAGAAAGTCATTCCAATTACTACATTTGTAGTTTTAACATGAAAATAAATTCCAAACATATATGTTTAAGCCATCAGTTTTGATTTGATGTGTCTCATGATGAGTAGTTGCAGAAGCTACATAGAATGAGATGGCTTTGAACTTAAAAAATTAAAATTAGACCACTGTGTTTTGAGAATTAATATCATAATGCTTGATGAAACCATGGAAGCTAAAGATATTGCTGAATATGAATACTCAAGAATAAGATTTCAGTGCCTGGTTTAGTTTCTTGCACTTTGTTCGACTAAAGCTAGAAGAAATTATGCCAGAAAAGAAGTTTATGCATTTTTTTTCTATTTTCATAACTTACTCAGATCACAGAATTCTCACTGCAGAATTGTACTGTGTTTAACATGGATACACAGCTCTGCCTGCTGGCAGTTACAGGATAATGGGAACACTAATGGGAAACAGGTGTCAAAGCAAGGAACTGGGAAAGAACATTGGCAGTAAAATAGTTAATACATGAATAATATTTTTAGGTATAATAGAAATATAGAAATGTATCTGTCAACAAACTGGTGAAGGATTGGGTTTTGTCCTTCCTGAATGGATTTAAATAATGGTTTTCTTAAGGGGGAGGGAATGCTGCTAACCTTTATTTTCACACCAAAATTTGATCAAAATCACATGGACAGTGGCCCCCTTCTGCTAGGATCAATTGCACCAGCACAAAGGACACTGAATGAGATTATTTTGGGTAAATCATTGGCCACAACTTTTATTTTGTACAGGTTCTTGATATCAATCAATTAAACATTTAAATAACAGTTTTCTTAAACACGAATTCGTTCTTGACGCATGCGTACGTGTAGTTAATCGCAAGCGCTATGGTTTAATTGCTTCTAACATGGCATGCATCAAGTCCATTAATTTATGCAGTATTACACAACAATAAATAATCCCTCCCCCAACCAGATATGACATCATAAGGATTCTTATGACATCATAACCTTATGACATCATAGAGTTAAAATGACATCATACAAATTTGGTTAACCTAATGACATATATTGAATTTAGGAATTCTGTATTAACCCAATTAGTATTTCCTAATTAACATAATTATTCCCCGAAGGGGGGGTCCGTGCCTGCCAACCAAATTTATCAAACCCAATAACAATAGACCCTGAACCTCCAGTTGTGACTAAAATTATACATTACAAAACTATAATTTTTTACCACAAACAATTCATTATTACTCCACCCCTACTAACTGTTAACCAGCATATTAGTAAAACTTTTAAACTTGAAATTGGTAATCTTATTATTCTCAGGGAGGGCGAAAAACCCAAATTGTTCCTCTGGGAAAATTCCCTCCCGGCCCCAGTAAGCGACCAGCCGAAGCCTGAGAGTAAATAACATGTTTACCAATTAATTAAGTGTGGGAGGGATGGGTTGCTCATCTGCAAATCCAAAATGGCTGCTGACATGTGGCAGCTTGAGGCTAAATAGCCTCCTGAAATCTTGCTCGAAATCTTGTGAGATTTGAAGTCTCGCGAGACCCAGGAGCGAGACCTCCATTTGATTGGCTAAGCAGGTCGGCAAGGGTGGGCCTTCTGGTCTGCTCAGCCAGTCGCACGCCGGTGCCCTTATATGGGGCCGTCGCAACAGAAGGCCCCTCCCGACATGTCGGGGGGGTGTCTTTCTGTCATGTTTATAAAAAATTAGATCAGTGGGGTTATTCAAATGCAGGATTTTATAGTGTGGGGATTCCCCTCCCTCCAAAAAGATACAGGTTTCTGGAGAAAATTATCCTGAAAACTGAAAACAGCATTGAGATGGTCCTTATTAAGGAGTTTGCAAACTTTCAGAAGGAAAAGTAATATTTTTTGGTAGGGGAGTGTTCAAATGGTGGAAGAAATCATTTGCCTGCCTTGTACTCTTCTGGTATGCTCTTTTTTAGGCAATTGATTTGCAAATGGAATATCAAGAGAATTATCAGTAAATAAGAAACCTGGGGAGAAAAAAACTAATACTTTTGGCTTGGGGCCTAGACAGATGATTAATGAAAAACAGTTTATTGGTGCCTTCCCACATGTACTTGGTACTATTCCAAACAATGGTCCTTATCACACAGGGGAAGTCCTGTGCAGAAACGGGATTTAAAAGCTGGGGAAAACCCACAAAAGTGAGTTAATTTTCACACACATTACTGTTAAACTGTTGTTAACCCAAATGAAAAATAGACAAAAGCCACTTCTTTTTATTTTTGGGATTTTCTGAAAGTAAAAAGAAGCAGCTTTTGACTACTTTCCGTTTGGGTTAATAACAGTTTAACAACGTCATCTGAAAATCTCCCCACTTCTGTGGGGTTTTTCCCCCCCAATTTAAAACCCCATTTCTGCATGGGATTTCCCCCATGTGATAAGTTCCAATGGAATGGAATAGATGGTAGATGCAAAGCATATAGCAGCATAGGTAGAGGGTCTTAAAACCAGAAGTTTCCAAGTATATACTCCTCTGTAGACTTTCCCAGGTCTATAGAAATTCTTTTAACATTATTGCTGAGAAAGAGAACCACCAAAAGTTACTGAACACTGAAATAACCCTGTTCTATATTACTTCCCTTCAAAGCATTAGGATTGGAAAACCCTGGAAAAATTATTCGCAGTGAGCTGAAGATGAAATTGCTAGTCCAGATCTTCATCCTCTTCTCCAAGTCCCCTACAACATGGTCTTCCCCTTATTCTCCCCTTCAGGAGAAAAGTGCCAGTTTTTGAGGGAATATCATTTTTTGTCTTGCATCTTTCCTAATCCAAATTGTGTTCCAATTCAGTCTCCTTCAGAACAGCCTTGCTTCAGTTCAGACAGCTCCTGAATCTGTCTAAGGAAATTATTGCACAGTGTTTTTTGCCCAATCCGGGCATTGGATGGGATCAGGCCTTAACAGGCTTGGATGGGTGTTATCATATACAAAAACATAGACTTTGTCTCAGGGAGACTACAAACCGTCCCCCAGATGTGCTTAGTCAGCCAATTTTGAAGGATGGAAGAACTAAAGAGCATTTTCCTGTATTTTTCAATGACACTGTAGTAACAATGTTGACAACATGCTAGTAACAATTCAGCAAGTTTCTGGACAGTAAGATTAGCAAATAATAAGTTGCTGGTTGATCAGAATAACAAATTGTGTAAATATTGCATAACATTCCAATCTTTGGTCATAGTCCATGTTGATGAAAATGTCCCGCAGCATTGGCCATATTGGACCCTGGCTGCACTGCACTGTTGCACATGAATAAGAAAATGGAGGAAAGCCTTTTGTTGTTGTTGCTGTTGTCTTTTCACAGAGAAGTCAAGCCTTTTCTGTTTAGACAGGTGTCTAATGTGCTGGATCTTGCTAATTCATCTGCTTGTGTGGGTGTGGGTGTGTATTTAAGGTTATATGTTTTAAAATCTTGTTTTAATGTTTTTATTGTTTAATCTGGTTTTAACTTTTGTAATTTGTAGATTTTTAATAATATGGTTTTTTAAATTTGTTGTAAGCTGCTCTGAGTCAGAAAATAGGCAGGACAGAAACCATCATCATCATCATCATCATCTTTATTGAAATATGCCTTTTGCCCAAAACCAGGAGCCAAGATGGCTTACACAGTAGAATAAGTAAAATATAGTCAAAACAGTCAAAAGATCAACTTTAAAATAAAATTAAACTATCCAGTGCATTTAAAAACAATGTTGAAAATAGAAATAAAAATGATTTAAAAACTAGTTGAAAAACAAGCAATTAAAATAGTACAGTCCCTCTTAAAAACCTTTTCTTTCAAAACCTTCCTTTCTCCAAAGCCTGTTGGAATAAAAAAAAGTCTTTGCCCCAATGAAAGAACAGCAAGGAGGGGCATTCTAGCCTCTCGAGGGAGGGAGCTCCAGTGACTGGGGCAGAGATTGGCAAGAACCTTAGTATGTGAAGAACACATGGAAAGCTCCATATGTCTTTGAACCATCAGAGAAAGGAGATAGGAAAATATCAAACTGAATGCAAAGATACTGAATTGGGACAATTTTAGACAAAAATCAACAAGATACTGAGATTGTGTATCTAGAAGGTAGAGGACAATGATCTTCCAGTACAGTTCCATGTACCCTCTTACTCTTCCTGGCAGCTGTTAAACCCCTGGCAGGCCTCTGCTGCCTGTGGGGAGGTGAGGGAGATGGGTAATTGAGATTATGAAGAAGCAGCAGTGCATCCTGGTAGCAGTACTGCAGCCACTCACTCACAAACCAAAAGTTGTGAGCTCAATTCCAGCCAGAAACATGAGGGTCAACTCAGCCTTGCATCCTACCATGTTGCTGTTGTTTGTTGTTAACTGCCCTAGAGTCAATCTCAACTCAAGGTGACCCTATGGATGAGACATCTCCAAGACCCTCTGTCCTTCACTACTCTGCTTAAATCCTGTAACCCCATACCCGTGACCTCTTTAATAGAGTCCATCCAACTAGCATGAGGCTTTCCTCTCTTCCTACTTCCCTCCACCCTCCCCAGCATTACTGTTTTGTTTTTTTTCAAAAGAGTCCCGTCTTCTCATGATATGTCTGAAGTACGACAGTCTCAGTTTAGTCATCTTGCCTTCCAGGGATGTTTCTGGTTTGATATGCTCTAGGACCCACTTGTTTGTCCTTTTGGGTATCCATGGGATCCTCAACACTCTTCTCCAGCACCACATTTTCTTCCTATCATCTTTCTTAACTGTCCAGCTCTCACATCCATACATGGTAATAGGGAATACCCTGGCTTGTATGATTCTGACTTTTGAGCTAAGTTGTATATCTTTGCATTTTAGAATCTTTTCTAGTTCTTTCATAGCCACCCTCCCCATTCTTAGTATTCTTCTGATTTCCTGACTGCAGTCCCCATGTCTATCAGTGTTTGATCCCAGGTATGGGAATTGTTTTATTATTTCTATTTCTTCATTGTCTAGGTTGAACTTGTAAAGGTCCTCGGTGGTCATTATTTTTGTTTCCTTTATGTTCAACTTTAAGTTTGCCTTTGCACTTGCGTCTTTGATCTTCCTTAGTAGGTGTTCCAGGTCTGTGAGGTTTTCTGCTAGTATTATGGTGTTATCTGCATATCTTAGATTGTTGATATTCCTTCCTCCTATTTTCAGTCCTCCTTCTTCTGTGTCCAAGCTTATTTTTCTTATAATATGTTCTGCATACAAGTTGAACAGATAGGGTGAAAGGATGCAGCCTTGTCTGACTCTTTTGCCAATTGGGAACCATTCTGTTTCTCCATGTTTTTCTAACAGTAGCCTCTTGTCCTGAGTACAGATTCCTCAGCAGGACTATCAGATGTACTGGCACTCCCATGTCTTTAAGGGATCCTTCCATAGGATCCTTCCATATGCATCCTTCTATAGATCACGAAAATGAGTACCCAACTTGTTGGGGGCATAGCTTACAGTTGTTAACCACTTAGAGACTGCCAAGTGCACTATGGAGTGGTATATAAATGAAGCTGCCATTACTATTACTCGTGGAGCCTAGAACAGCCAGATCTTCATTGTCAGAATTGCCTCCCCTATCCACTCGCAAGTAGCAGTAGCAGCAGGGGTAGCAACTCCTAGGGCCTGACAGTTGCAGGGGAGAGTCTTTAAATGGGATGTAAAGGGTTAGTACTTTCTGTACCCCATCAAAAAACATATGTCACAAATAGGATCCTGCCCAGAAGGTATCACTATTTTCTGAATCATAAGGAGCTTGGTAAAACCACCTATACCGGGCAACACAGCTTCACAAAGGAAAGTTAGGGGCTATACAGATGGCCCCAAAGAAGCGGATTGCCACTGGCCCTTTCAGCACTGGATCAGAGCTGCAGCAACTGCATGCCGCGGCCCTGATCTAGTGATTCACTGGCCCAAAAAGGAGTGGCAAAAAGCCATCCTTGCTACTGTGGCAGCATTTTTTTTTTTTTTTGCCATTTCTTCAGTGCAGCATATCTAAACACTGCACCATAGAAATGGCATGACGTCACCTACCATTTGGGCTTGCAAGTGGCGTGACACGACATTGGGGCAGTGGCAGAGCAGGGAGCAGGTGGTCTCCATGCCCCCCACCCCCAGCCCAATGCCAGGTCTTTGTGACAGTCTGTACAGACAGTCTGGTCTGAACTGGTATGTCTAGGTTGAAGAGCTCTAGAGGACAACCATAATTTGAAAGATTTGAGGCAAATAAAACATAGACTGCCATACAGACAAACAGTGAGCAGAAAGCAGCATGTTTCAGGAGAGCTTGCTGTTTACTGGCCTCAAGTCATTTCCGACTCATGGCAACCCTGTGGATGAGACCTGTCCAACCCCCCCTCCTCCCCATTCTCCACTGTTCTGCTCAGGTCTTACAGAATCATGCCCATGACCTCCCTGATTGAGTGAATCCACCTGGACTGTGGTCTCCCTCTCTTAATACTGCCCTCCACTTTCCTTAGCATTATTGGTTTTTTCTAATGGGTCATGTATTTCATAGTGTGGCCAAAATACAAAAGCCTTAATTTGGTCATCTTGGCTTCCAGGGAACCTTTTAGCTTTATCTGCTAAAGAACCCACTTGTTTGTGTTTTTGGCTTTTCATGTATCCACAGCACTCTTCTCCAGCATCACATCTTAGGACGTTATCACATGTGGCCCAGAAACTGAAAATAAAGTGGA
>CM034706.1:129203887-129225141 GCA_020142125.1 Phrynosoma platyrhinos | reverse complement strand
TTATTTCTATCACTGTATGTCCCATGTTGCATTTTCCTTAACATTCCAGTGATGCTTGGCCTTATCAGTGACATTTACAATCAAGTTTGGGCTGTTTCAGTGTCAGTTAATGGGCATCTGAGTTGTGATTGGTTTCACACAAGGCAAATACACATAACTGCATACAGGTCCATAAGGAGCACGAAGAGTTTGTGAATAAAATTTCTAAAAGTCGTAGTTCAAGTTTTATACTTTTTATTCTTATCAATGCAAATTACATTATAACTCATGCAAACTTGTTATGCAAAATAAAATAAAGTATGCATATTTGCTTAATTTGCATTGTGCATACATGTTGCAGAATATAGATTTTTCCTGTTGCATAATTTGAGCCACTTTGGCATAGAATTTTTCTGAGAGAGAAAAATAGCATAGAGCACCTAGTTAGTGATGCTACACATTATGCTTAGGCTGTCATGGCATAACATTTTCCTATGGTCCTATATGAGTGTAATTCTCTACTGCAGGAGAGAGAAACATGTGGCTTTCTAGAGGAGGTTGTTCTCATGAACCACAAACAGTGGCCATATTAAATGAGACTGATCAGGGTTTAGGGCCATAGGTTCCCCACCCATTTTAATGAAAATTGATGGCTTTATTCCCAGCCTGTGGGACACAGCTGCCTGGTTTCCCAGCAATAACCTGGAAATAAGAGTTTGTACAGCCTTTGTTCTTAATTTTGCACAATGTTGGGAGGCAATGAGACTAGAAATCACGTTTTAACATTTAGCTTCCTTTGTACTAGGCTAATTAGTGTTTGAAATAGTGATGTCATTAAAGTCTATTGGGGTAATTTAATTTTCCCTTTGATATCAATCTGATTCCCTTTGTGAATGCTGGTGCAAAGAAAAATAAGGGGGAAAAGGCTAACAGACAGCTCTTGGCAAGGCTCTTGTATTGTCATTATAAAGAAGACCAGGGTGGAATAAAGTTTTAGAGTTGTAGAGAAAAGCTGCCAATCAATCTGGGAGGGCAGGGGAGAGAAATAGAAAGAACTATTCATATATCTGAGTGATATTATCAGAGCTATTCCTGAAAACTCACCAAAAAAGCTTAGACTTGGAAAGAAGGTGCTTCAGTGTACCATTATTCTGCCATTGCTACCACCACATTCAAAGAATATTCACACAAATTTATACCCTGCACATATTCACATGGTCTCATGTTTTCTTTAAAATATTTTATCCCATTCTTCCTCCAAGAACTTGGGGCAACATACAGCAAGATGCACAATGTTTCTCTCTCCCACCGCATCTTAACCATGCAAAAATATTCTGTGAGGTTAGACTGAGGACTCACCCACAGTACCCCAGTGAGATTGCAGCTGAGTGGGAACTGAAACATAAGTCTCTCTGGTCTAAATTCAATAGTCTTACCATTACTACTTCAAAAAGTTTTGGGGCTTAACTGAAAGCACAAGAAATATAAACTTGTTCATCTGTCCATTCATTTGTTCTTCATATTCTGCACTCATATTCCAAATACTTAGAGGAGAGAAGTGACCTTATCACACATGGGCCAGAAAACGATAATAAAGTGGAAATGAGGCATTCCGAAAATAAACCTTGATTTCGCAAATGGCTTTCACACGTAATTTACCTTAATTGCGAAATTACAGTAAGCGCATTTAACGTTCACACACAAGTGAGAAAAGCCCGTAAATGTACTAGAAATCTTCTTGCACATGCGCAGATAGAGGAATGCTCGCCATGGAACCATGGGAAAAAGCAGGGAAATGCTCCCAAATGTGCATTTGCTTTTCACATTACAGTAAATGCGAAATGACTGTAATTTCACAAATGCATTTCTTCAAAACTACCAAATTTCAAAAGATCTCGGATAACACCAGTTTCTGTCCAGTTTCTGTCCAGTTTCTGTGTGACGTCATGTGAAATCGTGAGGCACAAATCCAGTTTCTGTTTGGGATTTGTGTGGATTAACCAGCAGATTCCCCCCGTGTGATAACGTCCAAGGTCAAATGGTATGCTTTCCTGGTTGCCATTGACCAAAGGATAAAAACACTGTCTGGAATGATTGTTAAAGCAAAAACATTAACCCAGTTTAGATATAACAGGAAGCCATTGCTTCCTGCCACGTAAACAAGCTTCAATGAGCTTTGTACTTTTGAACACTCACTTCTTCAACAATGAAGAGACTGGGAGCTTTGCTTTTAAACAAACAAATTACTGATATAAACAGCAAGGTGGCAGGGGGTTAACTCATGTGCTAATTTCAAAATGAGGCTCATGAGACAGTGACTTGAGATTCAATATGATGGAGACCTTCACTGTGGTATGAAAATAGCACAAAGCAAGTGCAGTATTCAGTATATGCAAATGCCTCATACTGATTCAAGCCACCTGTCCACTGAGCCTAATATTATCAACTCTGAGTGAATTTCCAAATTTAGGACTTTATCACATGGGGCAAATCCCATGCAGAAACAGGGGTTTAAATTGGGGAAAAACCACAAAAACAGGTAGATTATCACATGGGGGAAAATCCCAAAAGTAAAAAGTAAAAAGGAGCAGCTTTTGGCTACTGTACTTTTTGTTCAGGTTAACAACAGTTTTCCCTAGGTTTTAAATCCTTATTCTGCACGGGATTTCTCCCGTGTGTTAAAGTCCAAAGATAGAAAGATCCTTCCCAGCCCTGTTCAAACAGGATATGCATGCCCTTGAAGCATGTGCCCTGACAATAAGCATCTCCTCTGCCTGCCATTTCAGTTTCTGTAGTCTACTATGTATGAAGGAATGGTGTGGCAAATCAGAGACATAATGTTTGACTTAAATTACATTAAATCAGGAGCAAGGCTAGCTGATGCAGATAAGGCAGCTCAACCCTTTTCTCTTGCATCATGGCTTTAACAAAATCTTGCACTCCTGCCCCTTCCTGCCTATTTGTTGTGGGAGGGAAGAGATACCAAGTGCAGCTTCAGGACATGAATTTCATCAGGACTTCAGCATGGAAAGAATACCTTGCCCGCATGCTTTGACCCTGATTCTCATTCTTAAATTGCTGGACTGAAGGAGGCTATGTGGTATGAGATGACATACCAATTGAAGAATCATAGAATTAGCTTTCCAAAAGAATCTTGTAAGTTAATTTGCCCAATATTGATCATGCAGGAATCTTACAAAAATATAATCTGTGACAAATGGCCATCCAGTATCTACTCCACCAAAGGAGAACTTTCTGCCACACATAGCAGTCTGTTTCACTGACTTAAGGCTTTGATCATTACAAGGTTTCTAGCATTCCTTTTCCAAAAATTTTTTCCCTGCAATTTCAACTCATTGATTCTAAACCTGCCTTCAGAAGCAAGAAAAAACAAGGCTGCTCCACCTTCTGTATGAGAGTCTTTCAGATATTTGCAGAGAACGATTTTGAGAAGGTGCAGGGCAATGTTTGAAAATCAGATACTGGAATAAGAACAGCAAGAAATGGTAAATGTACTTTATTCTACAAATGTCAAATATGAGGACTGAATGAAGTGTACAGTTAGCCTAATTAGATTTTAAAAATTGAAATGAGCCTTCAGGTTCTATTATAGCTTTGGCTGAATGCTTTCCGTGAACAGCTTTCCTTTGTTGAAGATAACTATTCACATTATCCAGTTAAAACACTGGCAAATTTTATTATAGACAATCAAGTTTTAAATACAATATCCTGTAGAACTATTGAAAAGTGCTCATTGCCTTGAGGACACCACCCCACAGTGAAGCATGGTAGTGATAGCATCATGTTGTGGGGATATTTTCCCTTGGTAGGGACCAGGAAGTTAAACAGGAATGGGGGCAATATGAATGAAGCCAAATGAATGGAGCCAAATACAGGGAATGGAGCCAAATATAGGGCAACTATGGAGGCAAATCTTTTTCAGTCTGTAAGGGACCTGGGACTGTAGTAAATGTTTCCCTTTAGCAGGATAATGATCCTAAGACACAGCCAAAATAAGACCAGAGTGGTTGCAGAACAAGAACTGGAATGTTTTAAAATGGCCCAGTCAAAGGACATTATCACACAGGGAGCTCCGTACAGAAGCTGGCTTTAAAGTGAAAGTGCTACCGCAAAAGCGGAAGCAATTAATTAGCTGGCTTTCCCTGTGTGAAAACCTCCTGCGCATTTAAAAGGAGGTTACTCCGAACAGAAAGTAGGCAGAAACTGCTTCTTTTTATTTTCAGAAGATCCCCAAAAATAAAAAGAATCAGTTTCTGACTACTTTCTGTTCGGAGTAACCTCCTTTTAAATACGACGTCGTCTGAAAATATGCCCACTTGTGCAGGTTATTTTTAGTTTAAACCACCGTTTCCTCACAGGATTTCCCCCGTGTGATAACGTCCAAAGCCAAGACCTCAATCCAGTTGAAAATCTGTGGCAAGGCTTGAACATTGTTCTTCACCAATAGTCCCCATCCACCCTGAAAGAACCAGGATAATTTTGCCTAGGAAAACATTGCAGGATCCAGATGCACGAAGCTGATAGAGACTTATTAAGATGACTTGCAGTTGGAATTGCTGTCAAACATAATTCTAACAAATACTGATGTAGGGTGTGTCTGTGAGTATTTATGCAACAAATAAGTGTCTGCTCATTTTTGTTTACTTAAATTTTGTGCCACATTAAAAGAATTATGTGTCTTCATGTTAAAAGGTGATTTAAAAAGAATGGTGTAAAACCTAGTAAGAACAGCTTTACCTCTGCATCATTCTTTTTAAAATAAACTGGTATTGCATATCTTCTGTACATCAAGTGGTAATGCTGCCAATAAATCCATTTCAGTTCCAGCTCACAACAAAACAAAATGTAGAAGAGTCAAGGAAAGTAAACACTTCTGTGAGGTGCTGTGTGTTTCCTTGAGCAAGTCACAGATGCTATTGGGAATTAAAAGATTGCTCTGAGACTGAAGAAGAACATCACTTGTTTTGTTTAGAACATTATGGATAGACCAGGTGATACACTAAAATAACCAATATAGTTCAGCTCTGCTATGCCATCATGATGTCACAACTGGTGGTTCTGGCTTGAGTGCTGTGAATGATGCTTAGGGAAGGACCTGTCAAATGGCTGCTCAGGTTTTTAAATTTTTGTGAATGATTCCAAGAATGGATAGTTCACCTGTATTGTTGGAGACTACGGTGATGCTCAACTGGTGTATATGGAGAACATATAAATAGAGTGGACAATTTGATCTGAATATAGATATAAGGAGAATAGTAACACAGAAACAAACATTCTAAGTTGAAATCTACCTTGAGGCACTGTTGAATGCCAAGTGTCTGGGGATGGACTCTGTTGCATGAGCCTAGATGCTTCCACTCTTCTCTGTTTGCATATTTGTAAATATAGCCAGTATTATAAAAACATCATAAATTTCCAGTGCACTCTCTTCCAAAGGAAATAAATCCCATTAATTTTGTCCCTAGGATGTTCCACTGCTTGAACATGGAACCATGACAGTTAAAGTGGTGTCAAACTGCATTAATTCTGCAATGTGGCAGCAGGCTAAGATACCAATGGAGGCAGAATAAAAGGGAAATATAGAGATAGCACCATCTGACTGTGGCCCAGTCAGATTAATGGGATTTAAGTGCTCTCCTGTGTATTGACATCCCATGTTCAACATCTTAGGGCACTCTTTTCATCACTAAGGACATTATTACATGGGGTGTTGCGGGGAGAAAGTGGAAATAAACCGGATGAGTGGAAGACTTTAATTTACAGGATTTGTCCAGTTCCGCCTCGTCTGATAACTAAATTCGAATTTAAAAGGGGGTTAATTCGAACAAAAACCTGATCTTTTCAAATCCTCAAAAATCCTGAAAATGAAAATATCAGGTTTGTGTTTGAATTAACCCCCTTTTAAATTCAAATTTAGTTATCAGACGAGGTGGAACAGGACAAATCCCATAAATTAAAGACTTCCGCTCATGCCTGTTTATTTCCACTTTCTCCCCGCGACTCCCCGTGTGATAACGTCCTATGATTAGGTTAGCAATATATGTCCAGGAAACTAGATTCAATTTGTTTGAATTCCTGACAGGCATTCTCAATGTGGCTGTAGTTAATTTCCACCCATATTTGTTAGGGGATGGGGTTGAAAGGAAGGATCTTTGTGAAAGGCAAAGGTAAACACACACATTTTCCCTTACACAGAGACCTCCCAACCATCAGTTCATAGCTGCATCTTTTGCTCTTCAACATCAATGCCATGTTTGTTTGTTTTTTCTGGTTTTTTACTCAAAAACTTTTTCCTAGGACATTCACGGAGAGTGTCCACCCTGGACATTTTTTGTATAAACTCTTTGATTATGAATACCCCATCAGAATTAAAGTTGTTTTACAAATAATATGCTTGGATTGTTAAAATGTTAATCTACAATATCTATTATAAGTTTTGTTCTCCAAGCCTCTTTTTCATCTTCCAAAGCAAGAATATTAAATTGTGAGGAAAATAAGGAAGCATGTCTACAGAAAAAATGTCTTGGCCAGTGAGATCGCTGCTGAAGACCTCACTCTTTCTCACTCTCTCCACCTACTAGAAGATACTGCCCCCACAAAACATTCCTCTATTCCTTGCAAAATGGGGTGATAGGGAGGAAATGGGCCAGCTGGAGCAACTTCATGATTATTTAAACACAAACATCAGCTCCTTGACAATTAGCAAACATTCCCAGTGAAATAATGAGAAGCCTCTGACAGCTGAATGTGCTGCTATTAAAAGCTATCACGTGCAAGCCTTCTCTGAGACTACCAGCTTCCCTCATACCCCCCCCCCCATTTACCAGCCACATGCCAATCTGCTATTTGTACCATATTCAGGAAAAGCTTTTCAGTGCAGAAATTCCAGAAAAATAAAGATATGAGAGACACACTCCATTTCTTTCAGACCAGGCATTGCACAGTTGCCATCCAGAAAGTGGATTTCTTAAATGTGTGGTCTTGGTCATTTTGTCCAAAGTAGAGTCCATAAGATCCAGCATAGCACAATGGTTTGAGCATTGGACTAGGACTCTGAAGACCAGGATCTGAATCCTGGTCCGGCCCTGTAAATACCACTGGGTGACCTTTGGAAGTTACACTCTCTCATCCTCAGAGGATGGCAAAGGCAAACCCTCTCTGAAGAAATTTGCCAAGAAAATCCTGTGAAAGGGCCACCTTAAGTTGGAAATGATTTGAAGGCACACAACAACAACAACACTAAATCTTTGCATAATGAGTGCCACAGCAGAGAAGGCCCTTCACTGCATCACTGCCAAAGGAACATCAGTACACTGACATTTTACAAAGCCAGCAGCTGGGTGTCTATCTGTTTTGCTATACACGATGCTTGTGAACAACATCCTTTAAAAAGCAACAATTTATAAATAATCTACAATGCAGGTCTGAAGATAATTCTTTCCTTTATGAAGAAACTTGCCATATTAACCCCATGATAGGTTTGCCTTAGGGTTGCCATAAGTTGGAAGTGACTTGAAGGCACACAACAACAACAAAGTGTCCATTAAATTGGAGTTCTCATGTGGAAGCTTTCTTTAAGTGCCCTCTAACCACTGCCTCTATACCTCATCCAGTGTTCTATGGTGTAAAAGGAACATGGAGGAGTTGAGGAGAGATTTTCACCACCTCTCCGAGCTGTTGCCTCAGCTTCAGCCACCTCACATTACACTTCCCCTTTAATTTAAGGACAGGTATGGCACAGAAGTCATTGTGATTCACATCATACTCCAGATGAAAGACCAAATACTATTATGCTGATCTTCCTGGGTCTCTCAGTGGCTTTTGATACCATTGACCATACTATTTTACTGAACCAGCTGTCAGATGTAAATAGAAGGCACTATGTTACAACGGTTATGCTCCTATCTTCAGGATGGGATTCCCGTGATAATACTATTGAGCCCCATGGCTGATAAGTTTGGAGTGCTGCAGGATTCAACATTGTCCTCCATGCTGTTCCATATTTATATGATACAATTGAGTAAGGTCATAAAGAGATTTTGAGGTGGGTTACCATCAATAGCCTGATGACAACCAACTCTACATTTCCATGTCAACAGAATCTTATGCTCCATATGTTTAATGAAGCTACTTAGTAGTTTGGTGATTGGATGCCATCAGTATACTGCTAACACTCATTTCTACTTCTGCTTGTTATCTTTTGTTGTTTTTTCTGGGTTTGTGCAGGTGCTGTTCCAGTGCTTGGATACTATAACAGGCTGGATAAAGGCAAAAAAAAAAAAAAAAAAAAAAAAAAACTGAAGCTGAGTCAGGACAAATGACTTCCACAGGTAGAAGCTCCGTGAGCTGGAGGTTCTTAAGTCTAGGATTTGGATAAGCTAGTTGCTCTGATTGGGATTTCATGAAAGAGCAGGTACATAGCTTGGGAGTAGCCTAGATCCATCGTTGTTATTTAATGTCCAAATGAACTCTGTGGCTCAGAGTGCCTGGCACCAGCTTTGACTGGTGCACCAGCTAGGAACCTTTCCTGGACAGAGATGATCCAGCTACAGTAATCTATACACTGTTAACTTTCCAGTTAAACCACTATAATGGGCTCTATGTGGGACTGCCTTTGAAATTAACTAAGAAGCTACAACTAGTACTAAATCCAGCAGACAGATTGCTAACTGCTGTACCATATAGATACCTCATAATACCAGTCTTAAAGAAGCTCCACTGGCTGTCATTTCACTACTGGTGCTGTTGGTGATATTTAAAGCCTTAAATGGCTTGGGACTTCGAGAACTGAGGGATCTCTTCCCCCTGTGTATAAGTGCCTGAAGATTGCTGTCTGCCAGAGGTATCTTCATCTGTCTCACCTATAAGGTCGATGTAGTGGTGGAAGGACATGGGAGAGGACCTTCTATTGTACCCCAACTGTGAAATGCCTTCCTTTCTGGAGATCTGATTGGTGCCAATGTTGAGTTTTTTTAATTAAAAGTTTTGCTACTTAATTTACTTTATATATACAGTTATGTGGTTTTTAAAAAAACTGTTATAGCTTTTTCAGCTGTTTTAACTTGTCATTTTTCTCCTGCTTAACCAATTTTATTGTTTTAATCTGGAATTGTTTCACATTGCTTTTGTTTTATCTCTGTGCCACTTTGAACACCTATAATACAGGGCAGGATATAAATATTTAAATAAATAAATAAATAAATAAATTTATATCACTTGATACTAGGACTTTATTTTTATTATTTGTTTTTTTTAATCCCAGCAATCCTAGATGCAACATGAAACCATTTCAGCACTTGCAGTTTCTATGGACCTGTACAGACCGGCCAGAAGGGCCACCCTGGGGGTGGAGTTGGGGTGGGGCAACCATATGCTGGCCACCCCGACTCTGCCCCAACAACACTGTCATGCCATATGCCCCACCGCATGCTGCGCCAAAGGAGCATAGAAAAGCCGTGGCAGCAGCGGTAAGGGCAGCTTTTTCCTACTCCAAAAAGGAGCGGCACTTGCCAGCTCTTTTTGGAGCAGCAAAAAGCCGGATCAGGGCCATGGTGTGTGGTTGCTGCGGCCCTGATCTGGTGCTCCCAGGGGCCATTATGTGAACACTGCAATATGAACCATCTAATGTGAATGGCAGAATCCTCCCAAATTCCATCTTTAGACTATAACTAATACAGTTTCCATTTTGTTGGCAAATATGACAATAGTAGCAGATCTCTCTAAGGAGATTATCACAGTGCTAATAAAACTGTCTTACCTGAGCTGGCTTAAAATTTAAAACAGGGGGCATCCTGATGTTATCAGAAGGATTTAGCTGCTGAAATCGCTGCCTGGGTCCATCCCTGCTCCCAGAGCCGCTCTGGCATCTATTTCCTTAAGCCAGAAAACTCCTGGTTTCAAAAAAAAAAAAAAAAAAAAGCCATGCTGAGCAGCCCTGGGAGTGGGGATGGACCTGGGCAGTGATTTTGGCAGCTAAATCCTTTCTGATAACATCAAAATGCTGCCCATTTTAAATTTTAAGCCAGCTCAGATAAGCTGTTTTTATTAGCACTGCAGCAACCCCCCCAGAGAGTAATCAAATTGGCAAGGCAGAACCTTAACAACAACTAGTCTCACACTAACACAGAATCTAGCAGAAGTAAGCTTTGGAAAACATATAAAGTAACTAGTAGATGAAGTATTATGTACAAGTAATTTGTAAGTAATGAAATATATAGTGCAGTGTAGGAGAGAGAAGAAGGAAGAAAATGGCAGCATATTTAGAGTGATACAGGAAGTGAGTAAATGTGATAAAAGCCAACAGGAAGTCAGCCTAATGCAAATTAGCAGTCAGTGATAACTAATCTGATGAAGAGTTATCACAAACTCAGACATTTGGCACACAATTTTGTCACTTTGAGTTGACTCACAAAATGTCTTAATATTGCTTTGTTAAGAAAAAAATATGAAGCATTGTGTATGGGTGTGGTATCTGGCCCTGCTGGACTGTGAACAGAATGAAGGCCTCCAAATAGGGAATGTGCAGAGTCCTTGTGAGAAATTTTCAAGGCTATACTGAAATTGTTGTTTTCCTCAGAATTCCCCTGATGTTGCATCTCAAGCAAGGAACCTCCAAATTGACTTAAACATTTCACTTGAAGCAAAGCTTAGGCACATTTAGACCACCCACTCTTGACATTTTTCTAGTCTTTTGAAATTCATTCTGTTTCCATCTAAATGCCACAAATGTTTCTTCCTGAGAGGAACTTCTCAATTTTGCTTTGGGCAAATCTAAAGATAATGTTATTTGATAGAGTCTATTGGATGATGTATTGCAAAAACTAGACTGTGTATTTATTTATTTATTTAATATCCATTGGTATGCAAGGTGGCTTCCAGCATCATTAATGTTTAGGATAAAAATACAATAATGATAATATAAATATACAATTATACTATTAATAATAAAATGTAAAATAATTATTAAAATCAGCATATCCCTTTTAAAATATCAGTGCGTACTGGCAGTCAATTGAAAATCAGGGAATTAGGAAATTTCCTCCACCCCAACTGGCCCTGCTCTGGCCTCAGAGAAAATTTCTACTAGGCTTAATCCCCTTCCATATTGCCATCCCCTTTTCTTGTGTGTCCTGTCTTTTTAAGCCTGGGGGCAGGGACCTGCTTTTTCCCCCCCCCCTTCCTTGTAAGGCAGATTTTAGAAGGCAGACCTATGTAGAGTGCATTATAATAATCCAAATGGGATGTAACTGAGGCATGTGTCATTTTGGCCAGGTTTCCATGAATATTCACAATTGACATGTAAGCTTTAATTGCTGCCACTGGCAAAACCTGGGGATCCCACTTCAGGGCTGAATTCAGGAGTACAACATATTGCTAACCTGCCCCTTCAGGGAGCTGTTATCCCATTTAAGAAGGGTTGCATCCTTATACCTTATTCTACCTCTGAGATGACAAAAATGACAACTGTATTGTCTGGATTAAGTTTCATCTTTATTCACCCATATTACTGACACTTGCCATTATCAGCCCATTACTGACACTAAAGTATCTTCCTTGGATTTGGGCAGAAAGGAGCAATGGAGTTGGGTGTCATTAGCACCCAATTCTTAATGTTCAGAAAACTTCTCCCAAGAGTTTTGTTGTCATTTTTGCAAATAATATTTTGCAAATATTAAATAGTATGGGGACAAGACATAGCCCAGAGGGACACCACAGGTCAGAGACCACAACATCATTCAGGAATCTTCCAACATAAACTTCTAGAACTGTCCCTCTAAAAAGGACTGATGCCCCTATAAAACAGTGCCTCTAAGTCCCATCTCAGAAAAGTAGCCCATACTGAAAGTTGCTAAGAAGTCCAGCAGAATTAACATACTCTTTATCCATTCCCCTGCATAGATTTTATTTATATTTATTTATTTCAAGGAATTATATTCTGCCTTTCTTCTACAATAGGATTGTTCACCAAGATGGCCAAAGTTATCCCCATCCCATAACGATACGTGAAGGCAGATTTAAATAGATCTAGATAATCCATTTCCTCCAGGAACCACTGATGATCAGGTTACTACACACTCCAGGACTTTGCTTAATAATGGTAAATTGAAAACTAATTGGTATTCAATACAGTACAGTCCAAGATGATTTTTTTATCAGTAATTTCACAACTGCTTCTTTTATGCATGATATACATTTCCCCTATCTAGCAGCCATCCCCCCCGCCCCCACCTTCCTGGACCTCCTTTATGAGGCATGAAGGGCAAAAATCCAATATGCATGTTCTGTATCTCACCCCTCCATTGATCCTGTCCACATTATCAGGCTTCATGAATGGAAAAGAGTCCATTATTCTTGGACAAGCAGGAATGAAAATTATATCCACTGGAATGTAGCAACTGCAACATCCAAGCCAGAATAGATCAGAGCAATTTTACCTGCAAATTGTTCACATCAAGCTATCAAGTAGTTTTTATTTTCATCTTGTCAACCTGAGTGTAATAGGCTCTTGACCACTTGAAACAGCTGTGCTAGCAACTCTGAGAAGATGGAGAGCTGGCAGAGAAAAAATGCTTCCTGCCCCCCATCGGCACTATGAAAGCTACTGCATGTTTGATCAGCTTCAGTCAAAGTTTTCCACCATAATTTGTTTCTTCACCATTTGACTCATTTCACCATCAACCACTCTCTGGTGAAACAAGGATCTAGTCTGGTTCCTCTCTGTGGGTGGAGAGGATACTCAGAAGCAATTGTGTCTATTAACCTGTCCTTTTCCCCATTTGAGAGGTCAGCAAGAGCTTTAACAGAATGTCTGCCAAGGTACCAAGGAAGCTTTAAAGAACTGTCAGAACATTATTTGGATCAATCAGCTCATCAGATGACTTTAGTAAGGTGTAGTCTTTCTAAACAAAAAGTTGAGTTAGTAGAGTGACCTGAATCACTTCAGACTGCAAGAAAGCAGATATGCCTTTCTTAGTCATAGGAAAAGAGAGAAGGCAGGAATGAGTTAACCCACCTTCATTTCAAAACCCCTTCTGAAAAGGAGGGCACACCAATGTTTCTATATGTATAAATAAATAAATAAATAAAATCTGCAAATAAAATCTAGCAATAAATAGTTCCTAAGTCAAATCAGGCCTGAACTCTCTCCAGAAGCAAAGATGACTAAACTGAAATTGTTGTATTTTGGGCATATATATCATGAGAAGAAAAGCTCATTAGAAAAGACATTAATGCTTGGTAAAGTTGAGGGCAATAGGAAAAGAGGAAGACTGCAAACCAGAGGGAAGGACATCTGGAGTGAAGAGCCATATGAAGATGAACCCCAAATTCTAAAAACTAGGGTGGAAGATTCAGTCAGAAAAACCACAGCCATGAATCTACAAGAACTGAGCAGGGTGGCTGAGGACAGAGTGTGTTGGAGGTCTCTCATTCATAGGGTTGTCATAGGTCAAAGTTGACTTGAAGGCAGCTAGCAACAACAACAGATCTGAAAAACAGCACACTAAAGAGATTGTAGACTACAGTTCCTAATATTCCCTGTAAG
Organism: Phrynosoma platyrhinos; assembly: GCA_020142125.1. Classification (NCBI taxonomy): domain Eukaryota; kingdom Metazoa; phylum Chordata; class Lepidosauria; order Squamata; family Phrynosomatidae; genus Phrynosoma; species Phrynosoma platyrhinos. Next base: position 129,211,598 of record CM034706.1, on the reverse strand, counting down.
TTGTCTCTTATAGGTAGGGATTTTTTTTAAAAAAAATCATTTAAACTTTTTTATGTACAGAGGCATATTTATAAATGCATTTTGAATGGTGGAGAGAGGCCATTCTACCTTGACATCCCCAGCTTGCTGTTGAAGAGCTGCTTCAAGTCACTAACAGCCTCACTTCCACATCTATTAAAAAAAAAATTAATAAGAAACCTAAAAAAATATACAATGATTACTTTCTCAACTGAAAAAAATTATATCATATATGTTGTTGTTTTATAGTGGTCATGTTTTCTCAACAGCAAAGACAGTCACTTATCTTGCTTTCCTCCCTCCCCCAGCATTGAGTAATTGCATCTTCTAATTAAAAAAGAATCACCGCCAACAAAGCTGCCTTCCACCAGCAAAGTGTAAACCATCAACACATCCTTTCTGTGTACAAGGTTATTGGTATATGCAACAGGAAAAATGCTAAGAAAACACTAAAAGAAAGCAGACCCACATCCATTGGAAAGAAAGATCAATTTCATCCAACAGTTCAGGGGTATCATTTAGGAAAAATGATAACAGGGTATGCTATTGTTATCATTCCAGCTCACATCTAATTATAGAAGTATAACCTAAGGTTTTAAATCTTATTCAATTTTTGTATTCAATATTCTAACACTTTAGGAAACAAACAAACAGACAAACAACATCACAAACCTATTCATGTCCTTTCTGGAGTGCATCTCAGCCCAAGCACAGACCATCTCAGCCCCAGAGAAAACAGACAGGACAGGCAAGGACAGGCAAGGAAAATCAAACAAGGGCCAAATGAGAGACTAAAATAAAGAAGGACATGAGGGGGGAAGGGAAAAGGCAGGAGGAGGAGGAGGAGGAAGAGGAGGAGGGGTAGAGAAATGATCAATTCAACAACAATGCGGGGAGGGAGAATGACATAGGAAAACAACTACTGGGCAGCAGCAGTAATGATGGTGACAATTAAAATAACATAATTCAAGTCCTGGAAGGAATAAAAAGACATTGCATGCAATACACAGAGGAACTATACAAATGAGATGACAAAATGAAGGACATCTGGAGAGAAGAGCCATATGAAGATGAACCCCAAATTCTAAAAACTAGGGTGGAAGCTTCAATAAAAGAAATGGCAAAAAAACAAGACTCCAGTAACAGATGATATACCAATACAACTGTTGCAATCCCCACTAGCAAAGTCAACTCTAGTGCTAACCAGCATATGTCAACAGATATGGAAAACAAAATAATGGCCAACAGATTGGAAGCGATCAATATACATCCCATCTACAAAAAGGGAGACACAAGAGACTGCAGCAATTATAGAACCATAGCACTAATCTCCCATGCAAGCAAAATCATGCTCAAACTTCTGTAACACAGACTCCAACCACACATGGAGAGAGAAATCCCAGAGGTTATAGCAGGGTTCAGCAAAGGAAGAGGCACCAGGGATCACATTGCAAATATACAATGGCTAATGGAACATAGCAGGGAGTTCCAAAAGAAAAACAGCATGTACTTCATAGACTATAGCAAAGCCACAGAACGCCCTTAAAGACATGGGAGTGCCAACACATCTGATAGTTCTAATGAGGAATCTGTACCCAGGACAACAGGCTACTGTCAGAGAAGAACATGGAGAAAGAGAATGGTTCCCAATTGGCAAAGGAGTCAGACAAGGCTGCATCCTACCACCCTATCTATTCAACTTATATGCAGAACATATTGTAAGGAAAGCAGGCTTGGACATGGAAAAGGAAGGAGTGAAAATTGGAGGAAGTAATATCAACAATTTGAGATATGCTGATCACACCATTATACTAACAGAAAAGCTCACAGACCTGGAACACCTACTAAGGAAGATCAAAGAAGAAAGTGAAAAGGCAGGCTTACTGTTGAATATAAAGTAAACAAAAATAATGACCACAGAGCACTTACACACATTCAAACTAGACAGTGAGGAAATAGAAATAGTAAAAGAGTTCTCATATCTGGGATCAAACATTGATCAGAATGGGGACTGCAGAAGAAGATTAAGAACGGGGAGGGTGGCTATGAAAGATCTAGAAAAGATCCTAAAATGCAAAGACATACAACTCAGCACAAAAGCCAGAATCATACAAGCCATCTTATTCCCTATTACCATGTATGAATGTGAGAGTTGGACAGTCAAGAGTGCTGAAGACTCCATGGATAGCCAAAAGGACAAACAAATGGGTCCTAGAATGGATCCAGCCAAAAATATCCCTAGCAGCCAAGATGACAAGGCTTAGACTGTTGTACTTTGGACACATCATGAAAAGGCATGAATTATTAGAAAAGACAATAATGTTAGGAAAGGTGGAGGGAAGTAGAAAAAGAGAAAGGCTACCTGCTAGATGGATGGATTTTATTAAAGAGACCACGAATATGAGTTTTCAGGAGCTGGGCAGAGCAGTATTGGACAGGGGAACCTGGAGATGTCTCATCCATAGGGTCACCATGGGTCAAGAGTGACACAAAGGCTGTTAAAAACAACAAAAATCTTTGCTAATTTGTCTGGGGTTAGGTACCACTTGTAAAATATTTTGTACCAGTTTTCTTTTATGTTTTGTGATGGTGAATACTTGATTCCTCTGTTCAAAATTTTCTCCCATTGCTCCATTTGAAGGTTATGCCCTACATAATTCACCCATTTAATCATAATATCTAACTATTTCATCTTCCATTTCCCATTCTAATAATTTTATATGTCTTCCCTATTATCCTTGTATTATCCCCACATATGATTTTTTCCAACTCTGGCTTATTTTTTTATTCCATCCCAAATAATTTAAAATCCATAATTGTTTTTTTCATAAATTTGTCTGTATGCGAACCATCCCAAGTCTAATCCCAGCTATTGCAATTCTTCTTGAGTTTTAATCATTAATTCCACCCCCAATTTTTTTAAACATAATTTCACTGTATTTATACCATTTCTTTTCTTGATACATTTCTTTCCTGTACATAGCTTCTTGCAGGGACAACCACATAAGGAATTTATGGATAATTCTATTCTTATATTTCTTCCACACTTTTAATAGGTGTTTCCTCACACAATGATTATTAATTGCTTGGTTTGCTTTTTCCTTATCATAGCTCAAATAAGCATGTAGGCCAAATTTTAGCCCTTGCCCTTCTAATTCTAATAATCTTCTGTATTCCATACACACATACCTTTGCTTTCCCACCTACACAACTGGAATCTGAGGTTGCATGTTTGGTATAAAAACCATAACGTCATGCCTGGAACATAATTGAATAAGTAGATGTAATACTACACATTTTTGGCTTCGGGGGACTAAACATCTCCTTTGAAAGATGTGGGGTTGTAAAAAGGGAACTGTGAAATATGAGTAATGTACAACAATTTTTGTGATTAAAATATTTTTCTCTCAAAATTCATGGTTCATAGTGAGTTATCACAAAGCACCTTCTGGTAGCCTTTGCATACAGGACATTCCACATATAACAATGCATGGTCTTCCTCTAGAAAACACATTCATTCAATGCTGTTTTCCACTAACTGTTCTTTCTTCTCTTGAATATGTATAAATATGGCACCACTCAAGACCATAAACTGACAGCAAATGTCTTGCAATTAACTCATTTTCTGAGCATGAGTCACCCTGTATCTTGCCAGTGATATAGATGACTAAAGGGTACACTGGGGAGGGGGGAGCCAAGTCAGTTTACAAATGATGACATCACCAAGGAAAAAGAGACTTCTTGAGAAAGGCTCACTATATAGCTAGTTGGAAAATTCAAGATGTGAATCTAGTCAGCTTATGGCCGTAATTGCCATAATTGCAAGGTGCATTGCCTAATACCCCCTAGAATGCCCCATTTGTAGCTGGTCAACATAGGCCTTAAAATTCTGAAAATTCTTGTCATTTAGGAGGGGGAGTATTTAATTTATTTATTAATTTGTCTAATATTCTAGCCTGATCAGACCCGCTCACAGCCATGAGTCATTATATTCCTTTAAAAGACTTGCAATAAAAAAAAATGAACTGGATAGAGGAAATGAAGGGAATATAGATGCAGCAAGAAAAGAATCTGAAGATATTCAGGGGAGCAAATGAGTCTTCTAAAACATGGGGAGCAATGGTTCTTTGTACTGTGGACCATCAAATGCATGAACATATTTGAAATTACCTTGAATCAAATCATGGCTCTGTTGATACTGAGTGACAGGAGCTCTCCAAGATCTCTCGTACAATAAAAGTTCTCATTTAGCTCTGCCACCAGACAGACTTTTGTTTGGAGATATCAGATAAGATAAAGTGAACTTGGGATCTTCTGCATACAGTGTATCCCCCTTCCACCGACCTGTGGCAGTTGAATAACAATCTGAAATTTGGCAGGCTTGATGCATTCCCTTGCAAAAGGAGAAACTAAGATTACAAATTTCATTGTTTTGTCATAAAACAAATATAACATCAGCACTTTGTTTTTGTTAAAAATAAAAGTATGTAGTACAAACACCCCAACAGCTTTTTGTTTGAAATGTGGCAATTTTAGCTGTGAGCTGCCTTGGGTTCCACTCCAGGAGAGAGGTGGAGTATAAATTAAATAAGATAAAATAAAATAATTTTATCACTTCACAAAAATCAAATAAACAAAGATCACCAATTTTTGTCAACAGCAACAACATTATAGGTGATTTTTGTGGATTTCCAGTGACAGTGAATAGGTGGCACAAAGCTTTGAGTTTCCAAACTGAGATTAGATTCAGCTCTGAGATAAAATCAGGTGGTCCCCAAATGAGTCTGAAGTGACTTCTGCTTTTTTCAAAATTGCCAAACTGGGACCCAAGGTAATCAGCACACACTCCCAATGTGCAAGGATGTGTGGCTTAGTTTTAAGGGGAAAGGCTGTGGAGCAGCTTCAGTGCTGGCCACATAAAAGTTGCAGAACATGGAAGGCAGGCAAGTGATAGTGAGGATGGACACATGCAACTATACTCTGTCAGTGGGGAGCCTGAACAGTGGACACAATAGGCAACATTTAGGCTAATGAGCAGGCCACAATACTTGTTCACTGAAAAGCTGGGTCAGGAGTCAGAGATGTACATTTTTACTATTTTGTATTGAGGAAAGGGGGGGGGGTGAGTATTTTTGTGCAGTTTTTGCCTAGTATTTCAACATGCTAAAGCATTCCAAAATCTCAGCATTTTCTGCAAAAAACATTTTTCCCCACACAAAACCTCATTGTTTTCAGAAACACAATTTTTGCATGAAAGTGTGGGGGTGTACAGCCCTCACCCCACCCACCCCCATCAGTTCTTCACAAAAACTCATGCTGTTTCTGGTGTGAAAAATATGTTTTTTTTTAAAAAAAAAAATACAGATTTCACACACAAATAGTAAGACATAGCAATCTGGGAAATTAGTGTGCATAGAAATCTGGTAGCACAAAGAAGTTTGACGCTACCAGATCCCTTTACATACAAAAAAAAACAACCTTGTTTTGTTTCCAAAAAACCACATAGGTTTTTGCAAAACTGGTGCTTTGTGCAGAAAAACTCTACATCACTTTTGCAAATAATAATAATAATAATAATAATAATAATAATAATAATAATAATAATAATAATAAATGTTATCTATATCCCGCCCTCTGTCAAGCAATTGGGTTGGCTCACAACAGTTCAAAACTTCATACGATATTAAAATACAATCCAAAATCCTACAACCCTCCCATCTCTTAAAAGAGAATTAAACAATTTTAACGTTAAAACAAGATGGTTAAGACACTCGATAAAAATAACAGTCCATAGACAAACAAACAAATAGTAGGCAGGGCAGTAATTGTAGCCAAAATAAAGGAGGGATAAGGGGACTCCTGAGGCTGGGTAATCTAATCAGGGAAAGCCTGCCTGAAGAGATCCATCTTACCAGCCTTTTTAAAGCTGCTTAAAGTTGTCAACTGATGGATCTCATCTGGCAGACCATTCCATAATTTGGGAGTGGTGGCCGAAAAGGCCCTTTGGGAGGTTGTCGACATCCTAGTTTTCATTGGCTGTAACAAATTCCTCCCGGGGATCGGAATATGCGAGGGGGGGGTTATATGGGAGGAGGCGGTCCCAAAGATAAGTTGGACCCAAGCTATTTAGGGCTTTAAAGGTAATAACCAACACCTTATACTGGACCCAGAAACTGATAGGCAGCCAGTGAAGAGATTTTAACACAGGGGTTATGTGATCTCTCCGTGATGCACCTGAGATCACTCTGGCTGCCATATTTTGTACCAACTGAAGTTTCTGGACCATGCATGAGGGTAGCCCCATGTAGTGTGTGTTACAGAAGTCCAGATGGGAGGTTACCAGCACGTGCACCACAGTCTCAAGATCCCTTACTTCCAGGAAAGGGTGCAGCTGGCTTATAAACCAAAGCTGATAACAGGCACTCCCGACCATCGCATTCACCTGACTAGTCATCTGAAGCGGCAAATCAAGGAGCACCCCCAGACTGCAAAAACAGTCCTTAAAGGAGAATGTGAATCCGATGTTTGTGTTCTTGTGTTCGTGGAGAGTGTGACCCCATCTAGGACTGGAGGTTGCAACCCAATCCTTGGTTTCGGGGCTGCTACCATGAGCGCTTCCGTTTTGTCTGGATTAATCTCAATCCGTTTTTCCTCATCTAGCCCATTACTGCCTTAAGATAGTCATTGAGAGGAGAGACACCATCAGAATTCGAGGCCGATGATCGAGATAGGGAGAAAAAGATCTGGGTGTCATCAGCATAATGATAACACCCAGCCCCATAGCTCCACATAATCTCACCCAGCGGCTTCATATAGATGTTGAACAACATCGGGGACAGAATGGCACCTTGCGTGACACCACAAGTGAGGTCCTTTTTTCTGGAGCAACTGTCCCCGAGCAGCACCCTCTGGGAGATGCCAGAGAGGAAGGAGTAGAACCACTGCAAAGCAGTGCCTCCAGTTCCTAACACCCCAGGCAATCCAAGAGGATGCTATGATCTATCATATCAAAAGCCGCTGAGAAGTCTAAATGCACCAACAAGGTCACACTATCCCTGTCGATGCTCAGACGCAGGTCGTTGATCAAGGCAACCATGGCAATCTCAACTCCAAATCCTGTCCTAAAGCCAGTTTGAAATTGATCTAGATAATCAGTTTCATCCAAGACCACTTGGAGTTGAAGAGCAACTGCCCTCTCAATCACTTTGCTTAAGAATGGTAACATAGAGTCCAACCTATAGTTATTCATGTCCAGGGGGTCCATGGAAGGTTTTTTCAGAAGCAGCCTAACTGCCTCCTCCTTTAAGCAAGATGGAATGTGTCCTTCCCTGAGGGATGCATTGATGATGTCCTTAAGAAACACCATCAAAGCATCCCCCCCCCCTCAGAAGGCCAGCCATGAAGGGCAAGGATCAAGAGGACAAGTTGTCTTCCTCACTCTACCAAGTAGCTTGTCTACATCCTTGGTACTCACAGACTGAAACTAATCCAGTAAATTTACATCAATGGAATTGCTGGACACCTCATCAGTTGTTTCTGTCAAAATACTGGTGTCTAAGTCGGCTCTTATCTGAGGGATTTTATCTGCAAAGAAGTTGTTAAATACATCACAGCAGGCTGTTGTTGGGTTAAGCAACGGGTTTGTGCAGGTATAACCTGCATCATCTCTCTTACCACCCTAAACAGCTCTACT
>CM034706.1:129143400-129156290 GCA_020142125.1 Phrynosoma platyrhinos | reverse complement strand
CCACTCTCTGAGGAAGTGTGTTTCACTGTCAAACAGCTCTTACTGTCAGGCAGTTCCTCCTAATGTTTAGGTGAAATCTCTTTTCCTGTAGCTTGAACTTATTGCTCCGTGTCATGGGCTTGAAGGAGACAGACCAAATAAAGCACCTTCTTACTGCTTCGGGGGTGTGACATTCAAATGATGTATGCCTCCAAAGCTGCCAGAAGCCACTCTGGCACTGGCTAAAGCAGTCCAAAACCAGCCCAAAAGGAGCAACAAAAAGCAGCTCCTGTTGACAGCCTCTTTGGGACCATGGCAGCGGCCAGCTTCAGGACCATGGCATCCAGTCACCGCAGTCCCAGAGTGATCACAGCTGGAGCGGCCGCAGATCACTCTATTTGGTCCATCTGCTTCACCCGCTAGTCTCCAGAGCAGCAGCAAACAAGTTTGCTCCATCTTTGACATCCCTTCAAATATTTAAACATAGCTATCATTTTTTTTACTTTACTTTTTATCATGTCACCACTTAACCTTCTCTTCTCCAGACTAAATGTATCCCGCTCACTAAGCTGCTTCTCACAGGGCATGGTTTCCACACCTTTCACCATTTTGGTCACCCTCCTCTAGACACACTCCAGCTTGTAAATATCTTTCTTGAATTATGGTGCACAAAACTGGGCACAATATTCCAGGTGACATCTAATCAAAGCAGAATAGAGTGGCACTATTACTTCTCTCAGTCTAGACATTATACTGCTATTGATGCAGCCTAGAATTGCATTGGCTTTTTACCTGCCACATCACATTGCTAACACATGTTCAACCTCTGGTCCACTAAGATGCCAAGATCTTTTTTGCATGTACTGTTGTCAAACCAAGTGTCATGCTATACCTGTGCATTTCATTTTTACTGCCCAAGTGTAATATCCTACATTTCTCCCTATTCAAAATCATTTTATTAGTTTTGGCCCAGTTTTCTAATCTGTCTTGGTCATTTTGAATTCTGATACTGTTTTCTGGGGTATTAGCTACCCCTCCTAATTTAGTGTAATCTGAAATTTTGATAACCCTGCTTTCTATCTCATTGATAAAGATGTTAAATGGCACTGGGTCCATTTAACATCTTTATCAATGAGTCATTGATAAAGTCATTGATAAAGATGTTAAATGGCACTGGGTCCAGGAGAGAGTTGCTTCTCTCCAGGATGAAGTGGAGTGTGCATCTATTAAAGTAAGGGAAAGGTCTTGCAAGTATGACATATGAGGGAAAATAGAGGAGGACTCTAGTTTCTTTCTGTTATTTGACCATTAGGTGGATTTGTAATGAGCTGACCAACTGAACACCAATGAGCCATTGGTGTTCAGTTGGTCAGCTCATTACAAATCCACCTAATGGTCAAATAACAGAAAGAAACTAGAGTCCTCCTCTATTTTCCCTCATATGTCATACTTGCAAGACCTTTCCCTTACTTTAATAGATGCACACTGCAGAATTTATTTGGTTACATTTTTTGTGCCACTCTCACCCCCCAAAAAATCACCAAAAATACCTACATCAAAATAAAATACTTTGACCTGCTACTTATTTAAATACAGTTTGGTACAAGAGCATCGATGTGGTACTAATAGCTGCAAACAGAAAACAAAAGTTTTTTTACAGTTATATATTTTGTCTGCATTATCAATGTATGGGATAATTAATCCAGGAGTACAACAGTATAAAAGGCCTGAGAAAACAAGTCTGGAAGGAACACATAAACATGTTCAGGATCTCCCTATCTTAGCTGTTAACACTAAGAGTTAATAGGGCTCTGGTGGTTCCTTCATGGGAAGAGAAACACCCGGAACAAAGGGATGCTTCTGAGTAATTTAGGGTAGCTGAATCATAGCTATAGACAACTTGAGCAGAAAAAAACTCAGCAAGCTAGACAAATGAGCTATTCCAATCCTTGAAATTTACACCTTTAAAAGCCAGCTGGACCTTGGGGAAATCCAGATGGGTCACTTTAAAATGTCAGTTTCCACACTCTTCTATGTATAGTTTATACTCCTACTACTTCATTCTATTTTAGAACATGTTGTTCCATCTTTCTTTTCCAGGCTACCTTTTCTGAATGTTCTTCCTGCTTCCACTATGTATCTCTTTCAAAAATTCACACATTTCATCAACCGCTTGCTTTGGAGAAGGGGAGTTTTTGCCAGTTTCAACCATCCCCTGCCCCTTTGCTGTCAATCACAAAGCCATACCCTCACCACCTTCCTTTTCTCATGTCCATAAGAATGTTTTCTATTCCACCTGATAAAGAAAATTGCACTTCTAAAGATATATATTTTTAAAAATTATTGTGCTTTGGGTGTTATCTTTCAAAGCCTGCTTCTAATGTCATACATATTGTACAGTGTTGAGATGCCCTCTTTTATACAAATTTATTTCGGTCATGGACCAATATAAAAATAATATATTATATGTATATGTATGTAAAGAAATAATGTACAATTATTAAAACAAATCAGATACTAAAGCAAAGGAAATCAGAATTGGTCTCTACCATCTCACATCAGTTGTTACCAATCATCTATCTGAGAGCGTGTTTTACATATAATGTAACAAAATTTTGCTACCTTAAGTATAACAGTTTGATTTTGACTGTCCAGCAAATAGCTTAAATAAAAAACATCAGTTTGTCCAGGAAATTTGGTTAGAAGAGGGGTAATCAGCTGATGATGAATGTCCTCACCCTCTTTTATAACTTCTGTATGTACCGGACTACAGTGAAATCCTTTTCCTCTAAAAACAGGTGAAAGTAGGAATAGTGTTTGTGTTTTAAAGGAAAAGGCATCTTGATCCAAAGAGACTTGTGAACAGTTATGACATCTTGCAGAAACCAGTGAGGGATGAGTGGGCCTGTGTGGAGATCAGAGTCAGCTGGCCAAGTCTTGCCAGGTGAAAGCTGGGGATGGGGAGAAAAGAGGTGGAAAGCAACATCTGATGGCTCCTGTGTGGACTTGCTGTTTTCCTCAGAAAATCTTTTGCTGCATTTAGAGATCTAATCTGACCTAATTGACTATACTGGAGAGTCGTTTCCTGCCATTGGGATATTTCCACACAGAAACTACAATATAAATACATAGACATATACAGTGCTTTTGGGCAATGTCACCATGACATGCACTACCATGGACAGAGGGAAAGGGAAACATTATTAAACAAGTGTTTCATATTTTGTGCCTAATATTTGTTTTGCTTTTTATTTACAGAAACTGATGTAAAGACATATAGCATGTTATATAGTCAATGACTTCTCCAAGTATGGAGATTATCGCACTATACTTTTAAAGCGTTGTTGTTCCACTTTTACTGGTCATTTTGCATTTTGCTGCTTCCTTTTGCATTTTTGGGATCTGCAGTTTAAGGAGGAGCATTAACAATATTCAACCAGAGAGTTCTTAAGTACCACTAAACTACACACTCCAGAATGCAAGAGGAAGCAGCCAGAGCAGTTAGAATGGAATAGCAACACTTTAAATGTGCAGTGTGATAATCTCCTATGATGATTTAATTCTCTCTATTAAAAGAACAGAAATAAAACAGATGAAAAGCAGGGAAGTTTGTAAGACAGGAGGAGTTTGAGGAAGATAGTCACACCTAATTTCTGCTATCAGCCTGTCATAACTCAGCAGTTCCTGATAATAATGCTATTTCTAAGTCCAAGGAGCTTGCTATTGAGGCAAAATGGGGCAATGTTGCCAAGTAGGAAGCTACAGATCAATTGTCATCATTCATCAAGTGACAACAAGACACTCCCAGAGGTTATTAAGGAGGAGGTGTTGATCTAATTAGGATCTTGAATTTGCTGCCTATAAAACTTCCAGTCACTTCCTAGCAGTTTGTTGCTTTCAGTCCTCCCCCAGTGTTGTTTTTTTAACCTTGGACTGGCTACACTTTACAACTCTTGCTGGCTTTGTCTTTCACTTCTTTCAGGCTTTGTTTATCTGGACTACTGACTTACTGAACAACCACTGGACCAACTGACAACCATTCTTTTGCTTCTCGGTTCATCCTGCTGGATAGTCTGTGATTGTCCTGGACTGAAATAACTGTTCAATAGCTATTATATTTTAACCACCTGATTCTGGACACTTGCTGACTGGAGCAGAGGACAACATCCATGACTGAAGTGAATTCAAGTAGTATTTGAATGCATATCAAGAAAATGAATTGTAGGAACCTGCTGTAGTTTAAATTTACGTAATTATTCAAGAATGAAAATACTGAGGGTTATGACTAGGGATGCAATTCCCCGCTAAGTTTTTTCTGTTGGGGTGCAATTTTAGTTCTTCAAGGTGTTAACCCTTTTAAAGAAAAATATGAAAATATGAAAGTTAAACTTGTTAGAGTCCAGCTTTCATTAGCAGTACGGCAAAAGTGTGAGTCCAGCTATTTTATTCTAAATATGCTTTCCTAAAGAATAAAAACTAATTCAAAAACGACAAACATGTCATTTGTGGTTTAAAAACAAATAATAACAAAAACTAAAACCTAATCTAACTGGAAATGGTTTGGGTAAAGAGAGATAAATCTCGCCATCTTTTGGACAGCAGGAAGAAATTACAATTACTGACTGCTTGAAGCAGTTTAGAATCTTGGCAGAGAGCTATTCCAAGAGTAACAGGAGTCCACTTTCTTTTCTTTTTCTTTTTCTTTTCTTTTTTTTCTTTTGGAAAGGAGTCACATGATAGATAGAATGGGGGGGAGTCCCTTTCTAACTAAAGAGGGGAAAGAGAATGCAATGCTTAATTCTTCCAACATTTTCTCAATGTAGCAATGAGTAATTTCAGCAGGTTTTTTTTCCACTGTAAGAAAGTCTTTGAAAAGCATATAGCTTTCAAAAGCTATTTGCAATTCAGGACATATGGTACCCAACATTCACATGGTTTTTATACACAGCAAACAGTGAAATTTTCTTTGCAAATCAAACATGGGAATTTTATGTAGAATAAATTCTCAATCTATTGTCCTGTGCAGGATGGCTATTTCTGCATTGCAATACTGTTTTCCATGCAGAAATTTCTATTTACTGCACAGAAAATGCTGGTTTCTATGCAAAACAACCACGTGTGAATTTTGTGCAGAATAAGTCTTGAACTGCAAAGATTCTTGCCAGTCCAGGGTTCTTATCATGTTTTTCAACCATTTTCAAATGTTTTTGAACATTCTTTCAATCCCTAGTTATGAGAAGTATGAAGGTTGATTCAAGCTAAACTAAGCCTGCATCATGTGAATTGAGAATGAAAAAGCAAGACAAACTACATGCAAACCTTGAAACACCACAATTTTTTCCTCTGGATTAGCTTCCCCCACCCATTGTTTGGCAAGAGTGAGTGAGTTGGACTTCAGAGGCAAAGTAGATATCCCTGTGCAGGCTGTGACAAATGAGCACCAGGTGAGTTGCTAGCAATGGATGCCATAGGGGACAGGCCAAGCATCAACATCTAGACCTTCATAGACCTTCCAGTTCCCATCAAGACTGCTGGTCACCATAGAACCTTTCTTAGAGTTTGTTGGGAGGGCATGCACATAGTTAAACATTTTCATTTTATTATTTTTACTTTGAAAATATGTTGTTTTCTGGAACAAAATGGTGCACATTGTTGGGAAACCAAGACCTAATTTTGGGAAATTTATAATTAGCTCAAATGAGAGGGAAGCACCCAACTTCACTTCTAAGATCTTATCCAATTGTCTACAGGAGATGTAAGAATTCTGGCTAGGAATGATGCTGAAACGGACCAAAATCCAATTTAAGTCTGAAATATTTATTTGACAAAATAGGCAAGCATCCAAATGCAGCACACACACACACACACACACACACACACACACACACTATAAGAATGAGCGGGGAAGAGCGAGAGCAGGGGAGGCAAGAGGGAAACCAGGATAGAGGGAGATATACTCACACCCGAGAGACTCTTCTGGGCTTCTGGTGGCAAATGAGGATGAGTTTCGTGGAAGGGGCACAACTGGCAAGAGAGGGGATCACAGGAACTATCTCAGAGTGCAGACTGACAGAGATTCAGCATGCACTTCCAAGGTAGCATGAGGTCTAATAAAATCCAGGGGTTTTTAAGGGCAATTTCTGCCTTCTAGCCATGAATCAAACAATAGGTGGACAAAGGCTTGATGGGTTTACCATTGTTTACCTAAGTCTGGGCATAGTCTAAACAATGCATTTGGTTTCAAAACTATCAAGGAAAGGAAGCAAGATAAAAGGGGTGCAATCAAATCTAATTACGGTCTCATTAAGTGTGAGACTGAGACAAACACCATTAGGTATCTTTTCCAACATAATGGGATATTCCCCAGGGCAACTCCCAACACCTGCCTGTCCAGGAAATATCTAATGGTCTTAAGCAATCTTAGCTTGCTTACCTGACCTCACATCTAGGGGATTATGGCTGCCATCTCCCAAGGGTCAGGCTGAGGTCATAGGGAACTCCACATGGCTAAAATATATAAGAAAAATGGAGGAGATTCACTAACAACATTCCCAAGTAATGGTGTTTAGCAGCTAGGCAGAAGATGCAAACTCAATTTTATTCCTGTAATCATAATATATTAATTATTTATATGAGTTTAAAATGCAAAATTTCACATGCTCTGAGTCTTTTTGCTTTTTTCTCCCTGCCACATATCAGGAATGCAGAAGCAGTTGTAAAGCATGAAATAGTAGTCAGGGAGGTGGGCAAAAGGATATGTTGATTGTGTGTTTCACAACCAACATCATCCACATGGCAATATAAAAGAAGCTCACCTCCTAGTAAGATAATAAAATCCTGGCTTTAAAATTGCCTAGCTACAAGCTGAGGGTACATGGGGTATAAGAACAGGCCAAAAACATTTTTAAACATCAGTTTCCTCATTGTGCTGATCCTTGCCTGCATGTAAACAAGAACCAAATTATCCATTACATGCAAATGTATGTAACTGGAACCCTTTGGACCCTTACCACCACCATGAAAATTATCTGTTCAAATGAATGTGAAACAGTCTGTGTCTCAGGATCCAGTCCTGTGACCATAACCATTTTTGTCCAGTTATCTTGATCACATATATCATAACAAATAGATCAACAGAAACTAAATGTCTATGCATTTCTCTGATTTTAAGGGATGGCAACTTTGTCGATAGTTCCCAAATGGGTAACATATCCAGACCACAGGGTGAGACTTGCAAGTTGGCAAGGAGTGCCTGGTAGAAAAATTGTGTGGAATTGCATGATTGTGCTCAGATTGGATCCCTGCCTTGAATTTCACAACAGTGACTTTCTGTTGCTGAATAGTCTGACAGATGTGCTACCATCTGAGCCCCTACAGAAAATGTGTGCAGGCAAAAGAAGGAATCTTTACTTGAGTATCATCCATCACATTCTGCCAGTTAGATAGATTCTATGCAAATTTAAATTTATTCTTTTACTTTTCTCTTTTTTGGGGGGCAGGACTGGCAAGCCTAATATTTTAGATAGTTTGTCAGTCTTCCTGCATGTTGGGAACAGGGTTTAAAAAAAAAATAAGGAGAGAGAAATAATCATATACCAATAAAATAGTTAAACAATTTAATGTATTACACCCATTTACAAGCTACATGATACTACTGTGGACAATGGCTAACTTCAGGGAAGATGCTTAAAGTTTAGATAATGTTCTTTTACCTTTGCCAGTTCTATGTTATTCAAAAGGAAAACAAATCATCTCCTGCATTTTCTAAGTGACACTGCCTGTTATTTTTACCACTTCTTATACCCATAAAACTACTAGTCTCTTTGTCCCTGCTTTTTTAAAAATTGTATGTCATTCTGAATGTAACACAGAATAACAAAATAGATTGCTTTACCCCCTCTGCAGACCAGGGCGTTTGGGACGCCCTGGTCCGGAGCGCCAAGGGGCTATGGCAGCCCCACCGCGGCGCTCCTAGAGCGACCCTGAAAGGAGCGCCAAAAAGGCACTCCTTTCATAAGTCAGAGAAAGGGCGCCCTAAAAGCGGCGGGCGCCCTTTCTCTGACTTATCCCCCGCAGTGCGTCCGGACGCTGCGGGAGGAGGTCGCCCTGAACGCACCGGACGTCCGGTGGCCCGGAAGCGTTCAGGGCGACCTCAGGAAGAGGAAGGGCCGCCGCGCGTGCGGTGGCCCCTCCTCTTCCTGGCCTCGGAGACGGCTCAATTAAGCCGTCTGCCGAGGCCTTTAGATTCCCATATTAGGCCAACCTTCTCAGTGGAGGGAAGCTGGGCAATGGAGGGACTGGAAGTGTAACCCCATTCAGAATGTATGGATATGGCTGACATGCTGCACCAATTTTGATAGATCAGCACTGTCTTTTGGCCTAAGCATGGCCCATGTTTTGAATACTACACAGAACATATTTCACTTATTGTAATTCTAATCTGTACTTGTGGAAATTTCTAGAGAATCATAGAACTAGATGACATCCTATAGGTAATATAATCACATCTCTTTTCCCAGATATTATTTGCTGACCAGAAAGATACTAATTAGGTTACCTCCATTTATCCCTTTTGAGTGTTTTGAACAATTGCTATTTACAATTGCACTTGTTTGTTGCACATAAGAACCCAACTGGGCCAAACTGAAGATTTCTCTGATTCAGCACTATGATTCTCAGTATGGCTTTGCAGATACCCACTAATATGGCTTTGAAGTAAATAGTTTTCCCCTGCTTTTACCTCTCATCAGCACACTTCACTGACCATACAACTACCAATACTCACTGATAGTTTTTTTCTTCCACAGCTCTGTCTAATATCTCTTGAAAGTCACCTTAGGTCCAAAACACACTGCAGAAATAGTCCAGTTTGAACCTGCTTTAACTGGCTCAGTGTTAGGGAATCCTGTGAATTGTACTTTATTGAGGCACCAGAGCTCTCTGACAGAGAAGATGAAATGTCTCACAAAACTACAGTTCCCAGAATTTCCTAGCAATGAGCATTAAAGTGGTCTCAAACTGGATTATTTCTGTAGTGTGTTTTGGACCTAAGAAAATGTCTACAAGCACATCTAGGCGTAATTCACACTATGATTTAAAACAGTTTTCAAACCGGATTATATGTGCCTCATTCATACTCAAGTTGATTTCAGCCACTATTGTGTTTGGGCTGAATCAGGGTGAACTGGCACAAGTCCAGTTAACCCTGAACTAGTTTTCTTGAATCCAGATCTTTTAGCATTTCTTTTGAAAAGAACCGGTTTGCCACAAATGTGAAGTTGCTTCAGATCACATTCAAGGCACCCCAGAAGGGAGGGTCAATGGGCAGAGGGTAAGCAGAGGGGTGGTACTCATGCACCAAAGGAATTCTCCCCTGATATTCATGGATCCATGGGTTCCATAAGGGATTCTCCCCTGGGATGCATGGATCTGTGAGTTCCATGGGGGATTCTTCCATGGGATGCATAGATCTGTGGGTGCCATGGGGGATTCTCCTCTCGGATGCATGGATCTGTGGATAGCCTTGAGCCTGATTAATACTTGGATGAAAGACTCCTAGGGAAAATAAGGGATCTCCAAAGAAATAATGCTTTCTGAAAGTCTGCCATTTAGCTGACAATACTGGGCTAGCTGAACCAATGATCTGGCTAGTTTAAATCAGTTTCCACAGCTCTAGGAATACAGCCAGATACTCTCCTGATTCCTGCACTCTCCACTATCAGTGGAATGGCTGGTCACAGAGGGGGCTGGGAGCCAGTGCCATCCTTGGTTCACATTGTGCCCAGATGGATGGTTTTTATCTTTCCGTTGTCATTGCAGTTGTATTCATTAGTTTCACACGTAAATGTAAAAGGTGTTCCTTGTTGCAGTGAAAGCCTCTACTTCTGTCCCATGCACATCCATGAGTTCATACTAAGAAACATTTCATAGTTGTTAATTTGGAAGTATTTCAAGTATTATCCATAATAGTGGTTATACAGTACAAAATTACAATAATCTGAAACCACCCAAACCAGACTAGTGATTTTGAGTATTGCAGTATAAGATCTGCAGCTATTAAACTGTAGCCAAGGACCACTAATAGTCCTTGAGAGCATTATGAAAATAGGAGAGAGAGAACCTGAGCTTTCTTGGAAGTTACCACTGATTTTTGTTGCTTAAATTTTAAAACATTACCTTAAAAACACATTGGTTTGCTTTTTAATGGAAAGGGGGGCTGCATTAGAAACCTCCGGAAAGGGAATAATGGTGTCAGTCAACACTGGATTATAGAACAGGAGATCTGGTGATGAGCCCTTTTAAATATCCTCTCACCTAAAAACAATTACAAGGATAAGGACAAAAAACAAACTAATAAAGAGCCATAAACCCTCTCTATAACCAACATAACAGGGAAGATTCTAGTCCAGTGTGCTCTTTGCACCTGTGCAAAGTGAGAAGGGGTGGAGGATGTGTCTCTGTGTTTGTTTGTCCTACACAAGCTGAGAGACCCCTTTTCCTGCAATTGGCAGCAGGCTTCATCTACCCACTCCAGGCTCCAGCCTTCCTTGCTTTTGCTTCACTCTGCATTACAATTTTCAGCAGGAGTTGCCTGCAGGAAATCTGTTTAAAGCACCAGCTGATTGGGATAATCACAGCACTACTGAGAGCATTTGCTCCAAAGGGTTTATGGAGGGAATATAAAATGAAAGTGGATGTGACAGAAGGACATGAAAAACAGGAGCTGAGGATGAATATTTATGATTGCATCAAAGCTGGTTGTGGGGATGTGTCTTCACAATACCTCCAATGTTGCCCACTCTTTTTTGCTAGACATTGAGGTATGGCATAGTTGTGTATTCATAGGGCTCCCCACACATTGTTCTGAACACACATTGCTCTTGAACATATTCTTACTCATTTGTACAAGTAAGAAAGAAGATATGTTTGTAAAAAAGCTCTGTGTGTTGATGCTTTTAATTACCACATGTAGCTGTGCCCAGGAGAAAGTGTTCTACTGTTAACAGTATTTTCTCCTTGTTAGTTAGCCAAGGATGTTCTTTTCCCTGAGTTGGCTCACTTGCTGGTGATCTCTCAGGACCCTTTAAAGGCTACTTGAGCTGCTTCATCATTTTGTGTAATTTTGCTGAGACAGCAGAACAAACCAGGTGCAATGCAGTGTAATACTGTATGTCCAAGCAATCTGGGACTCACCTCACCTGCCCACAAAGTCACTCTGCATAGTTACCATTTCACACTGAAACCTTTCTCAGCATGCAAGTGGCTGACATTGGAGGGAAGTCAACTTATTTCCCCTAATGCCATATATTTGGGGGCTCCTTATGGTCCTGAGTACTGAAAGAAATGTAACGCTGAGGTGCTTAAAAGGGTTTTCTTTCCAGTATACCACAAGTCTATTCCAAAACCAGCCCCGAGCACACACAACAACAACAACAACAACAACAACAACAACAATAATAATAATAATAATAATAATTTTATTTTTATACCTCGCCTGGTGGCGCAGTGGTTAAATGCCTGTACTGCAGCGAGTTCAATACCAGCCAGGGCTGAGGCTCGACTCAGGCCTGCATCCTTCCGAGGTCGCTAAAATGAGTACCCAGCTTGTTGGGGGGCAATCAGCTCACAGTTGTAAACCGCTTAGACATCCTATAGCGTGATATGAAGCGGTATATAAATAAGCTGCTTTGCTTTTTGCTTTTTGCCATGGCAATCAAAGAGACTTACATCTAAATTAAGATGCAACCTATTGAACTGCTGCTGCTGCTGCTGCTGCTGCTGCTGCAATTAGCCACCTTCTCCTATGTTAAACTTGATCCATTTTTGAGTTCTAGGTTTGAACCATTTGAGTGCCTCATTCTCTGGTATATTAGAAATTTGGGGACTGAAGGGAAATTCCATGCAGGTGGTAGAATTTGTATTTGTATTTGAAGGGGCAACACCAACACAACCCCCATAGGTGGCATGCAAATCTCCCTAAACAACTAGTCCCTGGCATGCAAGTCTGTCTAAACAACTAACCATTTAGTTCTTATACTACATATGAGAAGTAGGCAATGTTTACTCAAGGATCAGATGAAGGGACACCTTAAACCACTATTACACTTCATGAATGATGTCATTTGTGTTGTCAAATCAGTGACCTCCCCAATGGATTTTTCATTTCTGGGAACAAGAAAAAGTCACTTGGTGTGAGGGTGGGAGAATAAGGTGGATGCTGCAAAATCTCAAAACCACATGTACTTGCTTGCAACTTGAGATGAGTGAACAGGTGCATTGTCAGCTAGGAGACGAATGCCTCTGGAGAGCATATCGTGGTGTTTCTTTTTCAGAGTATCTTGCAACTTTTCCCGAAATTGCTGTAGTATGTGCCAGTAATGGTTTGTCCATTTTCAAGGTAATCTGTGAAAATGACTCCACAACAGTCCCAAAAAGCTGAGAGCATAACCTTCCCTGCTGACATTTACACCTTTGCCTTTTAGCGTGATTGCACGACTATGCTGGCAGTATGCCATGTTTCCACTCCATGCTCATGGTTTTGGTTTCTGAATCATACTGATAGATCCAAGATTCTATCAATACAGTTAGATCCATGGTTACCAAATGATGACCAAAAAAATCCTCTTCATCCTGTTCCAACAGCATCAACATGTCTTGAAAGGTCACAGTGTGTTTGTTTCTGGAAAGGGGTTAGCAAATGTGGAACCCAGTGTGCAGACACCATAGACATTGCAGTTTGCCATGAATAATTTTCCACACACTACCATAACTGAGACCAGTTTCATTCATGATCATTTGGATGGTTGCTGGCCTGTCTTCCAGGACTAAACACTCTACTTTCTTCATTGTGGCCACATTGTCCGTCAATGATGGTCTTTGAGGTCTTGGCTCATCTGTGAGGGACATGTGAC
>CM034706.1:129080054-129092690 GCA_020142125.1 Phrynosoma platyrhinos | reverse complement strand
TGGCCTGGAGAGCCTTCTCCTCCTCCTTCCCCTGTCCTGGCCAAAAGAGGTTGGGATGAGTTCAGCTTTTAGAAATTCCTTTCAGGTTTAGATTTTGAAATTGCTGGGTTTGCTTTGGTTTCTTTTAGTGTCTTCTATAGGGGGAATCTCTTTTCCTGTAGCTTCCATTCATTGTCTTATTCTCTGGAGAAATGGAAATAAGCTTGCTCCATCCTCAAGTGAAGTGTGTATGAGAGTGACTGCAGAAGTTCTGTTATTGATCTTGCAGATCACATTTCTTGATTCTAAGTAAATGGGGAATAGAGGATGCAGCTTTTTAACAGTGTAGACAAAATGTTCTTTATCTTCTCACAGGCATTCAAAATATTTCTAATTAAGAATTCTCCATCCTTGGTACACTGAGTGATCTTGATATCCACTCATTGATAAAAATTCAGTGTCCTTTGGATGGAACAAACACCTGGCTCCTTATATGCCTTTTCCAATTCAGGCAAACAACCCATGGTGTTTGAAGGATAATTGAACGCATCCATGTTGGTGAGAGTGAAAAGAGAGATGTAGAACAATGACAACACTTAATTGCACCAATTGTTAGATTGCATGCTTTAGCACACCCTTCCCAACCTAGTAGTTTCCAGATGTGTTGCATTTATAAACCTCATTATATCCAGATATCAATCAAATTATGGAACTTGTAGTCCACAGTGTGTGGAAAGTGCCAGGTTAGGAAAATAATTTAAAAATTACAAAAAGAGCATGTTAGAAGGCACCACTACCTAAATGTTCGACTATAGGGCAATGGTAACAATCAAACATTCTCTGTAAATTTATTTTAAAACTAATGATTTAACAAATGGATTAATTAACAATTAATACATATAACTGCTGTCTCACTATTAACAACAATGAATTAAGTTTCCTCTTCCCAACTACCAGTGTTAATGAATTAATTTCTTACCTTTTTCTCTACATGCTTGCACTATACCCAAAGAATAAGAGACTAGGGCTTGCCTCTGACTAATTCCCAATGGAATAACTACCTTTTAATATATATGTCTCTATAGCTCTGGGATTTATATTAGATACATTTTAAAAATGATTACTGTAGACTACATATCTAAAAGACTAAGCAGTAAGGGCCTCAAAAGATGGGCCCTTGGGCTGTCCTGGAAGCAGGGATGGGGAGAGCTGTACACCAGCCGCTTCAACCCCTCTCTGAAGACATCCTGATGCCATGCACCATTTGCCGTGCACCGGCTCTGGGATCCCTTTTTGCCGGCTCTGAAAGGAGAGGCATTTTGTCACTCCTTTCCAAGGGAGCAAAAAGGAGGATCAGGGCCAAGGCATCTGGCAGCCTCATCATCGATCCTCTGCTTCCCCCATAAGATTTCCTCACTGACCAGGATTTGAACATGGGTATCACACAATCAGGCTTAAATAACCTAAATAACCACACAACCAGGCTTAAATAACCTAAATAAATAAACCTTAAATAACCCCCCTAAGATTTCCTCACTGACCAGGATTTGAACATGGGTATCACACAATCAGGCTTAAATAACCTAACACAATCAGGCTTAAATAACCTAAAGGATCTTGGAAGCTAAGCAGGGTCAGCCCTGGTTAGTATTTGAATGGGAGACTGCCAATGAATACCAGCTGCTCTAGGCCAAGGAATTGACAAAACTACTTCTGAATTTCCCTTGTTAAGAAAACCCTATGAAACCCTTGGGATCACCTGTAAGTTGACAATTGACTTGAAGGCACATACACACACACACAAAACATTCCCAGATTTGAAACACACCAACATGTATATGATTTAGAATAATAGTATGCATTTCCCACTCCAATACAACTCACACTGCCTCTCTTACAACAAGGCCAATGAGACCTAATCACTCATCCAATGCCTACATATGTGTGGAAGGTTGCCATCACCCAGGAACCAGAATCAGTGCTTTGTTACTGGTTAGCCAACAGCATAACCCTTTGTGGAATCTCAAAATCACTTGCCTGGCTAATATACTGGGTGGAGTTGCCTGATTTGAAGAGCCTGTGCATTTCTGTGTCTGGCAGTCTAATACTCTGAGGAACATGGAATAGCATAAATGGAAATGGGAAAATAAGGGGAAGCTGCTCATATCTGAGCTGAGCTTTGCAGATATCATTCCCCAAGATACCTGGCTTTGTTGCTTGGACCATAGTCACAATCTCTAAAAAGCAGCAAGAGGAACACCCATGAGGCAGATCTACCCTGGGGGTGCTCAGGTGTAAATGGATGTTGCTGGAAGCAGAAACCCCTGATAATAAACATAAATCCACAGGAGCAACTCTGCCAGGGAAAAGCACTCGAGTTCCACAGTAAGAGGCAGTGATTGTTAATTACACCACTGATGCAAGCACCTTCCTTTCCATTTCAGCCTGACAGCTGGCTTCTTCTATGAAGCCGGATGTGAGTGCATTTTTTTCCTGCAGATCTGAGAACAACTGTGCTAATAAAAGTGGAAGCATCCTTCACACCAGAGAATGAAAAATTAATTTTGCTCCTCTCTTGGCTCCCCTACCCCTCCTTTCCCAGAATATTTTTTTCACAGGCTCCTCTCTGCTTCCCCCTTGGGGATATTTCCATCTGATTACAACCACTTTAAACGAGCACTAGCCTCTTCGACTTTATATTGCAAGTTTCCATCATACACGCTCTTTCTCCCTCCCTGCTCTCTGCGCAGCCTGCATGGCCCCCCTTCTGCCTCCCAGGAGAGGAATTTGATACTTCTCGCACTAAAGAGATTGAGTTAGAATTGCGTTTGATGCCAGTGCTTCTCATGCAGTGATGGTTCAGGCTTCATTTCCACTTATTACTGCAAAAACCTGATGAGGAACCATCCCTCTTGGCCAAGTTGCCAAGGCACTTAAAACAACAAAGTGAAATTTAGCATGGAGATGACAGCTGCAAAGATGGGGTGGGGGAGGAGGGAGAGCTTGTCAAAATGTGATAACATCTCCCTTGCTATATATCTGTTTTGTTCCACTTTAAGCAGATGTCAGCAAGGCAAGGAAATGTGGCATGTTTTGCAGGTACTGCACCATTACAGTGTGCTGTTGTCCTACTTGGAGGAATCAAACTATTTGTGACTCCTGCCATTGCAAATGCAAAGTATCAGATCAATGACTGCTTTCGGGGAATCGGGTATTGCAGCGTTTGTGTAAAATGCAGTGAATTGGCTCATCACTCAGTTAGTCTGCTGGTTAGCCTCTTAGTTTCACAGGGTATGCAGTTAAAGAGTGACAACCTGGGAATGGAGTGAAGCACACATACTAATTTGGGGTGGATGTGGGGGTTGTAAATCCTCTCTGCATGAAGAGCTGGGATTGGCAAAGCAAACTGCTCTCAGGATTGGGGGCAGGATATTTATATCATTATTGGAGTGTTCTGGTCAGTTGTGGTGGGAACACCCAGTGGGCAGTGGAGTTGAATTCACCTAAAGCAGCAAAGCTTTGAATTTCCCTAAGAAAAGAATCCTTAGGGGAAAGATCTATTCATTACAGAAACCTTCTTCATACAACCAGAAAGGAGACTATACACATGGACATCACCAGATGGTCAATAAAAAAAATCAGATAGACTATTGGAAACAAAAGATGGAAAAATCCTATTCTTGTGGCCAAAACTAAACCAGCTGCTGACTTTAGCAAACCATGAACTATCTATATCAAAGATCAGAGCAAAGTTGAAGAAGAACACAAAATCAGTCATTATATTAAAACACAATCTGACAAACATCTCAAAAGAAATTACAGACAATGTGAGAAATAGATTTACTTTATTAATCATAATCGACCAGGAACCAGAAGAGGGTAAGAAGACAGGAAGGAAGAATGCAGAAAGACACTATCTATGGCCAAAAAGAGAGAGAAGAAACAATGGAGAACAGAAGAAATGCTTCAAGCAGTAAAAGAAAGATGGGAAGCAAAAGAGAAGGAAGATAGGAACAGAACCAAAACCATGAACACAACTGTTCAACAACTACTGTGCAAAGATGAATAGAATTACTATAATAATCAATGCAGAGAAGTAAAACACAACAAAAGAGGAAGAACAAAAAACCTCTTCCACAAGATCCAAGAACTCAAAGGGAAATTCAAACCAAGGGTGAGGATGTTCTAAGATCAGAAGAGGAACATACCACACAAACAAGATGAAATTTTAAAAAATCAATTGAAGCAATACACAGGAGAACTATATAAAAGAGGCAAAAAAAGACACATGGTATTAAGAATCATACAAAGATGAACCTCATATTTTAGAAAACAAGGTGGAAGTTGCACTCAGATAAATTGGGAAGAATAAATCACCAGGAACAGATGATATTCCACTTGAACTGCTACAGTGCACACAGACAGAAGCAACTCTAGTGTTAACTAAAATATGCCAACAATATGGAAAACAAAACAGTGGCCAACTGTTCAATCAATATACATCCCAGTACATTAAAAAAAGGAGGCACAAAAGACTGCAGTAATGGGGGAGGGTGGGGTTTGGGGTTTTTTAACCTGTACTTGATGTAATTTTAACTGTTGTAAGCCACCCCGATTGTTTTTAATAGAGGGGTGGGGTATAAATCAAAATTATTATCATTATCATTATTATTGGAACACAGCATTAATTTCCCATGCAAGCAAAATTATGCTCAAAATTCTTAAAAGTAGACTCCAATCCTATATGGAGAGACAAATCCTTGAGGTTCAAGTGGGGTTCTGGAAAGGAAGAGGCACACAGTGCAAACATACAATGGATAATGGAACACACCAAAGAATTCCAGAAGAAAATCTGCTTCTGCTTTTTAGACTATAGCAAAGCATTTGACTGCATAGATCACAAATAGCATTAGCAATAGCAATAGCATTTACATTTCTATACTGCCTATCAGTGAACTCAGCACTCTCTAAGTGGTTTACAATCTGTAAGCTAATTGCCCCCAAAAGCTGGGTACTCATTTTACCAACCTACAAAAGGCTGGAAGGCAAAGGGGGGGATGCAGATGGGTGGCCATGGGCCTCCCTGAGAAGCAGAGAATTGGGTCTGAGGCTGTCCCATGCCTTGGCCCAATCTTCCCTTCTGTCAGCTCAGAAAGGAGTGCTAAAATGCTGGTCCTTTAGGAGCTGGCAGAAGGGGTGCATCAAGAGCTGCCACATGGCTCTTCTGTGTCTCTTCCGGTGCAGCGTGTGCGCTCTGATGACATCCTTGGGAAGGGGTTGAGGTGGCCACCATGCCTCCAAGACAGCGCTTTGTACCATCTGCATCCCCCCAGTACTACCATTTAACCACTGTGCCACCAGGGCTCCTTAATTGTCCTCTTTTAATTTTAAGAGAATGTTCTTAAAGATATAGGAGTACCACTACATTTGATAGCTCTGATGAGGAAACAAAATAGTTCTCAATTGGCAATGGGGTCAATCAAGGCTACATTATAGCGTCTTATCTGTTCAACATATATATGAAGAAATAGAGAGAGAGCAGGTTTAGACATCAAAGGAGGAGGAAAAGATAGGAAGAAGGAACATCAACTATCTAAGATATGGAGATGATGCCATACTACTAGTGGAAATCATCATAAACTTGGAAAATTAGGAAGGAAAGTTTAAAAAAGGAAGCGCAAAGGCAGGTTGAATGCTGGACATAAAGAAAACAAAAATAATGACCATGGAGGATTGACATAAGTTCAACCTACATAATAAGGGAAACCAAATAGACAAACATTTCCCTTACCTTGTATCAAACATTGATCAAAATGGAGACCTCAGTTAAGAAATCAGAAAACTAGAAATGAGATGGGCAGCCATGAAAGAACTAGACAAAACCTTAAAATGTAAAGATATATAATTGAACATTAAAGTTAGAATCATCAAAGCCACTGTATTCCCCATTACCATGCATGGATGTGAAAGGTGGACAGTGAAGAATGTGGATAGGAAGAAAATCAACACATTTGAGATGTGATGCTGAAGAAGAGTGCTGATGATACTATGGATGGTCAAAAAGACAAACAAATGGGTCCTAGAACATATCAAAGCTGAACTCTCCCTGGAAGCCAAGATTATCAAATTGAGGCTGTGGTACTTTAGTCACGTCATGAGAAGGCATGACTAGTTAGAAAAGACAACAATGTAAGGAAAGATACAAGGCAGTAGAGGAGGGCCTCATGCCAGATGGCTAGACTCAGTCAAGGAGGACACAGGTCTGAACTTGCAGGACCTGAACAGAGATGTTGATTCTTGGAGATGTCTCATTCATAGGGTTGTTATGGGTCAAGGCCTACCGAAGGCAGTTAACAACAACAAAGGAAAGAATGATGGTCATATGGGGAAAATACTGAGGAATTAACTTACAAGGAAAAGAGAGGTGGAAGCTTCCCTGGCTGTGGTGGCCTTGGTTGTTAAGGGCATGATTATAAATCAGTATTTATAATGGGACACTTTAAATTGTGCAAAAAGGAGAGGGACTTCTTTATTCCATGCCTTCTCCCTAAAACAACGATCTCTAGCCAGAGTGTTCACTACCTTCCTCCAAAGATAAGTCATCTGGCACCCTTTCGATGTTCCATCATTCCTGTGCTGTAAGGCCTTATGAGAGTTGTAGTCCAGGGCATCTAGAAAACACCAGGTTAGCTCCCACAGTCACAGAAACCTGGGAGGAGTGGAATACTCAAATTGGGCTGATGGGTCTTGCATGCAACTTTTCATGCAATTGGTGCCACTACACTACATGGTACCACTCCTTGGCCATCTTAGCTGCCTGTTGCCTTCTCAGTTCCTAAGTGAGGGACTAGTGAAGGGACTAGTCCTGATCATGTCTCAGGGCAATGACTGATTTGGTTCTTTGGGTCATCATTTGCAAACTCCACATTCAGCTGAAGTTAAATGCTGGAAATGGGCATACATTCATTATAAGACAGGACTAAATCAAGTAAGCACTAGGATAATGGATTTGCTACACAGCAAGCCCAAACATATTGCATGGCCAGATCAGGACAGACTTCAGCCTGGCTGGAAACAGTTAATGTTGGCCAAGGCTTGCCACTGAGGTGATTTGATGCAGCAAAGTGGGACAGGCTGGCCTGCAGCCATGTGGTTCTCACTTGTGGCTGAGTCCATTGAATCTGACAAGCAAGCTAAGCAGAGGCTACTGTATCAATTCCTGCAAGAGAGGCATCCAAAAAACAAGCAAATAAAAAAAAAAACAACAGGCTGTTCTAAGAGCTCTGGGACTGGATGGTAACTATATCTTCAGTCTGCTATGTAGTAAAAATGACTCCCGAGATCCATAGGGAAGGGGTTCAGCGAGTGCTCTTCCCTTCTGATGAGTCAAGCCCAAACCTAGTACTGTGCAACATGGTATACTGTATACTAGGAAAAGCGTGCACTCTGATATCTAAAGGTGCCATGTCATGATACCTCTGAATCCTGAATGTCATTCTGTGCTGAAGGAATGGGAGTGACAGCTGATGATGGTGGCAATTATTGCAATAATAAGCTCACTAAAGCAAGAAAATGTGGCCACTTGAAATGGAAGAGGGAATTTTTTTCCATGTCACCTGACTCCCATCTTATGGGAGCAGCATTCACCATCATCTTTTGGAGTGGGGGTGGATGGGCCATGCTAGTTCACAGCATTAATATGGTTCTTCCTGTAGGGTAAAAATCCACCTGATATTTACATTTTTATCTTTAAAGAAGCATACGGGATCCTCCCTCCCACTTTATCTTCACAAAAATATATGAAGTAAAACAAGAACTTAAAGGAATGAAATGACTATTGTAGGTGAACAAAGAAACTCATGTCTCCTTACATGAGTCCAACATTTTATGCAGAATGCCATGCTGGCCCTATGGTATCCACCAATGATGGGAAATGGAAAGTGGAGGACAGGGTGTGTGGTAACTGTGTGGCTCTCATAATGCATGATAGGGACCTGTCTCCAATATTTGTGAAGGAGTTACTGTTAAGCAGTAATTCAATATCCCATTTGAGACTCAGAATATAACATTCTGGAGCAAGAAGATGAAAGAACAACAGAAAGAAAATCAGCACCCATAGTCCAAGGAAATTTCAAAATTAAAACTAAAAGAGAGGTTTTGAAAATTCATATGCAGTGTTCCCTATCTAAATTTCTTCCTCATGTGCCTAAAGTTAAAAGAAACTCTTTCTGACCTCTCCACTGTACTAGAGCTGGGCAGTTGCCAGGGTTCAGGAGGCTATGGGCCTCGGCAGACGACTAATAAAGTCGTCTCCGAGGCAGGGAAGAGGAGGGGCAGCCGCACGAGCAGTGCCCCTTCCTCCTCCTGAAGTTGCCCTCAGAGCTGCCGGCCCTCCGCACAGCCGGCGCTCCCAGGGCAACCTCCCGCCACAGCATCCTCACACGCTGCGGCAGAAAAGCCAGAGAAAGTGTGCCCTACGAGTTTAGGACACACTTTCCCTGTCTTCTGAAAGGAGCGCTATTTTTGCGCTCCTTTCAGAGGTGCCGACGGTGCGCCTCGGTGCGGCTGCCGCGGTCCTGCGGCGCACCATCCCAGGGCGTCCTGGATGCCCTTGTCTGCTTAGGGGGGTACATCGCCACTCTACTCCCAACCTGAAGCCACACACACATCTGAAGCCCTAGTGGGAATGCAAATGTGGGAGGGAGATCAGAAGAGAGGAGCCTTGGTTTTTCTTCATTTTTCTCCCTTATTTCTTTCTGAAACCTTTTTTTTTTTTTTTTGTAAACTGGAAAAAAATCAATTATGGAATACCTTCTTTTATTATACAACCAGGGATAGTCATGTTGGTCATATATCAAATCCAATAAAAAATCAAATATTTTATTCAAGATTCTAAAAGAAGATCCAATAACATCAAACAGTGATACACCTTTATCGTGCCAACCAAAATGCGCAATATGCATGTTGCAAGCTTTCAAAGCTCCACTGGCTCCTTTGTCAGGTTAGGTGTTAGAAACCATACAGGAGGAAAAAAAACTGATGTAGTAAGTCATAGGCCTGCATTTTGCTATTTTTGATCTTAGTTCAGATGGTATGGAGGGATATCTTTTGTAGGCTGGCACCTCCTCTTTCTGGCCATGTGGCTAATGGGAGATTCTCAAAGTCCAGGACATTTAACATTCATTTGCAACACAAAAAGATACAAAAAGAACACAAAGTGATGGATGTTAAAACATCTTCAGTTTTTTTCTCCTGTATGGCTTTTAACACCTTCCCTGATGAAGAAGCCAGTGAAGCTTTGAAAGCTTCCAACATGTATATTGTGCATTTTGATTGGACAAATAAAAGTATCACTGTTTGGTGGATTTTTGATGTTATTGGATCTTCTTTTAGAATCTTGAATAAAATATTTAAGACAAGATGTCCATGTATTTAATCCCGACATTATTCCTAAAAACTGTGTAGCAAGCCTTTTATCTAACATGAGGGATGCAGCTGCATTGCAGAAATAATCCGAGTTGACATCACTTTAACTGTCATGGGTCAGTACTATAGAATGTTGGGAATTGTGGTTTGTTGTGGCACAAGAGCTCTCTGATGGAGGAGGCTAAATGTCTCACTAAACTATAATTCCCAGAATTCCATAGCATTGAGCCAGGGCAGTTAAAATGGCATCGGACTGGATTATTTCTGTGGTGTGGATGCATCCCAGGTAAAATTTTGGAGATTATAGCATTGCTTTTAAAGCACCTTATCCGCGGCTTTAAAAGAAATGTGATAATCTCCTATTTAAATACTGTGTGCCACTTTGGATCTTGTCAGGAGAAAGGTGGGGTATAAAACAAACAAACACACATCTCACACCATTGTAATTCATCACCTTGATTTTCTTTTTTCAGTTTTTTTTTTATGGGGATGAGTGTTTTATATCTACTTGGCATTCAGGGGGATGAGAGGACAAAAATGATTTTGTTTCACTACTGCTGAGGATTTCTATAGTTTTCATGGTTTTCTTCCTGTTCGTCATAAAGTGGCAAAATCCTATTAGTTTTGGTGTTCCTTACAATTCAGGATCTTGCAGTTTCATTTGTAAAATAAATGAATTAAAAGTTTATTAAAAAGTAAATTCATTTGTATTTTTTTCCTGAATGAACTGCACTTTTAATATATCACAATATTTTTTTGCCTAATAATGCATTTTATGTTCCTAAAGTAACAAACGGTCTGTCCAAACTATTGTAGAAAAAAAAAGTAAAATCTCTAAATTACCACTTTGGACTCCCTTAACAAAAAAGCACTTTCAATTTACTGGGACTCTCCATTCAGTAGGCAGGGGATGAAAGCTCAATTAAGTTAGGTAGGCAATTTGGCCAATAAACATTTAGATTTCATAAGGCCATGGACACTTGGCCAATCATGCATCTCTTCTGTGTCTTTTCTCACTATTGGCTTTGGAGACCTGGATGGGGCATGCCTTCTTGTTTTAAAGGTAGTGTTCCAAAAATCTTACTGTTTTAGAATAAAGATCCTATGCCCCACCACCACCACCACCACCATCCAGCAAAAAGAACGAGGTATGCCCTTTCATTACTACTACAGTTTACCCTCCGCATCTGTAGCTTTGAATTTTTGGATTTGATTATTTGTGGTTTTGATTAATATCTTCTCTCTAGGAATCTCTAACTCTGCCAGAAGTTGACCATAGTGTTGTGCTGGAGAACCTAGAGGTTCCTATAGAAAACACTTCTCCAGGCATTTGTAGGTTCTCCAGCATGATTCTTTGGTCAACCTCTGGCAGATGTTCACCATAGAATTGCACTGGATGACCTGGAGATTCCTAGAGAGATGTTCTTAGGTTTAAAAAAAATGTTGTTGTTGGCTTGTTTGTTTGTTTGTTTGTTTGTTGCAGTTTTTCCACATTCACAGGGGTCTTTCACCCCTAACTCCAGTGGATGTGGAAGGACCACTGTAGACTACCATAGATCCAAAAGGGGAGAGGGTTGTTGCAATATATCCTGGAATAAAATCAACCTAGGTTGTAGGCAAAAATAAAATATTTCTGTTTGCACTAGAAATTGCCTCTGTATGTTCCATGAAACAGACAATATCAGCTAGTAGTTGATTTAATGAGAATTTTAGCAACAGAGCAACAAACAGGAACATTTCCTTCATCTGTCCATCCCATCCCCCCCGAGTGTTTATTTTAAAAAAATATTTAAAAATTCCATTTTTTCAGGCAATTTTTTTTTGGTGGCTTCAACATTTCTACAATTTTACATTTCAAGGCACCACCAAAATTTTACAGCATGGCAGTGAGGAAAAATGCAGGTTTTGCCTTTACAGCCAGCCCTCTGCATCCACGGCTTGAAAATATTTTTTAAGCATAAATTCAAAATAGCAAACTTTGATTTTCCCATTTTACACAAGGGACAGCATTTTGCTATGCCATTGTATTTAATGGGATGTCGACATCCACAAATTTTGGTATCCATGAGGGTCCTGGAACCAAACCCCATGGATAACAAGGGCCCACTGTATTTTTAATATAGAAGGATCTTATTTTAAAACAAACATGGTGGTTTTTAGCCCATATTGTAGTGCTGAATGTTGGCAGTGGGGTGGTAATATCAGCAGAGGCAACTAGAGGATCCCCCCAGAAACTATTGGGGGCATATGCAGCCTATGCTTTACATGGTTCACATCCCTGGTATAAACTGTAAGACAGTCAAGCATTAACCAACAACAACCCCATTTCACAGATGAAAACCAGGACAGGTGTGTTCAAGCAACATCAGAGTGTGGTCAAGATGGCAAAAGTTATTAATGAAGAATGGACAAACAAGGAGAGGCTTTTGCCTGAACGTACTGGGAAGGCAGGATTCCACCCCCTTCTCTCTTCTGCTCCCTTGTTAAGTTAACTGAGTGCAAACTACTTTTGCATTTTGAAATCAATTTGCCACAATGGAAGTTAACTGAGAACAAAGGGGGAAATGGGAAGAAGCAAAAGAAACTGGGACATTTTAAAAAGTGCAAAAAAAGTGGAAAGACAGAGGATTAATCAGAGTTGTCCCTCCCAAGTGAGGATAATTGGAGGGTATGCTCAAGCAGGACATTCCATTTACCCACCCTGTACCCATTTTCCTTTTCCGTCTGACTTGCAACAATCCATAGCTATTGAGTAAGCTCAGTCCTCCCTATGGACGGGGAGGGGGGGGAGTGTCTCCTCTTTAAGTGTTGTTTAATTTGTTTATTTAACATTTTTATACTTCTGCAAATCCAAGGGTTCACCTGTTGCTTTTCAATGGCTCTCTTTTGGCTCCAATTTTATATTCACCACCTGAGTCCACTTTTGGAGGGGCTTATCCTTCTGGCAGAAGCACCTGACACTGAAAGCCAAAGGAAATGTGATGTTAATTGCATGAATGCCCTGCAAACCCACTCCTGTCTGAAGGGCATGCATGAGGTTTCAGTCCTACTCAAACTCACAGCAAAATGCACAGTTTCTCTTTCTTTTACACGAGCCAGATTGCAAACATTTTGACAGCTTTCATTCCTAGAACATTTCATGAATCTATTCCATGATCTTGCTCCACCAGCTACAGACAAACTAGCAGTTACCGTATTTTTCGGCATATAAGACGCTCCGGCATATAAGAC
>CM034706.1:129030771-129046411 GCA_020142125.1 Phrynosoma platyrhinos | reverse complement strand
CGTGTCCTCCACTGCTCTGCTTAAATCCTGCAAACCCATACCCATGACGTCCTTAATAGAGTCCATCCATCTGCCATGTGGCCTTCGTCTCTTCCTACTTCCCTCCACCTTTCCCAGCATTATTGTCTTTTCTAATGAATCTTCTCTTCTCATGATGTGTCCGAAGTACGAGTTTATCACACAGGGGAAATCCCATCCAGAAATGGGATTTAGAAGGTGGGGGAAACCTGCAAAAGTGGGCAAATTTTCACACACATTGCTGTTAAAATGGGGTGAACCCGAATGGAAAGTAGTCAGAAACTGTTTCTTTTTACTTTCGGGATTTTCCAAAAGTAAAAAGAAGCAGTTTCTGACTACTTTCTGTTCGGGTTAACTCCATTTTAACAGTGACGTCATCTGAAAATCTGCCCACTTTTGCGGGGATTTTTCAATTTAAAACCCCGTTTCTGCACAGGATTTCCCCCATGTGATAAACTTTAGTTTGGTCATCTTGGCTTCCAGGGAGGTTTCTGGCTTGATCTTCTCTAGGACCCATTTGGTTGTCTTTTTGGCTGTCCACGGGATCATCAACACTCTTCTCCAGCACCACATCTCAAAGGAGTTGATTTTCTTCCTATCATCTTTCTTAACTGTCCATCTCTCACATCCATACATGATAATAGGGAATACTTGTATGATTCTAACTTTTGTGCTGAGTTGTATATCTTTGTGTTTTAGAATCTTTTCTAGTTCTTTCATAGCCACCCTCCCTATTCTTAATCTTCTTCTGATTTCCTGACTTCATACAAGTTAACAAATAAAGTAACAGAATGCAGTTACCCCTTTTCCAATAGGGAACCATTCTGTTTCTCCAAATTCTGTTCTAACTATAGCCTCTTTTCCTAAGTACACATTCCTCATCAGGACTATCAAATGTAATGGCACTTGTATTTCTTTAAGAGTATTCCATAGCTTTTTGTGATATATGCAGTCAAGTTGTTTACTATAGTCTTTAAATCACATGCTATACGGTCTATAAAGCACATGCACTAGGTGAGAAAAATTGCTAATAGTGTGGTTTATCAGCAGTGGAACTCTATCTTTGCCAATTAGAAGAGCAATTCTGGAAACAAGTTGAACTGTATTGCTCATAAAATGGAGGTGGGAATTTCTCAGGCTAGCTGACGTGGGGGACTGGCAATTATTTTTCCCCAGTCTGCCAGGGACTGGCACAAAATTCATGCCCATTGAGTATAATTGTTTCTTTCCTTTCTGGAAATGTGCCAGGAAGTACAGCCAATGGTGCAAAGACCAGTATCAGTCCAGGGACCACCACTTTGAGTGGCACTGATGTAGGTAAAATGCTAAGAAATATTATTTTCTTGTTCCCCCTCTGTGCCTTATCTGGCTTTGTGGTGTAGCTCATACCTATTGTGGATGAGATGGAAGGTATGGCAGCCAATAATGGGCAGAGCCAGAGCCAAACATCATAATAATAATAATAATAATAATAATAATAATAATAATAATATTTTTTATTTATAACCCACCCCTCTGCGTGGCAATCAGAGCGGGGCACAACAGGTTTAAAAACAGAACATTGGCATTCATCTGTATATACACAGAGGAGTTCATACTGAAATGCATGCACAAATAGGCAGGCATATACATTTAGTCACACAGAGGTAAGCAGCCATATACTGTATACACAAGCAGGTAAGCATTCTTTGTCACATACACCCACACAGAGCCATTAACTGAGAGGAAGACAATCTCACACTCTTTCTGAAAAGATACATTGCTGAAAAGTTCTGGAGAATGGTGTGATGCTTTCTTTTTTTGAAGCTACATGCTTAAGTGTTCCTTTATAGTTGCTTTCTTGCCTGTCAGCCATGGAATAGGGTTAATAGTAGTGAGAGGGTAGAGCCAGCATGGTGCAGTGGTTTGGGTGTTGGACTACAACTCTGGAGATCAGAGTCCGAATCCCAGCTTGTCCATGGCAATCCACTGGGTCATTGGTGGAAAGGAGGGATGTAAAATGTACATAAATAATCCATGATCTTTGAGGAAAAACTGAAACATTATGAAACCTGGAAATCTTATGTCCTTCTGTGCACATACAGTCAAGTCATGCATGTGTGTAGGGAGAAGTTCTCCTTGTACATGACAACACTGCATTGTGTGCATAAGTCTGAGAATGGTCTAATGTCATACACATGGGGAAAAGGGGAGAAAGGCCTCCCACATTTTAAATACCAAGAGAGAGAAAATACAACAAAGTACTCTGCCTGCTGTCAGAGGCTGTAAGTTTATTTATTTTTATAATAATTTCTCAGCACTGGCACTGTCAATTTCCCTATTAGCTTCATCCCCTACTTGGCACTGCCTGACATTGTAATTTTGGAAAAGAACATGAGACTTGCTTCTTATTTCCTCTTCACAATATTTACACTTCCTTCAAAGTCTCTTTGTCATGTTAACTGCCTCAAGTTGATTTCCACACATGGCTATCCTGTGGATGAGACAGCTCCAAGATCCCCTGTCCTTAGTCTCTCTGTTCAGATCTAGCAGAGCCAGGCTGGAGTCCTTCCAGATTAAGTCTAACCATCAGGCATATGGCCTTCCTCCTCCTACTGCCCCCCCACCTTTCCTGGCATCATTGTATTTTCAAATGATTCCTTTTTCCTCATGATGTGGCCAAAATTTGATAGCCTCAATTTAGATATCTTGGCTCCCAAAGAGAGTTCAGGCTTGATCTGTTCTAGGACTCATTTCTTTGTCTTCTTGGCCACCCACATTATTCTTGGTACTTTTCTCCAGCATCACATCTGAAATGAGTTTATTCTTTTTCTATCAGGTTTTTTCACTGTCCAGCTCTCACACTCATACATAGTGATGGGGAATACAGTGGCTTGGACTATTCTCACTTTAGTGTTAAGAATTATGTCTTTACAGTTTATGATCTTGTCCAGTTCTTTCATAGCTGCCCTTCCCAATCATAGTCTTCTGATTTCTTAACTGCAGTCTCCATTCTGATCAATATTTGAACCAAGGTATGGGAACTCTAACTATTTCAATGGTCTCATTATCTAGGCTGAATTCTTGTAGATCTTCCATAGTCTTTATTTTTAATGTTCAGCAATAATCCAACCTTGGCATTTTCCTCCTTAACCTTTTTCAGTAATTGTTCCATGGCTTTGTTTCTGTTAGTAATATTGTGTCATCTGCATATCTTAAGTTGTTAATGTTCCTTCCTCCTATATTCACTCCTTCTGTCTGTGAGTCTAAGCCTGCTCTGCATACACTATTTTCCGCATACAGGTTGAATAAATAGGGTGATAATATTCAGCCTTGTCTGACATCTTTCCCAATAGAGAACCATTCTGTTTCTCCATATTTAGTTCTGAGGACAGCTTCTTATCCTCAGCACAGGTTACACATCAAAGCAACCATATGTTACGGCACTCCCAAACCACTAAGCACAGACTATAGTTATTTGTGATCTATGCAGTCAAAGGCTTTGTTCTAGTCAATAAAGCACATGCTGATTTTCTTCTGGAATCCCCTGGTGCACTCTGTTATCTAAGGTATGTTTTCACTGTGATCTCAAATGCCTCTCTCCTTCCTGAACCTTGCTTGCTCCACTGGGATTTCTCTCTCCATATATGGTAGGAGTGTTTAATTTGTAAGTTGAACATATCATACATAAAGAAAGCACAATTAAACTTAAGACAAAAACAGTATGAAAGCTAGGGGAATAAATACCAACAACTTAAGGTATACAGATGACACCATATTACTAGCAGAAAATAGCAAAGACTTGGAATAATTACTGGAAAAATCAAAGAAGAAAGTGCAAAGGCAGGTTTACAGCTGAACATTAAGAAAACAAAAATAATGACCACAGATGTTTTACATAACTTTAAAGGAGACGATGAAGACATTGAAATAGTTCAAGATTTGCCATACTTTGGCTCAGTCATTAATCAGAATGAAAACAGCAGTCAAGAAATCAGAAGAAGACTAGGATGTGGAAAGGCAGCTATGAAGGAAATAGACAAGATCCTAAAGTGTAAAGACATATTATTGAAGAATAAAGTTAGGATGATCCATGTCATAGCATTTCCTGTTTCTATGTATGGTTGTGAAAGCTGAAGAGAACAGATAGGAAGAAAATCAATTAATGTGAAATATAGTGCTGAAGAAGAGCTCTACAGATACCATGGATTGATAAAAAGACAAATAAATGGGTCATTGAACAAATCAGACCTGAACTGTCCCTAGAAGCAAAGATGACTAAACTGAGCTATTTACTTTGGCTGTGTCATGAGAAGTTATGACTCACTAGAAAACACAATAATGCTTAGCAAAGTAGAAGGCCCTAGGAAAAGAGTAAGACCATATTCCATATGGATAGACTCAATCAAGTCCGAGCCTTGAGTCTGTTAAGATCTGAGCAGGGTGATGATGAAAGGCTGACTTGGAGGTCTCTCATTCATGGAGTAGCCATAAATTGAAGTTGACTTGATGGCAGTTAATAACAACTAATTAGTTATAATTAATTCATTTTCCCAATAATGGTAGTATAATCACATCACATTATGAATGTAACCTATGGGATAATGTCACTTCTTTTGGAGTGCAACTCTAAATGTTCAGCTTTTTTAGATTTATGACCTTAATAAATCATAAAGAGGCTGGAATATGGCATGCTCCAAGTGCTGGCTTTTACTGTGCCTCCTGCAAGTGCCTCATGTTCTGGTGTTGAGGTAGACAGGTGGGGGGTGTATTCTGTACCACATAACTATTGTTGGTATCTTTTATTTCAGAATAGTGAGCATAGACTGTTTGTCACTGAAGGGGGAGTATAATTTAGTCAATGTTTCTCTCTCAAGATGTCATACAGTCTGACTAGGCTGGGGTGGAGTACCTCTAGCCCATGGGCCAAAATGGGGTCTCCTAGATCTCCCAATCCAGCCTTCTAAGCTGTTTCCTATTCCCTTCTTGGCAGTGCCCCCTGTCTGTCTTACTTCTAGTGACTCGGGTACTAAAATACCCATCCAAATGAAATCTGGAATAGAAAAGAAATTGTTCTGCAATGTCTTGGCCTTCTACTATTTGATCTGCAGATCTCTTTCTTTTGCATTCTTTTCCCCTTTTCTCTGTTGCCCTCTTGCCTTGCTGCCCAGATCTCTACTGGACTCATCATTCCTCTCCTCTGCCCTGCAGGACTCCCAGCTTCTCCTTTGCATAAGCTCCTTCTCATTTATGACCCTCTCTGAGATAACCTTCTTAAGAAAACCCTGTGATAAGTTTGTAAGGGTTGTAATATGTCAGGAATGACTTGAAGGCACACAACAACAACAATGCAGAGCAGTTTAATCATGCAATTCTATGTAAATGTATAGAAGGAAACCCTGGCTGAATTACGTGGGACTGACTTCTGAATAGATGTGCCCAGGTTCACCTACCCCACTGCTATACTGCAGACTCAAGTATCCTAATATTGGAATTTAACCTTCAGGTGGGAAAAGGGCCTCCACTCTTTTAAATATATATAATACATTTTTTTATTAAACACAAATAACACAACAACCACAAATAAAGATAGACAGACAGACAGACAGACAGACAGACAGACAGACAGACAGACAGACAGAGACTATGGATATTATCACATGTTTAAAAAAACCGACTTATCCTTTTGAAGTCTATTACAGGATGCAGTCAGATATTATCACATGGCAAATGCCACCAATGCGCTTCCCGATTGCATCCCACCTAAATCCTGTCTACAAGCTGCACTCAGATGGCTGATTTGCAGAGTCAGGAGCTTCCCGATTTTGCAAATTGGCCAACTGAGTGTGGCTTGTAGCCACGTTTTAGGCAGGATGTAGTTGAGTGGCAGCATCAGAGGCATTTCCCATGCAATAATACCAGTCTGCATACTATAACAGACTTCAGAACAGCAGTGGTAAGTCAGTTGTTTTTTTAAAATGTGATAAACTCCTAAAAAACTCTTACCATACAAAAACCTTAAAAAACAACAATCTGAATATAAAAAACAAACACTGACTTCTTCCCCCACAAACCCATGGTTATATCCCTGTTATTAAACTTCCATTATTTATAATACACAAAGTTTCTACAATATAAGCAACCTCTGTTCATTTTACTAAATCTAAAACCATTAGCTGACCCCAGTAGTATTGCATTTAAGACAGAAACATTTCCCTGCCTTTAAAAAAAAATCAAGGATTTCTCCATTATCAAAGTTTTCAATGTATCCATTTCAGCTTCACCAATCTATTCTCTTGTGTTAGAGTAGCAGCTTCCTTCCACCTCTGAGCATAGATAATTCTTGCTGCTATAATCTTATATTGCAAAGTCCTTCCATAATTCTTCTCCAGAACATCTTCCAACAGTCCCAGAACATCATCCAACAGAAAAGCTCTGGCTTCCACTGAATTTTTGTCTTAAAGATATCTTCCAGCATTTTGTGAATCAAAGTCCAATATTTCTGTGCTTCACTATAAGTCCACCACACATGAGGAAAAAGTTTGAACTTTATTCTTACATTTCCAACAGGCATTTGAATTATTTATAAACACTTCTGATAATCCATCAGGAGATAAGTACCATCTCTAGATTATTTTATAGAAATTTTATCTCAAATCATAACCCAATGTAAATTTCAAATTCTGTTCACATTTTTCCCATTGTTACATTCAAATTGGGAATCCAATATTTTGAGCCTCTACTCCACTCCACTTAGTATGAAGGGATTTGCCACCAT
This sequence comes from Phrynosoma platyrhinos, assembly GCA_020142125.1. Classification (NCBI taxonomy): domain Eukaryota; kingdom Metazoa; phylum Chordata; class Lepidosauria; order Squamata; family Phrynosomatidae; genus Phrynosoma; species Phrynosoma platyrhinos. The sequence continues at coordinate 129,039,636 of CM034706.1, read as the reverse complement.
CCCCACTCTGTACTTCCCTTGCCATTTAAACATTGTTATTTCTCTCTCAATTTACAGCAATGGTCACTTTACTGTTTGTTGTTCTTCATTACAGGTGCAACCTTATAAATCTGCTCAATTCCCCACCCCACACAGTAGCTGCCTAAGTATGAAAATATCTCCCCCCCCCAAAAAAAAATTAAATTTAAAATTGCAGAGCAATTAGGGACAATCTCATCCAGATCAGTGGGTGCAAGCTCTTTACTAGGAAGATCGTGCTTGTCATGACATTTTTAAATATTCTCATATACTTTAGAATGTGCACTTCTGAAGTGTATGTGTGTGTGTGTGTGTTGTAGGGAGATGACCCTATTGCTTGGAATGTCACCAGGCACTATAGGGCCAGTAGTGTTTATTGCTCCTTAACTTGGTTTGGAATTGCCTTTTGAAATCCAGTTTACTAATCTCTCATTTTGCATCTGCAAGCATCACACTCACAGATATGTGATCGCTACCTGTTGGTTGTCAGGGGTTGAGGTTATGGTACAATTCTAATTTGCCTTCTGTTACATGAGCATTTTGATGCATTGTGAGGACATCTTCACATTAAGATGCCATCACTGTAAGGAATGAAAAGGAAGGTGGCAGTGCTGGATTCTGCAAGCATAGCAAGTTTGTAGAGAGAAGGCGGGGTGGTAGTGGAAAAGCTAGGGAGTAATTAATCTTGATTCCTTGAGCAACTAACTCTTCCAAGTTGCTTCCCAGGTAACAAAAGAGAAAAGCAGAAGAGTGGGCAAGTAGATGGATGAGGATGGGGTGGGGGTGGCAGAGCCATTGTTCCATTGAAGGCAGGCAAAGGTAAGCTTGCTGCAGTGGCATTCTGATGATGTCCATTTTATTCCTTCGCAGAGTTGTCAACAATGAAAGCAGACCATGTGTACGGTGAGATATCTTCTGTAAGCCACCAGTGCCAAGTCCTGCTGGAACGGGCAGTGCTGTGCATTCACTTCTTTGTGAAAGCAAAGAGAATGACCACCATACACAGAGCAAATGTGCGCTGGGGGAAAATCTCTTTGTGAGTCCAGACTACAAGACAGGCACAAAGACGAGAAGTAAGAGTATGATAAGCTGGTGCAAATACTTGCTTTTGTGTCCTTCTGCTGGTGTCTTCTGGAACAATTGATTTTGCACAAAACTGAGATAGGGCCAGCTGAGGCTGGCCAAGGATGTTAGGGGAAATTGGCATGTGACATGGTTGATGGGCTCAGTTTTAGGGCCAGGGCCAGGGCCTTCACATCTCTTAGTGCTGGTCTTTCTTCACAGCCTGGATGCTCATCCCTAGTGCAGAGTTCAGGCTGCTGTTATACCTATAGTTCTGGCAATATAATAACCAGTATCAGGAAGAATTTTAAAATTGGGTTTTTTTTAAAGAAAGTATAAGTAGTAAATTGTTAGGACTGGAGTTAATATAGCACAGCATACATCAGTAGAGAAATGTAATGGAACCTGTGTGCAGCATATGAGCACTGTGATGATGACTGTGGGAATCAAGTGCTCCTGTTTCCATCTGTGAACTCTTGCAGGGTACACAATATGCAGTTTGATATTATGCATGATTTCTGTGTTCCTTTTTTCAGGAAGAGGACTGCTATCTCACAAGAGAGAGAGAGAGCCAGGAAAAAGAAGGGAACAGAGGGCCATGTTACTTTCCCTCCAGTAACTTTCTGTTCAACCATCATGTACATGTTAAATAAATGACAGTTATCAAAGTTTATGTAAAGTGAGTTTTTAAAAATATGGCCAGAAAGGGTGCTCATGATTAAGCATGATTTGCTTTTTGAATGAATGATTAAAAGAGATAAAAGGGCTATTATTAATTGTTATGGATTGAATTTGCAGGACCACATCAGAATTCAGGCTTTTTGACTGTTACTCAGAAGCACTAAAAAGAAGGTGTGTGAAGGCTCCATAGATCCTTTTTTTCATGCTTTTTGGGGTAATGTTGTAATCAGTGACATGCATGCATCTTCCCCTGAGGCCATTCATTATCTTAAAAACAGAACAAAAACATAAGAAGAGCCTTCTCTGCTGGTTCAGTCCCAAAGTATCCATCCATGGAGGATCAGTGCATCTAGCCCAGCATCCTGTTTTCCACAGTGGCTACCCATTCCTCTAGGGAAGCACACAATCAGAGGAGGAAAGACAAGCATCCACTTCCACTATTTCTCATCAGTAATTGTCATCCAGAGTGAGACTGCTACTAAATACAGAAAGTCCATTTTGCTTGCTTGGCCAAGAGTTGGAAGGAGCCCTATGGGCCATCATTTCCAACCCGCTGCTCAATGCAGGTTCTCTAAAACATCCCCAGCAAGTAGCTGTTCAGACTCTTTTTGAAGACATTCAGAGAAGGAAATAGGGATTCAGCCTGTGCTGGGTGGGGTTAATACTCCCCCTGAAGACACAGGCTCACAGCTTGGGTGTTCTGGATTCAGCTCTGAACATCAAAGCCCAAGTTTCAGCAGTGGCTAGGAGTACATTTGTACAGTTAAAGCTTGTGCACCAATGGCTATATTAAGTCTCCCCAGAACCAATTAAAAGATGTATAGAGCAACTAAAGGTCCACACAACTCTGATTTGCAAAAACATATATACAGTCTCATCAGTACAATCACATACATTGTCCTCTTGTCCTGTAGCCCTCATTCTACATTATTCCTGAAATCTTTCACAGTTGAAAACATTCAGCTCTACATTATGATTGCTTGATAACCAGAGGCCCAGTGTAGGCAAGTGAGACAGTTTTCCTTGCTGTTAGAAAACTCACCAATTGAACTCTAGTAAATATAATATTTGCTAGGTTTTCACTGTGAAATGGATTTAACATAATGATAAATTGAGCTCTATTTCTTCTACACTCTTTCAATGTTTGTATTTCTCTTTAGTTGACATGAAAAATTATGTGAGAAAAACACATGAAAATAAGAATGGCTTTGCTGGATAAGACTAAGTTAACTTAGAGGCTGTACAGACTAGTACTTTAGGCTGCCCTGGTGGTGGAGTGGGAACATAGTGACCACACACTGGCCAGCCTGACTCTGCCCCAGTGCTGCCATCATACCACTCACCCAACCAGATGGCAGGTGATGAAAGAGTGTGTCTTTGGTGCAGTCTTTAGACACATTGTGCCAAAGAAATGCTAAACAGCCACCACTGCAGTGGCAGGGGCAGCTTTTTGCCACTCTAAAAAGGAGAGGCATTTGGCAGCTCTTTTTAGAGTGGCAAAGCATCAGATTGGGCAGTCCGGCGAGCAGTCTGGGCAGTCTGTTCAACCCCTTAGTCAAGTACTCCTAGGTTGCCAAGATATTTTTTAAAAAATATTTTAAAAAAACATGGTGCAGAGTTACCTAGAAAATCTCCCAAGCCAAACACAAAAACTATTTGGATGTGTCAAAAAAGTCCAAAAAGAAACATGCTTTTAAACATCCAAATTCCATTCCTTCTCATTCCAAACTCCAGATTTCCTGGCTTTTCTAAGGTGAACCTATCACATCTTGGCAGCATTTGTTCAGATTGAGGTTGCCCTTGCCTTCCTCTGAGGCTAAGAGAGTGTGGCTTGTCCAAGTTCATCCAGTGGGTTTCCATGCCTAAGCAGGGATTGAACCCTGGTTTCCTAGTCCAACACTCAAACAGCAACAGCACTCTATCTTTAGCCATTCATATTTCTACAGCATTTACAGCAGCCTGGGCATGACTGATGGCCACTAATCTGCATGAAGCAACAATAACAACAAAAGCCACCTGATCTAAAGCATTTTGAGCTCATTACTAAAATGAAGAAACACCGATCTGGTTCTGCTCCACCAAACAAACAAACAAACAAACGGCAGCAGTGTTGCATAGAAGAACCCTTCCAGGTACATATATATCCACATACCCAGGGCATACAGAGTTTAGGGTGCCCTGGAACCATGAAATCGGCAGGTCAGAGCCAAGGAAGCAACCCTAAACTCAATGGAACAAAGGCAGCGTCTTTGCACTCAGTGAAGAAAAAGGCCAAGATGAATGGTGAGTAATTCTTGATATTGCAGACAGGCATCAAGCTTTTATGTTTGTTTTGGGAGGAAGTTGGAGAGGGGGATATTTGTATAATAGCTGCTCTCTGTATCAAACATCTATGGTGTAATTCAAGCTGTATTGGAATCATTGAATTGGTTTTGCTGTTCTTTCTTTCTTTTTATTTTTTGCTAGAAAGAGAGACACTGGGAGCTTGTCTGCTGAAAGGATACCATTTGTTTTGGAAGAACTTCCCCCTAGATATCTGTTGTGTGGACCATGTATTTATTCAGAAATTAGGCAAGTGCACTCCGGTAGTATATGGGCCCTTTTGATCTATCCTTACTTCATATGTTCCAAGGGTGACCTCTGGCACGGAAAAGTCAGCCACAAAAGTAAATGCCTGGCCAAGCCAATTGAAGTGTCACTTTTTAGGGCCTTGTAAACAGGGGATTTGGCTGTTTCCTGTGCCCTATTTGCATATTTATAGCCTTCACATTCCTCAGTGTCAGTATCACTGTTGCTTCCATGGGATGCTTCTAATTTCTGTATCTCCTTCCAAAGATGTGTGGACCATTCTAAAACACTCCTATATAAGACTGAACCAAAACAACTGAAGGTGAAGCCTGGGCAGACACACAACAGGCAGTGGGGAATGGAGCATTGCTGAGTCTCTCACGATGCCATGGCACTACTGTATGTCTCCCAAAAGACAGGATGAGCAAACTGTGCTCAAAGAAAAGAGCAACATCACCCCCACTTTTCAGAACAGTTAGAACCATCCCCTCCCCTGTGTATGGGTCCCCTCCCCTGTGTAGGCCAAAGACTCAATCACTAAGCAAAGGAGAAGAAACCGTGAGTGACAAGCCATCAGGCTGAATGATGGATGCCAAGGGCCAGAAGGGAATCCACTTAGAATTGATTTTAATCACTTGGAAAAGGCAGTGCTGGTAGGAGCTGTCCAGCCCCCTTTTGGCCCATGCTCATTTGGGGAGATGTCAGGCTCCATTGTAGAGGTACGCTCTGACTGTTCCCTCCAGAAAGGCCTTAATGAGCCCCTTATCCAGCTGCCCTGATGGTAATGAGCCCTGATTAAGTATGTGCCTCTTCCCTCCTCCTCTCCATTTAGGCTGTACATACATACCTACACTGCTAGGTGAGCATTCTCTGCCCGTGCCACTGTAGTCCCATCCCTGCTCTCTGTTTTCAATGCACACAGATGCTGTCTTGATGCTCTGGCACGACTTCAAAACCATACACTCTCTGGCCATTCTAACATCTCCCTTCCTATCTGCCTCCTATTATCTGCATACTTTATGACAGCAAGCCTTCTTTGCAGGAAAGCTTAATAATGTATTTATTGGGAACAGTTTTGTCATGTTATTTTTAGTAAGTGAATCGTGAAAGGCTAGGTTAGGAATTGTCTGTGGACAAGCCTGTTAGCCAAAACTGACAGGAATCATTCTAAACCTTTATCTAGCACCACGGTTCAAACTGTGTTTAAGAGGTGCTCACTGCACACCACTTGCATGTTCACTCAAAGCTCAAAAACCCAATAGATTTTTATCATCTTCCTCCCTGATGGCTTTGCATCCCCCTTTCATAAGGTCAAAGATAAAAAAATCTTCACCTTAAATAAAGGAGGGGGGGAGGAGATATCAGATGAGAAAATGGCTCACTTCAATACAAAAACGTCTCTCTACATTGCTTCCCAGAAGTGGTAAATGATGGATGGCACTTTAGCTCTTGTAGAGGGACCATGGGCTTTGCAGTTTAAATTCTGTCATGTATAGCCAAGCAGAGGCCTTATTTTCCCTCTCCTGAGTTGAGATGACCCACTTATTACCTCTCTTCTATTCCCCACAGGGGCATGGGGATCCTGAAGTAGAGAAGGCAGACTTCATATCATCTTACATTGGGATTTATTTTCTGAAGGATTCTTCTCTCCAGTGCATGGTAAAGCTACCCACTTTGGCATCAACTGGCCTGTTGTGCCTCTTCCAACATGTACATTTATCTCCAGACTTGGAGGTAGAGGAACTTCCTAAGGGGCACAGTGCACTCTTTCTATAAAAGGGCTTAAGGCCTTGGACTAGGAAGAAGAAGGCACAGATCTCAAAGAAGGGGTGCGTTGTACTCCAGATGGAGAAGCAAAACTTCATTGTCTTTTCTTTTACTACATTTGTCAGTTCATGTGTCAGCTTGTGGTAATGGGGGATGCGGCCAAATGTTTTCATTTACCTAGACCCTTCCTCAATAACATCTCAGAGAAAAAAATGTCATTATGATTCCAACACCCATCACTTTTGTTCTCTTGCAACTTTTTAAACCATCTTTTCCTGGTGAAGAAGCCCATGAGCCTTGAAGCCTAGAATATTTTATACCTTTTGGTTGGTCTAATAAAGATATCAAGGTCACAGCATGGGGTAGAGGTTTGGGTGTTAGGTTTGGACTGGGAGTCCAGGGTTTGAATCTCCACTTGGCCAGGAATCCTACTGGGTGACCTTGGACAAGTCATATACTCTCAGGCTCAGAGGAAGGCAAGGGCAAACACCCTCTGAACAAATTATGCCAAGAAAACCCTATGATAGGCTCACCTAAGAGTCATCATAAGTCATAAATGACTTGAAGGCACAGAACAACAATGAAGGTATGTGAGAGCCTTAAAGAAGAAGTGAGCCTGTAGTCAGGAGGTCTGTACTCCTCTTTCACTCTCCTGAATCCTGCTTTCCAAAGGCCAAATGATTATCAGAGTAACCCAGAAATAATTTGCAAAGCCTGAATTCTGACCTGCCTTTTCCATCTTCAAAAGACTTTGGCAAAATGTCAAATTGGAGGCTTGAGGACTATCAGTACTGCACACACAATTTAACTGCCAGGGCAGTGCTTCCAAAGATACCTATCTGGCTCAGTACAGTAAGAGGGACAAGGATTTCTAACACAGTAGTTCTTAGAAGAATCACCTTAAGATTATAATTCCAGAGTGGGGGTGAATGAAGTGCTACTGCAGCTGAATTAGTTTATTTAAAAATCTCGTTATTATCATAGAAGTATCCATGGTAGAATAAGGGCTGGTTTAACTATAATTTTTCCTTGGCAGCGTCCTCCAAGCAGAAACTTTAAGGTTCATGTAGAACTATGATTTCTCACAGAAAGTAGTACATGAATTAGAAATACCCAAGTTCCCAGTTACATGTGATTTGTTGGGATCAAATTGTGAGGTATGCTACAAACAAGGAATGTGCAAATCAGTGCTCTGGCCACATGCCAAACCTTCACATGGGATTACATGCTCATAAGCCTATGAAAGAAGAGGCTGATGTCTATCTGCTTTGTTCCTAAGAGTACCTACTTTGCATTGTTATATTTTGGGTAGAATCAAGGATGTACACAGTTTCAACTATGAGTCCACTGTGGAAGGGTTCTAATATATCCCACATATTTAGAAGATATATTTCTGGATGCAGTTTAATATTTGCCCCTAGAATTTCATTGGTTGTTTCATTTATTTTCTTCCAATAATTTTTCCTATTTTGCAGGTCCAGACACAGTGGCATAAAGTGCCGATTTCCTCTCTGCATTTCCAGCATTTATTATTACTTCCCTTATAAATTTTAGCTATTTTCACTGGGGTCATGTACCAATGCAACTATATTTTGTAAAAAATTTCTTTAAGTTTTTGAGATATTGGTATTTCAATCTTGTTGTCCATACCTGTTCCCAATTATCCAAATCTATAGTGTATCCAAAGTTTTTTGCCCATGTTATCATATTTTCTTTTATTGTCTCTTCCTCTAGGTCCCATCTGAGTAAAATTTTATATAATTTACCTATTCCTTTTATATCATCACCCATCCAGATTTCATCAATCTCATTAATGTTTAAATCAATTCCTTGGTTTTTCATATCTGATTTATAACAGCTGATTATTTGATTGTATTTAAACCAATCTACATTAAAGCCCTCTGACTTTAATTCGTCTAATGATTTTGCGGTGTAAATACATTTTGAGTCTTTTTTTAAATAGTTTACCATAAGTTAGCCAGTTGTAGTTTTGCCACATTTCCTTTCTGGGTAATGCCTCATGGGGGAAAAACCAAGAAGCAAATTTTGGCATTATTCTTAATTTATATTTTTCCCATATCTTTAACAGGGATCTTCAAATACAATTATTGTTAAAATCCTTGTTTGCTTTGATCTTGTCGTAACCAAGATAAGCATGCCAACCGTAGCATAGCCCTTCATCCTCCAATTCCAAGAAATCTTCGGTTTCTAATCTGATCCACTCTCTAATCTGATTAAGACAACATGCCTTGAAGTATAATTTATCATTTGGTAGGCATAGTCCCCTTCTTTCTTTTGAATCTTATAATAGTTTTAGCCTAATTCTGGGCCTTTTATTTTGCCAAATGAATTTGCTTAGCTCTTTGTTCCAATTTTTGAACCTGTAGTCTTTAATTATTATTGAAATCGTTTGGAATAGGAATAGAACTTTTGGTAGTATTTGTTGATAAAATGTGTTGATGATGAATATACAGCTTACACATTTTATCAACAAGTGGTACCAGAGGGAGATGGTTTTCAATCCCCCGGGATACTCTGAAGCCAAGCCTGGAATTTTAAAAGGCTGGAGCTATTTTCCTCTTTCTCTCAACTTTGCCGGCTGGAAGTGGACGGCAAGGTGGCTAGAGGAGGACAAGGTGGAATTTCAAGCCTGAATTATGACCAGCAATCAGCACAAAGCTTGCAAGTAGCAACCCTCCTTATCACAAAGCAATTAATTCAATGGACTGTCTCAGAGCTGTTAAAGCGGCAAAAGAAAGCAGCAATTAG
>CM034706.1:128995285-129030671 GCA_020142125.1 Phrynosoma platyrhinos | reverse complement strand
CTTTAAGCTATAATGGACTAATTAAAATATTTTCCTGATGCTGCAGCTGAACTAACTTTGAACCATGTAGCAGATAAGCTTCGTTCCTGCTTAGCCATTTTTGGCTAAAGTGAAGATGCTATTATTGTTATTATTATTATTTGTTTTTACTCATGCTGATTTTGCAATAAAAGAAAGCTTGCATGAAGATCTGGATGTCTTGGTGACTTGACTTCATGGACTGTAAGCTATATATTCATCATCAACACATTTTATCAACATTTATCAACAGCAACCATTTTGATTGCTGAAATTCTACCTATTAGAGATAATTGTTTTTTGTTCCATTGGTTTAAATCTTTTTTAATTTCCTTCCATTTCTTTTCATCAAATAGATCAGCTGGGGTTTTTTTTGTGTGTGTGTGATTAATATACCAAGGTATTTTGTTTTTTCTTTAATTTGAATTCCTGTTTTCTCTAAATCTTTGGCTTTTTCTCTCATCATATTTTTCGTGATAATTGAGGATTTCTCTTTACTGAGTTTACAACCTGTTATTTTTCCAAAGTTGTCTAGGACTTCATTTAAATAGTTTGCCAAATTAATAGAAGGGTTCTAATTACATTTCTGACAGATATATTTTCACTCAGAGCAGCTCCCTGTTCTTCTGCTCCAAAACAAGCAAGCTAGATTTTCTTAGATTTGACCAACTATCAACCACAAGATAATATTACATTCAGGAGAGGAGGACTGTGAATAGCATAGACTGGTTAGCCATGATTATGAACACACCTACCCATTCCCTGGAGCATAGACTGGTTAGCTATGATTATGAACACACCTACCCATTCCCTGGAGCAATTTTCAAACTATCAAAAAATATAAAAACTAAAATAAAGTACAAAACATATTTGAGCAAACAAATATGGAAATGCCTGCAGAAAACACTCAGAAAGAGAGCTGACAGAAGAGTAGACTGACAGTTTGCTTTTCATGTAGATGCAGTTACATATGTTATGACAAAAAGGGTGAAAGAGCAGACAATATATATCACAAAAGAAACAAAAAAACAGCTACAACTTCTCTTTGCTAGTAGTACCCCTGTTTGGGCTCTGAAGTTTTGTGAGATATCATGGACCTCTGTTCTTGGATCTCAGAGCCCTTTTTGTGCACAGAAAGGAATATGGGACTGCAGCAAATGCCATGAAGCTTCTTCTGGGTTGACCCACCATGATATACCCAAGGGTGGGCAACTGTGGCCTTCCAGAAATCTTTAGCCTATAACATCCCATTAGTCAGCATAGCCAGTGGTTAGTGATTATAGCACTTGTAGCCAAAACTGTGTAGCCACAGTTGCCCATTCCTGGTATAGATCTTGGAAGCCCTCAATTATGTGAGCCTCCTCCCCATTCCTAATCCACAGGGCAGTATATTCTGCATTTCCAGTTCTTCTGACTCAATTAATTGACCTAAGGGACCCTGAACTGGCATCAGATAGAACACAACACACTTTCTCTTTCTCTGTGTATTTTACTCTTTATTCCATCACCAGCATCTTAATTTCTTTCAATAACAACATAATAGTGGAAATTATTTTGTTACAGGGAACAAGTGGAGCGGGGGATGACCAATTTGCTGGCCATGGGAATGCAGAAAAGTGTAGGCAGAGGGGTGAGCCACAGCAGTATGGAGTGGGAAGCTCCTGAAACCCATCATGGTCAAAAGTGTGTCATATGCAATATATGGGTCCAGAATATTACTCAGCATAACACACATCCATTTTTTTTAATTTAAATCTGTTTCCCCATGCCTAATCCAGTGTGATGGGGATTTTTTTTAACTAAGAAAAATATCTAACACCTTTAACTTTTTAAGCAAATTCATGACAATGATTAATTTCTAGGGAAATCTTTCATTTTTCAGAGTCCATCACTAGAAGCATTCAAAGTAGAGCAAAATGGGGGGGGGGTTTCTTCCTACAGTTTGATTTTGTTTTTCCTGCTGTGCACTTATTAATAGACACAGCCATCTTGAAAGAGTTTAGTGAGGGCAATCACATTTGTGCACAATTCAGTGTTGAACAGTTGTTGTGGGTTTGAATTTAGCATCCATTTTCCAATAAAAACCCCAAGGATGAGGAGAAAATCATGTTGGAATAAACTTCAGTGCCCAAAGCCTGCACGCTCTAGTCCCTTTTTAGAAGACTTTAAAAAGATGAATCAACATTTTTAGTCAGGTGGTGATAATTTTGCTTTTGTATTGTCTTCTTTCCTTCCATCTCCACAAGCTTCTTTCTGAGCTGATGTGTTTTTATTGTTAAGCTCTCCCTTGCCCAAGCATTAAAGTGCTCTTCAAAGCACTGTAAAGCTCACTTGCCTCTTCTCTGGTTGGCTAGCCAGCCTTGGAGAAGCTTCCCAAGTCTCTTGTGAATTATTTAGAGGATGCTTGCTTCCTTCTCAACCTTCAAAGAATTTAAGAGACACTTAAGATGTGATCTCATCCTTCTCTAGGAACTCATGTATATGTTTGAAGATATTAACCAGGAGAAAGGAAGTTGTCACTTGAAGGAGAGCCACATGATTGGTCAAATTCACAAGGTTCTTTCAACTTTGTACATACTTTCCCAAAATGCCACAGAATCACCATTACCATTACTTGCTACCTAAAAGACATAATGTATAAAACAAGATGACAGGGTGACAAGAAAGGATGTCACAACTAGGGTGAGGCCACAGTTACAATGACTGATTTAATATAAAAACCCCTTTTGGGTCCCTGCCATAGACCTAGACTGGGAGAAGCCTGATAGCAATAGCAATAGCAAGTACATTTCTATACCGCTTATCAGTGCACTTAAGCACTCCTTAAGCAGTTCACAATGTGTAAGCTAATTGCCCTCAACAATCTGGGTACTCATTTTAGTGACCTTGCAAGAATGCAAGCCTAAGTCAAGCCTGAGCCCTTTGGCTGGGATTGAACTCACAACCTTATGGTTTGCAAGTGAGTGGCTGCAGTACACGCATTTAACCACTGCGTCACCAGGGCTCTTGGACCCAAGCTATCACTATGGACCCAAGGCGAACACATCACATAGGTACCTGAAAGGTCACATCTGCATTTACAACAATTTGCAGATCAAAAGGGCCAAGCCTAGGAGCTACAAAGCAGGACATTCACACCTAGAAGATTTATGGGTACCAGCTAGGATGTGTCTCGCTGAAGATGAGATAACATTAACATATCATCTCCTCTCCTTGGAAATTGTTCACTTCAAAGAGTAGTGATCTGGAATCCTTTGTTATACAATGACAATTCTTTGCCTCAGGCTAATTTTATGGGTATAAAAGATCCCCAGAATCTCAGACACATTGGGTCTGGTTAGATTTCATAGTGACACTACATCACTGTGAACTCTGACTTGGGTCCCGGCTCTTTCTGTTATCCTTTCCTTTTTCATAACACCTTAATCGATCCATCTTCATTCATCATTGGAGCAGCCTCCTTTAGGTAATTATCACCATTAGGAAGCCTTGTGTTTCTTCTCCAAGCTAACTACTTTATTTCTGAGTTCTTGTGTGTATGAGTGTACAGTAGAGAATCTTTGTATGTTTGAATCCCCAAATAAATTACAGTTCATTGGAAAGCTTTGTGTCTACTGTATCAGTCTATTCCCTAGCCACCTCCATAAACACAGGATAAAAGATCCCATTGAAGACTTGGACTTTAGTAATTCCTCAAGTTCAAGTCCTTCTTACACCACCTAAAAGGCCCCTTTCCTATGTCTAGCCACCTGACTTGAAAAGGCAGAAGCACCTAACACTAAGTGTATTCATGTTGTTAAAATCAGGTACATGTACTCATGCATGAACAGATGAAAAATAAGCATGGTCCCACAACATATGCCTCATCCACTAAGCCATATAAGAAAAGATTAATAGCTACCAGTCAGAAACATTGCACAGCAGTGAGCAAAGGGACACCATATTTGTTTTGGATCAGGCCAGCAGTAATGTAAAAGCAATTCTGATCAAGGACCTGTCCTGTTAAGGTGATGCAAGTCATCACTTGGTGGAGAGCAGTCCTCTGTGGGCCTCCTTGTATGAAGCAGCAAGCTCCTGGCACGTACCTTACTGCTTGTTGCATGAAGAACTCATTTTTGTCTGCCAATCAATGTCAGGTGTCAATCCACAGCTGTGAGCATTGGAAATGACAGTATATTAATGACTGCAGTCAGGAATAGGCAGCCTCTGCCATGTGACAAGAAATAATGGTTGAGCTTGCTTTGCCTCTCCAGTCTCCTGTCAGTTACTCTTTGGAGCCTTGTCAGCTACACAGTATTCTCACCTTCCTTTCATCCCTGACAAAGGATATCTCTGCTTCTGAAGCCATACACTTAGTCTCTCATACACATATACACAAAAGAACACATAGAGAGATAGAGTACACTCATGAAGCCATTCCTGTATGGAGAAAAAATACCAGCTTGTAGAGAAAACACTAAAAACCCTGCGAAGTGTACCTTCAAAGATGCCATCCATTACAAGAGAAAATACATCTATTCTCATGCTAGGGATAGTATATCATTTATGCAATTTGTGCTTCTTAATTCTTAATTCAAATAGCATCAACATACGCTTTAAAAATGCATAACTTTACCAAAGTAACTACCTCATCCCCATTTGAAGGTTTCAGATGTAACTGTGATCATTTCGACTTACTTTGAAGTGAGACAAATGCAAAAAAAATCACTCTTTTCAGACACTAGTTTTTTGCTGGTCCTTTTGAAAAGAAGCGATTAGCAACCATATTCAGCAAGTGGGAATGACGGACCTGAGTCATGTCAAACTGAAGGAGAAGGATTACTGTTGCAGAGGGTTGGCACCTTCCTCACTAGTTTTTGGAGTAATCCACCTTTCCCTCCCCCCTCTCAGATTGCCTTTGTGCTTTGCAGTGTGACGTATGGGTGCATTTTATATATATAGAGAGAGAGAGAGAGGGAGGGAGGGAGGGAGGTATTGATATGTGCTCCATTGTATTTGCAATTACTTGTAATTACTTGCGGGCAGCAAGCCGGGTGAGCAGACCAACTGTGGCTCAGCAATACAAGCAATTGCAAAAACAATGGAGCACATATGCTGTCATTTAAAAAAAAAAATTGCATGTATCCTGGGGGAGAGTCCTCCATGACACCCATGGATCCATACATCCTGGGTGAGAGTTCTCCATGACACCCATTAATGCATGCATCCAGGGGGAGAGTCCTCCATGACACCCATCGATCCATGCATCACAGGGGAGAGTCCTCCATGCCCCCCCCCATGGATCCATGCATCCCAGGGGAGAATTCTGACCATGGCACCCATTACTCCCTCCCTTTTATTCTTGAATATGTTGCCGATTACATCACTGATAACACGTAGATGATTGACAGACATTTTGATGTGGCACAAACTAATGGGAATGACAATCATGCCAAAAAAGAAGTGACCAAAGAAAAGTCCCACTTCTATAGTGGGAATGACACATCAATTGGAATTGATTCACTGACCCAAAGCAAAAGCGAATTGCAAACTGGTTTAAATGTAAGTGGGAATGAGCCCTAAATTTATATCCTGAGAAAGGCGGGGAAAAATTGCCTCTAATTTCTAGTGCACGCTGTTGCAAGTTTGACAGTTTAGCTAATGGCTTTTCAAAGACTCCCCACTCCAACCTCAGCCATGTGAGTCTGTAATTCCTGAAATTGGTTATGCATACCAAGGAGATCCAAATGATGTGCACCAGGGGATTTATTTTTTAAAAAAAACACTTTAATTGTTAAATATTTGGAAAATTAATTTAATGGGTCCATGTAACTGTCAAATGTGTAGATAATTACTTTAAATGACTCAATGCATTTGAATCCTCCAGTCCCACCACAAGTCACCAAGAAGACTTCCTTAACTAGTGCATAGGGTTGCATTTTAGTTTAAAGTTGGGGGGGGTGTCAATCATTGGAAGGGACCTAAGGGTAATTCAACCCAGTGGTTGGTAAAATGAGGCCCAGGATCACATGTGATGCTCCAAGACTGTTTTTGAGGCCCTTGACCTCTCCAGCCTTCTTAGACTGATTCCTTTCCCTTCCTCATCCCTTGCTGCCAACAGGGTGAATTGACTTGTGTGGAAATTTCCAGGAGTTGGAATTCTATATAGGTTGCAGCATATCGCTGTACTACATAACATCAAAAATAATATTTAAGCAGAGTTGAATGGACATCTTTCAGGAGTGCTTTAGTTGTGTATTCCTGCATGGCAGCATGTTGGACTAGATTGCTCTTGCAGTCCCTTCAAAATCTGTGATACTGTGACTCTAAAACATACCCATCTTTCAAAACCAGAAGTGGGATTCTAACCATTTATGGTTATGTTTTCTTTTCTTTCTTTTTCCTTTTGGGGACAACCTTTAGCCTCCAGACCTGTCTCAGTTGCTTACCTACCTCTGATCTAGCCCAGCACCCTCTGAACACAGGAATGCACAACCAGAGCACCCTGAGACATCACCATACAGCCTCTATCTATAAGCCTCCAGTGAAGGAGAATCCACCACATTCCAATTTAGTCCATTTCACTGTCAAACAGTACTTATTGTCAGGAAGTTCTTTCTAATGTGTAGTGGAAATCTCCTTTGTAATTTGAATCCACTGATTTAAAGTCCTCCCCTAGCCTAAAATAGCCTTAAGGAACAAATACACCCCGCAAACCTTGATAATATTTGGGAGAGTTGGGGTGGGGGGAAGCCTTTTGGGCTCAGTGAGAATAGCCCTGGGGGCCACACACAGCCCATGGACTGCATTTTCTCTCTGTGTGCCTTGGTCACCTTTCCTGGTAATGTTCCAATTGGTCAATATCCTTCTTGAACTTTGGTCGCTAGAACTGGACACAATATTCCAGGTGAGGACTGAGCAAAGCAGAACAAAGTGGGACTACTATTTTTCTTCATCCCTATACTCCTGTTGATGCTGCTTAGAATTGTGCTGGCTACCCCATCACACTGTCAACTCATGTTTAATTTGTAGTCTACTAAAAGCCCTAGATATTTTCCAGGCATATTGCTTTCAAGGCAGTGTCATTGATGCTATATTAGTTTGATTTTTTTCCTGATTAAATATAGCACTTTACACTTATCCCTGTTAAAATTCATTTTGTTAGTTTTGTTATTTACCCTCTGGTCACTGGTAATAAATACCCTAGAGCAGGGGTAGGCAACCTTTCCCCTTTAAGGGCCGAGGGACTTCAGCTCCCAGAAGCCTCAGCTATGTTGGCCAATAGTCCCATGTTTGCCAATAGCTCCTGGGATTCTGGGAGCTGAAGTCCCTCGGCCCTTAAAGGGGAAAGATTGCCTACCCCTGCCCTAGAGGCATCAGATTCTGTCTGATCTTGGAAGCTAAGTAGGGTCAGCGCTGATTAGTATTTGGATAGGAGACATCAACAAATGCCAGGTGTTGCAGGCTATATTTCAGGGGAAGGAACTGGCAAACCACTTCTGAGTATTCTTTGCTTAAGAAAACCCTATGAACTTCATGGCGTCACCATAAGTCTATAAGTGAATGGAAAGCACATACACACACAGTTTTGCTTAGTGTCATTACCAAGTATTACCCAAATAAATGGGTTTGGTCTGGCCTGTCAGCATTCAGTCCAAGCACATTCCTTCCACTTTGTGGAACAGAAATGTTCTAATATATGAGCTTATATGAGTCCTGATTATGGGGACAGAGTAGCTTAGCAGTTAAGATGCTGACTCTGATGATTGCAAGATCAGCAGGTCAGCAGTTCGAGGCCCAAGTGCTGTGTGATGGAGTGAGCTCCCATCACTAGTCCCAGCTTCTACCAACCTAGCAGCTCAAAAACATGTAAAAGTGCAAGTGGATAAATAGGTACCACTTTGGTGGGAAGATAACAGCGTTTGGTGCAGTCATGCTGACCACATGACTACGGAGTAGTCTTTGACAACACCGGCTCTTTGGCTTAGTAATGGAGATGAGCACTGCCCTCTACAGTTGGACATGACTTGACAACTTTATCATAGGGAAACCTTTACCTTTATAAGTCCTGATAGATAAATGAAAAGTTGATACTCAGTCCCATGACCAGTATCAAATATCCTGGCTGCATAATATGATTGCAGAAGAAACAGTCTAGAAGACTTCTCTTTCTCCCAGTCCCTCCAGACTCATTTTCCTACTCCAGCAATTTACTTCCACAATCATGCAATTTACTTCCACATTTAGCAGCAACTCTGTAACTGCAATTCTCTGATTCATTACCTCCCCAATCTCAATCATCCCTCGGCTCTCATGGCCTCCTACTGACAGCTGTCTCATCTTGTCATGGCTTGAGAATAACATTGACAAGCAGAGGTTTAATTAGTAAGGGCTTGTGTGGAGGGAATCTGTCCTTGGCCTTGGGCTGGGAATGTGGACTTTCCTTATCTTGACTCGCCTTGCCTTGGCCTGGCAGTTTCCTCAGGACAGGCATCACTGAGGTGTCCCCACTAATATCTCCAACAGGAAGCAAGAAATAGAGGAGAACAAGCATGGAGAGTTTGCCTGATTTGCTAGAAGTCCTTAGGGCAGAAACCACCCTCATTATCCAAGGACATGTTTCCTTCACTTTCTTGGCTGTTTCTCCTCTTCCATCAACCTTTTCTCTAACTATGTGTAATTAAAGCTACAGTGACCTTTGCAAGATGTCTGAGTAGCTAGAACAAAAATCAGTAAAGTGTAGGTTAGTGGGCCCTCTCAGCAGTCACCTGGATGCCTTTGAGCAGATGATAATTCTGCAAGCAGGGCATAGCAAGAATAAGGTTTCCTGTCTACATGCCTGCAACAGACAACATCTGTTAGACATCTATGCTAAGGTAATTTTTTTGTGAGGGTGTGAATGCTCTACCTGCTACCCTGAGGAAGTACTTAGAAACCAGGTATTCTGACACTATTATACTTCTTGTCTCTCTCAGCCCTTTTGCTTCTCGCTTTTGTCCCCTGACTATCCCAATCATAACAAGCCAAATTTCTTCTTCTTCTTCTTCTTCTTCTTCTTCTTCAAATCGTCTATCAGTCATTGCCTCAGTTTTTCACTGCATGTGTTTATCTGTATGCAAATAAATCCATACACACACACACCTCCTGAAGATATACGTCTTCATAGAACATCAGAGCCACTGTGATCTAGCTTTGATCTTACTTTGATCTCACTGCAATAAGGAGTGGGAATTATGTGGCACACTGACCACATATGATCTTCAGGGGTCCTGTTCTGTGTTCTCTTTTCCCCAGAAGACCCCACCCCCATCATGTTCTGGATTTATGTAGAAAATGCTGTTGCAGTTATTAGGTATACTAAGGTAAAGTGTAACTATTTATGCAATGTGTTGTAGATATTACAATGTAAGGATCTGTCAGAAGGGGGTGAGAGAATGGAATATGGGGAGCATGTGGTGATTGGTGGAATGTCTAAAGGGATTTTGAAAAGGCTGATGAATGACAGTTGGTCAGAGAGTGAGGGAGGAGTCTGTCAGGATTAGGGATTAGCTAGTCAGGTTTAAGAGTCTGAGTAGTTAGGAGAGTCAGGGTCAGAAATAGAGGAGAGTTAGAGTTAGTTAGGATATGAGTGAGAGAGAGACTGACAAATGTGTCTTAGAGTTAGTGTCAGTCAGGATTTATATGTATTAAATAAGTAATCTGTGATTTCATGTTCAATGTCTGTTTAATAAATCATTATTTTTATTATACACTTGAGCCTCTGAGAATACTACATATTGGAAAGCTTGAATTCAGACACAGGGTCAGTGGTGGCAACAGTTAATACAGGGTGGAGGTGTCTGGTGGGAAGATGAGATGAATAAAGTCTCACATAGGAACCACAAGGGCATCTAACCAGTGCCCACATTTTATACCATAGTGGTGGGACAGGAGGTGGTCCTCACATGGGTGGAAGGAAAGGAGATAAGTGGAAGCCCTTACAGCTCATGATGGGACAGGAAGAAGTCCACACATTGGTGAAAGAGCTAGGATAGGTGGAAGCCCACACATTTGGTATCAGGAGAGGGATTAGTGGAAAATCTCACAACCTCTGATCTATTTTTTTAAATAAAATTTTATTGAATTATAAAAAGAAACATACATAACATGACATAACAAAACACATGACAATACAATACATGACAATGCAAACAATACAATACAAACAACCATAAAATATATTTCCTTACTACTGCTTCTAGAGAACCTTCACAGAAACCTGTATTATAATGATATAACTATTTTATCTTATCTCTTTCTTATTTATATACTCTACATCCGCAACTTTCAATATTCACCAGATAATCTTACCAAAGGAGATTTTAAAATTCCCTGCTGAGCCTCTGATCTATTTTAAAAATGACTGGAAGTAACTGAAGCTTGCCTAGTAGTTTTAGTAAATGGTGCACATGCAAGCTATGAGAGGTAGGGAAAATGGCCCTCTGACACTCTACACACAGTCACTTTACTCTATGAACAGAGAAGAAGACTTCTTGTATTGATAAACATCTTGTGGTGTGGAATATAAAAAGGTGGCATGATCCTTTAGTCTAGGGTCACCAGACCACCAAATTTACAACTGCAGGATTTTCTCCTTATGAAAGAATACACATAAACATGCAAAGAGAAACTTCAGAGAATGCAGATAAATTTATTTATTTGGATAACTTGATCTTGAAGAATGGGAGAAATGAAGATTAGGCATTGGATTCTGATGTGTTCCAGAGTATCACAAAATGAAACATGTTGAATTTCCAAGTTTTATATTAGAATTATATGTGGGAGAATTGTTAGCAAATACTGGTTTTCAAGCTGTTGAACAAGGAATATCCTATGTTTGTCAAATGCTCTTTAAATTTAAACACAGTTCAAAAGTTCCTAGCAATCATAATTAATTGATAATTAACTGTAATAATTAACAGCAATTTCAAAGTTCAAGGATTTCTTGGAAAAGTCCCCCCCCCAAAAGGAATTTTTTTTAATGTTTTTAAAATATAGAATGTGTCGGTTCAAGCCCTGTTGTTGTTCCAACTCAAAACATGGAAAAAGAGGACATCTGAGCATGCTCAAATATATGCACAAGCTGTTTGTGAACACATTACATGAGAACATCTAGCTTATAGATGGGATGTGAGTAGCTTCACACACTTTGTTAAGCATCTATGAGCTAAGAACTCTAATCAATTTACATTAAAGTTGGATGCAGATTTTTAAAACACATTTAAGTTGCTGTGTTACATTATTGTTGTATGCCTTCAAGTCATTTCCAATATGATGACCCTAAAGCAAGCCTAGCACAGTATTGTCTTGGCAAGGTTTGTTGAGAGGAGTTTGCCTTTGCATCTCTTTGAAGCAGAGAGAATGTGACTTGCCTAAGGCCACCCAGTGGATTTCCATGGTTGAGCAGATATTTGACCCTGGTATCCATAGTTATAGTCTAACTATAAGTATAGTTATAGCTCAAACCACTGCATCATGTTGGCACTTAATATATTGTTACATTGCATTAATTATTAACGTTAACAGGAGCACCTCAGTTAACTTAGATAGAGTTAGTATTCCTCTTATCTTTCCTTTTTTTAAATTTAATAAATATTTTCTTTCTAATTTCTTAGCAAAAGAATCTGAGCATGAAAGTAAGCCCTTTCCCAGGAAAGTAAGCCCACCAACCAATCTGATATTTTAAATGAAGTGAATCCACAAACCACAACTGCCCAAATGACCTCCATACATCTGGAGATCAGTCTCCAGAATGGAAAAAAAATATCACAAATTTGGAATTTCGGCACTATGCTTGAATATATTGATACATTTTATTACTAAAGGCAATCCCATGAAGACATTGATTGAGTCCATTGACAGAATCACACCCTGGTCTTCTGCCTCTCAGCTTACTGTTTTATTGGGGAGCCTGGAAACATAGAAAGATTTGGGAGGCATCTACAATATCATTAGTGAAAGGTTCTACTATGCCAAATATGACTGAGCACACCCCATATCCCATTTATATACCTTTCTTCTCCACAACCCTTGCTTCATCTAAATTACAGTTTATGCATCAGATTTGGATGGTAGTAATTTTTTTATGATGAATTGCACAGTTTTCTGTTTACAAACACAACCAGGTACAATCTGCCTTGGGTGTCACTGTTTGTACAGAGTCAACCATAGGTGCATTTACACTGTAGATATAACAGTTTGACACCACTTTAACTGCTATGGCTCCACCCAACAGAATCCTGGGTTAGTAGTTCTGTGAAGCACCAGCACTATTGGCAATGAAGGCTAAAGATTTTATAAAACCACAAGTCCGGGGATTCCATAGGATGGAGTCACAGCACTTAAAGTAGATGAGCCCCATGTGGTAAGTACTTAGACTGGTATGAGTGGGTTTGTCTCAAAGGTGTAAATAGGAACCCAAGAAGCTGTCTTAATATCAAAACAGGTCATTGGTCTGTTGAACGTAGTATTATCTAAAGTGACCAGCATACGTCTTCAGAATTTAAGATAACTATTTCCCATCAACTTTGGAGAGTTGAGGTCATGTGGGGGAAAGGAAGGTATGGTGGGAACAGAATGAAGGGTTGTTACAAAAAAGGCGGGATCGATGTTTGAAAGCTATCCTGCCTTCAGTTCACCCTGTTTCCCGGAATGGATTGGAGAGCGTACCAATCATTCCACAGGACCTTACTCATTTGCAATGCCAGGTCAGTAAAAATAAGACCCATATCATCTATGACCTCCTCTTAGATGAGGATGCTGACCTGGCTTGCTTTACAGCAGGGGTAGGCAACCCTTCCCCTTTAAGGGCCGAGGGACTTCAGCTCCCAGAAGCCTCAGCCATATTGGCCAATAGTCCCATGTTGGCCAATAGCTCCTGGGATTCTGGGAGCTGAAGTCCCTCGGCCCTTAAAGGGGAAAGGTTGCCTACCCCTGCTTTACAGAGTCCTGGCTGGGAGAGGATAGTGCTACTACATGGAGGCAGGCCCTCCCGGCTGAGTACTCTGTCAGTAAGCAGGTAAGGGGAAATGGGCAGGGGTGGGGTGGGGGGTGGAGCAGCTCTGATTCATAAAAACAATGTAGTGGTTCTTAGTTCGGCCTTGATTTCGGACTTACATTGACCAGGATACCTGTCCGGAACTCAGTCCACTTCGAGTGTACGTACCTGAGCCTGAGGACCAGGGATAGCTTAGGGATTCTGCTAGTATACTGACCACCCTGTTGTCTAACAGACTCCCTAACCGAACTGGCACAGCTGGTCTCAGAGTTGCTGTTGGAGTCACACAGACTTCTAGTTTTGGGCAACTTCAACATTCTACTCAAGACCAGTTTGTCGAATTTAACAGGTGTGGCTCGAGATTGCATGGAATCCATGACAAACATGGGCCTATCCCAATTGGTCATCAGGCTGACTCACTGTGCAGGTCACACCCTCAATGCAATCTTCAGTATGGAACAGGAATATCCATGGGTGGAGGTTGGTAAAACCACTGCATTGTCATGGACAGATCATTTTCTGATCAAGGCCGAACTAAGAACCACTATCCACCCCACCGGGGGTGGTGGACCCATTAGAATGGTCCATCCTCGAAGGCTTATGGAACCAATTGGATTCTAGGAAGCCTTAGAGGCTGACATGGGGCTGCTTTACAGCATGGGGCGAGGTGTTATCAGTACGCTGATGACACCTAAATATATTTCTCCATGTCTCAGTTTTCAGCTTTGACTTCAGATGGTGTCTCTCCTCTCAATGACTGTCTTAGGGCAGTAATGGACTGGATGAGAAAAAACAGATTAAGACTGAATCCAGACAAATTGGAGGTACTTACAGCAGCATCGCTGAACCCAGATATTGGATTGCAACCTCCAGTCCTGGATGGGGTCACACTTTCCTCTAAGGACTGTGTTTGCAGTCTGGGGATGCTCCTGGACCCGTCGCTTCAGATGATAAATCAGGTGAATGCGACAGTCAAGAGTGCCTGTTATCAGCTTCAGCTGATACGTCAGCTGCGCCCTTTCCTGGAAGTTAGGAGCCTTGAAACTGTGGTGCATGCTTTAGTAACCTCTCATCTTGATTTCTATAATGCGCTCTACATGGGGCTACCCTTGTACATGGTCTGGAAACTTCAACTAGTACAGAATATGGCAGCCAGGTTGGCCTCAGGAACAACAACAAGAAACCATATAACATTGACCCTAAGATCACTTCACTGGCTGCCCATTAGTTTCCGGGCCCAGTGCAAGATGTTGGTTATCACCTTTAAAGCCCTAAATTGCTTTGATCCAACCTATTTTGGGGACCACCTCCTCTCATATAATGCACCTTGTGCACTTATGTGCACTGGGAGGAATTTGTTGCAGCCAATAAAAACTAAATTGTCTGCAACCACCCAGAGGACCTTTTTGGCTACTGCTCCCAGATTATAGAATGGTCTGCCAGGTGAGATCTGTCATATTACCACCTTGGCTTTAAAAAGGCTGTTAAGACCAATCTCTTCCAGCAGGCCTTTCATGAATAAATATCCTGGCCATCAAAAGACAGCCATCCTGCTCATCCCTGATTCAGCTGTAGCTATTGTTATTTGTTTTTGTGTTATTATTTTAAATGTGTTTTAAATCATCATTATTTAATTGTATTTTAAGGGGGGGTGGGATTGTGGGATATGGATGTATAGTTTAAAGTTTGTAAGCTGCTCCGGTTGCATTACACAGAGGGGTGGGATAAAAAATAAATTTTATTATTATTGTTATTGTTATTGTTATTTAGAAATTGGAATTTAGAGGTCTTTTTAATAAAAATCATATGATCTACTACTAAAGTTTTAGCTCTTTCCTCTGGGCAACATATCTAGACTGTAAGATCCACCAAATTTAATTTCAAGGGAAATGGCCAAAGTGGTCTGTTGCAAGAAATAAAATAGAGAGTCATCTCACACCTTAAAACTTGATAGCTTCATTGAGATATAACCTTATTTTTCCTGTATTTAAAAATTTGTGTTATTTCTTTAGAAAAAAAATTTAAGTTATGAGGTTCTATCCACTTTTATGCCTGTTTAGTGGATAGTGTTGTAATTCAGCAGCTTCAGGTATTCCCAGATTAAAGATCCTTCCTTCACCTTTTTCGTTCTGGCTTCCTGCACAAAAACAGGAACTAACTAGTTAAAATCAATTAAGTCACCAATCAAGTTGAAAAGTTTCAAACAAAAAGAGGTAATACAATTACATTTATATTTTAAACTAAAATCATTTACTTAAGGTAGACTTTCAGCATTAATTTAATTGCCAAATTAAGTTAGTAATTCACTTATTAATTAATTAAATGAGAGACAGTGCTAAAAGTGAACAAATTGTACATTTCAGACAACTTTCTCTTCTACTTTTCAACACACTTTCTGCCTTAAATCCAATTGGTGTTTCAGCTATGGTTAACCATTTAATTAATGGCTGAATGGTAAGCCAAAGCATATGCAAGTTCCACTGACTGAGTGGATCTATTCTAGATAGTTGTACCAATTAGATTTAGGCTATAGTCTCAAAGGCACAGCTACAAATCTGCTCAAATATACTGAGGGGGGTTGCAGACTGCCAGAAATAGTGCAAATTGAGTCTACTTTTAGGGTTAGAGTTAGGGTTCGGGTTAAGGAATCATGGGAACTGTATTTTATTGTGGCACCAGAGCTTTCTGACAGAGAAGGCTCAATGTTTCAGGGGGGAAAAATTCCCATGATTCCCTAGCACTAACCCTAACCCTAAAAGTGGACTCAGTTTGCACTATTTCTGGTAGTCTGCAACCCCCCTGAGTCACTGAAAATCAATTCCACAAATACACATTTTAGATTTTACCAAAAATGAGGTAAATATCCACAGAGATGTGTTTGTGTCAACCTAATGCTTAATTTTTGGTTAACTTACAAAATTGCAGTGAAAAAGTAGAATCACAAGAAACTTGGTTTATTGAACCATAAAACAATGGTTATGAATTTTATTTTGAGGAGGAGAGCCATGCATGCCACCTTGAGCTCACTAGAGAAAAGGTAGGCTGTAAATATAATAATTAACTGAGGATTTTTTTTAAATCCAAAAAAGATTTTTCTCCCACAAAGCAATTCAAGGGGGATTTCAGTGCACTAATAATTGTAAATATGACCTACTCCATCTAAATAGGGATTGAAAATTACTACATATCCAGTTAAGAAATCATAAAGGTGTGGGGGCCTTATTAATTTCACCATCATATTGTTTGATGGCTATAGGAATTTTTAAAATTATTTTAATTCACAATTAGAGTATGGTAGTTTAATTATTTTCAAGGTTAAAATATTTTAAACCAACAAGAACAGCTTGGAAGATGGATAATCTTCTTTGCTGCATCCCAGTGCCCCTCCTGCTTTGTACATCAGACACTTTTTAGGGTCCCCTAATCTCATCAAGGAAATTAGGGCTGTATCTGCACTGCAGACATAATCCAGTTTAACACCATTTTAACTGCTTTGGCTCAGTGCTATGGAATTCTGGGATTTGTTGTAGCACCAGAGCAGAGCACAACAAACAGTTCTCAGAATGCCGTAGCATTGAGCCATGGCAGTTAGATTTGAAACCAGATTATTTCTTCAGTAATGTAATGGATGCAGCCTGAATGTTGCCACTCTTAATTCTGGGACATTTGCTTGGACCCATATGGAAATCAGTAAGCTAAAGGAAGGAGGAATCATAAGGGAGGGAGAAAGAGGAAAGCAAGGGAAGTGTTTTTGGTAGGATGGGTGAAAAATGGGTTTTTCAAAAATTCATGCAGTTGTTTCCTCCCAAGCTCAAAACAGGAATGCAAAGGACTAAAGTCATGGATGACCTTTTCCAGCTTCATCCTGGTAAGGCAATTAATTTCTTTTTCTAACATAAATGTGCATGAATTAGATATTTTACCATACTGATTATTGTCTAAATGTATTAGGCCTTATTTCATGTATTCACAATGTTTCAATGTATTCATGCACACTATATCTTGAGAAGCTGCTTCTCAGTGTAGAACACATTCAGAATAAAAGCAGAGTGGTGAAAATGGCAAGGCCATTAGAATATCACATGGTAACTCCAATCTGGGATGTCATTTCCTGCTGCAAAAGTCTAAAGTGGGAATTTATCATCAGGATGGCTCCTGTGCTTCCTGAGAATCAGACTGTAGAGCATCAGGGCAGAAATTCCTGTTGAGGCAACTCCTGAAAAACAGAGAGAGCTCAGAAGGCATGTCATTTTTCTCTCATAAAGCATAAGAAACAACCACTGGAGCTGTTTACTCTACACAAGTTTGATAAATGCTCACATATTCTCAATAGATGTCAGGCAGAGCATTTTTGACAGTTGCTTTATTCTCCTCCATTGCTTTGTGATCAAGAAGTCAGTTCTGCAAATCAGCAGAGCTGATTTGTAAAAATCATTAAAATGGAGCCCAGCTAGGGAACCAGAATGCATCTATGCTACCCTTTAGCAGCAGTTTGACACCAGTTTAACTGACATGACTCCATTCTGGGATTTCTAGTTTGCTGGACAGGTACTTAATGTTTTCTGTTAGGGAACTCTGCTACTGCTAGAGTTTCAGGGCACCAGCTTTCTAGCTGAGAATTCCAAATATCCATCACCAAATTATTTATTTATTTATTTATTTGTTTGGAGTATTTATACCCCACTCTTCACCCACAAAGGCTCTCAGAGTGGCTTACAAATGGTTAATTAGACAGTTCCCTGCCCTCAGGCTTACAAATCCTATGCTTCTTTGTGATGGAATTATGATCACTAAATCGATATGAAACTGTTGTCACTGTGTAGTGTAGATGCACTTCAAGAAACTGAAACTGTCTTCTTTTTGGCAGTTACCTCGCAGAGGAGGCTGCTAACAGTTCTACAAAGATCCAGAACTGAAGAGAATAACCTAAAAGATCCTTGCAACTCAGAAAAGGGTGAGGGATAAAACTCCATCAGTTTCTAAATTGAAAAACAGAAAGAAGCTGAAGAACTACAAGCCTGCCTTTGTATGAGAGAAGTGGCCTCATGCCTTCCTCTTTTCTCGTTGCACTGGCTTTTGCCATTCTTCTGCAGACACTGCCCTATAGTCCCATGCAAAGGCTGCTCTCCTTCTGCCATGCCTCAATACGCTCACCTTATGACCTGCCGAAACTATTTTGAGCACTTGGAAATATATTATTTTTGAAATAATAATAATGCAAGGATGGAATACCCAGCATGAATGATGGAGCTGTAATGATGCCAATCAATAGGTGACATGCTGAACAATGTCTGCACTCATATTAGTGCCAAATTAAGCTGTTTACTGAAACTTTTCTCACCCAAAGAGAAGCCCGATCTATATCAGGCTGTGAGAGATGGATGACTCGCCAAGGGCCCTTTACGGGTGATTTTTCTTGCTTTGACAGACAGATTTTTTTTTAAGAAAGGGAAGCTATCTCCTCACCATGAATTTGAAAGCTTTGAGAAGGAGGAGGAAGAAAAGCTTCTCTTTCTCCATATGAAACCGAGTCATGTGCTCTGTCAGAGCCGGTGGGGGCACCGGGTTGCAAGACCACACTCAAACCTCTGGATCCATTATGAGCTGGAGATGGGGACTTGAACCAGAAATGAAGCAGACAAACGATTCAGGTTTTTGATCAGTTAGAGCAGAAGGCTGGGTTCCCAAGATGTGTACCAGGCTTGGCAATCTAGAGGCATCATAGAGCAATGGTGCGGCAAGGGGTGATACTGTTCTCCATTGTTTCCTTATGCACCTTCAGGGATCCTCTGTTAACAGTGGCCCATTCATTAAGGAGCCCATTTCAGAACTTGCAGTCAGTGGTCAAAGGTCTGGACTACCCTGATATTGATTTTGTTATCATTGCAGGTGACAAAGCAGTAGTACTCCTCTAGGAAAGAAATCTTGAGAGGGGTGGTTTGAGAATAGTTTGTGTTCATTTCCTTTGAGAGAGATCAAATTGTAGAAGCATAGAATCATAGAGTTGGAAGAAACCATAAGGGCCATCCAGTCCAACTATGTAGGAACTCACAATCAAAGCACACCCAACAGATGGCCATCCAGCCTCTTTTTAAAGGCCTCCAAAAAAAGGAGACTCCATCACTCTCTGAGGGAGTGTGTCTCACTGTCAGGAAGTTCTTCCTAATAATAATAGTAATAATAATAATAATAATAATAATAATAATAATAATAATAATAATAATAATATTTATTTATATACCACCCTTTGGTAACCCAATCAGGGTGGTTAACAACATTAAAACATCATACCAAGTAAAACAGTATATTCCTCTCCCCCCTTAAAAATTATTAAATCACATTACAGATTAAAATAACAATTGTACAATGAATAACACAATAAAAACAGTAACAGTAACAGTAACAGTAAATCCACAGTGACATTCAGTTCCACTAACAAGGGAGGCTGTGGGAATTCTCCTGGGGGAGAGGAAATTCCTGAGGCCAGGGTAATCTATTCTGGAAAGGCCTGCCAGAAGAGATCTGTCTTGACAGCCTTCTTCAAGCTGTCCAAAGATGTCAATTGATGGATCTCATCCGGCAGGTCGTTCCATAATCTGAGGGCGACAACAGAAAAAGCCCTCTGGAAGGTAACCGAAAGCCTCAACTTTTGAGGTTGCAGCAATTTCCTCCCAGAGGACCGGAGTGCCCGGGGAGGATTATAGGGGAGAAGGCGGTCCCTGAGATAGTTTGAACCCAAGCCATTTAGGGCTTTAAAGGTGATAACCAACACCTTGTACTGGGCCCGGAAACCAATAGGCAGCCAGTGGAGGGACCCCAAAACCGGAGTAATGTGGTCCCTCCTAGATGTTCCTGAAACAAGCCTGGCTGCCATATTTTGGACTAACTGTAGTTTCTGAACCAAGCACAAGGGTAGCCCCATGTAGGGCACATTACAAAAGTCTAGGCATGAGGTTACCAGTGCATGAACAACGGTCTCAACATCCCTTACTTCCAGAATAGGGCGCAGCTGGCGTATCAGCCGAAGCTGATAGTAGGTGCTCCTGACTTTGTCATTAGGAGTGACGAGTCAAGGAGCACCCCCAGACTGCAAACACAATCACTGGAGGAGAGTGTGACCCCATCCAGGACTGGAGGTTGCAACCCAATTCTTGGTTTCGGGGCCACTACCATAAGCACCTCTGTCTTGTCCGAATTCAGTTTCAATCTGTTTTTCCTCATCCAGCCCATTACCGCCCAAAGACATTCATTGAGAGAAGAGACGCCATTGGAATTCGAGGCCGATGAACGAGATACGGAGAAATAGATCTGAGTGTCATCAGCATACTGGTAACACCCAACTCCATAACTCCAAATAATGTTTAGGCGGAATCTCTTTTCCTGTAGCTTGTATCCATTGCTCTGGGTCCTATTCTCTGGAGCAGCAGAAAAAACAAGCTTGCTCCATCCTCAGTATAATCCTCTTCAAATACTTAAACAGAGATATCATATCACCTCTTAACTATCTCTTCTCCAGGTACATTAAATGCACCCATGTTCATGCAGCATTTGGAAGAATCTTTCAAATGTGCTCTGCTTAACTTCTTATTTTTCCAAATTTAAGTTCATTTTGCCTTGGTTATGTAAGATTTTTAAAATACAGCATAAAACTTTATATGCTTTTTTATGCCAGTTTTCAAATATGAGACTTAATATAAGCATCAGTGCAAGCATTTGTCCCAATGTATTTATTTTTGCAGACAACATCCCTTTAATTCAATGTTTTTGTTAACAACTTTCAGTAATGATGCATTTTCACTAATACAGTTGGACTGTCATATCCGCAGCTTCAGATCAGCAAATTGTCATACCCCATATTATTAAATAGCGACAACATGAATGCAGACACACTGAAACATG
Source organism: Phrynosoma platyrhinos (assembly GCA_020142125.1). NCBI lineage: Eukaryota > Metazoa > Chordata > Lepidosauria > Squamata > Phrynosomatidae > Phrynosoma > Phrynosoma platyrhinos. Next base: position 129,009,739 of record CM034706.1, on the reverse strand, counting down.
TGCATTCATGTTGCTGCCATTTAAGAATATGGGACACAATTATCTACACTTTTTTCATTAGCAGGGGGTCCTAGAATTGAACCACTATGAATCCGAAGAGCCAAAATTGTTTATTCAATTTTGTCTCCATTTTTGGCTGGACAAACATCTAGGAAAGTAAAATGTGGTGCACCAGTCCAATATAATTCATGCAATGGCTCACGAGGTGTGGGTTCATACAAAAATATGAAAATGTGGTCTGAATTAATTCCCCCCTCATCCATATTTCATACCAGAGCTGCTACTCTGTGAAACCAACACATTCAGTTGAGTATCAGGGATGTGATATCAGGCATTTTTTTAAAAAGCAAGATATTCATCTTGGTGGCAACCAGAGATTTTCCTGAGTCAAACTGAAAGAATATCATAATTTTTGGAAGACCTTCCCTTTGTTAGAATCCTGTTAGTGTTCTACCAGATATAGAGTTTAATATGGGGATGATGGGAGAGTGGTTGTTATGTTAGCAGTTAAGGCTGAGAGAAATAGTGCAAACCAGGTGTCTTATCTAATGACCTTGGTGTCTGGCTCAGAGAGCTGGGAATGTAGGCATGTTTTGAGAAAGAAGGGAGGGGCTGTGTGTGAGGACTTTTGGGCATTCTTTTTCTTTGGGCTGTAGGAGGGGGGAATTCAGTCTCAGCTAAAATGCTTGGTGAGACATGTCTGACTTTTGGATCTATCAATAAAGTTCTGTTGATTCTTCAATCAAACTGACTGGTTGATTGTCCAAGGTGCTGCTGTCTATCCATGACACCCTTTCAAGTGTTCCATGTAAGTTCCTAACTGTCTCCATATAGACATTTCCCAGGGATGGCTAACCTGAGGGCTTCTCTTTACAGTGACATTATAACATTTGAACTCTGCTGAGTATGTTCCTCTGGAAAATACATATGTATGCTTTTTCCTTATATTAAGTTTGGCATTGACCCAAATGCAACCTATTTGTTGTTTGTTTGTAATTTAGAACCTCCAAGAATTTAATCCCTCAATCCTTCGTGGGGGGGGTTCCAATCTGGTTTCTCCTGCCAAATTGGACATTGCAGGAAATATTGTAGTTTCTGTCAAGCAAGATTCCTCTTTCATAATGGCTAGCTGAGCATACATGTTAAATGTTTTTGGTGGCTCTAAATTGCCTCAGATGGGATATCAACTGGATCTCCACTAAGCATATTTTTTCGTTCCCTCATAAATGGGTATGCCTTTTATCTTGTTTTGCACACCCAAATGACCTACAACTGCAAGATGTGTTTCTAAGAACAGTTTTGGGGCAGGGGACTCATTCAAATATTATTTTCAATGTCCCAAGGTTCAAGTGTATATTTTCTGTTTAATTTTAAGTCTGGGTATATTTAAACTATTTTCAAAAACAGTCTTCGCTACGTGTCCTCTTTTCCCAGAATATACTTACCCTGTGTCTTTTTCATGCTACACAGTTATAGTGCTATGATTCCACTTTAATTGCTATGGTTCTTTCTTACGGAATTCTGGAAATTGCAATTGTGGGAGTGTGTTTACAATTCTCAGCTGAAGAGACTCTCTAATGCCTCTGACTAAACTACAAACCCCAGGATTTCATAGAATGGAACCATGTTAGTTAAAGTGGGATCACATTACTATAACTGTGTAGTGCAAAAGAGCCCCTGGTCTGGGGACATTTGTTACTTAGTGATTTTTATTTTATTTTTCCTTATCTCTTTCCCTCTCTTCCTTCACTTTTCCTTTTCTCTTCCCTTTTTTCTTCCTTTCATATTTAATTATCTCTTTGCTTTGTGCATGGAGGCAAAGCCATAAAAAGCTCATTAAAATTTATCATTTGTGATTGTGAGGAATTTTTCCACAGCATTTTCAATTGCAGCAGTGATGTTGAAAGGAAGGGCTGAAGAAATGAAAAATATACATATGATGAATTGTTTAAAACCAATTCTATTAGATGACAGAGTGGTATTAATATAATGTATATAATGGGGGCCAAGATTCATAGCATTATCCAAGATGAATGAAACAAGGGGGCAGAAATCAACACAAGATAAGCAGCAGAGCAAGAAAACAGTGGGTGAAGATGGATGCACTTAATCCAAAAGTTGGATTAAGGACTTTAAGAAATTTAATTGAGGAAACAATAAAGTCCCCTAAAGTCACTACTTGCAAGGCTAAAATTGAATGTGGAGAATTTTAAGCATCACTAGAAATAAATATAATGTCAAATATATAAAGGGCAAAATATTACGCCAACACAGATAATTTGGAGACACTAGCCTGTATTTACAGTCCATAATCACACATAAGCTTTAGGTCCTGCAAAGAACAAAACACAGGATAAAAATTACATCCACTTTTGCAACAAAAGCCACCTAGAGCTTTATTGACCCCCACCTCCACATCAGATCTGGCTGATTTCTCTTCAGTGCAAACTCAATACAAATGTTGGGCAAGAGTATGCTAGGCTGCTGCTAGACATTTTTTGTGTAAACTGGTTTCTCCACATGAGGGGTATAGACTTACACAGCAATTATGATTTGGAGTGAAACTAACTTATGAAAAAGAACCCATGTGGTCCTGGAAATTGCAGCTGCTTCATAATTGCACAAAACTTGTAAATTCACTGCTTCACACCTAGTTGCAACTTTGGATGGACACTACCTGCCTAAAACCCTAAAGTAACCCTGATACATACACCCAAGTGAGATCCAGGACTGAGGTTCTTTTTCTTAGAAGTATGCCATAGTGAATGAAACCATAATTTCCAGTCTTCATGAGGATCAGTCCACAGGAATTTGGAAGATACTGGCCAATCTGTACAATGGTCTACATCAGAAGATAGTGGACTCTCCTTTGACATTTTTAAACAGAAATTAGATGTTCAGTTTGGTGAAGGGAAGACTGAGGGGGGACATTGATAACACTCCTTAAATACTTCAAGGATTGAGAGCAGGGGGCAGACCTGTTCTCTGCTGATCCAGAAGATAAGACCCGGTCTAATGGTTTGGCATTACAGGAACATAGATTTTGATTAAACATTAGAAGGAACTTCTTGATAGTAAGAATGGTTCAACAATGGAATCAATTATCTAGAAAGATGGTGGGGATCTCTTCTCTGGATGTCTTGAGATCCCTTCCAACTCTATGATTCTGTGAATGTGACAGAGAAAGCAAGAGTGACAGGAGACAGGAAGTTTGGTTCTAGGAGAATTGATTGCCAACATATCACTAACTGAATATCTCAAGCTGACCATCCTTACCAGACATTTTGCAGACAAAAATGCTCAGATTCACTCTGACTGGGATGCTGTAGTTGAGACAGATCCAATAAATGTAATCTTGGTGCATGCTTGTCTTGTATTACTGGATATGTTTCAATTTGTGCAGCCTGAAAATGTAGACAGGATCCTTGAAGAGCCACCACATGTACAGTGCCTTGTCTTTCCTGGTTTCTGAATGTAGCGGGGGGGGGGGGGGAGTGGGGTAAGGGAAGCTGTGAATGCCTCATTGCAGCAAGGGAGGTTTCCATCCTGCCTAAAGGAGACTGTGGTGAGGTAGTTACTAAGAAAGGCCTCTCTGAATCCCACCATTCTAAATGATTATCAACCAGCCTCTAACATTCCATTTTGGGGAAAGGGTCTGGAGTGTGTAGTGGCTTCCCAGCTCCAGCAGTTTCAGGATGAGACAGATTATCTAGATCCTTTTCAATATGGCTTCAAACCTGGCTATGGGATGGAGACAGCTTTGGTCACCTTTGCGATTGACTTATGCAGGGAACTGGACAGGTTGGTTCTGCTGGACATATTGACAGCTTTTAATACCATTGAAAGCTGCCTCTCTGAGATGGGACTTGGGGGACACTGTTATGCAGTGGTTTTGGTCTTTCTTGGAGGGGAAACCTCAAAAGGTGGTGCAGAGGGAGGGATTCACTGGCTGTTGCCCTGTGGGGTCCCTAGGGGTTTTGTTTTGTCCTACATGCTGTTTAACATTTACACAAAACCTCTTGGAGAGGTCAGCTGGAGCTTTGGGATGTAATGTCACCAGTATTCTGGTGACACCTAACTCTACCTCTCCTTCCTATTTGATTCCAAGGAAACTGTGTCATTATTAAACCCAATGTCTGTAGTTGGTAATGGATTGCATGAGGGCAAAAAAACTGAAACTGTTTGCTAATACCTTTGTGAAAATCTTGTAGTCAAGTCTTTTTTGATTTCCTTCCACAATCTAATATAGTTATTTTCAAACAACTCGTTTGACTTTTTTGAGATGTGTATTCCTAGATATCTTACCTTTTTCTTTATTTCCATTCCCGTTTTTACCTGTATTTTTTCTTCTTCTTTGGATTCTAGATTTTTTGTAATCATTGTTGATTTAGATTTGTTTATTCTTCACCCAGTTATATCCCCATATTCTTTCATAATCTCCATTAACTTCTCTATATTTTCGCATGGATTTTCCAAATTAACCACCATGTCATCCACATAAACTCTTATTTTGTATGTATATTTCTTAATTCTTATCCCTTTTATTTTTTTCTTCTTTATTAATTTTTCTAATTAATAATTCTGTTATTATCAAAAAAAATTAAAGGTGACAGGGGACAACCCTGTCTTGTCCCTCTATGAATTTGGATAGCTTTAGTTTTGTCCCCATTGATGATTATGTGAGCTCTCTGATTCTTATATATTTCTCTAATCCATATTTCAAAATTTTCTCCTAAATTCATTTTTTTATGATTTCCAATAGAGTCATCCAATTAACCCAATCAAAAGCTTTTTCAAAATAAAAAAAAGATTAAACCCAATTTTGTCCCAATGTTTGTCATAGTATTCAATTACATTCAAAATATACCTTATGTTATCCTTTATTTGTCTCCCAGGTAGAAATCCTCTTTGGTCCTCACTTATTATATCCTTCAGGCAGTTTTTTAGTCTGTTTGCTAATACCTTTGTGAAAATCTTGTAGTCTACATTGAGTAGCGAGAGGAGGGTGCTTCATTTTTTTTAACTTTTGTATATTTTTTAATTATTTTATATTGTTTTTAACATGTTATTATTTTAATTGTGTTAAAATTGTATTATCTTTAGATTATTCTTTTCTGAGGCACCTTGTATCCTAATCCAGTAGAAAGGCAACATGTTTTAAAAATGAAATAAATAAATAAATAAACCCCCATTCCCTTTTGAATATTCTTTAAGTTTCTGTATCATGTGGTGCCAGGGAAGGGGAGGTTGCTAGTTTTTTAGTGTGGTCTGCAGTCACTGGACATCGGGAATTGTGAATCCCTGCTTAGCAGACTCCAGCCCAGTGTTGGGGTCCTAAGGTGCAGCCAGCTTGACATATGCAGACTACAAGGAGGCTTACATACTTCAGCGGGGGCTAAAGTCAGGTCACGCTTCACCATTAAGCAGAGTAAGATGGCTACCTCAGGCAAAACATTTTAGGTGTTGTGAAAAGCAAGAAAACTGCTGACTATTTAATTGATTATTTTACTGCCAGAGATGAATAGAGAAACACTGTGGGGTTTTCTATCAGATATGCCTGCATATCTGTGTTGGCTTTAAGGATAATATGCACACCACCTTCAGTGAATAGTGTGGAGGTTGCAACTCTGCCTCAGGGAGCAAAATGTCTTGGGCCAAACCTGGCTAAAATACAACAATACAAGCAAATATGACATGCTGTGTATCTAGTAGCTGGTATTGTGCCACTCTTAGTTACTCAGGTGTTAATGCCCTTATGTTAAAATGGAGCAAAACTATCCTTCCATTTATTACTGCAGTCTTTTATTACTGCTTCCTGGTTTCTCATTTAGGGAGGTTTATTACTCTATTTTCATTGTCTTTAAAGTGGTTATATTGATAATGTTTCTGAAAGAGTTTAATAAACCTTCCCCTCTTTCTCTAGAATTGTTCTCTAACTTAGGGGGAAATGGCTGTACTAAAAGAAGATGATTTTCCTTTTTTAGCCTATTTGAAGTGGGCAAACTGAGGCCTTGCAGATGTTAGATTGCAAATCCTATGAGCCTTAGCCATCAGAGCTAGTGGCAAAAGATAATGGGAATTGCAATCCAGTAAGAGCTGCCAGTTTTCCATTCCTACTGTTGGATGAAGACTAACCACAAAACACCCTCCTCACATAGTTGTTGTTGTTGGTTGCCTCCAAGTTGTTTCCAAACTAGGGTGACCTATCAGTGTTGTCTTAGCAAGATTTGTTCAGAGAGGGTTTGCCTTTGCCTTCATCTGAGAATGAGAGAATGTGACTAGCTGATGGTCATCCAGAGGGTTTTCATAGTTGAGCAGAGATTCAAACACTGGTCTCTAGAGTCACAGTCCAATGCTTAAACCATGATAGTTCTCCCTCACATAGTACACTCAGAACAAATATGACTCTAGGTTCTCACTTTTAAACAAAAATAATGAAGCAGAGATGGTTATACCATTAAGAGTTGTATGTAATTTGTTGAAAATAAATATATGTATATTTAAAAGCCATAGAAATCTGACCATGTTCTGATTAAATTAAAACTTCTTGTTATTAGACTAGAGCAAGTCCATGCTTAACATTTCCCCCTAGTTTATCGTAGTTCCTCTTTAGTGAATTTCAGCAGTTAACTATCATTTTTCTTGGTTGTAATAAAGTATGAGTTTTATTTATATGCCAAAATGTTACTCCTGTCAAATCACACACAAGTAATTGAATAAACTGACAAAAATGGAAAACATTTAAATCTTTCAAATGTATAAACAACACTTGGAATTATTGTTGTTACCTGCTTTCAAGTCAACTTCGACCCATGGCAACCTTGTGAATGAGACTTCTTCAAGAGACTCTATCCTCAAGCAGCTCTGCTCAGGCCATGCACACTCAAGGCCATGGCTTCCTTGCTTGAATCTATCCATCTGGAATTCATCTTTCTCTTTTCCTGCTGCCCTCTACCTTAACTAGCTTTATTGTCTTTTCTAGTGAATCTTGTCTTCTTATGATGTGGCTGATGTATGATAGCCTCAATCTAGTCATATTGGCTTCCAGGTAGAGTTCATTCCTGATTTGTTCTAGGATCTATTTATCTGTCCTTTTAGCTATCCACTGTATCCTCAGAAATCTTCTCCAGCACCATTTCTCAGATGAATTGATTTTCTTTCTATCTACTTTTTTTACCATCCACTCTCACATGCACAATGATGATAAATAAGATAGCATGGATTATTTTAACTTTAGTATTCACTGATATATCTTTCCACTTCAAAATCTCGCTCTGTTCCTTCATAGCTCCACTTCTGAGTTCTGGTCTTCTTCTGATTTCTTGATACCAATCTCCATTCGGACCAATACTTAATCCAAGGCATGGGAAATCTTTCACTGTTTCAATTTCCTCATCATCTTAATTGAATTTATGTAAATCTTGCATGGTCATTGTTTTTCACTTTTATTTTCTTAATGTTCAACTCTAAAACTGCCTTAGCACTTTCTTCTTTGATTTCCTTCAGTAATTCTTCTAAGTCTTTGTTATTTTCTGATAGTTGTATTGTGTTATTTGGATATCTTAAATTGTTGGTATTCCTTCCTCCAGTTTTCATGCCTCCTTCCTGAGTATAAACTGCTCTGCATATGGTATTTTTGATATACAAGTTGAACAAATAGGGTGATAGAATGACCCTCTTGCCCATTGGGAACCATTCTGTTTCTCCATATTCTGTTCTGACAATAGCTTGTCCTGAGTACAGGTCACGTATCAGGACAATCAAATGTTGTGACAAACTCATTTCTTTAAAAGTAATCCATAGTTTTTCATGATTTATGCAGTTAAAGACTTTACTATAGTTTATGAATCACATGCTGATTTTCTTTTGGAATTCTTTGATGTGCTCCATTATCCAACACTTATCTGCAATGTGATGCCTGGTGCCTCTTCTTTCCTGAACCCAGTTTACACATCTGGGATTTCTCACTCCATGTATGATAAAAGTCTTTACTATAGAATTTTGAGCATGACTTTGCTTGCATGGGAAATGAATGAATTGGTGCTGTTACTGCAATCTTTTGCTTCTCCTTTTGAAGGGATAGGAAGGTATATTGAACATTTCTAGTCAGTGGGCCATTGTATTCCATATTTGTTGACAGATTTTAGTTAGGACAAGAGTTGATTCTTTCTCTGTAGTTTGAAGCAGTTTCCTGGGGATGCCATTTGTTCCTGGTGATTTATTGTGCCCAATTGCTCTGCGTGAAACTTTGAATTCTCTAAATCTGAGGTTCATCTTCATATGAATCTTTTCTCTATTTTTCATTCATCTCTTTTATATAATTCTTCTGCGTATTGCTTCCATCATCTTTTTATTTTATCTTGGTTGTGTATTTTGTTTCTCTGCTGGTCATAGAGCATCCCCACTCTTGGTTTAAATTTCCCCTAAATCATTAAAATCTGAAAATCTATATATAAGTGGATAGGAAACATCACGAGTTACTGAAATGATTGGTCATGAATGTCAATAAATTCCTGACAATATCAATCCTACTTTCTTCTTGCTTTTTTCATGACATATTCCTGTAGTGAGTGATGTTGTGGAAGATTGGTGATGAGTTTTTAGTAGAGGTTGAGTCTCTCTTATTCAGAATTCCAAAATTTGAAATACTCTGAAGGCCAAAACTTTTTTTTTTTCAGGACTGACTTACATTGTGAGTGACACCTTTGTTTTCTGGTGGTTCAGTGTACACAAAACTTTGTTTCATGCATAAAATTATTTAAAATATTGTATAAAATTACCTTCAGACTATGCGTATAAGGTGTATATGAAATGTAAATGAATTTTGTGTTTAGACTTGGATCCCACTTCCAAGATATCTCATTATGTACATATATGCAAATACAGATATTCCAAAATACAAAATAAATAAATAAATACAAAATCCAAAACACCTCTGGTCACAATAATTTCAGATAGAGGAGACTCAACCAGTAACTGGCCTTCCATCCATCCATGCTGGTCACAATAATTTCAGATAGAGGAGACTCAACCAGTAACTGGCCTTCCATCCATCCATGCACATTTGTTATAATATAACCACCTATATATAGGATAGCTTGCTTTGAACTCCACATTTACTGTGCCACAGCTTCTTAAGTTTTGTGTACTCTCTAAGGGAGAGTAGAACTATAAACAAGTTGGTGCAGATAAGAAAAATTCTCTCTGAGAACAAAAATATTTCTTTTCTCCGACTCTGAGAAGGGGAGGAGGAGGGGGTTGCACACACACAAATTCATACATCCTGAAAACTTGTAAGCATCATCTTGTACCTTCCCGAAAGTTTATCCTCTGAAGCAATTTGACCTGGTTGGATTTCCTTTTTTCTAATCTTGGGAAGAAAAAATGTCAGTGCCTGTCCAAGAACACAAAGGCCCATCTGAAGCTGAGAAAGCAACATAATTTCCAACAGTCTAGATCCAGAGACTATCTATACTTGAAGCTGTGTCAGCATGTGGCCAAAGGGGTGGGGAAAAGTTTCTTTGACTGATGCCTGTTTCTGCATCCTTTCCTCATCAATTTGTTATTACAAATATTATTATTTGTACTCTCAATGATTTTGTTTTACGCCAGTGTGCCCTTTGAACCAAACTGAGCAGGACCTGAGTGGATCAGGCCCTCCAATTCATTTAATACCTCTCCTTCTTTATTAATGTTTACTTGACAAACCCACAAAGTTCTAATGGCTACAGAGTTTCAACCCAAATATCAAGCAGGGGATAAATTTCTCTGAAGGAGTCAGGTGAACCTCAGGTCCACTCTTGTACTTGTACATGTGTACAATTTCTCTGCCCAGAAGACAATACTTGCTTGCTAACTGTCTCACAGTCCCTTTGCTGCTTGCACAGTCTTACAGGTGGTGCTTTTGTTCTGGCAAATGCAGCCTAAGCTCCAGAAAGCCCATGCTGTGCTCATTCTTGGAGGGTTGATTCTGCTCCTCTTTCACTCTTAATCTAAGATTTACACATGCATGCAAATGTGTTCAGGTCAGCTGAGGCTAACATTTCCTTGGCACTTTCTTCTTTCAAGCTGTAACAAGGCGGAAAATGTACCTTTAATGTTCTCATTTGCGTCCTCTCCTAGTTAAGTGAAACCTAGGTTTCTGTTCAGATGTGATTGTTTTAAACATTTTCCCTTTGATTGTTTAGTACATTTTAAAATGTTTCCCAGTAATTCTATCCTGTTTTTATATTATTGGTAGTATGAAAATCACTTTGCCATTTTAATTTTATTCAGCCACAAAAATGCATTAGCTGGATCATTGATATTTGTATCTGCAAGGAGAGAAATGTACTCTGGACTGAGAGGAGCTTTAGCTTGGTAGAATGTACCTTTTGCATGCAGAGGGTCTCTATCATCAATTAAAAGGCCAAAAGCAAAGACCCACCTTGAGATGGTGGAGAATTGGACTCGATTGGCCAGTGACTTCAGGTACAAGGTAGGTTCTTCGTGTTTTACTCCACAGAGAGAGAGAGAGATACCCAATAATAATTCTGAGAGGCAGAGTTGACATCAGGAATCAGACTTGTTTGATGGCTACCACTGGAACCTGTTTCCTCATTTGTCCTCTTCCTCTAATCAACAAGGACACATCTTTCCCATAAACACTAAAGGGTTAGGTTGGGAGTGGAGAGAGCAGGTTGGATAGTGCATCCTACCATAATTTTTGCAGTACAGTTTTCAGAATAAGCAATATCCATAAGTCAAAGGTTCCATGACTCTACATGAAAAGGTCCTGCTGGCAAAAATTATGGGGGGGGGGGAGGTCAACCTTTCAGTAAGTTGTCATTGTCTCAGACCTGCCAACAAATACAAGTGGAAGAGGAAGATTGCTAGGGATCTACCACAATAAACACCAGCAGAGATTCACACTGGTAAAGCAGATTACGGACCTTTGCAGACTGTTAGAAATAGTGCAAATTGAGTCCACCTTAAGGGTTAGGGTTAAGGAATCATGGGAACTGTATTTTATTGTGGCATCAGAGCTCTCTGACAGAGAAGGCTCAATGTCTCAGAAAAAAAAACAATTCCCATGATTCCCTAGCACTAACCCTAACCCTTAAAGTGGACTCAATTTGCACTATTTCTGGCAGTCTGCAAAGGCCCTACATCCCAAGGTCTCTTCCAGGCCAGAGAGGCTGATGGGGCAGCAGGCTGAGCACCAGCACCTCTCCTTTAAAATAAAAACAAAAGTAAGCACTTTCCCAATCTGTGTGTAAAGGAGACTGTAGTTACATTGATATTTGAAATCTTAACTCTTTTGACCCAAGCAGACTTAAAGATGTTTTTCTTCTCAATCCCACCACCTTCACAGGCACTTCTGGCAGTGACATAAGATAGGGTCTCCTTGGTGGCTGCTCACAATCTCTGGAACTCCCCCCCCCCAGACAGAACAGCCCTCTGTTTCCTGTACATCTGTTGGCAAATAAACTTTTTTATTCCAATTGGCATTTGGGAAGTAAATGTTTTTAATGAAAGGGATTTTAACAGAATGTTGTACCATTTTTAATAGTACTATTTTAAACTTTTTAAAATTATTTTTAAATGTATGATTTAAATTGTTTTTAGTTCTGCTTCACTGTTGACTTTTTGCATTGTATAACTGTAGTGTGTTGTTTTAATTTGTGAGCTGCCAGGAGTTTCCATTTGGAGGAAAATGTGGAATATAAAGCTAATGATGATGATAAGAATAATATTAAAACAACCTTTCCCCACAGCTGTTTTGCTGTTGTTGTGGCTTCTGATGTTTCCATAAGGATGAGAGAAACAGCAAAGTTGATTCTTCTCTGTTTTGTGCCTTTCATCAAAGTTGTCCTTTGAATATCCATATATCTCCTCGGCAAATGATCATTTTAAAGATATATACAACATGAAAACAAAAATGCAATATGTAAGGCATTCATTTCCTTTGACATGACTCACTGGTCTCCTCATATTTTAATAAGTAGTATGATTTTGTGTCCGTCCCCCCTCCACTTTTTTGTTTTTTAAAAACAACAGAATTTGACAAAAACATAGAAGAGGGGGAAGCAAGTAAAAGCATGATCCTTGCCCCCAGCATCACTAGATGAAAGGTGTTAGTACTGAGCAGAGAGGAGCTATGCAAACAGGAGGCATGGGAGGTCCTAGTGGCACCCATGGAAATTTCTGTATGATCATGAATCTGACATGGTTCAGATTCAATTAAGAGGTGATATGATAGCTCTGTTTAAGTATTTGAAAGGACATCATATTGAGGAGGGAGCAGACTTTTCTGCTGCTCCAGAGAACAGGACCCAGAGCAATGGATACAAGCTCCAGGAAAAGAGATTCCACCTCAACATTAGGAGGAACTCCTTGACAGTAAGAGATGTTTGACAGTGGAACACTCTCCCTCAGAGAGTGGTGGAGTCTCCTTCTCTGGAGGTTTTTAAACAGAGGCTGGATGGCCACCTGTCAGGTATGCTTTGATTGAGAGTTCCTGCATGGCAGGGGGTTGGACTGGATGGGTCTTGTGGTCTCTTACAACTCTATGATTCTATGACACAAGGAGAGTTTCTCTGATGGTGGAATCCAAAATAGAGTGTTTCAGGAGTGGGGCTGAGGCAGTGGGTCCCTAAATCCCAGGCCCCTCAATTCCTTAGTGAGGCCCCTTTCCTTGGACATGTCTAGGTACAGTGGGTCCTTGGTATCTGCTGGGGTTCAGTTCCAAGACACACACACACCAATGGATATAAAAATCCATCAATGCTCAAGTCCATCAAATACAATGGCATGATGAAATGGTGTCCCTTATATAAAATGACAAAATCAAGGTTTGGCTTTTGGGAATTTATATGCCTTTAAAATATTTTCAAGCCATGGATGCTTGAATCCGTGGATTAAAAAAATCTGTGGATACGGAGGGCTAACTGTATTTCTCCATCCATTTGTATTAACGGGGGATAGACAGAATATGCTAAAGTTGGGTGGGGGGAGTAGGAGGCCATTTCCTTAGCTCTGAATGGCTGGCATGAGTTCATTGTGATGACTGTAATTATTGTGCTGATGACTTTAACAGTCTTATTGCTTAATTTGTTTTTTAATTTGTTCTGTTTTTACTGTGTTTTTAATTATGGTAGCCTCTTTGAGCTCTGATTGTGTAATGGGAGAAATGTGGTGATAGAGTTGCCACCAGCAGGGTTTGAGAAGTGGCATAAAAGCTCCCCCTTCTGCCCTTTCAACACCCATACCCACCTAGAACAGCTTCGCCCAGGCTCAGGAGGAAGAGATGCCTAAAAGGATTAGGTTTTTCAATTAAAGAAGGAAATACTAGAGGAGGATTGCATAAAGATATAAAATGCTAAATTATTGTGGGAGGAAAGTCATTAAGGAGCTGTCATTTACTCTGTTTTGAAATGTAAAAATGGAGAACACCTGGATTAATTAACAGGCAGAAGATATAGAATGAATGGAAAGGAAATATGTTTCGCACTGCACTAGAATGACCTATGAAATTTATTCCCATGGTTAGAGCTGCAGTTTTTAAATAGTAAGCAATTGCTTTCTTCATGGTACAATTTGCATATTTCACAGCAGAGTTGGTTCAAAAGTAGCTACTTCTAATGGAACACAAAAGGTAGTAAAACAGCCCTGAGGCACCATAGGTATACCTGGCAAACATGACAAGGAGAGGGGGAAAAGAAACTAAGGATTTACACAAGGCAGTAAATCACAAATGAAGCAGAGTAATCATATCTTTGGCTGGCTTATCACATCACATGACATGACATTGGCCCTTTTCCATTGTTCTCCTGGTGGGATACCATTTGGAAAAGTTTTTTCATTAATGAAAAAACTCTGTTAATGACCTCCTTTCCTGTGACTGTTGTGCTACAATTTTCAGTGCAATAATTCAATTCTCCTTTAATCCTGATTTTGAGTGGTTTGGGTGTGGTTTAAGTGCCCTTTTTCTTACCAGTGATTGGGGAGAAGGGGTGCACATTTCTATTTGCTCTCCTTTCAATTAGCAAAGTAACAGAAACTTTACCCTTGAAACTGGGGCTTGTCAGGGGAAAACCACCCCACCTCCTTTTGCAGTTTAGTAGCCTAGTTGCACAGTCATACACACACACACACACACACACACACACAGTGGCATCATTAGGGTTGGTGTCACCCAGTACTGTAACTCATGATGTCACCCCCATTGACCTCCCCCCATATCACACCATATAGAATCCTTAGTAATATTTTTGTACTAATTTTACTCATAAATCATAATTTCCATATTTCACTGAATTTAATGGTAATAAAGATAAAGGTATGATAGGATTTGATGGGATATATAGTCAGTGTTAAAATGTTGAAATGTAAAGATGTGTGTCTGTAATTTTTCCTTGCTCAGAAAATCTGTGTTCTGAAGCCAGAGTCGCAATTATCAGCCACAGGTGTGTT
>CM034706.1:128977018-128991343 GCA_020142125.1 Phrynosoma platyrhinos | reverse complement strand
CCATTTGCCTTTATATGTCTCCCTCTATCTGAGCCAGTTTTTCCATCTTCTAGGAGTGATTCAAGAGACCATATATATGAAAGCTATAGCATATTTATTGGGATCTTAAAATGGAAGATACTATTAGCAATAGTTTTAAGGATGTATGGATTTTAAATGGGTTTAATGTTCTAACCACTAGCACTAGGATAGATTATGCCTTGTTGACATTTATGGATATTGTCACTATTTTTTAAAATGAGGCCTCCTATCCTTACAGTCATACAAAAGGTAGAAGAACATGGTTTGATAAGAGCTGTCTTATCTGGAAAAGGAAATTAAGACAAATGTTCCGTCAGGCCTTTGCCAGTCTTAATTTTGGACCTTATTACAAAGCCCGTAAAGAATATTCATATCTGGTGGAGGGCAAAAGGAAGATATTTTTCAAACAAAATTGGGCATCTCTGGACAATGCTCTAAAATCCAACAATGCTAAAACCTTTTGGGTAGCAGTTAGGAAACATATGAAAAATTACAACTCAATGGTCCTTCCTACTATACCGATTGACCTCAAAGGGGCAGGATATAAATTATTATTATTATTATTATTATTATTATTATTATTATTATACCTCCTCAGATATGGTTCTCTTATTTTATCGATAAAATGGGAACCCAAAAAATTGATAATAATCTATTAATATAAAAAAACCCTCCTAATTTATGGAGTTCAGTTCAGCTGATGAGGTGCATCAGTTGATCCTTAAATTAAAATCTGGAAAATCCCCTGGATATGATGGCCTCCTGGCAGAAATTTTGAAATTCCGCCCTGAGAAATGGACAAAGGCATTGGCTAATTTATTTACTCTTGTAAATAACTCTGGCGTGATTCCAGGTGATTGGAAGGATTCCATTATAATTCCAATCTTTAAAAAAGGAGATAGACAAGACCCCAGTAATTATTGCCCAATTAGTCTGTTATCCATAGTGGGCAAACTATATGCCAGTTATTTGGATTTGAAATTACATAGTTGGATGAATGCTCAAGCTTTGTTAGGTCTGGAGCAAGTGGGTTTTAGAAGACATATGTCCACTGTGGATCACACAACAGTGCTTTCATTTCTTGTAAATAAATACTTGTTGTGCCCCAAAGATAAACTATATGCAGCTTTTATTGATCTGAAGGCTGCTTTTGATTCAGTTCATTGACGTTTACTTTGGGAAAAATTGGGTAGGCTTAATATAGATCCTCGATTGCTGTTTCTTTTAAGTCACCTTCATACAAATAATAAATGTAGAGTGAAATTTTCTGAATCAGGCCATTTAACAGACCCTATCTACTCTGGTATAGGAGTCAGACAGGGGTGTGTGTTGGCTCCTCATTTGTTTAATCTATTTGTGGCTAATTTACCTGTCTTTATGACCACAGTAGATTCTCACCCCCCTTCGCTGGGAAATTGTCTGCTTTTTGTACTCCAATATGCTGATGATACTCTGTTACTTTCTCTATCTCAGGTGGGTATGGCAAGAGCCCTAAAAAGATTCTCTGAATATTGTGATAAATTTCACCTGCAGGTAATCTTTGAGAAATCTAAAATTCTGGTATTTTCTAAGAGATTTGCACTGAGAACATGGAAGGTTGGAAATCAGACAATTGAGCAGGTCAAAGAGTATGTTTACCTTGGTGCCCTTTTTCATTTTAATGGGCAGTGGAGTAAACAGAAAGACAAAATAATACAAACAGAGAAAAGATCCTTGGCAGTTATACAATCTTTTTATTATAAAAAGGCAACCAGGATATCCTAGCACCATTAAAAAAGTATAAAGCCAAACTTAGACTGCAATTACTTTATAGCATATTCACCTGGAATCCAATCTTTAATAATGAGATTGAACATTTGCAGATTTTTTTTTTTTTTAGGATATTATTATCTGTACCCCCATCTGTACACCATCTGACTCTCTGTATGGAATTGGGATTGAATGCTCTTGAAACTAAAGCCTGGTTGATGAAATATAGGTTTTGGTTTAAGATACATTTCAGCCTAATACATCCAGTCTTTTATGGTTCCTACTGTCTTTTATTATGCTAGATGGGCTAAATTCTATGAAAGTAAAGTAATTTCTATGGGTTTAAATTTTGATTCTCTCCTTTTGCTAACCGAAAAGGAGTGTTTCAAATCTATTAGGGTCTGTCTCACCAAGAGAGATGATCAACTGACACATCCAACACCTCTAAGGGTATGTTCTCCAGTGATGCTCAGTATCCCCCCCCCCTTGCAGGGTAGGATTCCAGATTATTTTCAAACCCTTTCATTGCTGGTGTTGAGGAAGGCTTTTTTATTTGTAAGGCTGAATGTACACCCTTCAAATGTGACCAGGGGCAGATATTTACAGACCCCTTTTTTGAAATGTATATGCCACTGTGATCAAGCTCCCAATGTTCTCCATCATATTGTATTGCTTTGTCCATTGTATATAATTCCTAGGAGAAAATTGCTAAGGGGGTTATTGGAAATGAATATCTGTTTGGATGGGTTATCAGTGGAATACCTATTGGAAAATCGGAATCCTCATATTACTAGGCTAATGGCCAATTTTCTGGTGGAGGCAACCAGAGTATGGCTTAAATTTTATAATAATGATCCTGAAGCTTTATTGTAAATGTATTTTACTTTATTTTATTTTATTGTAAATGTTATTGTTGTATGCCTAATAAAGGTTGAATGAATGATGAATAAAATGAACCTGAACTCTTAATATAGCAAGAGACAGAGACAGAGCATCCCAACAGACCAGTCTGGCAGACAAAACTGGAGGAGGAAGAGGAGGAGGAGGAGATACCATTGAGCCTGAAATGGAGGAGGATGAAGAGCATCCTCATGAAGAGGATGAGGACAGAATTTGTGAAGAGAGTGGTGGGCTGATATAATTCACCAAAAACCACAGCTGCTAGCAGCCTGAAACAATAGCAATAACAATAGCCCTGGTCAGTGGCATTGTGGGATAGGAGTAGGGATTGCTGCTTAATGTCTAAGCCCCATTGCAGAGGGCCTGTTTTAATTCCTGGCTCTCCCATTATTTACAGGAAGCTGCTGCCACTATCACCAGTCAAACCAGGAGAAGGGCACCCAAGAAGAGAAGGGAGAGTTCCCCAAGAGCCTTTTCCCACACCTCATCCACTTCTAGGGAGAAGACAGCAAGTGCAGAATCAGCCAAGCAGCACTTTTTCAACATGGTAGGTCAGATGTTCCCAATCTATGGAAGAAGGGTACTAATAGGTACAGTATCTTTTCTTACCCTTGCATAATGCTGAAAGCATTCTTTGCCTCAGATCATTGTCCAAGCTTAGGGCTATATCCTTGATAAATTAACCAGTCTTCTGCAGTCCCCCTTTCCCCATTTATATTTTCCCAGCTACCCACCTGAAGAAATGTGTAGCACAGCTTGAACAGCACATCATTACACTGGAGTGTCATCACAACATTGATTCACAGATCTGGAATGGCAGCTTCAGGAGGTGGTGAGTCAGCAGTGACTGGCTGCTAATTTTGAAAAGCAACAAGCTTTTCAAATCCTATTGCTGTTCTGCAAATTAACAGTTTGTTTTGTAAACCCATTGTTTCCTATTTGCTCTTTCTGTGGGGAGCTAAAGACTGTGGAGCCTTGCTGCTGCAGTGTTGTTCTACTCATGAGTAGAATGATGCAGCAGTACTGAGGGAGGCCAACCATACTGCCCACAGAAGCCCTGCCTCCCCCAGCCATATCTCAAGCACCAGCCCAATTCATCTGTGTTGCAAGATTGAGGCTCCATGACTGTCCACAGGTTTCAAAGGTGCATGACCAATGGTGCAGGTCCCAGAATTCAGATGAACAGCAGCTCTGCCAGCCCATTCAGGCCCTGGGCTGATCGCAGTCTGATGTCTTTCACCTACCCTCCAGTAACATAATGCCACAAATGGGAAGCATAAAGTAAAATCACCCTCAGAACCAGCTGAGGGGCAAGGGAAACCCTTGTTGGCCTTCTAATTTCTCAAGCAGCCTTTCTCTTCCATGACCCAATAATGGCTTTCATGGATGTAGAGGTTTGATTATAAGTAGTAGGCTGCAGCGACTCATGGATGATGAGTAGGGAATTTTCTTGGTTCTTGCTTTCCTGCACAGCAGAGGATAGACCTATGTCTCCTGAGGACCTTGGGCTTTATTGTGCATCCTGCATGTCTTGGAACATGTTGGCCAACAGTGCGACCTGCCCATATGTGCAAACCTGCCCCTTATCCACTAATTCTCCATCCTTAACCATTGCAGATTTTGGCATCTTTCATGGGGACATTAATCATTTGACAATTGACATTGAGTGGTCGACTGTTCAAACAAGCAATCCATCTTCTTCCCTTCTTCCTCTGGGCTTTCTGTCCCTATGTAGAGCTATGCAGGTCATTGGGGAAAGTGCAGCCTTCTGGGTTGGGCTGCCACTATCTGGAGAAAGAAGAACTATAGGAATTGGGGTTATATGCTTTGAATCCAAGGACCACCTCTTTTTGGCACTAAATTAGAAATAGGAGCTTTAGGGAAGCCTGGGTATGTATTAAGTTGTTCTGAGGTTGTGGAGAGGGCTGTTTCAATGTGTTCATATATGCATACATATACCACAGACCTGAAAGATTCTCTCAGGGGCCCTTCTTAGATGTCACCCCACAACACAGAATAGTGCATACTACAGCAACAAAGGAAGTAGGTACATAACTCAGAGCAAAAGGATGTTATGTGCCCATCTGGAGATTTGCGTACCCTGTCCTGCTGGGCAAGTCACATGCTCTCAGCCTCAGAGGAAGGCAATGGCAAACCTCCTCTGAACAAATTGTGGTGAACAGAGGTCCAGCTGGCCAATCAGGAGGCAGCTGAGAGCCAGCCAATAGGAGTTCAGCTGGGATTAGTATAAAAGCCCAGGGTGACAGTTAGAGAGAAGAAAAAGATTTGGATTAGAGGGTGTGTTGGGAAAGTTAAGCCAGTGAGAGGCCTGTGTTTAAAGTGTTCCTGAGGGAACTGAATTTTAGGGAGATAGAGTTTAAAAAGGGTAAACTCTGAACACACACAGAGCTCTGGAAAAGAGAGAGTTATTGTGGTGTTCTCTCCAGTTATATATTATTAGCCAGAGGGGCTGAGGTACTGTGATTGAATTTGTAACGTATGTTATAAGTCTGTAACTAAGGGGGGAAGCAGATGGCAAGAAATGCCGTCCTCAATCCCAGGAAGGGGAGGGGCAGCTGGATGCTGGGCTCCCCATCCCCTTCCTTAGGATGTCATCGGAGCGATGGCCCATCTGCACGATGGGCGCTCTGATGACGTCCTTCCGGCTCAGCATCCGGACATGGTGAGCCAGAAGAGGAGCCGAAGAGGTGTGCCATGCCTTTTGTGGTGCCCCTTTCGTGGCTTGCGGAAGGAGTGCTATCTTAGCACTTCTTTTGCAGGTGGCGAAAGGGAGAATCGAGGCCAATGTGTCTGGCAGCCTTGGCCTCGATCCTCCGTTTTCGGGGGTGGCCCAGGGCTACCTGTCTGCTTCCCCCCTAAGAAAGATTACAAGTCCTGAAACAAGTTACTTTTATTGCATGTTGATGTAAAATAAGCTTTTCTTTTCTTTTTTTATTCCAACATCACTTGGCCTCTGTTCTAGTCACAGAACACACTACCAATATTTTGTTATTCTGAAGGTGGGACTACACTAAAAAGACAGTGTGAGTCCCTGACACTTTATTAGGTGGTAGAAGTGGGGATATCAAGTTCCCAAAGTACAGCCATCTAGAATTAAAG
This sequence comes from Phrynosoma platyrhinos, assembly GCA_020142125.1. Taxonomy (NCBI): domain Eukaryota; kingdom Metazoa; phylum Chordata; class Lepidosauria; order Squamata; family Phrynosomatidae; genus Phrynosoma; species Phrynosoma platyrhinos. Next base: position 128,985,553 of record CM034706.1, on the reverse strand, counting down.
TGTAAAAGTAGGAAGGTGGCAGTCATGTGTGCCACACAAATCTTGCCAAGAAACCCCCATGATAGGTTTGCCTCATGTCACCATGAGTTGGAAATGACACACAACACCATGCACATGTCTTGCTCTAAGAGACTTACTAGCTTACATGATGGCCCCTCACTGGCATCAGTTGCATTTCTGGGGGTTTCTTGCATACTAGAAATTCCTATTACAAGAGGGACCAATGAATGTCAGGAACAAAAGAAACCTTGAAGCTGCTGCAGTCATGAGACTGAATATAACACATGCACAGAGTTGAAACATCACCTTGTACTGATGAGACTACATGACGGGGCACCCATGTGGCTGATTTCTGTTTGGATTAAAATAGGTGTGTGTGACAGTAAATGGGTCAACCTGGGGCAGGAAACTATGCAATGGAGCTAGGATACAGCCCTTGTAGAGATTCAGCCCAAAACAAGACATTTAGCAACACAACATTTACTTAACTAGGAAAACTGACAGAGAGAGGAGTTTGGGCCCAACAATGCTGAAGAGAACAGAACTCTTTGTTATACAGGCCTCTCAAACCAGAAAGAAACTTTTAGGCACCCAGTTCTGTTGGCTATTAGTTTTTCACCCTATTTGACCCTCACCAGGACATGTGCTACCTATACCCAATCCTTAAGAGGTAAATTAACCTTTAGATATACCTAGAGTGATCTGCTATTGCCATTGCAACAAAAAGCTATCTGTGTTGGAATATGGATGGGATATACAGTCAAAGTAGAAATGTAGAGATGTGTGTGTGAAAATTTCCTATGGGAACAGTGTCTAATGAAAAACAAAGAGGACTCAGCTAGCAGGTGGTTTGAAGCCAAAACATGTGCCCGCAGTTCAGAATAATAAAAACACTTTGAGCCTGAGAACATGATATTAACAGATAAACATATGAACTCATCCAGTTCCCATGAGACCTAGGTCACATGGGGGATGACACACAGCTAGAGGATGGGTTACAGCAGATCATCCAATTATCATAAGGTTAACACCCAGAAGATGGAATTCAGGAAGGGCCAACAGTTCCTTTGTTCACCTTTGTTTATATACTTGCTATGTGTTCTTTTGTATTATGACAAAAGAAAGAGAAAGAGAATTGTAATTATTCTATTGCTTATGCTGTAATTCTACAACAACATCTACAAGATGTGATTCTATAGTAATTTGCCATCAGTAGGATGGATTGTGTATTTTTCTTTTTCTATTTTCTTTATGGAACAAAAAAGTTTTAATTTGGATCTACAAAATGTGTCTTCATGGAAATAGCATTTCCATGATGGCTGATGAAGGAAGCTGGTTCCTGAGTTCTGCTGCATTTCAATCACATTTCATTCCACAATCTGTGTATTGTAAAGAATGTGGTGGTAGAATACTGCTTCAGACTGCAAATTGTGTGTGAGAGGGTTCTAGTTTAAATGTTTCCCCATGTTAAAATACCCTGTTAAAACAGACACATATATTCCTCTTAGACAGAGAGATGTTATATCAGAGAAAACACAAAAATGTAGCCTTCTTCCTTATCTGCTGGTTTTATTACATGATAACTAAAATTTTATGTGGAAAGTATTGAAAAAATGCCCTGCCATATGTTTTAAAGTGGTAGAGGGTAGAACAGTGCCACTTCAATTCTGCCCCTGCCACATTTTGCATAGCATATAGAACCTTGTAGAATAGGGTACATTCCAGCTGGGCTACTTGCATGTGGAAGCAGGCTAGCTGAATGATGAATTGCACAGCTCCATTGATGTGGCCATATGATTCTACAGTAACTGTAAGTATCCTCTGACCCACTGCCTTCTTCCTGCCAACTTAATTGCTATTGGCTGGGTTGTGTGTGTGTGTTGTGTACCTTCAAGTCATTTCTGACTTATGGCAACCCTAAGACAAACCTATCATGGGATTTTCTTGGCAAAATTTGTTCAGAGGTTTGCCATTGCCTTCCCCTAAGAGCATATGACTTGCCTAAGGTTACCCACTGAGTTTCATGGCTGAGCTGGGAAACAAACCCTAGTCCCCAGAGTCATAGTCCAACAGTCAAACTACTATGCCATTTCTGGGGTGGTGATGGGGAACTAAGCAGGTGGGTGTAACAACTTCTCCAACCCTCCACAGGCCAGATCCATTAAGTCCCCAGCTTAAGTGCTGAGTGCTCCTTCACTTTCTTCTACAGATGAAGGTGAGAGGGAGCAAAGCACTCCCAGCAGGCTCTTGTAAATGTGGCGGAATGGGAAGAAGATGAGCAAGATGTGAAGTGAATCCCTGCTGTTTCTGTTCAGTAATCAGAAACCATGAGGATTACTTTAAGAGTACAGCCCTCCCCTGAAGCAGGACCTAGAAAGGAGGGTGAGGCTAGCCTTACCTTTGGGCCTCAGATTAAATCCTTAGGCTGGCCATTTCTTTCTTCTGCACTAGGGTTCTGTATAAACATGGGCCGGATGCTGCATGCATATATTTGGATTAATCCTGAGATGATGAACACTATTTTAGCTATGGTTTTAAGAGGATTATATAATTTGCAGAAAGAGTTAAATAATGTTGTTAGCAGAATCTTGAAAAGCCTACTTCAAACAGCAAGCCGCTAGCCTGAGTCTAGAAAAGTTTCTGGAAAAGTACAGTGTTTTGAGAGTACTCTCTGCAAGGCTTTGAGAGTACTCTCTGCAAGGCTCCAGTCTGCACAGGCCAAAAGGCTCATCCCCCTGCCTTGTTCTGGCATCATCCTGTTTGGATGACACAAGGTCCAAACTCAGTTCTAGTGTGGGCAGTCTGGACCAGGTCAGGTACATCCCACATCAGAACAGGGGCATAACATGCTTACAATAGAATTTAAAAAAACCCTTAACTGTTACTCTGAATCTTCTAGGACAATCTGGAGCTCTCCATCTCTGTGTCACAGTGGCTGTCTGTATGGGTGTCCCTCCAGGCCTCCTGGTATGTCCACCACTGTCACAGATCACCCATTCTGCAATCAGAATGAGGCACCCAGCAGCTGACCATTGCTGAATGCCTAGTTTTGATCTCAAAAGCAAGCAGCCCACAGCAATGGCAGACACATCAGACAGCCCAGAGGGATGCTTGTGTGGACAGCTGCTGGAGCACAGAAAAAGAGATCAAGGTAATAGAAAACAAGGCAGCTATAGGGCCAAGATACTGTGGGGTGCCCCTGGAGTATCCTGGCCACAGCACACAAGGCCTAAGACTTTTCATCTGCTGGTACAAAGCTAAGGGAAGGATTTTGATTTGTGCTTGGAGACTGATTTGGGTGAAATATTTTCACTTAATAGTTCGTATTGTACCTGCTACAAAAGAATTAAAAGGTGAACCGAAGTTTTGTGAGATACACAAAATTCCTTGACAGAGAAACCAACAGTTCCACCGGGAGTTTTCTGATGTAAGAAAATGGCTGCTGGAGTACCCCTGGGACCCAGGCTGGACACAGGCATTGGATTCAGCATCAAAATCCCTGTAATAGTATCTGGATGCCACCCAAATTAAGACTGAATTTGGGAGAGGTAAGAAGGTTTATTTAGTAGTGTAATAAGCTCCTTAGAATTCTGTATGAACTTTTAGTTTCTGTGCATTAAACCATCAGAAAGCAAAGGTGTTACTTCTCAGCCACCCTTGTGAACAATTTTGGAATTTTCCAGATTTCAGAGTTACAGATAAGAGATATTCAACCAGTATAACTTTAGTGAGTAATTCTTTAGTTACTGGTTTTAACCCTTCACCTCCCTAAATACTTTAGCTTAGATTTTCACATTCAAGCAGTGAGCAGAGGGAACGAAGTGAAAGCTAGATGGTTTAACATGATTTTTAGCTTTAAAACACAAGTGGAGTGCATGAGAAAGCTGAAGGGAATCATGTCATTTAATCAGCTATGCTCAGTTAACACACATATATTTCCAGAAATGAATCATGGCAGTGAGCAGAACATGTACTTCTATCTTTTCTTTAATACAGCAAGAAGGTATTCATGTTCTCATACCAAAATAAAACTAAATTAATAAAATTTCCCAAGTGCAAGACTAAAACTGGCCTCCCTGGCCTGAATATTGTTTTATAAGGTGGATGGCACATTTGTGGCTGTCAGCAATGTTGTTCAATGGACATAACCTGATACTCCGAATTCTCTAGTCAAATTCAAGGGCTCTATTCATAATGCCCCCTTCACTCACTCACTCACACTCCTTATATATATATTTTCTCTTCAACTCCTCTTCACCCTAGCCACTGAGCATTTTAGAAAAAGAATAAGTTAGCCATGATGGTCAAGGTTACCACTGGTTGCTATATTGCCTTCCAGGGGCCTATGCCTTCATCACAGCTTTTCACAAGGGAGAGTAATGGGCAAGGGCTGGGGTAGCAGCTTCCTTCTCATGACTTTTAATAAAACATGAATTAGGTGCCAGCACACATTAGATTCACTTCTCCTGTGGCAGAAAATCAAAGTCTTCTCCCATCATTTTGCAAGCTTGCTGCAGATGGATATGTAGGGAGCGGTGCTGGCCAGTGCAAGAAAAAGAGTCTATACACACTGAAACAGCTCTTTAATTTCTTAATTTAATATCTGACACGTAAAGATTCTCATTAAGCCAGTCAATGAAGCCTGGAAATACAATTTTCGTGCAAACTGTCGCTATCATAACTTACACGAAACTTCAGATGGTGCCCTGTAAGCAGTGTGATTAAATCCATTTGTCTTTGCTGTCAGCTACCCATTCTGGGTATTACATAAAGGGGTCCTTGCTGGGCTACATTTCTTGAGGAAAGGCCAGCAGGAGTCCACAGTTATCCCTGACTCCTCCACCTGGGGACATAATGGAGTTTATGCCATGGGAGAAAGGAAACATTAGGGCAAGCAAATGCCCTGGAAGGATGGAGAGATGACTAGTTAAACTGATTTGGATCAACAAAGCACAGATTCAACCAGTATATCCCGCCTGCTCCTCCCTCAGTAAGCAAGATGAAATGCCTGACATGAGAAGCAATTTACCCCCTACTGTATTGCTTTATAGCATTGGCACTTACCCCATGCAAACCAGAGCTCTCACAGAACTAGTGTAGCTTGTGTGTGTTCCACACACTTGCCTTGAAATGGAGCCTGCTTATTTTAAAGAGAGAATTCTACTTCTTAATAGCCATGCCACCATATCAAGATACATGGGGCAGGGCATACTTTAAAACAAAGGTGGATAATTGCAGCGCTCTGGGTGTTTTTGAATAAGAACTATAACCCCTGACTATGGCCAATGCTCACCAGGGCTGATGGAAACTGGAGACCAAAAACATCTGGAAGGCCACAATTGCCCCCCTGGAGTTCCAAATGATGGCAGAGCAACCACGGTCTATAATGTCACAGACTGTCATTTTGCCATCCTTCCTTTCTACCTTGAGGTGCCATGGGGGCCACACTGTTTGCAGGCAAGCTGGGTAGAGAGTGTTATTGCTGGAGCAAGGTGAAAGCTAAAGGCAGTGAACAGACATATGGATGTGGCAGGAACTATGGAAATTATGAGTAGACTCTCACAGTAAATCTCACACCACTTAATGCAATGCAAATATATATCCTGCATGCTAAAACAACACACATGCAGTTCACCCCAAAACGAAATCCAAAAATATACTGCAATCATCCAAAGCATTAGGATTCATGGCGAGTCAGAACACTACAAAGCAAAGGCAAATAAAAGATTCAGCAAGCCTGTTTGAAGATCAGCTACAGGCCCCCAAGCAGAGACTGTTGACTGCCTGCTTGCAGTGCCTTCCTGCTTGTTTTTATACAGACTGCTGTGAATCTGAAGCCAGAAAATGTGAAGATGCTGTACTAGACTCCAAGTGAGAATGAGAACTATGACGTTATTTTAGCACCAGGAGTACTGCAAGTAAATGGCCTTTACCCATTTGCAAAGCTAGCCATAGGATTTTGTTGCCTGGGGTAAAGGGCAACCCTCCCCTACCTACATTTGCCTTCAAAACTGGCAGTTCAATTTTACTTCAGCATTGGGCATCCTCCACCACCACCATTTCATTTGGGGTAGCTGGTTGGCTCAGGAGGTATAGGACAGGACAAGTGGAATATATAGCCCTGTCTTCCAACACACAGTAACAACCAGAAGGCTACCAGTGTTGCCTTTGATAAAAAAAAAACCCATCATCTATAGCCTCAGATGACTGCCTTACTTGGACTACCAGTAAGGCTGGCCCTGCCCATCAGCATACAGTTGCCTTTCTGTATCCCTATCTTTCCATGTGTATTGTGCTGTTATATAAGCAACACCCATGAAATTCAGTAGGTTGAAGTTTTACTGCAAAGCCAGTGGGATGATCGCTGACCACCTCTAGCTCCAGAGGCCAAAGTAACCTTGTGAACACAGAGCTCTTTTTGCTAGCACCTGGGCTGTCTGCAGTCTTTTCCCAAAGAAGCTAATTAGGCAAATTAATTCCTATTGAGCCCCAGCTCTTCTCTGCCTTATGGAAAGCTGCTTATTCCAGTGCCGGCAAAATCCCAAATAGCAGGAGGGGATTAAAGTCAAGAAAATGCTTTTCAAAGGGATGCCCTGCCAATCAGTACGGCTGCCATCCCTGGGGAAGCAGCTCAACCCACAGAGGCACAAGGTGCTCTCAGCCTAATATGTGGGTCCTAAAAACCTCTCTTAGGACAAGCTTCATCTCTAGAGGCTAGAAAGGCCTTCATCCCATCAAAATCTATGATGGTGTACTTTCCTTGGTGAGTTCTGTAGGGCTACCACAAGTAGGTCAGTAACTGAATCCAAGGCAGTAACTGATCCAGTTGGAACAGGACTGTTCCAATAGTGAGAATAAGTTGGCTCAACTAGATGCGCCATCTTGGAGGCAAGGAAGGGGAGGGGCAGCCTCACTCTGGGTGCCCCAACCCCTTCCCGAACACATCATCGGAGCGCCCGTCGTGCTGCATGACCGGCCCTCCGACAATGTACTTCCACTGCAGTGTCCACACACGCTGTGGCGGAAGAGACGCCGAAGGTGCGCCCAATGCCTCTTGCGGTGCACCTTCAGCGTCTTACAAAAGGAGTGCTATTTTAGCGCTCCTTCCAGGGCCTGAGAAGCTGCGGGTTGGGGCCGATGAGTGCGGCTACCTCAGTCCCAATCCGCAGCTTCCCGAGGTGGCCCACAGCCACCCGTCTGCTTAGGCCCTAAGCTTGATAGCTGCAAGACAACATTGAGGACTCAAAGGCTTTAGGTAGCAACATCAAGGAACTTGCTCCTTGCCTGGATCACAAGGACAGTAGATCCCAGGTTGAGACAATTGCCAGCCATATTTCTATTATGTTGCAGTTCTAAACATATGGTGGCCAGAGACAACATAGCTGCTCGTAAATCAATTTAGGAGCATGTGGATTTGAAACAACTAGGAATCTGCCTGGATGTATATAATGATAGATAACCAAACAAACCAAAGCAGACACTTTACTCAATATCTGAACTCCAAGCCTTCTTTGACTACCTTGACTACCTCTGGCTCTTGGGTTCCACAGTAGCTGGAACAAAGCTCTTCCCCAGGCCTGGCAACAACACTGTGTAGCTTTGAACAGTTTGTTGGTCAAGTAGGGAATGGGTACTGATGGATGCAGAGATGAATTGCAGAAGATGCAAAATGCCTCTTCATGGTATTTCTACAACATGGAAAGTTACTTTTAAAAGGTAATTAGGCACTGATTGCCTTTAAAGTTCTGATAAAAGTAGTTTTATAGAGTTTTTAGTCATTACTGTTTCAATTATTCAAAGGCAACTCGTTTCTCCATTTCTCAGTAGTAACTGCAATATTTATTTTTAGTTTTTAAAAAGCACCTACATGCTACAAACACACTCTCTTTGTACCATCCACTTCAATAGAGCAAAAAGCAGCAATGTGAGGCACAGCATGATGCAGTACTTGAACCATGTAATTTTTTTTCTCCACCATTTTATGAGGCCACAGTCCCCTAACTATAAAAGTAACCCAAAGTTATAAACACCCCCCCCCAAAAAAAGCCTTTGAAGCTGTCCTCTCAAATTTATTAATAAGCACTGGTGTTTTCCACCTCATTTCTGGAGATATTTCCCAGTTGAATGGGAGAGGAGGGAGGAAGGAAAGGAGAGATGTCGCTGATAATAGAGCAAATACAAGGAACACCCAATTAACAAAATGACATTTTAAAATTCCTTTTGTGGGGTAGTATAGCAGTTAAGAGCATAAATTATGAGTGAGGAAGCCCATGGGCCAAATCTGTTTTTAGCAACAGGCCTTCAACAAATATCACCTCTTAGGCCAAAATCCTTTTGTTAATCCCAGCTACAGTAGACCCACTAGTAGGTTAAATTGGGTGTTAGGCCCTAATTTCCAATCTGAAGTATTAAAGTAATATTATTGGTTGATCTTCCACATTGTTATAAGAATTGCAATAGTGGGGTCTATTTAGTTCAGTTTTACTTTGGTCCAAAAGGAGTTTTCCCAGGGACAAATATGAATAAAAGTTTTTT
>CM034706.1:128937916-128963298 GCA_020142125.1 Phrynosoma platyrhinos | reverse complement strand
AGAAAGCTGGGCCAAAGCTAACAAAATGAAATTCAGCATGGAGAAATGAAAGGTACTGCATTTGGGGTGGAAAAACAAAAAGTACAGATATACAATGGGGGACATCTGGCTGAATGAGACTACATGTGAAAGGGATCTAGGAATCCAGGTGGACCACAAGTTGAACATGAGTCAACAGTGCGATGCAGCAGCTAAAAAGGCCAATGCAATTTTAGGCTGCATCAGTAGAAGTATAGTGTCTAGATCAAGAGAAGTAATAGTGCCACTCTATTCTGCTTTGGTCAGGCCTCACCTGGAATACTGTGTCCAGTTCTGGAAACCAAGCCCTATGAGGAATGACTTAGGGAGCTGGGGATGTATAGCCTGGAGAAGAGATGGCTGAGAGGTGATATGATAGCCGTGTTTAAATATTTGAAGTGATGTCATATTGAGGAGGGAACAAGCTTGTTTTCTGCTGCTCCAGAGACTAGGACCCGAAACAATGGATGCAAAATGCAGGAAAAGGGATTCCACCCCAACATTAGGAGAAACTTCCTGACAGTAAGGGCGGTTCGACATTGGAACACACTCCCTCGGAGAGTAGTGGAGTCTCCTTCCTTGGAGGTCTTTAAGCAGAGGCTGGATGGCCATCTGTCGGGGATGCTTTGATTGGGAATTCCTGCATGGCAGGGGGTTGGACTGGATGGCCCTTGTGGTCTCTTCCAACTCTATGATTCTATGATTCTAAGTAGTATGATTCGTGAAATTGACTGAGCTCAGTGGAAGTTTAGATTGACTTGGGATGAAGTCTTGAAATTCTTGAAGGGCAAGAATGTAGGAATGTTCCTGAATGCCTAGCATTAGAAGACATCAGTTGCCAGTAGAGCTTTTGCCATCTTAAGCTGATTATGCAATTGTGGCCTTTTTTTTTTTTTTTTTTTTTTTTTTTTAGAGAAAGTGACCTAGCCACAGTAACACATGGCTAAGTTATCCACATTACATTACTATCTTGTGTGTCCTGTATGGAGCTGCCCTTGAGAATGTTTTAGAAACTGCATGATTGCAGAGTGTAGTAGCTTATCAAAGCTAGATACTCAAACAATATTTATTTTGTACTATTTACATTGACTGCCTGTTTGTCTCCACAGCCAGTTCTATGTGTTTATTCAGGACACTGCAGCCCTAAATGGTGTAGAATGTATCTACATCTGTATGAGCCTGCACATGTAAGAAGGGCAGCCTCAGAGGCCCTACTTTCTAGCCAACTGTGAGTGCATGCTAGGGATTATGGCTTTCTCAGTAGTGACCCTGTACTTTTGAAACCCCTTCCCCAGGGAGATATAAATGGACTGCTAATGGCTGCTTTTTTAAAATTCTGAAAACATCATTATTTCTGTCTGCATTTTGTAATTTAAAAATCTTTCACTGCTGCTGCATTTGTGTGTGTTTTATTTATTTCTCACCGTAATTGTATTTTAATGTTTTATAATCTTGTAAGCTGCCTTGAAAGGCGTACTAAAAATCTTTTAAATAATAAATACATAAAGAGATTCACCAAAAGCATGACAAATTTTGAAGTACTTGCTAGAATTTTTGAATCCATTACAGAATCACAATACACCTAGATTCTTTTTTCCTGAATGCATGATTAGAATAACTGTGCTGCTTGGAAAACATGAGAGCCCAACATCAGTAATTTAATGCATGCATTAGCATAATGGGGCCAAAGGAACAGTCTGCCCATGTTGTGAGTATACCTCCAATTTTAATACAGGGGGAAACTTTCAGAAATCTAGGGAAACAATGCCCTGCCTTGTGTTTATTTAATATCCTCTGCTTCTCACAATGCCAGGGCTCATTTATTTTATATATTTTTCCTAAACCCAACCAATTTATCCAATTTCATCTATTCATTAAATGAAGTCAGCAAAATATTTCACTTCTAGATGTTGAAGGAGGGAGAATCCTCTAACTCATTGTAGCCAGTTCATCATTATCTGAAGGCTCCTTCCATGCACATTTAAGTTCATTAAAGAAGAGCTGCTGTGGACGTCAATAAGCAGCTCCAGTGCTTTCCATCATTAATGAAAGAGGAAAGAGGAAAGGCCTCGTCTGCACAGAATGATGGAATGAAGACTGGTAGGGCCAATGAAACATGTGAGTGGGTATGAGAAGAAGCATCCTGCAGAAGGGATATAGTGGTTATTCAGCAGTTGAGCAGGCCATGATCTCGAACGTGCCAACATTTTCAGTAGTGGAAGATCAACAGGAATGTGGTTGGAGATGAAAACACTCCAAATCCATGAAATGCTCTCCATTTCTCAAGGAGCTTCTGCTTCAAAGTGTTTGGGCCCCTCAGGTCTCTGCATGAAGGCTACAGGTGATGGCAGGAGAGGAGTAAGGCTGACAAACTACAGCAATGTTCTTAGCCTTTCATATACATACTACCCAGTGTGGTCATTCTGCTGCTCAGTTGGACATTAGAAGGAGGGAGTCTCATATTTACTTCCAAGAAGGTGGCATGCTCCCAAGCCCCATAAAATAATTTATAGCATGCTCTCAGGATCAATCCTACTTTGTCTAAATATGTGGTTCAATAGAATCCAGGGATGAAGATATCAACTCTCCCTAACTTGTTCCAACTAACTGCCAAATGGTAAGGCTGAGAAACTGCTAAAAGATTCCATCCTGTCCCTGGAGATTATCCCATGGCTCAAATAACCTGGCTTACCTCTTCCAAATTGAAGTCTAATTCGTGAAGCAGTCAGGTCCTATCACAAGGATTTTGCTGCCAAAGTCACCAGCCGAATCTAGCACAGCTGCAGCCTGGGTCCCCAGTGTGTTTCGGAGGCCATTTTTTGAAGTCGAAAAGCTCCCAATTTCAAATTAAGGTCCTGAAGTGTGCCTGGGACCCGGGCTGCAGCCAGGCAGAATTCACCTGGCAGCTTTGGTGGCAAAATCCTTGTGATAAGACCCAGATGCCTCCTGAATTAGACTTCAACTCAGAAGAGATAAGCTGGGTTATTTGAGCGGTGGGATAATCTCCTCTGACATTAACTCCTCTGGTCACACAAAGGGCATATCCTGTGATGAGTAGCCTGTATCCCAATTCCTACTGCAGCCATTGCATCTACATGCAGGTGGCAATTGAGGAGGATATCAAGGCTTCCCTGTAAATAGCTGTTAGGTCTTAAGGAGTCTGGCAGCAGGGCCAATGAACAAAATCAGCCTGGCCATGGCAATGGAGGTGTGAGGGTGCCCTTCTGCTTCTCCTAGGGTTCCTTCACTCTTAAAGGAATAAAAGAAACATCAGATTTGCTGGGCCCTTCCTGCCTGCACCGCCTCCTCCCAGGTACCTGTCTCACTACCATTATCTCTTACATCTGTTCCCAATCAAAGTGTAATTTAAATCAATTCAGGGGAGACGTTTTCTTCTCCTGCTACCAATTGGCATTGGTTTGGGTTGGGGTTTTGCTATTTGTTTTTTTTGTGATGTGTGGCAGCCATCAGGAATGACTGCTAAGTAACTGCATGCCCACACCATCTCCACTTAAAGGCATGTGGGCAAACCCATAAGCAAACCTAGCTCATTTCCTTGCTGCAGAAGAGAATGGCATTGATTACATTTAAATTACAAAGCATTAAGAGGGTTTGAAGATTTCGAGGAACAGGAATGGGAGCGGCCTCCTGAGTGCTGCAAGGAGATCCAGGGAAGTGCTCAGGAGATTCTCCCCATCTACAGTCTCACAGGCAGGAAGGAAAAACAACTATCTTCCAAGCCCAGGAGAGGAAAGGAAAGAAGAAATGTTACAAAGGAGAGATTCATGTTTTCCCCTATGGAAGGAAGGTTTCCCCATTTCCCCCAAACTTTCACATCTCTACAGACTGATGGCGTCCCTGCCCCTGATGACACCTTGTGTGGGGGCAGGGTGTCTGAGCATGGTGTGGGGCAGGGGTCGGCAACCTATGGCCCACGGGGTGGCCCTGGCCCCGCGAGGCCTTTGGACCGGCCCCAGCCCGGTCCTGCTGCCGCCGCCACCACCAGCACTATCCACTGCGTGCGCCACCCCCGCGCAAGTCACAGCCACCATTTTGTTTTCCAAAATGGTGACCACAACTCATTTGCACATGTGCCAGAGTACTGCGCATGCTCAAACAAGTCACAGATGCCATTTTGTTTTCCAAAATTGCGGCCACAACTTGTTTGTGCATGCGCCGGAGTACTGCACATGCGAAAATGAGTCGCAGATGCCATTTTGGAAAACAAAATAGCAGCCATGACTTGCTCAACCATGCGTAGTATGCCATTCCCCCCACTCAGCCCACGGAAGAGCTCTGGACCAGTGGACCAGTCTGAGGTAGGTAAAAGTTGCCTACCCCTGGTGTGGGGCTTTCTAGGGGCAGCTATGTGTTTGCCCCTTCGCTGCTGCTGCTGCTGCTGCTGCTGCTACTGCCACTGCTGCCACTGCTGCTACAGGCCGCCCTCGTCATGAGTGGCGCCATGGCAGTGAGGTCAGGAGTGCAATGCTCGGCCCTCTCTTTTGTGGCTACGGTGTCATTCTCCTCAGGACGAGAGCAATGCCTTGCCATTGGAGTTAGGAGCAGTGCAGAGGAGGCACCTGTTGTAGCAGCCCTCAGCTCCCAGCTTGGGGAGGGCCCAAGCAGCTATCACCCCTCTTCTGGGGTGTCACTCAATGTGGGCCACACCACTGCACCTCCCCTATTAACACCACTGATACAGACCAACATAAGGACAACTTACAGTCTTCAACTGTTTGTTTATTTAATAACTGTGCACTATTTCAGCTCCAGGTAAAAGAAGGATGCTAAATGATGATTTACAGATAGTCATGACTTCCAGGTGGGCTGGAGCTGTGGCATCTCCCCTAAGAAACTGAGCCTCACTTTTGATGGCTCCTGCCCTTTCTCCATGAGAATATTCCCAGTAATGGGCTCACTCTCTTCTCTTCCCCAGTCCCCAACTATAAACCAGCCAGCCAGTCAGCCATATATGCTCTGTCGTAGGGACTTTGTTACCACATACTAATTATTGAGCAGTAATTGTGTGTAAGTATGTTCCCAGCTGTGAAGGTTTGGCAAGAACAAACTGTGAAGGGTCCAGGCAAGAGAGCTTAGCAACTGTTGCTATGGATTGCTTGTGCGCTGCTGAGAAAGCGATTGCTAAGCAGAGCCAACCCAGTGGCTGAGGGCCATGATCCTCCTACAACACAACACACCTTCTCTGGTTATTCTAGGGGGGCCCAGATATGCCTTGCATGCTTGACTGGGCAAAGGTACCAGTCACAATTTTCAGGGATATTGTTTTTATACACGTTTCTTAAATGGGGAGTCTCTTTATGGAACAAAGAGTACCAAAAGTAAGAGTACAGAAGGAGAAACCGAGCCAACAGTACTGAACATCTGCACATAGGGTTTAAGGGAGCTTCAGTTGCTGTACTACTGAAGGTAATAACATGCCTTGAGTCCTTTTTTGTCTAGGATTTCTGTATATGGGAAGAGGTTTGATGGTGTGGGGAGGAGTGTGTGCAACCACCAAGTCAAAGAGTAGCATGTGTAAACAAAAGTGTGGATGACTACTTGGAAGTCATGTGTAACACAAGCTTTCCAAAGGGTGGATAGGTATCCCTTGGGGTGGATGGGGGGGATTTAATCACTGTATTTCTGTGTGGCTTCAAGCTAAGTGTTGTCAAACATATTATTATCATTTGATGCCTTCCCTGTTCCTGCTCTCTTGCCCAAGGCCCATCTCTCCTGCCAGGCCTATTCGGAATCCTTTTTCTCCCCCTTGGAGTCTTGCTGGTCTGGGCACAGGGCGGACAGAGTGTGCCAGCCGGCTGCAGAGCAGGCTCCTGGGGCCTCCCATGGCACTGCAGCGCCACCCAGCCTCCATCCACAAAAGCAGCAGGTGCAGCATCAGCATTAGCAGTGAGCATCATCCTGACAGTGTGGCAGTGGCTGGAGGGGAGGGGCAGGGGAGATGAGTCAGAGGATCTGGGGGCTGTGCTCCATCTCCTGCCGCTTACTTGCATGTCTCCCAGCACCCGTTCATCCCCCCCTCCTTGTGCCAGAGAAGTGTGTGCAAAGTGTGAAATAATGAGGTTTGGAAAGGTCAGGGAACTTGGCGGCGGCAGCGTTGTTTCTGTAAATGTTATTTTCTAGCTCACTGCCCTGTAACTCTCTCTGACTGTAGTGCTTAAGTAAAACAAACAGTGCATTTTAATCACATGCACATGCTGGCTCAGAGACACTTAACTCACCCCCCCCCTTGAAGCTGCATCTCTGCCTCCGCAATGGGTCTGCACCCCCCATGAGCCTTCTTCTCCCCTCGCCCTCTCTAGAGCCCAAATTAAAACACAGCTCTGAAGCAAGAAAAATGTCAATGAGTTCAGAGTTCTGGCATGAGGGAGGCAGGGTCTACAGGCATTTGCTCCATGGAATGACAGCAAATGGAGAGACATCTCACTGCTGCCAGAGGAAGGTCAGTCCACCTGGCAAGAGAGACAGGTCAGGCTACTGGATTCCTTGGGCAGCTGCCTGCCTGTGAATTTGGCAGAAGATCTTTGGCCACAGATATGACCATCTAGCTGGGCCCACATCTCCCACATTAGTACAGCACTCCCCCACATGCAGAGATGGCAGCTAATGTTTTCCATAAAAGAGAGTCCAAGTTTAATCCAGGACATTCTAGTTTTTTGTTTTTTTTAAAAGATTTTATTTTATTTTTAAAAGAAAAAACATAAAAAAATCCACTTAAAATATATTCTTAGTCATCTTTACAGTACATTTACCCATAGTTCTAACTTCTCAATAGTTCTTTGAAAGTAAGTACATTTTTCCTTCACATTTTGCATACATCATTTCTGTGTCTATTATTTCTATCTTCTATCATCATCTCAGATCCAGTTCTTTTACACAATCTTAATAACTACTTTGCTGCTTTATTCCCATTTTCTATTTATATATTCTTCCACCGGAGCCCACTCTAGGACATTCTAGTTTTTCATGGAGTGCACAACCCAGTGGCAGCTGCCCTAGGACATTCTAGTTTTTCATGGAGTGCACAACCCAGTGGCAGCTGCCTTGCATGCAGAAGGACTAAGGCTGAGCCTTCAGTTAAACAGACCCCAAGTAGCAAGGCTGGGAGACTTTTACCTGCAAACCTGCCAGTCAGAACTGGCAATATTGAGCCAGGTGGAGTCATAATCAGGCAATTTCATTCATTCATCACAACACCTCCTGCTGCCCTCAGTTATGCTCTCAAGAAATTCAATAATAGCAGATCTCTTTTCAGGGTAGCAGGAAAACAAGGACATTGTCATATAAGAAGTAGAGGCAGTTTGGTAATGCTTTCATACACACCCTTTTTGTCCTCCAAGTCTGTGGGGAAATTGTTCTATGGGATTTGAGAATGATTTAGCTGCATTGGGACTGGCTGTAGTGGGTGACAGTTGCCTATTGCCTTTGGTGCCAAGAGAGAAAGAAAAAAACACAGGCAGCCATTTGAAAAAAAGAAAGAAAGAAGACAGTTGCAGTAATAAGTGTATATTTCAATTTTACTTTATTTTTAAAAAGCAGACACACAATTTGATGTGTGGGGAGTACTGAGAGGAGAGGCTCTGCTCTTTGGAAGGGATCCTTTTATCAATCCAGCATCTGATATCTTTAATATCAGTTATGAAGAATCCATTGTGACTCCCTTTAATTTGTTATATTTGTCTTTTAAATAAGAGAGAGGGTAGCATCATCATATAATCACAGAGCTGGAATAGATAGCAAGAACCATCTTGTACAGCTCCCTGCCATGCAGGAATACACAACTTAAACAGTCCCAAGAGAGGTAGTAGAGCAGAGTACAATGGAGGAGCAGTGATTTCTTTGGTTAAATAAGATGAGGGTTAGCCTAATGCACTGACTGAATCCATATACTATGCAGAAAATCATCATGCTTGCTGCCATTTTGGAGAGGGCACATTACATGTGCACAGCCCCATATATATATATATATATATATATATATATATATATATATATATATATATATAAACTGTCCCTGTTTACATAAACATGCTGCTAACCATTCTCCGCCTTCCATCAGTCCCTTTCTTCTATATCCACAGAGACACTCATAACTTATCCTCTTGTATGCCCACCTTCTACCCAGCTTTGTGGCAAATACATTTAGTAAGATTTACAAGGGGCTGCAGAAAGCTACAGTTCTATTTTTAGGGGTGGCTTATGGATTTATCAGGCAGCACAGTCAGATTAAAATGAGAAGTCCTGGGTCAATAAGCTCCACTGGGCTGGGTTCCCATCCTCTGTTGAGTGTATGTGAGCTCTGGGATTCTTCCAGTCTTTTGCCTGCATTCTGGCAACTGCCGGCATCACATTCCCCTAAGCAGGAGCTTCACCTCCATGCCAGCAGGAAGCTGTCCTGATGTCCTTTAGTTCCCTAGCTGACTCTCTCTGCCTGCCCACACCCATCTCTGCAGATGAAGGAAAAAGAGATGAAGATGGTGGCTGTGAGAGCTCCATGTTGTGAAAGCAGAAAAGAGAGACCAGGGTCCTAGGACTTAAGCTCAAGCAGAGATGAAAGCTATGTGCAAAGCTCAGCCTATACTCTCTGAATATGCAGCTCTCAGCACCATAACATCTGCAGGCTCTAAAAAACACTTCCACTTCATTTTGATCATTCACTGAAATAATGTAGTCTGAGACAATACAATTTGGATGAGAGACCACAAGAAGTGGAATAGAAAGGGGTCAGGGAGGGGAATTGCCCACACACTTTTGGGAACAGTTATGTTTATGTGCTTTCCAGTTCCCAGCACCTGCTTCCCTGCTGTCTTTTTTGTTGGTTTTTGAAAGCTGGGCAAACCTGCTTTTGCATTTACATATTGAAACTTGAAAGTCATCACAAAGCTGGTTCCAAGTGAGAAAAGCTTCTTGGTATTACCACAACATCTTTCCCCAGCACAGGTCTGCTGTGTGCACACAATTCATTGAATTGAATAAACACCATGCCTCTACAAAATACCAATAGAGTGCAGTGTGTGTCAAGTCACGTGTGCATGTATGAATGTGGACATTCAGAAACAACCTCCTCTCTAATATTTGTACTGAAACAGGACTGAGAAACAAAAGTTGGGTAAGAACAACGGCAGGATCATTGAACCCAGGCAAAGTCAGGAATATTTTTTTTTAAATTGACTTATTACATGTCACCCTGAGCTTAGTTGTTTTAAACTTGAAATACCCAGGGTTCTTGGCTACAGTTCCATTATGACTCAGATCACTTAGTAAAAATAAAGGTCTCTGTTCTACCAGCCACTCATGATCCAAGTGCTCACTCTGCAGGAAGAGGTGACTTAACCCCTGCTTGGACCAAAAAGCCACCAAGGTCTGTATGGGTAGACATTGCAATTATTCTCTACCAAGAAATCAAAAGTGCTGCAGTTTGAGATTTCATAGTCACTGACTATATTGGATGGTCAAGCAAAAAGGTCAGACACTTTCTTAATTTGTCTCTTTAATGAAAACAAGAACCTCCTCCAAAGGAATAAGTTTATTGCATGGTGTTCTCGTAACGTACTGGGTATGTAATGGGAATGGAACGGAACAAATTTTATCACATGGTATGATCCTCATCAAGTTCCCATTCCATGCTCTGCCAGTGTCTAGCCCATTCCAACAGGAGAACTGTAAAAATGTGTCCTCAGCCAGTAAGAAAGCTTACAGACCGTTCCAGATGATGTGGGTGTGATAATCCTACCCAGTCTCAATCCATCCTCATGTTCTGATTGGCTAAGACAACCTCCTCCCCTCCCAGCCTAGAACATCCACAAATTCAACTCTTCTTCTGGTGTTGATGAAGGAGGGTGCCACAGGTAATTTTAAAAAAATATTTTCTTTTATTTTTATAGATGCAATTGCATTGTGTTTATGAGGGGAAAAGACAATGAATGTTCAAAACCTAAACCTCTCAGTAGCATTCTTTCCAAGGCAGACTTTTATATTTTTTTACATACAACCTCACCACAACAGTACACATGCACCAAAGAAAGACAGCTGGGGAACGACCTGAGCACCAGTACCAGTACAACAGTAAATGCAATGTGATAATATGTGTTCTCATAACATTATCATCACGTTATTTCTAGTCTAATGTGGTAACATCCATTCCCATATTGTTACGTTTTCAGGACTTGATGAGAATGTTACAGGTACTGGTGTGATAAACTTAGAAGCAACTGGACACAGGGCACCAATTACCCACAGAAATCAGTCTGAAAAATGCTAACCAGTTTGCTCCTGTTTCCTGTGTGTACTTGACACACAACAGAAGCCTACAGGCTGATAGAAAAATTCTTCCTTCCTGACCAAAGGAAAAAGAGTATCTGATAAAGCCTAACTCAATTTGTGATTGCAATGCAATTTGCTGCTGCAGTTGTCCCTGGACTGGTCTAGGCTGGGCTCTTTCATTGCTCATCAGATAATTTGATTATGAAGGTTACAACAGAAAAGACTACTGCTTTTCTCTTTCCTTCCCTTCCCCCTATGCCTGCGCTCCTCTCACACACATTCTGAGAGCTGTATTTTTCATGGCTGTGGGAGAGGAAGACTTTTCTCAGCCTGCTCTTCACAGGCAACAGTATAAAAAATTACTCAACCATCCCCCAGTTAGTCCTGCCTCTGTTAAAATAGGAATTATTCCTATTTGCCACTAGCACAACCAGTGAACAGGCAACCACTTGGGCATGTTCCAATGACTGAAGTGGCATTTGGTTTCCTTGCAGAACTGAGACACTAACCATGGATTCAGAGGAAATCTTCCTCCTTGAGGGGGTGGGTTTACTTACAACTGATCAGCAAGTCAGACATGTCATGGCACCGCCCCCCCTTTTTTTTCCCCAGATTGCATAAAATAATGCCAGGCCTCGGCCTGAAGGAAATCAAGAAACCAGCTTTGTATCTTGTTAAAACTATAACTACAACAGAAACATATGGTTCTGTGTGTTCTCCCCCCTGCCAACTAGTATCTTTATTAAGCCAGAAATTGTTGGAAACAATTTTAATTGGATAAAAACCAAAATTTCACTGTCTTCCTTTCTTCTGAAAAATTAAGATAAAGTCATGCTTAGAAAGTGAAAAGGGGATATATGTCAGGTCTTACAGCCATGTAAGACTGGATGCTTGAAGATCTTCTGAATGCCATAGATTTGCTCTCACCAAAATAATCTTCAAGCTGGTGAAGATGTGGACTCCACTGTAGATCCCATCAAAGCTAAGAAAACTGGAAAAGGAGCAGGAGACAAGTGTATGGAAAGCAGACATCTGCATGACATTCAGGCCTTGACAGTCAGATGGTGCCATCTTTGCAAATGGCTATGCCTGGATTCTTTCTCAAAAAATAAGTCGCTGTTGCTTGCCTTCAAGTTGTTTCTGACTTATGGTGACATTAAAACTGAACCAATCACTGGGATTTCTTGGCAAGATTTGTTCAGAGGGGGTTTGCCATTTTTGCCTTCCTCTTGAGGCTGAGAGAGTGTGACTTGCCTAAGGTTATCCAGTGGGTTTCAATGGCCAATCATGGATTGAACCTCTGGTCTCCAGAGTCATAGTCCAATACTTGAACCACTATACCAGGGGTAGGCAACCTTTCCCCTTTAAGGGCTGAGGGACTTCAGCTCCCAGAATCCCAGGAGCTATTGGCCAACATGGGACTATTGGCCAACATGGCTGAGGCTTCTGGGAGCTGAAGTCCCTTGGCCCTTAAAGGGGAAAAGTTGCCTACCCCTGCACTATACTATGAGAGGGGGGAGCTGTAACTACTCCTAAACAAGGAATTTGCATTTACAGTATAGTCAGTCCCAGCCTACTTTGGCTAATTAAAAAAAAAATAGGCCCAGGATTTCATGCTTGATAAAAGAAGTCAGAAATACCTCTTTAAGAAAGAATCATGACCAAACACAGTCCAGTGTGATATAGACAATCAGATACTGGACATAATGTTGGCGTTCAGCAGAGGAAAGAGGCTAAGTACATGGAAATATACTGGTAATGAAGCAATCTTTATTGCTCCTCTGCTTCAATATGTATGGTGCTGCACATTCCTTCCACACCACTCTGCTTCTGCTCCTTTCTAGTTATTGCCCTACTTAGGGCAGGGAGATCAGTCTGACCAAACTGAGGAGGAGAGCTCAGGCAGCAGAGAAAGAGGGAAGAGAAATTGGGTGGAAGAAAGGGGGAAAGAGATATTGGGTTGCCGAGGAAGGAAAGAGATCTGGTAGTGGAGGCAAGAGATAGTTTGGTCAGGAGAAGGGGAAGAGAGACTGGGCAGCAGAGAGGGAGGAAAGAAATTGGGCTATAGAGGTGGGGAGGAAAAATCTGCCAGAAGAGGGAAGAGCAATCAGGAGGCACAGTACTTCACCTGGAATCACATTGCTAATAATTATGTAGTGAAAAAGAGCCCCAGAGTACTGTCACGAATACTCTAGCAACTTCCAGACTTGACTATTGTAAAATTGTAAAATGTGCTACATGGACTGCCCATAGAAAGCATTTTGGAAATCAGGTGTTGCAAAATATTGTCCCACCAAATTGTTAGCTGTAACTGCATAACTAAAGCCTATTTACTGTGATATCTTTGATCTCCACAGCTTCTCTGTACATTTCCTGGCTCAATAAAGGTAATTATTGGGAGGTTGCAGACTGCCAGAAATAGTGCAAATTGACTCCACTTTTAGGGTTAGGGTTAGTGCTAGGGAATCATGGGAACTGTATTTTATTGTGGCACCAGAGCTCTCTGACAGAGAAGGTTCAATGTCTCAGAGAAAAAAAACAATTCCCATGATTCCCTAGCACTAATCCTAACCCTAAAAGTGGACTCAATTTGCACTATTTCTGGCAGTCTGCAACCCCCTATTCTTACTCCCAAATAGCTTGAGTGCTCAAAACTTTATGATATTAAAGTGAAGCCACGGGAGCCTGATGTAAGAGACAGAACAATCTTTCTTCAACACTGTACAGTGCTTACAAGTGTGTGTGCCTTCAAGTCACGTGTTAACTTATGGTGACCCAATGAATTTCAGAATTTCAGCATCTGATATTTGTTGGTGGTCTCCTATCCAAGTAGTAACTAGAGCTGACTCTGCTTAACTTCCAAGATCAGATGGGATCTGGTGACTTTATGGTATTTAGGCACGAGTACTGTTCTCAAAATGGTGGATGCTCCAAAATATAGTTCTCTGCTGGTGCTCCCCAGAACATCTTTATATGAAGATTATCATACACACCTTATCCCATCATTTTTCTGAGGGGATATATGCTTCAAAGACAGGTCTTACCACATTCTCCCATATGAAACCCATATGCAACCCGGGCTTATCCCACAGCTTTTCAAGGACAGGAAAATCTCATCCTTGAAAAGCTGTGGGATAAGCCCGGGTTGCATACAGGCTACCTACGCCCAGCCACAGGAGAATGCAGTAAGACAAATCTTTGAAGTTAAACACACATGTATCCTATTGGGAAAATGATGGGATAAGGTCATCTATAAAACACGTGGTTCTTACTGTTGTTACCTACAAAAATGTGTCCCTCGAGGCTGTTTTTGTGATTCTTGCCCCCAAATCATTTTTCTGGCCAAAAAGGGAGACTTTCCCCTTCTGGAAACCTTCAAGAGGAGCAGGTTACCTTTTATATAAGCTCCATAACTCCTCTGTGCTGTGTGACATTTAAAAAAGCTTTTGAAAACCAGATGTGGATTTCTGGATGTTTTCCATTTTGTTTTTGTTTTGTTTTTGGCATTTGGGACAGTCCATGTCCACATAGCCCCCAGGGTAGAGAAAAATGGCAAGATTTGATAGTGGAAGATAGTAGAAACTAACATATTCACACACACACACACAAACATACACCAGTAATGGTTAACAATGTTGGTTCAGTTCATTTTTAATCAGAATATATCAGTGTTCTCAAGAACTGTGTATGGAAGGAAGCAAACTGACAATTTGCCCTACTGTTGCTGCACAGAAGAAGCACAGGAGAGAATAATTGGTCAAGAAGCACATTAATACAGAAAGAGTTCATTGAGAGAGAAAGAATGAATACCAGTGACAGAGACAATAAAGTGACTGTAAATTATACATTTTATGGTTTTGCATGGATTGTTTCCTTTATTTTGTTTTGTTTTGTTTATTTTACATTGTGAGTAGGTGTGATCCCTCTGAGTTTGCAAGACTCTGTATGAGTAGGTCATAGATATTATCTCAGGAAGCATGCTGCCAGGTAGGACTGGATGAAACAGATGAACAGTATGGCTCCCAGACCATGCTGAGAAAAAGCAAGACAAACAGGAGGTGTAGCTCTGTCCCTGACACAGAAATTCTAATTTCTCAGATTAGCCCCTGTCTGAGGTATCTGCAGCCAGTCCTCCATGCAGCTTATTCAAAGGCAGGCTAATCTTCCTTAGCAGCAAACAGGAGGCAGGCTCTCTGTTCAATCCCCAGCACAGAGCCCCATGTTAGGTGGAAGTAAGCTGTAGAGCAGGGAGGGGGGAGGACACTAACAAGAAGCTGAGAGGAGTGTGGAAATCCTGTGCAAGGATGAGCCGAGAAGAGGATTCTGTATCCCCGAAAACCTGTGTGTCACTTAGTCCAATAAAAGGCATTATCGGGAAGGTAGCATATCTCAGACCTCCAGTGTGGTGTTGTCTCTGCTAGCTTTACATGTGAACAAGAGTCTTATAACAGGTCGAAGATGACCAGGTGCAGGGAGCTGAATGCACTTTACAAGAATGCTTAACTGGCTGCAAAGAAACTGCAAACCTGAAAACAGGAACAAACATAATGCTGCAAAACAATCCCTGACAGAGTGCTGACACACTTGTCAGTGTATACTTGTGCATCCATACAATGTATGTGTGTGTGTGTGTTGTGTACGTGCAAGCACTCTCACAGACTGTCATGTTCAGTTACTAACATATTCTTATCCAAGTTGCTATAACATACCCTCCAACATTTCACAGATGAAAACTGGGACACTTGTGGCCAAACAACATCAGAGTGGGGAAAGGCAATAAGATGTGGCCAGGCAACCAGAGGGTAAAGGTTATAAATGAGGAGAAACATGTAAAACGGCTATTTTAGGCAAAGAAACCCTGGAATTTATGTGGAGAGTTTAGGAAAGCCTGAAAAAAAGGGAAACAAGCAAACAAATGGGCCTACTGGGAAGAACAAATCTCTTGCCCCTCCTCTCCATCTTGCTGAGATAACACAGTGCAAGATACTTTTCCACTTTGAATTCAGTTTGCAGCAAGCTAAATATGAAAGGGGAGAGTGGGAGGAAGAGTAAAGAAACAGGGACATTTTCAAGACTGAGAAAGAGGGACAGCAAAAAATTAATCAGGACTATTCCTGACGAACCAGGACAATTGAAGTGTATACTATAACAATGTGTATATTCACAGGGCTGTGCATCTTGGACACAACAAAGCAAGACACATTTTGCTTTGCACATAGAATTTCCACTAGTAAGAAAAGACATTATATTTTTTGTAAAAAAGAAAAGAAAAAAGTACTTTATTAACAAGGGATGGAAAATGAGAAAAGAGAGAACCCAACAATCTGACCAGAAATAAAAGATCAATGTACGAGGGGGTCTTGTAAAGTTTTTAATTTTCACCTTTTAAAAAAATTGATAGAAATTTTGTTTTGATTTGTAGTTATTAACTTATCTCTATGTAATCACCATTTTTACACATTTTTCCCAGTGTTTCTTGATCCTCCAAATACCGTTATTGTAGAAGTCTGCAAATTGCACCTTAAACTACTCTTCCACTTCATGAATGACATCATCTGTAGTGTCAAATCGGCAACTGTGCAACAGATTTTTCAGCTTTAGGAAAAGAAAAAGTCACTTGGCAATGATGACACTGACAAAATTTCATCAATATACCATAACTTCTAAGTGATAATTATTATTTTATGATACCCCCTTGTAGCTCTTAATCAGTCAACCAGGGAATGTGGGCTTGTTTGCCTGTTTCCCCCCTCCCACTTTTCTTCCTTAAAAAAATAGCCCCATGATGTGCACTTATGAAGGCATCCTGGAATGAAAATACTTTTAAAGGATGTTTTTATGGGGAAAGGAGATGGTGTTTCTTGTTTTTATCTCTTTTGAAGAATTAAATTAGTGCTCTGAGTTAAAGGAATATAGTTGGAAAGCATTCATCCTTAAAAAATGCTTGCCCACCTCTGCATGCAATTATATACACATGGGGAAGAAATGGTTCTTTCATCATTAACTATGTCAGACACACCAACCAATCTCTGATAGTCATACAACCAACTTACTTGCAGTATCCTGCATAGGGATGGAGGCGGCAACTGTAGGGGGAATTGCATTAAGTGAAGCCTTAAGTTATGTTTTGAGTGCTGGGGAAACAGTGATATAGTTGTGACCTAGAAAAAAATGAAAGAAAAAATGTACCTTGAAATATTGAGGTTTTTCTTTTGAAAATGACACAGATAAGAATACAGAATTGAATTTGTGTCAGTCATTCCAATGTTTTCACAAGCACCACTGGAGATATGGTATTGAAACCAGCAGAATTGGTCAACATACAGTGTGCATCCTTTCAATAATTGTAGCTAGCAATAGCAAGCAATAACAAGTACATTTCTATACCACTTATCAGTGCACTTAAGCACTTCCTAAGCAGTTTACAATGTGTACACTAATTGCACCCAACAAGCTCAGTACTCATTTGAGCAACCTATGGAAGGATGCAAGGCTTTGTCGGCCCAGAGCCCCTGGCTAGTATTGAACTCACACCTTTGTGGTTTGTGAGTGAGTGGCTGCAGTACAGGCATTTAACCACTGTGCCACCAGAGCTCTTGTGCAGTGGATGTTGCATTTCCCCAGAATCTTTGACAACATGGTTTGAATACAGGTAATCCACTCTTCCAAGAAGGGAAATTTATTCTGGGAACCACTGCAATAACTTTGCAAGGACTGCACTGTCCCTGGCCACACTTCCCATCACCTGCTAAGGTCTATTACATATGTACGGCACATTATTCCCAAATGTAAGAAGACACAAAATGTTGTAATATCATAAAGACTAAGGTCCAATTGAAGTACTGCTTCCTCTGATGGGATAATTAACTAGAGAGTTGACCAAGAGTTCCATCAAAGGAAAAAAACCCAAAAAATCACATATATACCTTTATAGAGGACATGCTTTTTCTGAGATGAAAAATTGTGTTCTAATATAGGCAAGTTTTATAGTGGCTTAAGCAGCCACATGGTGTCCATGTTCTGAGTAGGATCTAAATCTTGTAATTAGAACAGAAAAATATAAATAATGCTCCAAGAAGAGGAGAAAGGAGACATATAGAGCTCTTTGTCACTTCTTCATAGGTTGAATACTATCTATTATCTTTCTCTGGCCATTCTCAGTGTTTGATACTGACCATAAACACATCAGCCCATCTAGAACCCAGACTTGCAGGGATATCCAAGAGAAGCTGTCTAAGACTGGCTTTGCACGGCAACATTATTCTATGGAGCAGACAACATCCTGCAGATAAAAACTTGCTGAGAAACTTTACAATTCTGTTCCAAAGTGAGAGATGCTTCACATTCAGTCTGACAAAATGGCTCACTATGGGCTGAACAGCACAGTGGCATTCATGTTTTGGCATACTGTAAAAATTGGGTACTTGATGAGGCCCCAGATTCATTTTCTTGTCATCACCAGCACCCATTCCCTACAATAATAGACTAGTTCAGTTAGTTCTTAACAGATCTGTCATTTCTTTCATATTGAAAACATTGAGGAGGAGTACCTATGAAGAATGAGTTTGGACCCAACATTTACAAACCCAAGGTGCCTTCTCTGTATGACCCAAAGTTTCCCAACCAGTTAAATGTTAACGTTCAGTTAATGTTTAGTTAATGCACATACAGCAGCTTTCACTGACATTTTCCCCACTTGTCCTGTTTACCCTTGCCTAATGCATTTTCTTGTCTGCCTAATCAGGTGTGCACAAAATACAGTCTTTAACCCCCGTTAAACTTTTTTAAAATTCACAAATTTCAGGTGACATTTCACCCCCAAAATAGCCAAATGCCAAACTAGCTGCAAATACTTCCTCCACTCCACAGAACTCCTCAGCCTCAAAAGAACCTAACAAAAAGCCTGAAAATTGCCCAAATTAATATTACTCCCAGCACACTGAAATGCAACAGTGTGGCTCACAAAGGTGAGAGTGGGAGGTAATGGTCTCCATTCCCTCTGAAGTTGCCTACCCCAGCCTGAATGTTAGGTTATTTAATGATGCAAGATACTGGTGATTAGATTTTCAAACTCACAGAAAAGGGCCCCATGAGATTCTAGATGTTTTGTATCTGCATCTTTGAGCAGGCCAATCCTGCTGAGCTCCTGCATGTCCACAGAAGGAAATGCAAGAGAGAAAGTGAAGGCAGGTGTGCATCTGTGGATGCATGCATTTGAGTATTGCTGCTGTGAATAAGTTAGGCAGCTGACAAAACTCTAATACTCTGCAGGTTTAAGGTCTCCATTATTGGAATTGATTTTCTAACTTCTTGTTAAAGTGTTTGTGTCATCTGCCTCACCAGCTGCTCCTTCCTGCAGCTGGACATTCTCTCACAGTATCAGTATAATGGGCTCCTTCTGACCTTGTGGTAGGGAGTTATGAACTTCATCTTGCCTCATAATGTGCTCAAGTAAACACAAGCAGTGGAACAATTCACTCCACAGAACATCATCTGGAGCCACCGAGACAGAGACAGGGCTGACAAAAGGAAAAGGTAGTGAATGTCAGTTACCATTGAAAGATGGAAGTCTTTGGACATTAATCATTTGAGCTGATCACCCCATCAAAGACTATGGGGTGTGGGGCCTTGTCTTAGTACTCAGGATGACTTTTGTGGTCTCATTCACTGTGAATGTGGAGAATCCAGCCCAACCAATGTATTCCACAAGTATGAACAGGACTAGAAAAGAAGACTTCAGTCATATAATAAAGGTTGTTGTCAATTCCTTTACATTGTCTTCAGTATTGTTTTTTCATTTAATTAAGTAGCTGGAAATTCAGCCTGTTGATGTGTCAGTTCCCTTGTGAGAAGATAGTACTGGAAACATTGAGCATTTCCAGACTGAGCACTTTCTTTAGCAATTAGAAGTCACTGTATGGCTATGCTGCATTCCCCGCTTCAGGACAGATTTTCTGTTGGTAGAGAGAAGCTGTGGTGGGGAAAGGTTTATGAGTGGAAGACATCATAGCTTCAAGCCCCAATAAAATTCAGTGAATGAGACAGTGCCAGCAGTGCTTTTTGTGTTTTTATATTATACTCATTTTCAGACATACAAGATAAATTTGAGGTAGTAGGCAAGCACACAAGCAGAGTGCTGAACTTTAAATACAGCAACAGTTCATCCCATAGCAAAGGCAACAGGTGTTTGAAGCTCCATCCTAGGTTCCTCCTTGCCATGGGGCAACATTGTTTGTTTTTTTAATTTGTTTTTTTAAAATATATTTTTAATTTTTTCTTTAAAAATATCAGATCTTAGCAAATGTTCACTTTAATGACATGAAACAATGTTCATGTAAATACACTTAGGCTATACATATGATATTGTGATTTAAAGGTATAATTTTAATTTTGCTAGTAGTCACAGCTATTACCATTACATTCAACAATATACAGGAATTATGATTTTATGAGTCACATTACTACAAAAAAACATTACTAAGGATTCTGAATGGTGTGGTATAGAAGGAGATCAGTGGTGTGAATGACATGGCAACCACACTCTGGCCACCCCAGCTCCACCCCGATGCCACCGTCACACCAGGAGATGTCAGGGCACTCCCTTAGCGCAGCATTCAGACACACTGTGCCAAAGGAGCATGGAAAAGCCACCAACACTGCAGCAAGGGTGGCTTTTTGCCACTTCAAAAAGGAGTGGCATTTGTCAGCTCTTTTTAGAGCAGCAAAGTGCAGGATTGGAGTGGTGGCGTGCAGTTGCTGTGGCTCTGTTCTGGCAAGGAAAGGGGTAGCTGTCTGTACAGCCCCTTAGAGGAGGCAATTATTGTATCAGAGACTGAGGGGAGTTGCAGACTGCCAGAAAGAGTGCAAATTGAGTCCACTTTTAGGGTTAGGGTTAGTGCTAGGGAATCATGGGAATTTTTTTTTCTGAGACATTGAGCCTTCTCTGTCAGAAAGCTCTGGTACCACAATAAAATACAGTTCCCATGATTCTCTAACCCTAACCCTAAACCTAAAAGTGGACTCAATTTGCACTATTTCTGGCAGTCTGCAACCCCCCCTGAGAGGAGACAGTTTAGAATATTGGGAGAGTCTGTTAAACAACCCTCCAAGAATGAGTGACAGGAGAAAGAGAATTCTCTGCCTATCCATGAGAATGCTACACACAAATTTCCCAACAATTCCCTTCTCATTCTCCTGGACCAAAGTTAAGGATCTTCATCCCTTCATGTAGTGTTGGGAATCAATCTTTTGGCAGAGGTTTAGTGAGGTTGTCTGAAATCATTACTTCACTTTCAGAAATTCTGATGCAGCTTTGATCATCTTACATCAAAGTGGTTGGTTTGGGTTCGGTTATCCCAAAGTCTAGAAGTAAGTTGCACAGCCATTTGATTTTGTCACATGTTGCTTTTGCTGACACACACTCAGCACCATCAGAAGAATCTGTAATTCGCATAGGCAATCAGCTGTGGTTGTTTACAGGCTGGCAGTATCAATTTGTGATCTGCTGTTCCTTTTAAGCATCTGGCAATTCTCTTCACTGCAATGAAACCTCTTTCTGTAGGAGAGTTGACCATTCTGTATAAAATGCCAAAAGCATTTACTGTGTCAGGTCTGGTGAAGTTGGCTATGTATATTAGTTTTCCAACTGCAGTCCTATACTTGTCTCCATTTTGTAAAGGTTCAGATTTCTTTTTCCTTTAATAATCCTACTTCCATTGGACTTCGCATAGCAATTGCATCTTTCAGACCAAGATAGTCCAGAAGATCCAGTATCTTCTGCTTATGATTCAGGAAAAACTTCCATCACTGTCTCTTTGTATTTGCACTTCAAGATTGTGTGATATCTCCCAAATTTTTGATATCAATGTCTTTCTTGAAATGCTGGATTATCTCTTCACTATCTGCTTTGTGCTCACTGCACATGATCAAATCATCAACATAACTTGTGATGTAAGTCCACTTGTTATTTCTGAATCTCTTATATACACATCTGTCAACAGTGCCTGGAGTGAACCTCTCTTTAATAAGAAACTGGTTCAGTTTCTCACTCCATGCTCTGGTGGCCTGTTTTAACCCATAAGTGCTCTTTTGTAATTTGCATACAAGATGTCCCTTACCAGATATTTGGAATCTTGGAGGTTGTTCCATATAAAGTTGTTCAGTGAGATCATCATATAGAAAAGTCTGTGCGAATGTCCAGATGTTGAACATTCATTTTCTTGTAAGTTGTGACAGTTGGAGAGTTCTGATGTTTGTATGTGTGACTACTCCAGCAAAAGTTTCATTATGGTCCTCACCATACTTCTGAGTATAACCTTTAGCAACAAGTCTTGCTTTGTATCTTTGAATCTCCCCTTCTGCATCTAGCTTTGTTGTAAAGACCCATCTACAGCCAATTGTGCTTTTTCCTTCTGGCAATTCTGACAAAGTCAGTGTCTTATTTTTTATATAATGTTTGCATTTCCTCACTAGCAGCATGCACCCACTTCTCAGAATCTGTCTTTGGCAGTCTCTTGATCTTTTTCCAATTAGAGGGTTTTGGAATTCTTTCCCGTATGGCTTGATAAGAGAATCTGTCAGGTGGTACACCTTTGTTGGAGCATTCTGACCTTCTCACCTAGATTTGGATATCCGGCTCCACTTCTTGCATGCTGTGTGGTTCCTCATCATTAGGCTGATCCACTGCAGATGTCGCCCCTTCTAAATGCAAGACATCTAGAGGATGAAAGAACTCCATGTGCTCTAGTTGCTGGTAGGAGTCCTCTTCTACTGCAAATAAATCTGGATAGACATGTTGGTTTGGATTAGATTTGGGCTGTGGTCTTTCATCAACATAAACAGCACTTGTTAATTTTATTGTGCGTCCATCTGGATTTAGAATTCTGTGACCATTTCTAGCATAACCAACAAAAATTCCCTCTTCACTTTGGCAGTCAAGTTTACCTCTTTTCTGCTTGGGAATATAGGTAAATGTTTTGCTTCCAAAAACTTCCAGATTATTTAGTTTAAGTTTAACACCATGCCATAACTGGAATGGGGTTATGTCTTTGGATTTAATTGGCAATCTGTTACACAGGTATGTTGTAGTCATGATGGCTTCAGACCAATAGCGTTTATGCATATTAGCTTCCAAAAGCATAGTGGCTGCCATCTCCTTGAGAGTTCTATTCATTCTCTCTGCCACACCATTTTGGTCTGGAGAATAAGCCTGTGTAGTCTGATGCTCAATGCCATGTTCTTTCAAAAATTCATCAAGTTCAGCATTGACAAGTTCAGTGCTGTTGTCTATATGCAGGTTTGGTTTATAGCCAAATTTGTTAGAGACTCGATTAAAATACACTTTGAATTTTTGAAAGCTTGAATTTTCTATATATGTGTATTTGCTGAGATCAATAATAGTGATAAAATAAGAGTTATCTCCTGATGACTTTTGATTCATTGGTCCAGAAAGATCAGCATGTAAAAGATCCAATGCCTTGTTGGATTGTCTCTCAGTAACTGGAGGATGTGACGCTCTTGTGGCCTTTATGTTCAAGCAATTTACACATTCTTCATTATTTGAGCATGCTTTGACCTTAAAGTTTCTTGCAAGCCCTTGATTTGCCAATCTCTTAATATTTTCAACACTTCGATGAGCAAATCTGCAATGCCATAAAGTGGAACAGTCTTTGTGATTACATCTGGTCACACTGGTCACAGATGAATTCAAAATCTACATCTGATAACCATGAGATCCTAAGTCTGCTCTAAAAATCAAATTTTTATCATGAAAACTAAAACAAGTTTCCTTTCCGAAACTGATATGGTTGCCTCTTGAGGTTATGGCTTGAACACTGTAAAAGGAGGCTTGTGATTCTGGTACATAGTAATCATCAGGGATTTTTAAGGTTCCTATTCTGTCAGGACCAAGTTTTGATTGTAAAATAACAGTACCTTTTCCTTGTGCAAAAACTTCTTTATCATTAGCAAGATAGACAGAAAAAGTTACATTTGGATCAAAATCAACAAACCATTCTTTGTTGTTGAAGTAATGCACACTTGCTCCACTATCAATAAAAACTTGGTTTTTATATTTATCTCCAGCAATGTGAAATAATTGTTGTTGAATCAAACTGATAGCAACATGGCTGGAAGATTTCTGTTTAGGTTTAAAAGCTTCTTTCTTAAAGTTGCTTTTGCTTTTGGTATTCAGTTGTGCAGAAAAGCAGCCAAATGTTGATAGCCACAATTTAAACAATAAACAAACTGCTCACAGAGTTTGTGAAGTTTAAAGCAAAAGCAAAGTCCCATACCAAGAGTTGGTAATAACAAGCCAAGAGGTCAAACCAAGAGTGTAGTTAAGCAGCCAAGGTCAAAGGTTACAGAGAAACAAGATGATCAGGCAGTCCAAGGTCAAGAGTTCCAGAATGGCAAGATGATTAGACAGTCCAAGAGTCAAAAGTCAAAGCCGAGAAGATTAAGGGTGATCAGAAACTACTGTGCTTTCACCAGGTGTGCTTTCACCAACAAACTCAGATAATCTCTGACAACCAGTCTGGTGTCCTTGCCATGCTTATATAATCAGCCCTCATTAGCTCCGCTGTTTTGAGATTAGCGGCATTTCTCATACAGCCTCCTTGAGCATCAGAGGCATGCCATTTCAGCTCTTCCCTGGTTGAAGATAGGCATGTTGGTGTCCTCCTCCTCCTCCATGTCTCCCATGCCTTCAGGCTCTGCTGCCTGAAGGCCTGGCTCCTGAATCTCCTCTGAGGCCACAGACAATGCTGGAGCTCTCAGGGCAGAACTAGGGCCAGGCTCAGGTTCAAACTGAGGCTCCAGTTCACCTTCCAAATCCTCCTCTGAGTCTTCAGTCAGGCTGGGCATGACATCAGTCTCTGACTTTGCAGCTTTTGTATTTCAGCTCTAGGTTTTGACTTGTTAACATGTCTTCTATTTGACTTAAGAGAAAAGGAAATCTTTTCAAATCCTCTGCAACAAATTCTCTGTCTGTTGTTTTTGTAATATAGTTGTCTTCCATTAACTTTTGTCTGTTTTGAAATTCAACAATTTGAGCAACAGAATCTTGTAAAGAAACATCTCATTTAACTTGCAAAGCATTAATTATTGGAGAGTAATATTTTGGAAGACTTGCCAAAAATAATCCAAGTTTTGCATGTTCTGGAAAGAATTCTCCAGCTGCTGTAATTCCAGACAAAGTTATAAAGCCATTAATATGCTGATTTAAATATTGAGGATGATGCAACTTTGTGTTAACAAGTTTGATCATAGAGATGTTTGATTAGAAGTATTTGGAGAATTAAACAATTTCTGTAGTTTATCCCATATTTGTTTTGCACCAGTTAAAACTTGAATATGGTATGCAATGCTGGGATCTACAGATAAGCAAATATAAGCTGCTTTCTCTGCATTTTCATTAAACTGTTGTTGATGTATTCCTGCTTCTATGGGTCTCTGTCCATTTATTGTTTTAAATGGTCCCACTGTAGATAGGTACATTTGCTTTTTCCATTACCACGCTTTATAATTTGTTCCAGTTAAAATTTTAGTAATCATTGTTGGATTAGGATTAGTGGAAGCCATTCTCTATTTTTTGAGTAGAAAGAAAAATCTTTTTTGAAGTCAATAACTTCAGGAGAAGCAGTTTAAAAGTAATCTGGAACCTCTTCTGAGACCTCAATGGATCTAGACTAGGACCACTTCTGGGACCATAACCCAAAAATGTGCAATTTTAGTTTCCCAGGGTGTTAACCCTTTTAAAGGGAAAGTAAAATATGCAAGTATGAAAGTAAAACTTGTTAGAGTTCAACTTTCATCAGCAGAATAGCAAAAACATGGGTCAGACTATATTTTAATATGCTTTGCTAAAGAATAAAGACTAACTCAAAAAAATGTAGTTTGTGATTTAAAAACAAACAATAATGGCTTTAATAAATATATAGATAACAAAACTAAAATCTAATCTAACTGGAGTTAATAGAGCAGGAAGAGACTGTTACTCCATCTTAGGTCTGTTACTGACTTCCAGAAACAATGCAACTTTCTAAAAGAGAAAGAGAAAGAGGTTTCTGCCAGGAAAGAAGGCT
>CM034706.1:128918766-128932549 GCA_020142125.1 Phrynosoma platyrhinos | reverse complement strand
TTATTATTATTATTATTATTATTATTATTATTATTATTATCTCTTTCCATCCAACAGAAGTAATAGGGCTGAATGCATTAACCCCACTCCCTGTGGCCTACCAGCTTTTTCTGCATATCATCTGTGCCACCGCAGGGAGGTGAGGCATACGTGTTTGGGAAAGTCTGAACTAAGGAAAACAGGCAAACATGCATAGGCAACACCAGGCCAAAATACTTGGTGCCTGATGTGGAGCTACAAAGAGCACTGTAACACTCCCAAATCAAGGTGCATAGAATCCAAAGACACCCAGATTATTTTGGCATCTGAGCCAGAAAATCCTTCAACACCTCTGTATCCTGGCAAAAATATCATATAAAAAAATTAAATAATAGTTCCTCTGCTCTGTTTTTTGTCTCTGTACATTTATGTGTTTGCAGTTGCATCTGTAATAAGCTATAACTGTATGTTTTTATTTTAATTTTATTATTGTTAGCCACCTTGAGTACCATTTTGGGGCAGAAAGCTGGGCTATTAAATGAATGAATGAATGAATAAAATTACTTGCATGGAGAGACATGCATTTGAATATTGAACTGGTGAGTGAGATTTAGGGGTTTTTAAATAACTTCACCTCAACCCATTTTAATGTCTTGGTGGTCTCAGCCAAGTCAGTGTGAGAGCTGCAAGGGCCAAATACAATGTTGGTTTAGGTGTTGGGGCCATATGCACACACACACACACACATATACCATTATCTTTCCTCATTGGGGGGAGTGGAGAAAACTTAAATTTTCTAGCCCCTTATGAGGTAAATTGCCATATTTGGGGGGACATTTGTAAACTACTTTGCATAAATAATATATCAGTGGAGAAAAAATCTTCCTTTTTTTTGTGCAAGCAATGCTTTTTCATATAAAAAAAAAGCAGAAGCTTTTTGTGGAAAACATTTGCCTGTGCAAAATATTTGTCTATCCTGACTGGGGGAGTTCTAGGCCAAAAATATTTAGAGGGCCACTGTTGCCCACCCATGCTGTCACACCCACTAATATTTTTGTCTGTTTTTAACCTATACTGATTTTAATCATTTGTAAGCCACCTTGAGTAAGCAAAAGTGGGCTATAAATGAATAAAACCAGCAGCATCATTATCACCACCACCATCACCACATAAACCTAATTGTTGTAAATGTGCAGGAAATTAAGAGTGGATGTAGTCTTAGTAGTAAAGCTGGGGCAATGCAGTACCCATCTAATCTAGTTTACTACGGTGATACATGCATTTGCTACATCCTGTTTGGATTACTGTAATGCACTGTATGTGGGGCTTCCTTTGAAGAGTGTTCAGAGATTTCTTCTGGTCCAAGGAGCTGCAGCCAGATTACTAATGGGTGCTGGCTATAAGGAGCACACAACCTCCTTGTTGCAACAACTCCACTGGCTGCCAATCTGCTTCCAAGCACAATTCAAAGTGCTGGTTATGACCTTTAAAGCCATATATGGCTCAGGTCCAGGTTATTTGAAGGACTGTACTCTCCCTTACAAGCCAGCCCATGCTCTGAGATCTTCTGGGGAGGTCCTTCTCTTTGTCCCACCTCCCTTGCAGGTACACCTGGTGGCAACATAGGAGAGAGCCTTCTCAGTGGCTTCCACCAGGCTCTGGAACTCCCTTCCCAGAGATGATAGACCAGCACCCTCCCTACTTTCTTTTCCCAGACAAGCAAAGATTTTGTATTCTAACAGGCATTTGATGAATAATAATATAAGGCCCATTGTACATAATAGACTGGATACTGCTAATCACTGTGCTGACATTTGTGTGTATTTTAATATATGTTTTAACCCTATTTTAATTATTTTCTTATTGTTTAATTGGTTTTTTAACTTTTGTATTTTGTGGATTGTTAGCAATATTTTTTAACTGTTGGAACCTGCTTTGAGTCCCAAACTGGGAAAAAGACAGGATAATGATGATGATGATGATGATGATGATGATTGTATAGACTATAGCAAAGCCTTTGACTCCATAGAACATGAAAGGCTATGGAATGCCCTTAAAATCATGGGAGTGCCATCATATCTGATAGTCCTGATTAGAAATCTGTATTTAGGGCTACTGTTAGAACAGAACAGAACAAAACAGAAATGGTTCCCAATTGACAAAGGGGTCAGGCAAGGCTGCATCTTTTCACCCTATCTGTTCAATTAGTATACAGAAAATATCACACTAAGAGCAAGACTGGACACAAAAGAAGGAGGAGTGAAGATGGGAGGAAGGAATATCAACAATCCAAGATATGCAGATGACACAATATTACTAGCAGAAAACATCACAGTCCTGGAGCAACTACTAAGGAAGATCAAGGAAGAAAGTACAATGGCAAGCTTACTACTGAACATAAAGAAAACAAAAATACAATGGGCTCTCCAGATTTGCTGGTGTTAGGGACACAGGACCTCCGTGAAAGTGGAAAAATCATTTTAAAAATCACTATTTTTTTAACTGAGAGAATACCTTCTAGGAATCTTTAGGTCCTCCAGCACAACTCTATGGTCAACACCCACTGGAATTTAACCACAGACTCACACTGAGGGACTTACAAGTGCCTAGAATAGTGTTTTCTCTAGAAACCTCTGGTCCTCCAGTGTGACTCCATGGTTAACTTCCAGTAGATACGCACTGGAGTGCAGAGAGATTCATAGGACTTTATCACACGGTGGGGAAAAACGGGAACATAGTGCTATGCTCCCGTCAATATTGTGCAATAATGAGAAGATTTTCATGTGATATCATGTGAAAATCTTCCCATTATTACGTGATATTGATGGGAACACAGTACTATGCTCCTATTTTTTTTTTCACTATGTGATAAAGTCCATAGAGAGAACATATTAAT
This sequence comes from Phrynosoma platyrhinos, assembly GCA_020142125.1. Taxonomy (NCBI): domain Eukaryota; kingdom Metazoa; phylum Chordata; class Lepidosauria; order Squamata; family Phrynosomatidae; genus Phrynosoma; species Phrynosoma platyrhinos. Next base: position 128,929,674 of record CM034706.1, on the reverse strand, counting down.
CAAATCCATGAATAATCAAATCTGCAAAAGTCAAAGCCACAAATGTGGAGGGACAACAGTAATGATCACAGAGAATCTTGTCAAATTCAACCTAGACAATGAGGAAATTGACATAGAAAAAGAGTTCTTGTACCTTGGATTAAAAATACATCAGAATGGGGACTGCAGTCAGGAAATGAGAAGAAAACTGGGAGTGGGGAGGGTAGCTATAAAAGAACTAGAAAAGATCCTAAAGAGTAAAGATATACAACTGAGCATGAAACTTAGAATTGTACAAGCCACTGTATTCCCTATTACCATGTATAATTACAATAGTTGGACAGTGAAGAAAGCAGGTAAGGAGAAAATCAATTCTTTTGAGATGTGGTGCTGGGGAAGAGCACTGAGGAAACTGTGGACAGCCAAAAAGACAAACAAATGGGTTCTAGAACAGATGAAACCAGAAATCTCCTTGGAAGCCAAGCTGATTAAGCTGAGGTTGTTGTACTTTGGCCACATCATGAGAAGGCACTACTCATTGGAAAAGTCAATGCTAAGAAAGATGGGGGAAAGTAGAAAGAGAGGAAGATGGATGAACTCAAAGAGGTCATGGGTATGGATTTACAGGACCTAAGCAGAGCAGTGGAGGATAGGAATCTTGGGGGTGTCTCATCCACAGGGTCGCCATGAGTCAGGATTGACTCAAAGGCAGTTTACAACAACATCATGTTCCCTGGGTGTCCAAATAGGATATCCTCTGGAGTGATTTTAATAGCACCCGTAGAGATGTAGCTCAGAGGCTGGATGAAAACTGCCTCCTTCTACCAGAACCAGGTTCTGGAAAGCCTCCAACCAAGATGCCCTGGGAATGATAATCAAATTGTTAAAGGGTAATTCTAAAGTAAGAAAATTCTAAAGTAAGAAATAGAAGCAGCAGTCATCATAAACAAAATCAAAGATTAAATAGTAGGTAACTGCTAATGCTTTGGTTGCATCCTTCATTATCAACAAAATATTCCTGTATCCATTGTATTAGAGCCAAGAATTCTGATTTCTGTTTATTGATAACTCTTTTCAGAGTTGCAGGGCTGTCGTTTCCATGCAGCAGAGTAAGGTAGCCACCTTAGATGTAGGTGCAGCAGGATTAACTCCTCCCCAGCTATTCCTCCAAAATGCACCCCCTCCATCTCCATCCTCCTGAGCCATGCTTATACTTGCTTGCTTGTTCCTAGCCTGGCTAGCTATCTTGCTTAGTTGCCTTATCACAAAATGCTGAAGACAGCACCACTGGGAAATACCTTTGACTGAGTCAGCAGACAGAGAGGCAGCTAGCTCAGGCCATGATTCATGTATGGCCATGCACTGCTGTCCGCACATGACACACACTGCAACTCTGTTACTGCAGTGCAGCACTTGTTTAAGCCAGCAGCAAGCAGATACAAGGCAGAACAGTTAGTGACTGGCACTAGGAAAGTGAGCTGTGTGTGTTATATAGACTGCCTGAGGCACCAGAGCACTGTTCCATATCCAGTGCTGAAGGAAAATTTAGCTGAGTTCAATTGGCTTTTGCACATAGAATAATGGTGTGGAAAAAGCAAAATGTCTTGTGCCAACTTTGTACTTCACTGCAACCTGGCATGGATGGAACACTGAATGAAAAATATATCAAGGCCTTTATTGTTCTGTTGCACATATGTAAATCTGACATCATGCTTCATCTTCACTATGCAATCTTTCCACAAGATTGATTGCCACGGCAAAAGGCAGGGTATAAATATATTGTTGTTGTTGTTGTTATTGTTGTTGTTGTTGTTGTTATCACAATGGAATACAGCCCTAATTTTTATGACCCCTCCTTTGAAAATGTAGCCACAATATTTGTGCTTCTGGTAGTACTTCTGGAAGACAGGTCATCTTGCTGGGTTTTCAGGGAACCAAGAACAGATTATAATAGGAGGTGGTGGCACTGCAAAAGAGAAGCATTTCATCTCTTATCAGTTGACTGACACAGGTCATTGGAAGCTATGCATTGTGTTGTTACTGACTGGATACTATTTGATGCTGAAAGCTGGGTGCTGTGGCCTATTTTCCTTTTTCATGGACATATAAATGAGCTCAGTGGGAGACAGTTCTGGGATGGGTGAGCACAGAGAGATGGTTTGGTAGATATGGCCTGAAAATAATATGGAGTAATGAGGAATGTGTGGATGTGGTACATCCTGCTGATACTCCTGAAGTGCTGGGGGAGCACAGATATTTTGCAAGTCCTGAGCATTCAGAAGCACAGTAAGTATTTTGTATTGCTTTCTGTAAAAGTTGGTAGCATAGACATCATGGATGTCTATCATTCCACATCTTGCTGCAAACAACCATCCTCTATATTTCTTGGTTCTGTGTCAACAAATTCAACAAACACTTCAAAGGGATGGGAGCATGAGAGTTAAATATAGCTCTGTTCGCATTACCCAACTCAGAAAGGTAGGTCTGTGCATGTGCATATGCATATGTTTATGCAAAACTGCAAACATCACCAAGGCACCTTCATTTCTTTCTGTAAGAAGTCATGCCAACTGGACTCATTAAAGAGAGGTGAGCCTCTTTCTGCTTCCCCAGTATGATCCAACTTAAGTCAGCTTGCATAGTCTATCATCTGGACTCTGCTGTATGGTGTATAAGAGGTGATATGATAGCCCTTTTTAAATATTTGAAGGCTGGCATAAGCTTGTTTTCTGTTGCTCGAGAGAATAGGACCTAGAGCAATGGATACAAACTACAGGAAAACAGATTCCACCTCAACATTAGGAAGAACTTCTTGACAGTAAGAGCTGTTCAGGAATGGAGCATACTCCCTCAGAGACTGGTGGAGTCTCCTTCTTTGGAGGTTTTTAAACAGAGGCTGGATGGCCACCTGTCAGGGGTGCTTTTATTCTGTGTTCCTGCATGGCAGGATGCCCTTGTGATCTTTTCCAACTCTATGGAGTTTATCACACAGGGAAAATTGGAAGTTTAAATGGGTCAGAACCTATGGTTATCCAGCGTATTAGGCTCAATTGCGCAAATGGTTTTCACATGACATTGTATGCAAACTGCTTGAAATCCGACAAGAAAGTGACATGAACCAGCAAATAGGCATTTTTGGGAAAATACCATAAATTCATTCCCGTTTCATTCACAAATTTGGTGTGTGTGTGTGTGTGCATGTGTGTGTGTGTGTGCGTGTGTGTGTGTGTGCGTGCAATTGCTCTAGTGTGAAAGCCATTGGCAGGATTCTCCCCGTTTCTGTACATGTTGTCAGATTTCCCATGGTTCTTTGGGGTGAGTAGCCAGGGTTCTTAAAGGAACAGTTGCTGAGGCAAATGCAGGGACACAAAGAAAAGGCTTGCTGGCCTAATCTGTGTGAATGTCCCTTCCCCATTAGTTGGAGCTCTTAAAGGAACAGCTGTTGAAGGAAGGCAGGGACATTGGTTACAGAGAAGGATGCAGCCTTTTAGCTGTTTTTCTACCTTTCCTACTTCTTTGAGTAATGTTCTGTTCCTTTTACATAGGTTGGATAGCATTTCTTGGAAAGTAAGGGACAGTACAGTATATTTTTATAAAGAAAATTGTGTAAATAAAATTGTTTATTTCTCTGAGTGATTTCTGGCGATGCAGCTACTTCTGTGCACATATACAAAAAAGTGATTCCCAAACCAAAAAGTGATTCCCAAACTACCCTATTTCTCACTTTAGTAATGAGCTTCTAACACGTTATTGTATTCTGTGTATGAAAACTATTCATGCATCGCATGCTTTTGCGGGTTGCGGCTATTTTAATCATTATTGGGATGGAGGTACATATGGTCCTTGTGTGATAAATTCCTATGCTTCCAACTCTATGATTCTATGACCCTACTTGTTTTTTCACTCTCAGGAATGGATAAACCTCAGTGCTCTAGAGTACTACTTAAGGTAAGACTTAACCAGCAGTCATGAAATCAGTTCCACTGATCAGCCTTGGAACTTATTATAGGAGATATGGATGCATCTGGATAGATATATCTCCCAAATGATAACCCAGGCTCTGACAAGCCAAGCCTCAACAGCTCATTCTACCAGTATGTAAAGAAAAATCAGTTTGAATTTAGACTCCTGTTATAGCAAGGGACCTTCTTGGGCTAATTTTATGTGACTAGATCACTTCCTCGGTTAAAAGAATGGAACTAATTCCACTGTTTAATGGGAAATCTGAAGTCAGAAGCTGGTGTTTGCCCCCAAGCAAATAAAGTACTACTGAAAAGTGTCTCGGGGCATGGTACAGCCTGCCCTTTGCTTACCAGAGCACTCTCAGCACCTCCAGGGTAAAGGGATAAGATTGTGGAAAGTTGCATGTTTGGCCCACTCTAGCTACTGCCTGCACATTAAACACGTGCTAATGTATGTGCCTATTTATCACCTAAAAGAAAAAGGGCCAATTGAAGCATAGCAAGCAGTACTTCCTGCCAAGATTGCTTTTAAACAAACAAACAAATTGAAAAGCAGCCAGCTTTTAGAAGCTGAGGGAACAGAAGTTTCTTCCCTGCTTCCTTTCATGCCATTTGTCTACTTACGATTCCATCTCAAGCTGCTTTTCTCTTTATAGGGAGGCTGTATGTTTCCCTAGAAAAGAGCAGCTTGAGAATTAGAGTGAATTTAAGGAGATGCACTGAAGGAAAAGGAAGGGTCCCTTTCCTCTGCAACCTCTGTGGGTCAGCACCCTTCAAAAGCCAAAGGACTGCACCAACCAATTGTGGGCTGCTCTGGGCCATCATAGCCACCATTTGGGGAGACTGGAAGTGATGTAACATCACTCATGGATAGCTTTTTGTCACTTGGGGGTGTTTTCCTCTGCTTTAGCCAACAATAAGAATTTGGCAATGATGGAACTTGGGAAGAGATATGTCTGGCACTCAAGGGCTGAGTGTACTGCTCATGAGTTGCTTTTCATTTTAAAAATAAAAATGTGCAGAAGAAGAATCACATCCATCATTTTCCACAGTGGCAATAAAAAAAGAATGACAAAAAAGCCTAGAGAAACAAGATATTTCTTTTTGTTCTAATATTGCCTTTTATCCCTGTATTTTGGTGGAAGTGATCATGTTCTCCTGGAGTTTCTTATACAGTGGAAAGGATAAGCTAGGCATATAGTCATAAAGGCATAGTTAAAAACTCATTCGAGACTTTAAGACAGATGATTTCAATAAACTTAGGGAAATACTGGGGGTGGTCCCATGGTCAGAAACATTAAAAGAGAAGGGAGTTCAGGATGTATGGGAGTTTCTCAAAAGGGAGATACTGAAGGCACAGTTTCAAACTGTTCCAATCAGGATGAAAAATTGGAGGTGTCTCAAGAAATCAGGATGGATGACTAAGGAACTTTCAACTGAGCCAAGTTTTAAATGGGGCAGGTATAAGAAATGGGAAAGGGGTGGAATCACCAAAGAGGAATTCAAACAAATAGCGAGCATGTGTAGGGATAAAATCAGAAAAGCTAAAGTGCAGAATGAGTTCAGGCTTGCTAGAGAGGTTAAGAGCAACAAAAAAGGGTTTTGGGGGGATATGTTTGCCGCAAAAAGAAGAAGGAAATGGTAGGCAAAATGATAACAGGGATAACTCAACACATTTTTTGCCTCAGTCTTCTCACAAAAGGAAAAAGGTGCTCAACCTGAGGGAAATGGAGCAGATTTGGAGAAACACAGCCCAGAATAAGTAAAGAGGAATTACAGGAACACCTGTAATTAATTAATCTACATGAATTTAAGTCTCCAGGACCAGATGGACTACATTCATGGGTATTAAAGGATCTGGAAAATGTAATCTCAAAGCCATTGGCAATAATCTTTGAGAACTCCTGGAGAACAGGAGATGTCCCAGAAGACTGAAGGAGGGCAAGCATTGTCCCCATCTTCAAAAATGGGAAAAAAGGGGGATCCCAACAATTACCATCCAGCTAGTCTGACATCAATACCAGGAAAGATTCTAAAGCAGCATTTAAAGTAATTTAGAATTGAATGACACAAAAAGTCAACATGGGTTTCTCAAAAACAAGCCATGCTAGACTAATCTGATCTATCTATCTATCTAAAATTACCAGCTTGGTAGATGAAGGGAATGCTGTGGGATTTCAGTAAGGTCTTTGACAAGGTTCCCCATGATATTCTTGCAAATAAGCTAGTAAAATGTGGGCTAGGCAATGCAACTATTAGTTGGATTTTTAATTGGTTGACCAGCCAAACCCAAAGGGTGCTCAGGAATGGCTCCTCTTCATCTTGGAGAGAAGTGACCAGTGGGGTGCCACAGGGTTCTGTCCTGGGCTCAGTACTATTCAACATCTTTATCAATGACTTGGATGAAAGAATAGGGGGCATACCTATCAAATTTGCAGATGACCCCAAATTAGGAGGGATAGCTAATACCCCAGAGAACAGGATCAAAATTCAAAATGACCTTAATAGATTAGAAAGCTGCACCAAAGCTAACAAAATGAATTTCAGCACAGAGAAATGTCAAATACTACACTTAGGGCAAAAAATAAAATGCATAGATATAGGATGGGGGACACCTGGCTTAATGAGACTATGTGGGAGAGGGATCTAGGAATCCTAGTAGACCACAAGTCGAACATTAGTAAATAGTGTGATGCAGCAGATAAAAAGGTCAATACAATTCTATGTTGCATCGATAGAAGTATAGTGTCTAGATCAAGGGAAGTAATAGTGCCACTTTATTGTGCCTTGGCCAGGTCTCACCTGGAATACTGTGTCCAGTTCTGGGCACCACAATTCAAAATGGATGTTGAGAAACTGTAACATGTCCAAAGGAGGATGACTAAAATGATGAAAGTTCTGGAAACCATACCCTATGAGGAGAGTCTTAGAAAGCTGGGTATGTTTAACCTGGAGAAAAGAAGGTTAAGAGGTGATATGATAGCCTTGTTTAAATATTTGAAAGGATGTCATATTGAGGATGGAGCAAGCTTGTTTTCTGCTGCTTCAGAGAATAGGACCTGGAACAAAGGCTATTTTTTTTCATTCTACAGGAAAAAAAAGATTCCACCTCAACATTAGGAGGAACTTCCTGACAACAAGGGCTGTTTGACAATGGAACACACTCTCTCGGAGGTTGATGGAGTCTCCTTCTTTGGAGGTCTTTAAACAGAGGCTGGATGGCTATCTGTCCAGGATGCCTTGATTGTGAGTTCCTGCATGGCAGGGGTTGGACTGGATGGCCCTTGTGGTCTCTTCCAACTCTATGATTCTATGATTTGTGGGATAAAAACACTGCAGAGACAATAGTGGCATGAATATATTTCCATAAACCATGGCCAATAAAGCCCCTGCAACACTATCTCCTATCTCCCACATAATTCAGCAATTAAATATCTACCCAGATTATTATTGCAAGGTATATATTCTTTAGTGCATAATTATACTAAACTCTACAGGTCCAGTTCAATCAAGTACCACCATGTGGCTTATTTTAAGCTTATAGTTACATGACATTTGGAGACAACATCTTAAACTGTGACCTTCCTGAAAGGAAGTATAACAAGGATGAAGACTAAAAACATCTGAGTTTTGCTGATGTTTGAAGGTTGCCAATGTCTTACACACATTAATTTTTGTTATTAGACAACTTATCAAGTTATTGGAGGGCTTGAGCCATATCCAGACAACAGCTAGATACTCTTACCAGACTGTCCATCACAGGTGGAAATCATTTTTTTTTCTTATATGAAATGGCAAAACCAAAGTTTATTTTTTGCAGGGGAGGGGGAAAATAATATTTTTTATTATTATTATTATTATTATTATTATTATTATTATTATTATTATAACAAAAATATATTACATAGCTTTAAAGAAACATTAATACAATATCCAGCTATAACAACATAAATCAAAAAGGTATGCTTCAAACAAATTATTGGTTAGACTGTTCTTATTATCGCTAAAATGACATATCTAGTTAATATGTTGTTGCATTATTTGTCAATTAAATTTCAACTTCTAAATTACTACAAAATTCCTTAATTATCTCATTCGATCACCACTTAAGTCTCTAATCCCAATATGTACTCTACTGCAGTTTGCGACATATTGTAAGTATTATATTCCCCATCTTTTTTCACAATAAATGTATAGATGCTTCCACTTTGTGTTTGTCTCATTTTTTAGTTTCCCATCTGCTATTTCCTCTTTCTTATCTAATTCTGCTATTTCTATTAATCTGTATAACCAACTGTCAATAGAAGGTATCTCATCTGTTTTCCATTTATTGGCAATTTGAATTCGTGCTACAGTGGTCATAAACAAAAGAAGCTTCCATAAGTCATTTCTTTCTTGTTCTTCTATCGTTTGGCACGTATTAAGTAGATATATCTGTGGTGTGCAATCGAAGGTAATATTTAATATTTCACAGGAGATATTATGCATATCTTCCCAATTTTTTTTTTTTATTTTAGGGCATATCCACCACATATGCATCCATGATCCATAATCATTGTGACATTTCCAACAGGTGAATTTGTTATTTTTGTACATCTAGGCAAATCTTGATGGTGTGAGGTACCACCTCGTCTCCATTTTAAAAAAGTTTTCTCTTAACAATTGATTGCTGGTTAATTTATGTGTGGCGTGTCTAGCTTTTATCCAACTTTCTATCGAGATTTCTTTTCCAAGATCCTTTGCCCAGCATATCATGTGGTCTTTTACTATGTCTTCCTCAAGCTTCCTTTCTATTAGAATGCTATATATTTTAGCTATCTGTTTTTGTATTTTCTTTAGAACAATATTATCTAGTTCATTGCTAGCTAAATAAATCCCGTGTTGTTTCATGTCCTTTTTAAAGATATCCTGAATCTGGTGGTATTGAAACCAAGTAAATCCCGAGTCTTTTTTTTTTTTTTTTTTGCATATCACTAAGATTGTTTAATTCAACGATCCTCGTTCTTTTATTTGTTGATGTTATATCTTCGTATCTCAACCATTCCTTTGGATATCTGAATCTGTTTAGCAGGGCTTCTTGTGGTGAGAGCCAACTGGGCAAACCACGTAATAATTTTTCCTTTATTTTTTCCCAAATTCTTAGTAGTGCTTTCCTTAATATATGGTGGCCAAAACCCTGATGTACCTTGACTTTGTCATACCATAAGTATGCATGCCATCCATATCTTAAGTCATGTCCCTCCAGAGCAAGAAGTCTGTTGTTTTTAATCTACATCCAGTCTTGGATCCATATTAAGGCACATGACTGAAAATACAGTTCCAGATCAGGAAAGTCACATCCTCCGCTCTTTCTTTTATCCATCAGTGTCTTCCATCTAACTCATGGTTTTTTCCCTTCCCAAATAAATCTTTTTAGTTCACCATTCCACATAGAGAAGGGTTTGTTATTGTATATGATTGGAAGATTAGTGAACAAAAACATGAATTTAGGGAGCACAAGCATTTTAATTGCAGCAATTCTTCCAAACATTGAGATTCTCAGGTGGGACCATCTTACCAAATCTTTTTTGATATCCTCCCATAGTTTCCCATAATTCAGATCAAATAAGTCTGTATTTCTGTTAGAGATGTAGATACCTAAATATTTTGCTTTTTTGACCACCTTACATTGTAATTTTTGTTCCAGCCTTTCCTCTTCCTCCCTTGACAGATTTTTAGTGATAATTACCAATTTATCTTTATTTAGTTTAAAGCCTGTATATTTCCCAAATTCTTCTATAATTGACATTGCCATATCTATACCATTCAAAGGGTCATCCAAAGATAGTATCAGATCATCGGCATATGCCTTTACTTTGAATTCGGCACCTCTTATTTTTGGGCCTTTTATTTTGGTTTCAAGCCTTATCTTATTGTTCAACAGTTCTATAACTATCAAAAAGAGGAGTGGTGATATTGGGCAACCTTGTCTTACCCCTTGACTGATATTAAACTCCTTTGTTTTTTGTCCAATAATAATCAATTTTGCTTTCTGTTCACAATATATACTTTTTATCCATCTTGTAAATCTGTCCCCAAAGTTTAGTTTTTCCAAAATGGTAAGCATGGTGTCCCATCTTACTGAATCAAATGCTTTTTGTGCATCTAATAGCAACAGAGCCAGTTTTTTCTCATTGTTATGTTCGTAATATTCGATTATGTCAATGACAGTTCTTACATTCTGTCTAATCTGTCTTTGAGGTAAAAAAAAACCCACTTGGTCCTCATGAATTCTGTTTTTGAGTACTGATTTTAATCTCTCCACTAAGATGCTTGCATATATCTTATAATCGATATTCATAAGTGATATGGGTCTGTAGTTTTCTAATCTGGCACTGTCTTTTTCTTCCTTTGGTATAAGTACAATGTCTGCTTGTTTCCAGATATCTGGTATTCCATTTTTATCTGTTTCATTGAACACATGTCTTAATGGTTCAATTAATTCTGTTATTAATTTGAAATAGTATTCAGGGGTAAAACCATCAGGCCCTGGAGATTTTTTCATTTTTAACCTCTTCATTGCTTCCTCAATTTCCTTAGCTGAAATAACCTCATTCAGTATGTTTCTATCAATGTCATCTAGCTTCATATAGTTTGCATTCTCAATAAAGTTTTCCAGGAAACTACATTCTTTAGATCCATCCGTTCTTCTTTTATATAAGTCTGTGAAATAGTGCAAGAATTTCTTTTGTATGTCCTCTTGCCGACAAGCCTTACCTTCTTCATCAATAATTTCCATTATTGTGTTTAGCTCAGTTCTTTTTTTAGTTTGTTTCCCAACCACTTTCCTGTTTTGTTATCTAAATCGAATGCCTCCTGTTTTCTTTTTCTTTCTTTCTGTTCAAACTCTTTTTTCAGACTAGTATCTAATTTTGTTTTTCAATAATTTAGTCTTTTTATAATACTTATTGAGTTAGGGTCTCTTCTT
>CM034706.1:128890047-128905325 GCA_020142125.1 Phrynosoma platyrhinos | reverse complement strand
GAAAGATAAAGAAAATTACTACAATGACCAATGTAGAGAAATAGAAGAAAAACAACAAAAAGATAAGAACAAGAGATCTATTTCACAAGATCTAGGAAATCAAAGGAAAATTCAAACTAAGTACTGGGATGATATATGACAATAAAAATAACATAATTCAAGACCAGGAAGGAATAAAAAGACATTGGATGCAATACAAAGAAGAATTATACAAAAGAGATGACAAAATGAAGGACACATGGAACGAAGAGCCATATGGAGATTAACCCAAAATTCTAAAAAGTTAGGTGGAAACTGTAATAAGAGAAATAGTGAAATACAAATCACCAGGAACAGATGACACTCCAACTGAATGCTGCAATCCACACTGACAGAGGGCCTTTACAGATTGCCAGAAATAATGCAGATTGAGGTCACTTTAACTCAATGCTAGGGAATCATGGGAATTGTATTTTTTTCTGGGGCATTGAGCCTTCTCTGTCAGAGAGCTCTGGTGCCACAATAAACTACAGTTCCCATGATTCCTTAGCACTGAGCCAGGGCAATTAAAGTGGCCTCAATCTGCATTATTTCTGGCAATCTGTAAAGGCCCAGAGTCAACTCTAGTGCTAACTAACATATGTCAACAGATATGGAAAACAAAACAATGTCCACCAGATTGGAAGTGATCAATATACATCCCAATCCATAAAAAGGGAGACACAAGAGATTACAGCAAATATAGAATCATAGCACTGGTCTCCCATGCAAGCAAAATCATGCTCAAAATTCCCCAACCATAGACTCCTACCATACAGAGAGAGAGAAATCCCAGAGGTCCAAGTGGGATTCAGGAAAGGAAGAGACATGAGTGACCACATTGCAAACATATGATGGCTAATGGAGTGCATCAGGGAATTCCAAAAGAAAATCAGTATGTGCTTTATAGACTATAGCAAAGCCTTTGACTGCATAGATCATGAAAGGCTATGGGACGCCCTTAAAGACACAGGAGTGCCAACACATCTGATAGTCCTGATGAAGAATCTGTACTCAGGACAAGAGGCTACTGTCAGAACAGAACACAGAGACACAGAATGGTTCCCAGTTGGCAAGGGAGTTAGATAAGGCTGCATCCTTTCACCCTATGTGTTCAACTTGTATGCAGAACATATTATAAGAAAAGCAGGCTTGGACACAGAAGAAGGGGGAATGAAAATAGGAGGAAGGAATATCAACAATCTAAGATATGCAGATGACGCCATAGTACTAGCAGAAAAACTCACAGACCTGGAACACATACAAAGGAAGATCAAAGAAGAAAGTGCAAAGGCAGGTTTAATGTTGGACATAAAGAAAACATAAATAATGACCATTGAGGACCTTCACAAGTTCAACCTAGACAATGAAGAAATAGAAATAGTAAAAGAATTCTCATACCTGGGATCAAACATTAATAGAAACAGGGACTGCAGTCAGGAAATCAGAATGGGAAGGGTGTCTATGAAAGAACTGAAAAAGTTTATAAAATGCATAGATATACAACTCAGCACAAATGTTAGAATCATACAAGCCATCATATTCCCTATTGCCATGTACGGATGTGAGAGCTGCACAATTAAGAAAGATGATAGGAAGAAAATCAATTGAGATGTGGTGCTGGAGAAGAGTGCTGAGGATCCCATGGACAGCCAAAAGGACAAACAAGTGGGTCCAAGAGCAGATCAAACCAGAAACCTCCCTGGAAGCCAAGATGACCAAAGTGAAACTGTCATACTTCGGACACATCATGAGAAGAGAGGACTCTTTGGAAAAAAAAATAATGCTGGGAAGGTGGGGAGAAGTAGGAAGAGAGGAAGGCCACATACCAGATGGTTGGACTCTATTAACGAGGTCACAGGTATGAAGGGTTTGCAGGAATTAAGCAGAGCAGTAGAGGACAGAGGGTCTGGGAGATGTCTTATCCATAGGGCTGCCATGAGTCGAGATTGACTTGAGGGCAGATAACAACAACAAAGTCATTTTACTGGGGGTTTTCAACAGGGGTTGTTCAGCAAATAATCTCCATGATTTACTAAAGTTTTTCAGTAAATAATCTCCTTGATTATTTATATTTGTTTGACTGTATTTTAAAACTTAACAATTTGCACTGGGAATTATTATTAAAAGGAAAGAGATAAATCCCTTAAATAAAATATATAAAAATAAAATAAATATTGTTGTTTTTGAAAATGTTTAGAATTCAGGAAATTCAGTGTCTCTGTAGTGAGTAAGACTGAGAACTCTTTCAGATAGAGAAAATGGTCTTTTGCAGTATAGCACTATAAGAAACTAAGAAAAACCAACAAAGACCTGGAGCAACTATTGAAGAAAGTTAAGGAGGAAACACCAAGGTAGACTTAATGCTGAACATTAAGAAAACAAAACTTATGACCATGAAAGATCTACAAGAATTTACCCTAGATAACAAGAAAATTGAACAGTAAAAGAGTTTTCAGACCTTGGATCAAATATTGCCAGAATAGAAATTGCAAACAGTTCCTAGAAAGAATGGAACAGATAGATGTAGAAATTACAAGAAACAGCAAAAACATTGTAACATTTTGTCCTTATATAGAGCAATCTGGAAGAGCCCTCAGTTTCATTTTTTGTATTCTGCCTTGAACCTGCATGCCCAGGTTTTGGTAGAAGCCAGGAATATACAGTGGGACCTCAGTATCTCTGGACTTGCCATCCACAGATTTGACCATCCACAGATGGCAGACCTATGCTGTCTCCAGTGGTGGCACATGCATGCAGCTGTGGTGCCACTGGGGACAATGGGACTCTTCCTTCCTTCCTTCCTTCCTTCCTTCCTTCCTTCCTTCCTTCCTTCCTTCCTTCCTTCCTTCCTTCCTTCCTTCCTTCCTTCCTCTCTCCCCCTCCCATCCCTCTCCAAGGCTTCTTTCTTGGGCTTCGTTTTGGGGGTGGTTCAGAGGTGGAGACTGGAGCCCCATCTGCTGGATGAAGCCAGAGCCGGGTCCAGAGCTTGGGACTCAGAGCCTGGAGGCAGAGGGCTCCAAGACTCAAGACCTTGCCCTGGCTCCAGCTCCCTCCCACCAACAGGACTCCTGTCTCAGCCTCAGCCTCCAAACTACCCCTGAAGCCAAGCCTGGGGCAGAAGCCTCAGAGAAGGAGGGAGGGAGGGAGACTTCAGTCCCATTGTCCCCAATGGCAGTGCAGTTGCATGGCCACGCTGCCATTGGGATCAATGGAACTTGGGGGGCTGGGTGTATTTGCACAGCTAAAGCTACTGCATCAACTGTACCCAGTCCAGAAGATACCAAGTGTGTGTGTGTGTGTGTGTGTGTACCCATAACTAAAGATTGATGGTGGGTGTCCATCAAACTTCTCTTTGAAAATTTACAGCAAAAGAGAATCCACAGCATTCTAGGTTAGATTATTCTACTGTCGATTGTTTTTACCATCAGGAAATTCTTTCTAATGTTTACTTGGAAATACTCCATAGTCAACATCCTTTAGCTGATCCAGAATCCTTCAGCAAAGGAATATAATCTCTTTGAGACAAAAGTTTCACTGACAAGCATTTATTGTTACTGTTGAGAAATGTGTGAGAGAGAGTAATGAAACTTTCTAGCAAAGTACGGTAATCAAATTGGCAAGGCAGAAGCTGAACAACAACCAGTCCTACATCCTGGCAAGGTATAGCAGAGAAAGAAATAAGCTTATCCTTTGTAAAATAATTACAATAATCATAATAATACATAGAAAATACAAAATCGGTGTAATAAGTTGGTCTAATGGAGAAGAGAAAGAGAAGAAGACAAATGTTGCAAAGTAGTGATGCAGAAAAATAGCAATAGCAATAACAAGTACATTTCTATACTGTTTATCAGTGTACTTAAGCACTCCCTAAGTGATTTACAATGTGTAAGGCAATTTCCTGCAACAATCTGGGTACTCATTTTAGCAACTTAAGGAAGAATGTCACGCTAAGTTGACCTTGAACCCTTGGCTGGTATTGAATGAGTGGCTGCAGTGCAGGTATTTAACCACTGTGCCACCAGGGCCTGGGTGTGGCAAAAAAACAAACAAACAGGAAGTCTGCAGACATGCAAACTAGCAATTTCTGAATATAAGCACACAAAGGTTGCTAAATCACCCTTTCAGTATACAAACAAAAAAAAATTAAAACAATAAAATATAAAATGCAGTTAGTTAAAGCAACAGAAAACCTATGTACCTGCTCAACATTTCCAGGGACATCTTCTCTCATCCACCACCACTGGAAAAACATTGGGCAGGAGTGCAAGAGAGGACTTTTCAGATGGCTGCTTCTATGCTCTGGAACAGATGCTAGCCACAGATGCTGGCGAAACGTCAGAAAGAAACTCTTCTAGAACATGGCCACACAGCCCGAAAAAACCCACAAAAAAAGCCCTTTGTTTTGCTTCCTCTAGCAGGCAAAGGCTTCCTATCTGGGCTTCCTGAAAGACCTTACCAAATGCTTGGTTTAGCCAAAGACAGTAATGGCTCAGATAAGCACTTACTTAGAAAAGGCATCACAGAAGTGTTAAGTCAATCACTTTTGTCCCAAAGGTGACATTTCCTGTCAATGTAATATCCTCTTTACAATGCATTGTTTGCCAGCTGCAGGGCCACATGCTGGGATAGATGAAACCTTGTCTGGGGGTGTATTCACTGCTCAATTGTTTAATCAGAAACTTGATGATGATAGATAATGGAGTTCATCCTTCCAGAAATGGGTGCTAGGGACAAGGTTTGTGACTAGGATCCTTCTGGGTCCTTGGCCAGACAATCAAAAATTGTTTCATTTTTGAGCATGCATATATTCATCTTGGCAGGGGTGTTGTACAAATATGACCAATTGAGCTATAATGTGTTGTTATCAGGAGGGATGGGTCCTCATTTAATCCACAGCTAATGAGCACATCTGCAGAATGCATGCTGCTCCAAAGCTGATGGGCTTCATTGGTATTGTCAATGCTGTTCAGAGAATAACTGCCAGAATCACTATGCTCTGTGTATAAACTGATAGTGCTTTGTTGTTGGCTTTATTGCTCAGAATGCATAGGATCCCAACTACATGTATGCTACAGCTGTGTAAGTAGCTGTTGGTGTAATTGGAACCAATTGGTGCCAAGAGGGACATTTCCAGCTGATGTGGCAGCAAGAATTCACTAGCATCAAAAGGTAGTTAGAGTTTCTTGCCACGGCGAATGAACATAGGGGTAAGAAAGACAAAATGGTTTAACTTGCTGGACACAGAGGCTTTTTCCTTCCTGCTCACTATGCTCCTAGGCATGAGCTCACATATTCATGGAAGCAGTGACCTCCCTGAGTGTCAGGCACCTCTACTCCCCCAGTCCCAGCCCAGCTCTGCTCCTAGCCGCTGACCTCCTTCTGACTCATTTTTCCAGAGGCAACATTCTGACAGTGATTCCACTTAAGTCCTGATTTATCTGTTCATCAAGACAGGCCACCTCTCCTCTACAATCTCATTCTGTGTGTGTGTGTGTCTACCTCCCCTCTCTCACACACACACAAACACAAACTTACCTTAAGGAATGGATGGACAAGTGTGTTGTGTGCAAACACAGTGTATAGCTGGCACTGTGTGGTCTGAAAGAAAGCCAAGTTTCCAATCTGCTAATTTATGACTCTGCCACCCACTGCACTAGCCAATAACTTCACAATGATGTGGAGAGTTGCAGTCAAGGTTTCTCATAAAAAGATTTAGGAAGGTTTGAGATAATTGAACATCTCTCCCTTGAGTATTGACTTCCAGATGAACACAGAAAAATAACTACATTTCTCATAGTCCGGCAGCTAAATAGCTGCAGTATCTCCAAAGCCTAACCACCTAACCAGTAAGGCAGCTGCTCCCTTACTTTGCAATGGTTGTGGTGTAGCTCATAAAAGCAGGATGGGGGTAAAATGAAGTTCCTCCTCAGTGTATCATTGTGCTAACTCTCCTTCACACAAAGTAGAGATGCTGAACTCTGAGCCCACAACTGAACTTTATGGCCTGAAGCCTATCCCCTATCCTCAGCCCCTGTTCTTCCTGCTGTACACATAAAAAGAGCCCCAATGGATCACAGAAAGGATAGAACTAGCAGCATTCTCTCCATAGTAATAGCCAGCCAGATCCCCAATGCTTCTTACATTAATTCCAAAAGTACAGCTGAGAGGATACTGTGAAGAACACTCCTTCACCTAACTTCCCCCCCTCAAATGGCAGCCCTATGGGTATTGTGATCCCACCATTGCCCCAATATGTGGTGTATCAGACCACTTTCATGTATATCTATGGGCTTACTCCCCAATCTTGGTTTCTTTATTTCTTAGTAGCATGGATAAAAATTTTGGGTTCTAACAAGCTTGTAAGTTAACAATAATAAAACTTTATTTGAATGATGGTTAACAATGTTTCATTTGTTATGATGTTGCTGTTGAGGTATGCAGACAGGCAGGATCTAGCATATACACATGCAGAGTTGAAGCGCGTAGGCAGGAATGCCCAGAAAATGGTCTTCTTATGTGAAGAGTCTTGCTCCAGATGGCAAAGGAAAAATCCTCCCACACACTGGCTGCTGCTTTCATCTTGGAGAAATCAGTCGCTGGACAGTGAGACTTCACTCAATGAGGGCTTTAATCTTTGTTATATTTACAAAGATACATAGAGTACCAGACATCCGTCTTGCATACTCACAGCTATATAGCCCAACCGAGTGCTTCACCAACCACCAACCACAACTAACCAACAATGGAGATTCTGCCCCTCTCACATATATAAGTGGTCTTCTTAGGAACATGTGACAGCATGCACTACTGAAACCTAGCTGGTTTCATCCCCACTGCCTGTTGCATCAGGCCTCCCATGATGCATACCTGGATGGTCTCACTTACTGTGCATGTTGCATCAGATTTCCCATGATGCACAGCTTGCCAAATGCTGACTCGTGGACCTGCTATTTGAACTGTAGCAACCCTGTTACCATTGCTCCAGTTCCTTTCAGTGTCCACATCCATGTCATTTTCCAGACCAGGGTGTCATATGGTCTTGACAATCCCCTCCAAAATGACATGCAATGTCTTCCATGTGTCCTTGCATTTGTCCTATGTGTAATGTAGACCTCATCCACTGATACATAGCCTGCTAGCCAACCTCTTGTGGCGTTCCACAGGTAGAGGCTTTGTGAAAATGTCTGCTATGTTGTCCTCTGTATCAACCTACTATAGCTTCAGCATCACATTTTGCACAAGCTCTCTCACATTCTGGTATCTCACTGCGATGTACTTGGTCCTACATTTCAGATTTTCTGGCTCTGCCATGCCAATGCATGCCCATGAGTCCTCATTCACCACAGTTGCTTTACCACAGTTCTCTCCTAGGTCATTCAACAATTGGCTAGCCCACTGTATTTCATTTGCAACCTCTGACAACATGGCAAACTCCACCTCTGTTGTACTAAGTCTATACCACCTTGCTTTCTAGAACTCTAGATGACAGGGCTATCAGCATAAGTAATGATCAGTCCAATTACTGACTTCCTATCAGCTGTCTCAGATGCGAAGGAACTGTCAGCAAAACCTTCCAGCTCAGACATCCCTCCTGTTATCACCAAGCATCTGTCCTTTGTGCCTTTCAAGTACCGCACAGGCAGGTACTTCACTGCCATCCAGTCCACCTGTCTGGGCTTCACAGCTCTCCTGCTCAGTACCTCTACTGCAAAGCTGATGTCTGGCCTGGTGTTGTTTGCTAAAAACAACAGACTCCCTATCACCGAGTGATACAAGTCAGGCTTTTCAAACAACTCCTCTGACTCCAAGTTCTGAGTCAGGCGTCATCAGGCTCTTTACAACCTTGGCTTTGCTCAAGCCAGTCTACCAGCTTTTCTATGTTTTGTTTCTGGCACAACCTGAAACCACCACTTTGAACCCTTTCTACCTCAATCCCTAGATAGTTCCTCAGATGTCCAAAGTCCTTGAGCTGAAACTTTTGTGCCAACTCTCACTGCACCAGTCTTATCTCCTCCTGATCTCTGGCTACAACACACAGATTGTCAACATAAATGACCAGGATTATGCTGCCCTTTGTGTACACACACACATCAGCCACACTGCGCCAATAACCTAGCCTCATTAGCTTTTTGTGTATACACAAGTTCCAGCATCTGGTGCTTTGCTTAAGTCCATACAAAGCTTTCCTCAGCCTGTAATAATAATAATAATAATAAATTTTATTTTTACCCCGCCTTTCCATGGATATGATCAAAGCAGCTTACAAAAAGTTAAAACAGTAAAAAAGTTAAAATTGTTACAATATAAAAGTTAAAAGTTAAATGTACAATATAAAGTGTAGACCTTGTCACTGCCTTCACACTCATACCCAGGAGCTTGTTCCATGAACACAGTCTCCTCTAGGGTGGCATTGAGATATGCTGTCTCCAAGTCAAAATGATGGACAACTAACCTCCTTTTGACAGCTACAGCAAGCACCATTCTAAGACTCTCTGAGTCAGCCATCATTGAGAACATCCTGTCATAGTTGTCAAATCACTCCTGTGAGTACCCTTTGGCTACCAACCTGGCTTTGTACTTCACAGTCTCATTAGGCATGTCTTTCCTCCTACAGACCCACCTGCAACCAATCGCTTTCTGCCCTGCAGGCCTGTCAACCACCTCAACCACTCTCCTGTCCACCAATGCACTAAACTCCTAATCCATGGCTACAATCCACATCTCTTGCTCACCAACTGGGTACTTCAACATATATTTGTAATCATCAGGCTCCTCAACCACAACAGTACAACTTGTGCCTCCTGCACAACAAATCTGTTCAGTGGTCTCCTGATTCACTATGTTCTGCATGGAAAAATGACCCTAGTCCTGCTATGCTCATCCTCAGTGTCACTACTGATATCCTGTATGTCTTATCTCTGAACTTGTTCCTGCTTTCGTGTTTGTGTGTGTGTTTGTGTTTGCACTAATGAAACCTGGCTGGTTTCATCCCCAGTGACTGTTGCATCAGGCCTCCCATGATGCACAGCTTGCCAAATGCTGACTCATGCCCTTGCCACTTGAAATGGAGTAATCCTGTCACCATTGCTTCAGTTCCTTTCAGTGGCCACATCCATGTCATTTTCCAGACCAGGATACCACATGGTCTTGACAGTTGCATTCTCTTGTTCTTGTCATACTTTGTTACATACTATTTAACTCTAAAGAACAACAGTTACTAGTCTTTAGGACTCTCACACCATCCTTATTTACTGTGGTCTTTCCAAACTTATTTCCACACTAGCCCTCAGGCTAACTAAGGGCCAATGCAAAGTGGCAGTTTAGGCTGGCCTGGGAGTGGAGTTGGGGCAGGGCAACCACATGCTGACTGCCCCGACTCTGCCATGACTCCACCCCGATGCCATGCACCTACATGGCATGTGGCATCAGGGCACCCTCTTGGCACAGCATGCACACATGCTACTCCAAAAGGGTGCAAAAGAGCTGCTGCCACCACAGCTCTAAGGGTGGCCCTTTGCTGCCCCCAAAAGGAGTGGTATTTTGCCATTCTTTTGGGGTGGCAAAAAGGAGGATCAGGGCCACAGCATGTGGTTGCCACGGCCCTGATCCACCACTCCCAGGGGCAGCCCAGAGCTGCCCCTTCTTGGCCACTGATCCTCAGCCTTTAATCCCAGAAACTCCCTCACTTGGAATTCTGTCCTAGAGCTAAGTCTCTCCTTTCTGAACTTTAGCCCTCACAGTCCCTTTCTTCTGGACTGTTACCCATCCAGACCCAGTCAGCCACAGAATTCTTTATCACCAACAGCCCAAGATTCTATTGGTTCTCACCAGTTTACTCCTGATTGGCTGTTGCTAGCTTGGCATAATTCTGCCTGTTCTCCACACACCTCCTCCCTTTTAAAATGCCATTGAGACATACAAGCTCCTTTTCAGGTTGTGTATGTCAAGAAGAATCATTCTCTAACCAGTTACTAAGTTTTATACTTACCCTTTTACATCAAAACCACACACAACATTATATAATATTTCATTAAAACAAATTACATATTTTTATACTTTATTATTCACACACACAACATTTCTTGGTATATCTCTCCCTTCTTACCAATCTTCACGCTGTCTTGACAAACTGTCGACCACTATATTATCTTTACCTTTCACATACTGAATTGAAAAATTGAAATCTTGGAGTATTAGACTCCATCTCAGTAATTTGCCATTGTTATCTTTCATGTGATTCAGCCAGCATAAGGGAGAATGATCTGTTCTTACCATAAATTTTCTCCCCCACAAATATGGTTTTAACTTGTTTAAGGCCCAGGTTATGGCCATACATTCTTTCTCAATAGTGGCCAAATGTTTTTCCCTCTGTAACAACTTTTTACTTAGAAACAACACCAGGTACAACTGACCATCTTTACTTTCTTGGCTTAGTACTGCCCTTATTCCTACACTGGAGGTATCAGTAGTTATTACAAAAGTTTTTGAGTAATCTGGAGCCACCAATATGGGTGCAGTAGTCATCAATCATTTCAATTTGTTAAAGGTGTTATTACACTTTTCCGACCATTCGATTTTAACAGGTTTATCCTTCTTTGACAAATCGGACAAAGCACTTGCAATAGTATTGAAGTTAGGAGTAAACTCCTATAATAACCTGCCAATCCTAAAAATGATCTGACACCTTTCTTGAAGTTGGGATCTGCCAATTAATTATAGATTCAACTTTTGAAGTTTCAGCCTTGATGTTTCCACTTCTTACCACATACCCTAGATACTGGCTTTCTCTTTTTCCAATATGGCAATTAGAACTTTTAACAGTTAAGCCACTCTTTTTAAGTCTTTCTAAGACTTCTGCTAGGTGTCCCACATGTTCTTTCCACAAATTACTACACACCCCAATATCATCAATATAGGCCACTATGCAATGTTTTAAACCAGCCAGTATCTTATCCTCTAAGATGGAGCGTTCTTTAAACCAAAAGGTAATATGGTAAATTCAAATAAACCTACATGGGTAATGAAAGCCATTTTTGACTGATCCTGTCGACTCATTGCCAATCATCTTTTGTCAAATTTATTTTAAAAAAAACACTTAGGAGAGTGTGTTTGTTGCTGAGGGGGAGGGACTTTTGTGAGTAACATCTGTGAGTCATTAGGGGGTGGAGCTATATAACTCCTCCCAGTGGCTTTCCAGGCCAGTCACTGCCAGGAAGAAGAAGGAAAGCAGTTTCTGGGCAGCCATTTTGAGTGGGTGAGTGTTTAAATTTTTAAAAAAAACACTTGGGAGAGTGTTTGTTGCTGATGGGTGGGGCTTCTGTGAGTCACATCTGTGAGTCACTGGGGTACAGCTAGCCACCTAGCTCTATATAACTCCTCCCAGAGGTGCGCACCTAATGGCATGCAAATTTTTCACAAGACAAGGGAAGGCACAGCACAGATAGAAAGCAGCCTGAGAACTTTGTTTTAGTGGTTCTCCTTAAAAAAAATTTTATTTATTTATTTATAGGGCTTTAGGGGTTTTTTGCTCAGAGAAAGAGTCAGAGATTTGCCTTCAGAATAAGGTAGCATCCAGGAGATCTCTATAGAGTTATAAAACCAGTTGATTGAGCTTGCTGACAGAGCCTGGTGAAAAGGCCAAGCCAACAGGGGCCCATTATGTGGGTCTTTACCAGGCAACTTTTTGAAGGAAAAGCCCACATTCCTGTTTCAGTGCTTATTTAAGATTTCTCAATATGGACACTGAGGGAGCTGGTGCAATCACCTGCAACACTTGTGGGATGTTTGTCTTCTTGCCTAGAAATGTGAGGAACTTCACCTGCACAAAGTGCAAGTTGGTAGCCTTCCTGAAAGGGAAAGTCCAGCAGCTGGAGGCCTGGATAGCTACACTTCGGCATATTAGGGAGCAATAGGTTTTCCTGGACAGAGCAGAACTAACAGTCTTGGACAGGGATCACACAGAGGAAGTTGTTGAGGAGGAGTCATTTCCTGCAAAAATGAGGAGGACACCTGGAGGAACGTCACACTCAGAAGTAGGGAAACCAGGGATTGTTCTGGGAGCTTGCTAAGACAGAGTCAATTTGCAGCTCTCTCCCTTATCAAGGATGAAGAAGAAGAACAGCAGGAACAGTCTTCGGGGACAGTGCAGCAGACCCTAAGAGTACCACCGCAGCGAACAGCCACTGCTAAGCCTCGGAGGAGGTGTGTAGTGGTAGGTGGGGACTCCTTGTTGAGGAGTACAGAAGCAGTGTTTTGTGGGCCTGACAAGATGTCCTGGGAGGTGTGTTGTCTCCCTAGGGTAAAAATCCATGATGTGACAGTCAGGCTGACAAGACTTGTCAAGCCTACTGAACATTACTGTTTCCTCTTGGTCTATGTGGGAACCAATGATACTGCAAGGCATAGCCTTCAGGATATCACAACGGATTATGAAGCTTTAGGTAGGAAGCTGAAAGAGCTGGATGCACAGGTTGTTATCTCATCTCTTCTCCCAGTTGAAGGGCACAGTCCAAGAAGGGGGGGATAGAATATGTGAATAACTGGCTCCATAGATAGTGCCACCAAGAACAATTTGGATTCTTGGATCATGGGTTGTGATTCCATTAGGGGAGATTTCTAGCAAGAGATGGGCTGCATCTCACATCAACTGGCAGAAACATTTTTGTCAAAAGTCTCAAACGTTTGATCAGGAGGACTTTAAACTGAGTCATGTAGGGGTGGGAGATAGTACCTTAAAAGGTATCTTGGAAGGCAGGAGTACATCATGGGGTAGATATAATAGTCAAAGTGTTATAAAGGGAACAAGGCAAATGATGCAAGGCCCCAACAGTAGGAGGCAAAAAAAACTCACACAGGCAGCAAGTGCAGAGGGCCCATGCTCTTAGATGTCTCTACACTAACGCACAGAGCATGGGAAATAAACAAGATGAACTTGAACTCCTAGCACAACAAAGCAAATACAATATAATAGGCATCAATGAAACCTGGTGGGATGAGTCTCATGATTGGAATGTAGGAATAGAGGGGTATAACCTTTTTAAGAGAAATAGGGCAAACAGGAAAGGAGGAGGAATAGCATTATATGTCAGGGATGTTTGCACATGTGAAGAGATCTAGGACTTAAATCCTGGAAATCAGGTGGAGAGCATCTGGATAAAAATTAAAAGGGAAGGAAATGACAGGGATGTTATAGTGGGAGTCTACTACAGACCCCCAAGTCAAATGGAGGAATTGGATGATGCCTTTCTAGAACAGATGACCATACACTCAGAAAGGAGAGATATAGTAGTGATGAGTGACTTCAACTATCCTGATAGTTGCTGGAAGTCAAACTCAGCCAATATTTCAAGGTCTAGCAAATTCCTCACTTGCCTCAAAGACAATTTCATTGTCCAAAAGGTGGAAGAGGCAACAAGGGGATCAGTTATTTTAGATTTGATCCTAACCAACAGGGATGACTTGGTAAATGGGGTGCAAGTGGTGGGATCGTTATGTGAGAGTGATCATGTTCTCCTGTAGTTTCTTATACAGTGGAAAAGAGAAGCAAGGCATAGTCAGACACTCATTCTAGACTTTAGGAGAGCCGATTTCAATAAACTTAAGGAAACACTGGGAGTGACCCCATGGTCAGGAATACTAAAGGAGAAGGGAGTTCAGGATGGATGGGAGTTTCTCAAAAGGGAGATACTGAAGGCACAATCTCAAACTGTTCCAATGAGGAAGAAGAATGGGAGGTGTCTCAAGAAATCAGGATGAACTTTCAACTCAGCTAAGTTTTAAATGGGAGATGTATAAGAAATTGGAAAGGGGCAAAATCACTAAAGAGGAATTCAAACAAATAGCTAACACATGTAGGGGTAAAGTCAGGAAAGCCAAAGCACAGAATGAGCTCAGGCTTGCTAGAAGGGTTAAGAGTAACAAAAAGGGTTTTTTTGATATGTCTGTAGCAAAAGAAAGAAGAAGGAAATGGTAGGGCCATTGCGCAGAGAAGATGGACAGAGAAAAGGAAAAACTACTTAACACATTATTTGCCACAGTCTTCTCACAAAAGGAAAAAGGTACTCAACCTGAGGAAAATGGAGCAGAGAATGCAATAGGGGAAATGCAGCACAGAATAAGTAAAGAGGTAGTACCTGGTTAATCTAAATGAATTTAAGTCTCCAGGACCAGATGAACTAGATCCAAGGATATTAAAAGAACTGGCAAACGTAATCTCAGAATCACTGGCAATAGCATCATATAGTTGCTTTGAAAATCAGGAAGGTGATCCTCTGGCAGACAGCATTTAATTTTCGTTCACTCTACTTCCCATTCCTACCCTCAGCCTCAAACTGCTACTACCTCCACAGAGTGGATAATGGGATAGTGAAGAATCCCTCCAGAATCATCTAATCTCCACCTGATTCTGTTAGATGTATCCTTTGGCCTGAGCACTAAAAGGGATGCAGGGGGCACGGACCATACTGAATGACACCCCGGAAGAGGGGTGACATACGGTTTCCTCCCCATCTTGGTGCCACTGCCTCATTCTCTTCCTGAGGAGAATGGCACGACAGCACTGAGGAAGGCCAAATGACACACACACACCCCACACACCTCAGTGCTGCTGCCTCATTCTCCTCATGAGGAGAATGACATGATGGCACTGAGGAAGGCCGAGTAGGCCCCCCACCTGGGTGCCACTGAATCATGTACTCCCTCCAGAAGCCCCACCCTAGAATGCCCCACCCTCCCACACTGGGTAACACCAAGGGTGGGGACACCACTGGGCCTTAATAATAATAATAATAATAATAATAATAATAATAATAATAATAATAATAATAATAATACATTTATTTCTAGCCTGCCCCTCTGCTAGGCAACCGGGGCGGGGTACAACATATTAAAACAAGCAACAGTTAAAAACATTCCCTTAATCCTCTCCCCAACCCACCCACCCTAAAACTGAATTAAACAAGCAAAGATTAAAATACAATAGTACAATAAAATATAAAAATATAATAAAAACAGGAAGCAACAATACAAGGGAGAGGGGTGGCAGTCGCTCTGATTGGGCCGGGAAGTTGTTCTGGGAAGGCCTGCCAGAAGAGATCCATCTTTACTGCTTTCTTCAAAGGAGCAAGAGTGGTAATAAGATGGATCTCGTCTGAGAGGCCGTTCCATAGCCCGGCAGCAGTCACAGAAAAGGTCCTCTGGGAGGTCTTTGAAAGCCTGGTCTTCATAGGCTGCAGCAGATTCCTCCCAGAGGACCG
>CM034706.1:128857475-128875498 GCA_020142125.1 Phrynosoma platyrhinos | reverse complement strand
GCAGCCTAAAATTGCATTGGCCTTTTTAGCTGCTGCATCGCACTGTGGTACTGACACACTCTTACTGCTTCTTGGCACTTGATAATCAATAAACTTCTGATTGATAATTCTTGAGAAGGGTCAACTACATAGAGAATTTGATGATCTAATTTTGCCAGATCATTTCAGTAATCATTTCAGGAGAGTTCCATTTCCCCAGCCTAGTCTTGAAGAGCCTGAAGAACCTCTGCCCCCACATTGCAGGTATATGGAAGAAGAAAATCCCATCCTGTACCTGTGGACCCTAAAAAGTAGCAGTAGTAAGAAAAACTCACTACCAGTATGCAAACAGTTGCTGACTGCATATATACCTGCCCTGGCATCTACATACACTAAGATCATCTATCTAGTCAACAGCTACATTTACTGTTTTCTCCCAGTGCCTACAAATAAATAGAATTATCCTTTCCATCACCCTGCAGCAGTAGACAAGTTTGCAATAGTGGACTGCTTCACTGACCATCACTGTGTAGGAATTTACAGGGGACATTTTAAAGGCATCAGAAAAAATAACTGGAGTCACAAGTAATTTTCACACATATTTCCAGTCCTATACAAAAAAACCTTGGAATTTCTACAGCCCACTTTCTGTGTCTGTAGGATCTGGGGACATGTCAAAGTCCTATCTATAGGAGTGTATAGGATCTGGTGTACAGGATCTGGGAACATATCAAAGTCCTATTTTGTGATATGTGGTAGGGCTGCCAGCTCTCAGGGAAGTAGCATGCTTCTCCAGCTCTCTAGTCAGGGAGACAAATTACTGAACAAGCAGCCCTAGTGGAACAGGATACTTGATGGATGCATGCAAGATGGCATTAAAAGCCAATCACCTATTTCCACCCAACTGCAGCTGGCACCAGGCTCTCTGGCTGAATGGTACAGGACTTGTTTATGTGTTACACCATTGGAACACAAGCCATGAGCCAAGCAAGGGGATGAGACTGGGAAAAGAAAGACATGGGGGGTGCAAGCTCTAGGCTCATTGTGTCATGAAATAAAACCTTAAGGGCTGGCAGAGAGCCTTCCACAAGCTCCAGAAACAGTGTAGAACCAGGAAAAACCAATTGCATGTCATGTGGACTGGACATAAGGTGTAAAGAAGGACTTGAACTTGGGGAATTACTAAAGTCCAAGTCTTCTATGGGATCTTTTATCCTATGTTTGCAGAGGTGGCTAGGGAATAGACTGATAGAGAGAAAGCTTTCCAATGGAACTGTAATTTATTTAGGGGATTCAAAGACACTCTATCATACACTCATACACACAAGAACTCAGGAATAAAGTAGTTAGCTTGAAGAGGAAACACAAGGCTAATGGTGATAATTACCTGGAGAGGCTTCTTCAACAATGAATGAAGATGGATAGACTCAACCATTATGAAAATGGTGAAGGGTCTGGAAACCATACCCTACGAGGAATGACTTAGAGAACTGGATATGTTTAGCCTGGAGAATAGATGGTTAAGAGGGGATATGATAGCCCTCTTTAAATATTTGAAGGGATGTCATATTGAGGAGGGTGCTAGTTCGTTTTCTGCTACTCCAAAGAACAGGACCTGGAACAATGGATGCAAGCTACAGGAAAAAAGATTCCATCTCAACATTAGGAGGAACTTCCTGACAGTGAGAGCTGCTCAACAGTGGAACACACTCCCTTGGACTGTGGTGGAGTCTCCTTCTTTGGGGGTATTTAAACAGAGGCTGGATGGCCATCTGTTGGGGATGCTTTGCATGGCAGGGGGTTGGACTGGATGGCCCTTGTCATCTCTTCCAACTCTATGATTCTATGATTCTATGAAAAGGGAAAGGACAAAGGAAAGAGCCAGGACCCAAGTCAGAGTTCACAGTGGCACAGCGTCACCGTGAAATCTAGCCAGGCTCAATGTGCCTGAGATTTTGGGGATCTTTTATACTCTTAAACCTAACTTGAAGCGAAGAGTTGCTATTATATATCAAAGGATTCTGATTACTACTCTTTGAAGTAAACAATTTCCAAGGAGAGGAGATGGGATGTTAATGTTATCTCATCTTCAGCCGGATACATCCTGGCTGGTATCATAAATTTTCTAGGTGTTAATGTCCTGCATTTAGCTCCTAAGCTTGGCATTTTGATCTGCAAATTGTTGTAAGTGCAGATGTGACCTTTCATGGGCCTACATGATGGGCTTGCCTTGGGTTTATGACAATTGGGCTTTTCCCAGTCTAGGGCCATGGCAAGGACCCAAAAGGGGTCTTTATATCAAATCAGCTATCATAACAAAAGCCATCTGGGGAGTGAGTCTTAGTGGAAATAGTGGCCAAAGTTTCAACAATTCGGTACATTTGGTTGTCTCCTGGACACTAAATATATATATATATTTGGTATATATTTTTTTCTTGGCTCTGGGTCTTCATGTTACCTGGTGAGCAGGTTTTTATCAAATACTGCCCCTGCTCAATTAATTTGCCTTCACACTTGTTTCCTTAATCAGCTTTGTTAAAGCTTCCTGCCAACTTTTGAATAAAATAGAATAGAATCACTGAGTTTGAAGAGACCTCATGGGCCATCAAACCCAAAACCCTGAACTCATTTATGGGACAGCACCAGGACCAACCCATATGAAATTGCAAAAGCCTACATCCATGGTCACAGGGTTTAGCCCTGGAACCACAGGAAAACTGATTTAGCAACCCTGGCAGGGACCCCAGAACAGGGGGAAAGCGGGGCTCAAACCCTAAATGATTGGGCAAATTGGACCATTAAGACCTCTATGTAGATGCCTGCAAAGGCTACCTGCAGACTATTTTGTGCATATGGGGAGTAATCTGCAACAAATACAGCAGGCCCTTGACTTTCACAGGTTTAATATTCACAGTTTTGATTATTTCTGCTGTTAAACCCACACGTGTGTGCACAACTCTTCCTCCTCCCTCTGGGCCTTCCCCTGGGAGAGGGAAGCCCAGGAGAGAGGGAGCAGCCAGAAAGAGTGTGCACATGCTCCTCTTTTTCCCCCCTCCCATGCTTTAACTGGATTCCCTGGGCCAGTTAAAGGATGGGAGGTGCAGGCAAGAGGAGCAGGCACACACACTCCTCTTCTATTATTTTATTTGATCTTCTATCCTTTATTATCTTATATCCTTTATTTGATATATTAATTGTGGGTTTTTCTTGTTTATGTTTCCATTGTTTTTTATAAATATGCCTGCAATTAAGCAAAACTAATAATGACTTGTTGAGCACCCCCAACCAAGTGGTCTAGGAACTGTGGAGCACAGGCCCCAGATCTTCCTGTCCCCTGTTAGTGGATGTCCTCCATTTTTCTTATATATTTTAGCCATGTGGACCCCAGCCTGACCCTTGGGAGATGGCAGCCATAATCCCCTAAATGTAAGGTCAGGTAAGCAAGCTGAAATTGCTCAAGACCACTAAAGATTTCCTGGACAGGCAGGTTTTGGGAGTTGCCCTCAGGAATATCCCATTATATTAGAAAAGATACATAATGGTGTTTGTTTGTCTTAAGTCTCAAACTTAATTGGACAGTGATCAGATTTGACTGCACCCCTTTCTCTAGCTTCCTTTCCTTGATAGTTTTGAAACCAAATGCATTGTTTAGACTATGCCCAGACTTAGGTAAACAATGGTAAACCCATCAAGCCTTTGTCCACCTATTGTTTGATTCATGGCTAGAAGGCAGAAATCGCCCTTAAAAACCCCTGGATTTTAGCAGACCTTGTGCTACCTTGGAAGTGCATGCTGGATCTCTGTTGGTCTGCACTCTGAGATAGTTCCCACGACCCCCCTTTCTTGTCAGTTGTGTCCCTTCCACGGAACCCATCCGCATTCACCAGAGGAGTCTCTCGGGCGTAAGTATATCCCTCTCTATCCTGGTTTCCCTCTTTGCCTCCCCCGCTCTCGCTCTTTCCCTCTTGTTCCTCTAGAGTGTGTGTGTGTGTGTGTGTGTGTGTGTGTGTCACATTTGGAGGTTTGCTTATTTTGTTAAATAAACATTTTAAACTTTCAATTGCAGTTTGGTCCTTTTCAGTATCACTCCTTGCCAGAATTCTTATACCTCTGGTATACATTTGGACAAGATCGCCAAAGCAAAGTTGGGTGCTTCACTCTCACATTTGAGCTAATTATAAATTCCCCAAAATTAGGCTTGTTTCCCAACACCCCTCTGAAATTCAAGCTTGCCCTGTATCATACAGATGCCTTTGGGGAAACACTGCTCTAATTCCAGTCTCTTACCAGAGATAATTTGTATGCCACATCCAGGTTTTGGTGGCACTTCTAGGACTCTACTCTTAGAGACATCAGCTGGGAGTACTCAGCACTCCCTTCCCCATGAGGAAAATGGGGAATAGAAAAGACAGTTGACTTTCAGTCCTGGAAGCACTGAAAGAACCAACTCCTCACTTACTTCTGGGACTCAGCTCCCTGTTGCTTGCCTTTTGAGACCAAGGTATGTGGTCTGCCAGAACTCTATAATAATGTTTAGCCTCCTTATTAATATAGGAAGGCTGAAGATGGGTTGGGAGACAGGGCATACAACACCAGCTCCTCTCTACCATTAGAGGTGCTGAACTCCTTTTCAACATGGCAAATCAGCTTCTCCCATAAGTGTTATGGCTACAGAAGTTAAAGACTCATGGAAGTAACCTTTGGCCTGGAAAGAGTCAAGAGTTTTAAACATCTACAGTCAAATGCATTGTCACACATGCTGTAAAAAGAAGGTGCCTTTGAGCCTCTAATTTATTTTAGTGCATATGTGATTGGTGTTCAGGTCAGAAGCACAAGAAATCAGTTTTTCAGTCACAAGTACTTTAGAGCCAATCTAGGTTTATCCAAAAGTACAAAAAATGTTTTGAGTGCTATTCTGAAAATGTCTCCTGAAGGACAAGCTTATAAATGTTTACTCAAAAGTAATCCCACTGAAGTTACTGGGATTTGGTGCCAGTTAAATATGCCTAGAATTGCATCTTTATATGCCCTGGTCCTTCTCCCTCATTGCTGCTCACTTCTCCCTCATTGCTGCTCAGCTATCCATAACAACATAATCTTTACTTTATTGATCTGTCACATTTGATCTTTGGCATTCTCCTTTTCTTTTTTCTGTCTCTATCTTGCTCTCTCCAAACACACACATGACTCACAATTGAAAACTAAACATCTATGGCTACAAACCGATGGGTAGTTATTTGACAAGAATTACTCCCATTGAATTCAATACAACAAACTTCCAAGTAAACATATGTAGTGTTGGGTTACATCAAGGACTTTAAATAATTGTTTGTTTTGAAATAAATGTATAAAAATGGTGGGCAAGTTCTTCAAGTTGGGGGATCCAATGTCCACTCCACCATGGAAGTTGCCAGGGGTTACAAGTAGTGGCCACACCTGAAGTTAATGTGGCAGCATTAACTTCCTTACTTTCTTCCCTTTGTTTTTACTTCAGAAAAAAAAATTTAGGCAGAGCACAGATGTCTCCAAGGCTAGTAGCCCTCCATAAAACCTGGGAATGCAATTAGCCTTATAAACATGGTTTGCATACCTTGTGTGCCTTGACAATAGTGCCCTTGAAGCCACTAGTTTTGAAGGAGGAAAGTCAGTTTTTGTCACTACAATGGCAAAAATTCAGCAGCAATGTGGAAATCTATAAAACTGGATGGGGACTATCTGGATCCCATGAGCTATGTATCCTCATCTGTGATTTAGGAGATTGGTTTTCAACCAGTGGGTCTTAATTGATGATATGTTGTGTTATGAAGCAAATGTCACATCAGTCAATCAGTGCAGTGTAGAGCTTTGACTGTTGGACTGGACTCTGGAAAACTAGGCTTCAACTTCCTGCTCAGCCATGGAAACCTAACTGGTGACCTTCAGCAACTCCATTTTCTCAGCTTTGGAGGAATGCAGTGGCAAACCTCCTACAAATAAATCTTGCCAAGAAAATCCTAGGATAGGGTCACCATTACTTGGAGAGCTTGAAGGCACATCACAATAAATGTCACACAAGGGCCCACTTTCTCTTTTTGAAAAGGATGTAAGTAAGAAAAGGATTGTAAAAGCAAAACAAAGAGGATCCAGCAGAGGAGAAGGGAAAAAAATCAAGAGTAGAATATGACAAAGAATTTGGAGAGCTGGCAGGTTTTAAGATTAATAAGATTAATAACTAAAAGATATAGCTGCTGACTAAAAATATGAAAACTGAAAAGTAAACAGAATTGATGGATAACATGGTTTTAAAACTGAGGAAAAGGCTAAATACTTAGTATTACTATGACAAATATGAATTGTATGTTGTTTCAAAACAACTATGTGAAAATAGGCAATGAAATTAAGAAAGATATGCAAAGATGGGGGAAACTAATCTATCATTGTTCAGGAGGATTTTTAGTGATGAAAACAAATGTTTTACCTAGAATGATGTTTTTATTTCAGACAATAGTTCTGATGAGTGGTGTACCATTTAAGCAATGATAGAAGGACCATAGCCATACATTTATATGACAAGGGGGAAGAAATCAAGAATTAAATATAAAGTGTTACAAGATGCAAAGCAAAGAAGAGGATTAGATCTACCTCATTTGAAATTATACTTTGCTGTTGTTGTTTGGTTTGGCTGAAATAATGGATAATTCTGAGAAATAAATGATTGAAAAGGCACAAGTTGACATTTGGAGGGCATAGATATTTATTGTACAATAAAGTTAAAGTAAATGTAGATTTTAATAATCATTATGTTATACCTGCCTTATTAACAATTTGGAATAGATACAAACCCAGATTATGCCAGAAAATGCCTTTTTTGCATCTCAGCTCAAGGAGCCCATTTTCAAATAGCAACAACGGGTGAAGAAAAAAGATTAATTTATTAATCCTTTTGAAAAATGGCCTCAGAGAATATAAAATTAAATCAAATGAGAAATTACTTGCAGAGGGACATGCTTTTCAACAGTAGTCTCATTTACAGATATTTGAAAGATGTGAGATGGATAAAAAGAGTTATAGTTTTGAACAAAACAAATCAGAGTTTAAATTGCAATTATGTACAAATGATGAAAATGTGATTGGTGAAATGTACATGCTTTTGTTAAAATTTGATATACAGAAAGAACATAAGTGAGCACAAGGAACAACAAGTGAAAGAATCATGAGAAAATGGCCAAATAATTTTGGATACAATATACAGAGGAATCAATAGGAGAAGATGCAGTCAGAGGGGTTGAAATTTACATTACGTTATAACTTCAAAGAGAATTTTTATAAAATGTTATATTGTTGGTATATGACCCAGAGAAATTGTCTAGAATGCATAAGGGTGTTGTGAATTTATGCTGGAAGTGTGAACAACATGAAGGAACACGTTACCACATGTTTTGGACATGTAAAAAAGCTAAGAAATTTTGGTTTCAAATGCATACTCTGATGTATGAAATGGAAATTATACAAAAAGAAAAAGAAATAAGAAGAAACCCATCATCAAAATTAATTAACAAATCAATTAAAAATACTGCAAAAACAAATTGATGATGAGCTAACCAAACAAATGGGGAGGGGAGGATTAAAAATGGCCAAACAAAAATATTTTGAGTTGAGTGTAACAGCAAAACTGGATAATGGCTTGCCAACAAATTGGAAAAGGATAGAGACAAAAAAAATGATGGATAAAATACAAGTTAAAAGTGAAATTGCCACAACACAGGAAATGATTTAAAAATTACAAAATACTATGCAAATCTATATAAAAATGATATAAGATCTAACAATGCAGCTAATCATAAATGGAGAAAGAACCAAGCAAATAAAAATTCAGAAAGGAAGGTGACAAGGCTGCCCACTATCATCCTTACTTTTTGTAGCAGAAGTCCTTAACAATATCATAAGGGAAAACACAAAAATAAGAAGCACTAAAATTAAAGGGCAAGAATACAGCCTCAGAGTGTACTCAGATGATCTGGTCATATTCTTAGACAACATCCTTGAAATCATTAGCAAGTTAATGGATACACTTCATAAATTTGGTAACATATCAAGATTAAAAATAAATAAACAGAAATCAGTAATAGTTACCAAAAAAAAGTCAAGTATTGAAGAAAACCTAATTCAAAAAAATCAATGGTGACTTTTTAAAAGGTGGAAACCCTTTACTGACTTTGTGCAGAAAAAAATAAAATAAGTTGATAACATTTGGCTTTGACATTAAGATCAGAGAAGTGGAAGAAATGTAAGAGGTAGTTGTAATGAGGGAGAGCTAAGATTATGTTGCATGTCTGAATCACTGAGAAGTAAGTCAAAAGCCATATTTTGCTTTGTTTTCTTTATGTATCTTTTCCTGTTATTGATCTTTCTTTTTTTATATCTTTGTTTCTTCTTTTTATTTTTCTATTTGTTGTTTTTAATATTTGGGGAAATGTTAATAAAATAATTAGAAGGGAGGTAAATATGACACATAGGCTCACATCAGATGTAACAGACCATAGTCCTGCTTTAAAATCCTAATTTGTGAACTACAGCACTCATGCTTGATTACAAATTGCAAGTGAAACTTGTAATCTTGTAATCTCTCCTCAGGTATAGAGCTTGGAAGTTAACACACAAGCCTGGAGCTCAGATCTGCCGGTCCTTATAGCAACAAACAAATGGTATTTGTCATGTCTGCAGTGAATCATTGGGTCACAAATTTAAAATGCATCCTGTTACCCAAAAAGATGGGAGGACATGGGGTCGCCACCAACAGTGACACCATCTTCTTCATATATGGGGAAATTAATAGTTCAATTGAGGTTAGGTTACTTTAAGGATCTTTTACTCTTATGTATACTAGTACTACCTGTAGAGAGACTCTGGTTTTGATGAATTTTTAAAAAATTAAAAATGTGCAAAGGTACATGCAAACACACAAAACCAATGCAACTTTAAAAACCATATAGAGCTAACTGTAAGAAAGGTATGAAAGGTTGGATAGCGAGAAATCAGGAGTTAAAGGGGGGTGATGATTACCAGTTCTGAAGAGAGGCTTCCACAGAAGATGAAGCGGGCCCAGATAGCATCTGAGAAAGACACACTGAGTGAGAGAGACTCTGTGCACACACAAGGCTAAAGCTGGGACTGATATTTATATCTGATTTCAGAACCTCGATAGGTACTTGGTGATATCCTACAGTGTAACAAAAACCTGAAGTCACTTGTTTCCACTGCCACAACTTGTCAGCTGTCTGCTTCTGAGAAAGAAGACCAGTTTTCCACAGAGCAATGGTACCACGAGTAATCTTCCAGGATACCCTGTCCCCTTTTCCTTACCTGAATATTCAGTCTTTTCATATTGAACAATGCATATTGTATGATGACACCTAGAACCAGAGAAGAGTCTAGAATAAGGAATGTGTGTGCAACTTTGAACATTATGCAGTTAAGAAAAATATTTTGAAAGCAACACAGGATATTCCTAGTATACAATATAATGGATCTACAGTGTATTTCTACAAGATTTGAATAAAAGTATTGTTTAGCAAACTTACAAGACTTCAGAGCTGGTAGAAGGTGCCTATTTCCTCATAACATTTCCAATATTTGTTTTTAGTATTTTTCTGCATCTTGGCCAATTTATATGGGGTGCAATAACACCTATATTGCTTCTTGTATAAATTTTCTTTCTGATTGTAACTCAATGTGTACCATGTTTTTTCCCATTGTTCCAATGGAATGTTTTATCCTAAATCTTGGGCCCACTTTCCTTTTTTAAAGGCTATTACCTTGGCAGGTTAAGAATGGATTGGCAATACATTTATAATTTATAAATAGCAGAGAATTGAAAATTGAAATACTGAAGCTAATTGTTAAATAACTGTGGGCAAGAATAGGCAAAGATTGGGTGGTTTTAAAGAACCACCCAGCCCCTCATGGAATTTCAAAATAATGGTGAAATTTTTGTTCTGTATATTATGTGTAGTGGGAGAAATGGGACTTCGCATTTTCCAAATGCCCAATGAGAGGTTGGTGAGCCTCTCAGTGTTTCTCCTGATTTGGAATTACCTGGTCTATGGTGGCAGAAGAGGGGAGGGAAGAAGGATTACTTGGCAATGCTTTATGAAAGGGAAGAATGGGTTGTAAAAGAGATCAGAAGGGAGATGTAGTTTACTCCCACATGCAAATATTGTTTGTTAAATTACAGTTGCATCAGCGGCAGAAGTTAAAATGGTATCTTGGAATGGTAAAGGACATGTTGTAAAAAGGAGGAGAGTCATCATAGCATTGCAATAGCTTAAGCCAAATGTGGTCTGTTTACAAAAGACATATCATGTTGACAAAGCACAGCACTTGTTAAAACGATTATTTTGGAGAGCATTATTCTGATCCAGGTAATTCTAATCAGGAGTAGTATTAATTATTTTTCACAATGCATTTCAGTTTAAAGTGAACAGCAATAACAATAGTAAGTACATTTCTATACTGCTTACCAATATACTAAGCAGTTTACCAAGTGTAAACTAATTGCCCCCACAAGCTGGGTACTCATTTTAGTGACCTCAAAAGGATGCCAGGTTGAGTCGACCCAGAGCCCCTGGCTGGTACTGAACTCACAACTTTGTGGTTAGTGAGTGAGTGGCTGTAGTGCAGGCATTTAACCACTGCACCACCAGAGCTCCCTAAACAGTATTTGTAAAGACCCAGAAGGAAGGTTTTTGTTCATTAACACAATTACAGAGACAGGTTATTAACATTTCCCTCAGTGTAGTGTTCTAATGAGAGGTGGCATCACTTCCTTTGTAATACACTGGCTAAGTTAAATAAATTTGAAGCAGGAGATGTTGTATTGGGGGAAGAGTTATATATAGCATAGGACCACCCAAAAGATTGTAGCAGTTTTCAAGGAATCATATATATGATCACTTGCCTATAATGACAAATTCTCAATTTAAATCTAGGCCTACTATACAATCAACTTGGTTTAATGGAGAGTTGCTAAACAATAAGTGCTTTATGGATAATATAGTGAGGGTGTTAAAATTGTACTTTGAAGGTAATGAAACCCTAGATATGGATTATAGGATTGTTTGAGATGTTATGAAGGCTTTTATTAGGAGTGTCATATTAAAAGAAGAGTCAATGCAACATAAATGTAAATTAGAATGTATGATGAATCTACAAAGTGATATAGAAAAATAAATGGATTCATGGTAAAATGCCAGACTTACAATAATTCCAAACCCTGGAAAGGATAGTACAGAAGTAGAATTATATCATCCAGTCTCTCTATTGAATCAAGTCCAAACGCTGTTCAGTGCAGTATTAGCAGGACAACTGAATAATCTTAGTCTGATTACATACAGTTAGGTTTCATTCATGGTCACCATATTTCAGGTCTGATTAGGGCAGGGGTAGCCTCAGCCATGTTGGCCAATAGTCCCATGTTGGGCAATAGCTCCTGGGATTCTTGGAACTGAAGTCCCTTGGCCCTTAAAGGGGAAAGGTTGCCTACCCCTGGATTAGGGAAATGCTTAATATTGTGGCACATAGCAAGCTTCACAGACATTTGGCATATATACCATAGATACCTAAAAGGCTTTTGATTGTCTTGAGTGGCTCTTTCTTTTTAGAGTTCTTGAGAAATACAACACATATACATTTTATATATATATATATATATATATATATATATATATATATACAGAGAGAGAGAGAGAGAGAGAGAGAGAGAGAGAAGTTATACCATATTTCAACAGCTACTCTGAGAATTAACAACTGTGATTCTTCAGTTTGTTCATTATCTCATAGTACTAAGCAGGGATGCCCACTACCTCTACTCCTATACATTATTTCTTGGTCCAAGCCTTAAGAGACAACCCAGAAATAAGGGAATATAAAATTGGACATAGTAAACACCTTCCTAATTTGTATTCACTACTTTTAGCTAACTCTAGTGAAGATTTTGCAACAGTATTTAAGGATACTAGTTACTATGGTAAATTAGCAGGATTAGCTATAAAGACTAATAAGATTGAGTCACTTCATATAAGTATTAGCCTGCTAACACAGAGAATAATTAATCAGACTTTTCAAAGTGAAAAACAATTAAAATATGTTACGTAATTGAGTGTTCAAATATATACGGTAATAATTTGAATAATATTTTATTCTGTAACTATAATATGATAATTAAGAAGATTAAACATGGTATATGAGAACCAGCGTGGTGTAGTGATTTGAGTGTTGGATGATGATACTGAAGGCAAAGGTTGGAAGCCCAGCTCGGCCATGTAAAT
The DNA here is from genome assembly GCA_020142125.1 of Phrynosoma platyrhinos. Classification (NCBI taxonomy): domain Eukaryota; kingdom Metazoa; phylum Chordata; class Lepidosauria; order Squamata; family Phrynosomatidae; genus Phrynosoma; species Phrynosoma platyrhinos. Next base: position 128,863,214 of record CM034706.1, on the reverse strand, counting down.
CCACTGGGTGACCTTGGGTCACATTCTCTCAGCCTTAGAGTCACACTCTCTCAGCCTCAGAGGATAGCAATGGCAAACCCACTCTGAAGAAACTTGCCAAGAAAACCCTATGATAGGTTCACCTTAGGGTCTCCATAAATCAGAAACAACTTGAAGGCAAACAACAAACATGATATAACTGAGTGGAATAAACTAAATTCATTGCTCCTAGGTCAAATGTAAGCAATTAAAACACTTTCAAAACAACTATATCTTTTTTAGGTAATACCACTAAACCTAACCCCCCCATAAGGTCCTGAACAAGTGGCAGACAATGTTAGATAAATTTATATTAAATAAATACAATAAAAAAGGTTATGAATGAGTGTAAGATATACCAAAGTTCAACATGGGGACTGGGATGTCCCTAATCTGTAGATTCATTCTGATGCCTTTCAATTAAAACATTTTTATGCAATTATTGTTGGAAGATGACAGATGACCATGGTTCCAACTAGACTTACCTTACAAACAGAAAACTGAAGTGATGCAATTGGTTTTACATAGAATGTCAAAGAAATCTATGGAATCCATATTGAATCCTTCTGTTAGGTCATCATTGGAAGCCCAGAAGAGATGGCAATATGAGATCACCAGTTATAAATCCACTGACACCAGTACAATATCTGTTATCAATTTCTGATTTCTGATCAGTAAAATGGGCAATTTGGAGAGAGTGTAATTTATACAAATTTAAGGACTTTTATCAGAAACTTATCTTTTGAGCAGATGGAATAACTTTTGCACCCACACAGAATTAATTGGCTTACATTTCTTCAAATTAAAAGCTTGGTAGAGCAGATAGTTATTAAAAATTGACAGATTTTGATCAATTGGTTCTGCATATGGTTGTCAACTCCAAGGGAATAATATCCAGATTGTATGACCTTCTCAATAAAATAACAGCTAACACAGAAGGACTTAAAATGAGCTGAGAATCAGAATTGCAGCAAAACATACCAAACACAACCTGGGTCAAAATTTGGTCTCAAATACTGTTTTGATTGGGCTCACCTCATATTAACCAAGAACATTCATTTAAATTATTACCCAAATGGTATAGAACATCATTCCAAATCTCTGGAATTAAAGGTGCAGGATCAGGACTTTGCTGGAATGGCTATGGTTTCAGGGACACCCACCGGTATATGTGGTGTTTGTTTGCTGGTGTGTGCCTTAATGTCATTTCCAACTTATGGCTGCCCTAAGGTGAACCTATTCATAAGGTTTTCTTGGCAAGATTTGTTCAGAGGAGGTTTGGCATTGCCTTCCCTTGAGACTGAGAGCATGTGACTTGCCCAAGGCCACTCAGAGTGTTTCATGGCTGAGCTGGGAATCAAACCCTGGTCTCTACAGTCCAATATTCAGACCACTATGTGGTGGGACTGGCCAATTGTTAGCTCCTTCTGGGATTTAATTATTCAAGAATTTTCTTTTAAACTGAAGATGACACTTGTGAAGAATCTAAGCTATGCCTACACATCTTTTGGAAGGAGATAATGGCAGTCTCTTATATAAAGACCTTGCAATATTTTGCATTGTGACAGCTCACCTGTTAATGGTCCAGGGATAGAAAGAAGACCACAGCTATTTACTATCTGTATGATATAAAAAGATATGCATTAGAGCTATTGTGGTAAAATTGTTCCATAATATCTTATGGAGTAAAGGAAAGGTTAAACCAGATGCATTTTATTTAAATTAGTACCCATTTATTCAATATATTAATGATGAAAACACAGATACAGTGGAGCCTTAGTATCCGCTGAGGTTTAGTTCCAGTTCCAAATGGATGGTCAAGTCCCATTAAAAATGATGGCATAGTAAAAAAAAAAAAAAAAAGTTCCGTATAAAATAGCAAAATCAAGGTTTGCTTTTTGGAATTTATGTATTTTTTTAATGTTTTAAAGCTGTGAATGCTTGAACTTATGGATAAATAATCCATGGATATAGAGGGTCAACTGTAGAATTGCAAAAATAAGTACAGTTTGAAGGATAAGGGCTAATTTAAGTAATTTGGACTGTTCAATCTTACTACAAATACTATACTTTTATATTTCATATGACAGTGGAAAGTCTTGACAAGAATTAAGTCTACACCATTCTTTTCTTCTACTTTTTGTTGTAGAATTAATTGCTGAGGGGAAGAATAGTAGAGGGAAGGGTTACTGTTAATTTTGTTTGATGTTGTTTTGCAATTTAATAAATTAAGTTTTAAAAAACATTTTTGTAAAAAGAAAGGCACAGCCAAACCTCTCTCCCTCAGATGCAGCATGAGGGTACAGCTAATACCAGCTTGTGTAGGGGTGCAACACATCTGAAAGCATCATAACTAGATATCCCTGGGAAGCAGGGTGGAGCTGGGCACCATCCACATTATATCCTATGCCAGTAGCTTTGACCAACTGTTAGAAACAGCTCTACTAAGCCTAGCCCCAGAGGAAGTTGAAAGCCCCCCCCCCATCTTGGTTGCGTCTATCCTAGGACCTTATCACACGGGGCTCAATGCAGACAGAATCCAAATGAAATCCGGACCTAATACGTATTATTTTTCCGTGTGTCCACACGACGTCGCACAGAACCCCAACAAAACCCCGACAAAATGCGTGAAGAACAGAGATCTTTTGAATTTCAGTTTCTTCAGGAATTACAATTGTGCGACGGGAATCATATCGCTTTTGCCATTTGGTCTGATCACCAAATACGTATTGGGGAGCATTTCCCCACCTGCACTCCGAGGAGGTCCTCCCCAGAGAGCCACCTCTCTGAGGATGTCCTCCTTGGAGCGAGGCCCCACTTGGAGCCGGCTCTCCGGGGAGGACCTCCTCGGAGCGCAGACCCTGTGCGGGGCCTCGCTCCAAGGAGGACCTCCTCAGAGAGACGGCTTTCTGAGGAGGACCTCCTCAGAGCGCGGACCCTGCGCAGGGCCTCGGTCCGAGGAGGACCTCCCTGGAGAGCCAGCTTTCTGAGGAGGACCTCCTCAGAGAGCCGGCAAATACGGTTCCTGGGAGCGCTTTCCTTAAAAGCACGATGAAGGTAAGTGTGTGTGATAGCCATTTGCGTATTGTGAGGTTTCATCCGGTTTATTACTGGATTCATTCTTATTTCACTTTGTTATCGCTTTGTGGGCCGCGTGTGATAAGGTCCCTAGTCTTGGAGGGACAGAAAGAGATGCAGGCACAGCTCCACCATGCCTAGCACCAAAGGAAGATTAAAGGCCTTCCCTCCACCACCACCCCTGGTGTTGGTGGGAGACAAGGAGAGACAGACACAGCTCCACCATGACTAGCCCAATAGGAAAGATTAAAGGCCCTCCATTTTAATTGCTACCATCCTGGCCTTGGAAGGAGATGAAGAGAGGCAGGCACAACTCCACTATGCCTAGGCTCAGAAGAAGTTGAAAGGCTCTCCCACTATCTTAACTACTATCACCCTAACCTTGGAGGGAGAGAAGAACCAGCAATATCTACTGGACTTGATCCCCTTCCTCACTACCATTCCCTTCTCCTTTTGTGTCATGTCTTTTTCGATTGTAAACCTAAGGACATAAAGCTATCAAATTAACAATCTGTAAGGTGCTCTGAAAGCCTTTGTGGCTGAACAACAAGGAATAAATACTCTAAATAAATAAATATCTGCTTGGATGCTTCTATTGCTCCTGAGAAGAGTCCTTGGCTGAGAAGAGTCCTTGGATTGGCTTATGAGTCTGTTCACTGAATTGTTGGCTCTTGGTGTTGATTACAGACCTTGAACTAGACTCATAGAGTTGGAAGAGACCCCAAGGGCCATCCAGTCCAACCCCATTCTGCCATGCAGGAATACACTCAAAGCACTCCCAACAGATGGCCATCCCGTTTCTGTTTAAAAACCTCTAAGGAAGGAGAGCCCACCACACCCCAAGGGAGCATGTTCCATTCATTGTTGAGCCCAGACTGTGCTCCATTCTGACAAGACTTCTTGACTCTTTGGTAATGAACTTGGATTCCCTCAACCATGGCACACATCCCAAACTCTGACTGCCTGACCTCCACCATACATAAGAACCAGAGCAGGATATTTGGGGACCAGCTAGGTCTGGAGAGATGGGGGCTCTCCATGGACAGGATGAACAGCTCAATTCACAGCTTCTAATGAATCTCTAAACCTTACTGAGCCAAATGGAAGCACCAACCTTGACTCATAGGATTCCTATAAGTGTATCCAACAAGACATGAGGCCTTGTGCATGTACCTTTTAGAAAGTGCCCAGTTTGTTCCCCTCAGAGCAGAAAGGTTTTTTTATCCCTTTTTACCACAGTAAGAGCAAGTTCTCATTTACTAACTGCATTTGCTCAAAGATATTTTCATAGTAGCTTATTTCTCTTCATGACATATTAATATTATGGGAGCAGTCATTTTGCATAAATATGTAGAGTGTCTTGGAAGGATATTATACAAGATAATTATTAGTTGTCTCCATGCTAATTGCTCAGAGAAAATGTTTAATTGTATGTTAAATGGATCCAGTGTGGTTTACATTTCATGTAATATTAGCATACTTTTAATACCTAACTCCCCCAATTTCAGTTACATCAAATAGATGGATGAGTGGGAGCTTCATACAACTTGCCCAGATACCAGAAGAAAATCTGGAAGCTTCAGACAAATTGCTTTGTGTTTATTAGACTATGGTTCTGATTGCTGTAAAGAGGAAATCTCTTGCAAAGTTGATATTAATGGGACCCTAAACCTACCTATCAGATTTTCTTCCTGATTTATTGTTACTTGGTAGAATTATAAAGGTGGGCTTGAAATTTTCATGGCTTTAAGTACCATCTCTAGCCTCCCACTGGAGGGACAGCCAGTGTAGCAACATAGCAATAGCAATAGCATGTACCTTTCTATACCATTTATCAGTGAATGCAGCACTCTCTAAGCAGTTTACAAGCTGTAAACTAATTTAGCACAATGGCTAAAGTACTGGAGTTGCCCTCAAGTCGGTTCTGACTTATGGCAACCCTCTGGATGAGACATCTCCAACAATCCCTATCTTCGACTGCCTTGCCCAAATCCTGAAAGCCCTTGCCCACCCCCCACCCCTTATTGAGTCTATCCATCTGGTCTGTGGTCTTCCTCTCTTTCTTCTATCTTCTACCTTTCCTAGCATTATTGTTTTTTCTAGTGATCTCTGCCTTCTCATTATGTGGCCAAAGTACAATAGTCTCAACTTGATCATCTTTGCTTCCAAGGTGAGCCCTGATCTGATCTGTTCAAGAACTCATTTGTTTATATTCTTGGCTGTCCATGGTATCCTAAGTACTCTTCTCTAGCACCACATTTCAAATGAGTCGATTTTCTTTCTGTCTGCTTCCTTCACTGTCCAGCTCTCACATCCATCCATTCATAGTAATTGAGAATACAGTGGCCTGAACGATTCTGACTTTAGTGCTCAATTGGGTCTTTGCTCTTCAGTATCTTTTCCAGTTTCATAGCTGCCCTTCCCATTCCTAGTCTTCTTCTTATTTCTTGACTGTAGTCTCCATTCTGGGCAATGTTTGATCCTAGATATGGGAATTCCTTAACTATTTCAAGTTCCTTGTTGCCTAGATTGAATTTGTGTATTTCTTCTGTGGTCATTATTTTTTGTTTTCTTTGTGTTCAGTATCAGACCTGGCTTTGCACTTTCATCTTTGATCTTCCTTATTAACTGTTCCAATTCCTG
>CM034706.1:128819163-128843291 GCA_020142125.1 Phrynosoma platyrhinos | reverse complement strand
CTGTGGAACGGATTAATTTCGTAAGTAGAGGTACCACTGTATATCTTTCTAAAGATCCTGTACAGCTAGCTGCAACTGTTTAAAAATATGTGTCAATATAGCACTTTCTATTTCTGACAAAAAATTCATTTGCTAAAATCAATTATATTGCCTACAAAATGATCCCTGGTCTGTATGCTTACTGTTACATTTTGCTTAGGGCATTGTTGACCCACACATACACCTTCTTGGCTGCTAAGTCTCTGACTTATCCTTTCATTTGGCCTCTTCCTCCTCTCTCATATTGCCAGCAACTTTCATGTCATCATCAACACATCCAACATCCTGTTTCCTTGTTCTCTACTGCTTAAGGCAAGGGTAGGCAACCTAAGGCCCGGGGGCTGGATGCGGCCCTCCGAGGCCTTTGGACCGGCCCCAGGCTGATCCTGCTGCCTCCGCCGCCACCCGCCATGATGATATTGATTATTGTTGTTATTACTTGTTCTTGGGGTTTTCTTGGCAAAATCTCCACAGGGGTTTTGCCATGGCTTTTCTGGGGCTGAGAGAGTGTGCATGCATATTTTTTAATATTTTTAATTTAATTTTTATTTTTATTTTATTTATTTATTTATTTATTTATTTATGGTGCTTCCCCCCCCCCCCCCAATTGTCTGAGGGACAGCAACCCGGCCCCCGGCTCAAAAAGGTTGCCTACCCCTGGCTTAGGGATTCTTCTACTTGTTGTACAGACCTGTTCTCCTCCAAGGTTGTTACTGTGCATTCTTTTTCTCTTTCCCCCCCTCCTTCAGATTTTCTTTATGTTCTTTTACTCATTCTCCCATGTCTCAGCTTCTTCTGTTCATTTCTACTCTGTCTATTATCTCTGCTTTCACCTCTCGTCTTTTCATCTGCTTCCTTTCTTCTTCTCCCTCTATTTTTCCCCATGCTCAAAAGCATCACTCTTCTTCTTGCTCCTCCCTTCCTTCTTTCCTTTGTTGTCCTGAACACTTGCTGCTGCAACTGCTGCACATCATAAAGTGAAAGATTCCAGCAAAGGTAGCAACTGAAGTGGCAATCCCCATATTGCTTCCCTCTCAAAAAATGCCTCCAGAATTACATTAAATTTTGTTTTCAAAAATTTTTAGAGATCAAAAAAGCAACCAACATAATGAATATTAATGCAATCTCTGAATATGACCATTCCAGACAGAAGGAGGGAGGGTACCATTCTTCAGCTGAGTTAAAAGGCAAGAATCAGTACTTTAAACTCTGCCCAGAAATTAATTGTTTACCTGCAGAAATGAGCAAAAATATGCATTCCTAAGACAGCGTGGCATAGTGGTTTGAGTGTTGGACTACAACTATGGAGACCAGGGTTCAATTCCCAGCTCAGCCATGAAACCCACTGGGTGACTTGGGCAAGTCACATGCTCTTAGCCTCACAGGAAGGCAATTGCAAATCTCCTCTGAACAAATATTGCCAAGAAAAACCTGTGATAGGGTCACCATAAGTCAGAAATGACTTGAAGGCACACAACAACAACATGTATGATATTGGTGTCTTCAATACAGCCCATACAAAAAAATAGAGGACAGAAATTTTGTATTTGTTGCACCTTCTGAGTCAAAGGATACCTCAGGTAAAGCACATGCCAACAGTTCACATCATATATCATTGTTTCCAATTTATTTTAACCTATGTTTTACCTCTCCTAGTATTGCAGTGAAATTAGGAACTGCATCTTGTAGGATACCAAGCGGCTGGCAGAATGTGATGATCATCCTCCACATATCTCTGAACAAACACTGTAGTGAGAAAGGCATTGAAACCCAAATTGCATTGCTACCTGTCAGGTTGTCTCCCATTTTTATTCATTGTTTCCATATTCTGCTGAGACCCTTTAAAACCATACAGATATAACACGGTGATTCACATTAAACTTACATGATCCCATCCTATGCATTCCTGACAGTTGTCGTTTAGGAAGATGCATTTCAAATTCTCAGTCAGACAGCTCCTCTAATGCCTTACCAAACTTCAGAGCCCACGATCCAAAGGATGTTGTCATGGCAGTTAATGTGAAATTATATAATGCTATAATTGTGTAGTATGGAAAAACTCACAGGTTATTACCAACTGGAGTTTTGGACCATCAGTGATTTGAATTCTGTCCAAGAATCTAGGAATCAATGAGGTATCATCAGATGATGAGGCACATTCCAAGCAGTGTCACTTTTTGTAATTGTGCTATTATGATGGTGATATTTATTTACATCTTAACTTTTTCCCAGTTCAGAATTTAAAGTGGCTTACAACAGTTGTAACAAGCACAGCTAAAAATTCACCTCTTGTAAAAATTAAAACTTTATCAACAATCTATAGAATTAAAATCAGTTAAAAACATAACCATTATTAAAAAAGAAAGCACCCAATAGACAGTACAGTACATTGTGCAAGGTGAATTCCCCTTTACTCCTCTCCAGGGGTAATCCTTATTTTAACTATATACTTGCAGATATTGTCTGGTCCATTTAAATTTCCCTCTCTGTAACCTACCTAGGCCCCACAGGAACATATTCTCCAAGGCAATCCTGATTAATCCCCTGTTCTCTTTTATAAAATGTTCCAGCTTCTCTCTCTTCCTTCCACTTTCTCCCTTTATCCTTAGATTGTTTCTTTTTTAAAAAAATATTGTTTAAAAGAACCTTTTACAAACATAAAAACACTCATATATCCAACATTCAACATATATCCAACATTCAACTGCATACTTACAATATTACATGTACATAACCCCCACCCACCTATCCCTCCAATAAATACATTCATTCCTATCCCATCAATCATACCCTAGATTTCATTTTATAATTACTTCTATCTATCTATTGAGTTTTGGCAATATTTAATATGTTCAGCTCTGAATTTTATGCCAGGAACTTCCTTTCAACATACTTATCCTACTTTTTTGTTTGATTTTCCCTTTAATAACTTGATTTTTACTATTATTCTTTAACTTCATTTATCTATCATTATTTTGCAATCTTTTCTTAAATGAGTTTCCAGCCTTTTTTCTCTCCCATATTCTGTAAACAGATCCAATCGTCTTTTATTTCTCCTCCTCTTAATAAAGTTGTGAGTCTATCCATATTTACTGCTTCTTGTAATTTTATTAACCATTCTTTATCCTTAGATTGTTTCAGTGGCTGCAAACATAGTTCATAAACAGTTTGCACTCATTTTGCTCAGAAGAGAGGAGTGGAGAGAAATGGGCAGAATGTTGTCCTTCCTGGTAGATTCTGGCAAAAAACCAAACTGCTGCAGCACCTCCTAGCTTGTTTGCTTTTCCTCATTTATAACTTTTTCCCACCTTGACCACACTCTGATGTTGCTTGGTCACATGTATTCCAGTTTTCATCTGTGAAATGTTGGGGGTTATGGAGGCATATCTTTGTTTTTGTGTGTGGATGGTTAAGTTTCTTTTGTCTGATGTGGTTAACAAAGTGTTGAGACAAAACTGAACTATGTTATAACTTCCCAGGTTTGTCCTCTCCCACCTGCTAGTTGATTTGCTGGCATAAATAAGCTGTATCTAGCCATCCACATGTTTCATTTTATTTTTAGAGGCAACTGGTAGGGATATGAAGAATGTTTCACAAATTTCTCATTTTCATTGATTCAGGCTTTCTTAACACAACAAGACACCTTGATGAGGAATTTTCAGGTGGTGTGAAATTCCCTAACTCCAGAACAAGTGCAAGACAGAGCATGCTTTTTTCCCATTTTGCACAATTGGCACAGGTTGTCCCTGCACAAAACTAGTGTCCTTTCCTTTAAGAAACAAAAGGGGTTGCAGGGGTGAGAATAAAGATGGAAACAATCGAGATACTTCATATACCTTAATATCCTTTAACACATAATTGTCTTTTGTACATAGTTGTACAATTTGTGCAAAAGCTGCCCTCACCAATGCAGTCATAGCACTGGCAAATGTTTCTTTCTTCTACAGAGCCAGAAGAACAATTTTAAGCATCTCATCCTTGGACACCAGGAAGAATCAGGGAAGATTAATATCCCTAGCGAGTGCAAAGAACCTTGAGTATAAAGACAGAATGTTGTAATCACAGTACTGGAAGAACAAATTTTTTTGTTCTCAGCAAGTGGTGTGACATAACATCATAATATCACCTGACAGAATATATTAGAATATTTATCAGTTCTTCCTCCACTACCACAATTCAAGGTACAATGGGGGCACAAGGATTTTACAGGTCTAAGAGCTTCTCTCTTCTCTTCTCTTCTCTTCTCTTCTCTTCTCTTCTCTTCTCTTCTCTTCTCTTTTTTTCTTCTCTTTCTCCACCTGCACCCCCCCACACACACACACACTTTTTGCAACCTCTTAGCTGATGAAGAAATTTGGAAATTGCGAAAGCCTACACACTTTTGTGTATTTGGTTGGTCTGGAAATTTTGGTTGGTCTGGAAAACATATTGCCCTAATTACATATTGTTACCGTTTTCCTATTTCTCTCTTCTTGGTTTTTTAATAACTGTACTCTGTTAGAAACAGGGACTGATTGGGGTCCTTTTACTGCATATATATATACTGCATATATAACAAAAGCAATCTTCTCAGAGAGGGGTTTGACTCCTGGAAAACTGACGTTTGATGAGCAGATGTATTGTTTTCACACATCAACACTAACTGATCGCTGTAAAGATCTAAGTGCCAATGCATATGGCCCGTTTGGGGCAGCAGAGAGCCATCCCGGAGAGCAGCGAATCGGGGCTGCAGCAACTGCACGCTGCGGCCCCAATCCTTCCTTTTGCCACCCCTAAAGAACAGCAAAATGCCATTCTTTTTAGAGGCAGCAAAAGGCTGCCCTAAGAACCGACGCCGCAGCTCTTCCACACCCTTTCAGCACAGCATGTCTGCACCCTGTGCCAGAAGGTCATCCTGATGCCATGTTCCATGCGTACAGCTGCACGCCATCAGGACGGTGCTGGAGTGGGGTTGGCATGGCTAGCGTGCAGCTGCCCTGTCCCAACTCTACTACCAGGCTGGCCCTTTGGGCCAGTCTGCAACGGCCCTAAAAGACTTGTATCCCCTTAGACAGCTCTTTAAAAATGTAGGGCAATTTGTATCTTCCTGGATCCTATTACATTCTCTTTCACTCCCACAACTGTATAAATATGTTTTGTGCCTGAGGCTTGCAGACAAAGAAGTGGGTTTATATCTACGAAAGCTCACGCAAAAATAAAAACCTGTTAATCTTAGAGGTGCTGCCACATTCCACTCCCTGCTTCTAGTGTGAACTACACCAGAACCATACCCTGCTGTGCATCTCCTCTGCAGCTTGCAGCATTGACTGACAGGGACATACAGTGTAGCAACATCACATTATGAATTGTTCTGTAATTACAGGGTTGCACCTGCCACCCTATGCTAAGAGTGGGATGGATGAATCATACATCATTCACCATTCTAGCCAGATATTGGGAGGGGATCAGTTCCTCTAATTTATATTCAGAAAAAAAGATCAGGGGATTGATCTGAAACTTGGTAGTGTACAATAGGTAGGTCTAAGGGGGGGGGGATCCATGCCATTCTTGAGAGGGAAAGGATAAAAAATAGCATATTTATTGGAGTTGACAAATTCAGGAACAACTTCAGCAATTTGGAGGGTGCTGTCTGATTTTTTTTTTCCCTCCAAGACTGCTGGGGTTACCTGATTTCTTCATTCCTAGCATGTGTTCTAGGAAGAATTTTGTTGTTATTAAGTTAAGGAGAGATCTAGTAATATTATACCCCGGTGGTAGTGAAATCTGTTCATTTTTAATTAAAAATTCAATTTTTCTGCATATTTTAGCCTATATCGATGGAAAGTATCCTTGTGCACATGCTCGATATGAACCTGTGTTGCCTAGCAACAGCTTACAAGCTAGAGAAATGGTTGGGTGGGTAGTAGGTGATACAGTTTATAAGCTTTTGGATTAGCCTTGGATGAGCTGAGAAGGGCTTCTGTCAATGATGATGAAATATGAAAAAGAGAAATACACGCCCCAGGAAGGAGAAGTGTCTTGAAAATTAGAATTTTCTAAGAAACGCTTAGAATTTAGCCTTGGTAGCCTGAGAAAGGATTCTGTCTGAAGTGTTGACATATGGTGAAATCTGACATTCCCCGTCTGGAAGGGAAAATCAAGGACAACTATTTGACTCAAACGGTTTATCTCACACCATGAGAATGGCTGGGCCTGTTTCCAGCCAGAGTTTTCTAGTATAATTTCTTTTCCTCTGACAATGAGGTGAAATGATGATATTTGCTTAGTTTAATATAACTCCTTTTGCTATGTAACCGAAAAAAGGCTTGTCTTAGAATTTATTGCAGGTACGCAGCCTAAGGAGGAAGAGGAATATCACCAAGATATTTGAGGGAGAGGATTCTGCAAAGCATAGTGAATCCAATTACTTTTTCAAATAATATGCAGTTGCTGACATAAAACTCTTTAGTAATAGTAGTGACAAGATTTCCGTTGCCCCTTCAGTTTACCTCATGGAACTGTTCATTGGCTTTTACCACCCTTCATCCCTGTAGCTCATAAAGAGAAGAGGCTATTGAATTCATTGCAAGGGGGGCAGAGAAGTGTATTTTATCAGGGACCCCTTCACCCTACACAGTTATTGCACTATAATTCCATTTTAACTGCTATGACAACATCCTATGGAATCCAGGGACTGGCAATGTAGAGCATTGCATTTAGAATCCTCAGCTAGAGACCTCTCTGGTGCCTCCTCAAATATACAAAACCCAGGATTGCATAGGGTGCTACCATGGACATTAAAGTGGAATCACAGTACAATAGCTGTGTAGTGTGGAAGAGTCTGGGTTTGTGACAGACTGAAATGCAGCATGTGCACCTTAACCCAGTATGGAAAAGGCACAATTCTTTTTTTGAATGAGTGCATCTAGAAGCAGCCTTTCCCTTAGGTTAGCATGACCCTACTTGACCACTAGTTTCTAGGTTTCTTTTCATTTGCAACAACTTGACAAAGCATCCTTTTCTCTTACAGTTATCTACATGATTTTTAAATTCTGTATTTTAAATGATGAATTTTTAGATGTGGATTGTTTTATTATAGGTACATTTTATTTGTCCTTTTAAAATTATGTGTGTTTTAACTGATGTTGTTTGTTTGTTAATGGTTATTTTCCCCTGCCTCAATCCATGGGGAGAGATGGACAAGAATATTATTATTATTATTATTATTATTATATCATACTTCATGAACTTCTTCTCTCTGTCTTTCCCCCCACCTTCTCCAAAAAGCCCCAGAACCAGTCACAACACTTTCAGGGATCAGAAACAAGATGCCTACTATTCACACAACTCTCATAGTCACAGTTTGTCAGGAGAAGCTCCACAGTCTTCCACTTATGTATAAAGTTTGCTTCTTTCGGTAATTTTTCTCATTATGATAAACCCTTCATTTACAGATGTTTAACTATACTAAGTCTACTATAACGTTTACTATTCTCTATTGCAATTATAGTTACAGTTAAGAGTATGATAAGCAGGTAATAAATATTTGAGCCAAACCCTGAAACCTACGGGTTGTCTACACTATGTAAAATTATTTACACTCTTAACCTTCTCTTCTACAGGCTAAAAAGTCCCAATTAATCCTCTCTTTCCCCACTTTTTCAGCTGCTTTTAAAATGTCCCTGCTTTTCTCTACTCCTCCCATTTTCCCCCTTTGTCCTTAGCCTACTTCAGTTGTTGCAAAGTGAGTTCAAAAGCAAAAGTAGTTTGCATTCAATAAATTCAGCAAGGGGGAAAGGAAAGGAGGGGGAAGAATAGTGCCCATCCCTGTAAACCCAGGCAAAGCAAACTGTGGCAGCCTCTCCTAGCTTGTGCACTTTTCCTCATTAATACCTTTTGCATTCTTGACCCTACTTTGATGTTACTTAGCCATATGTGTCCTGGTTTTCATCTGTGAAATGTTGGAGGGTATGTATTACCCTAAATTTAATTTCCAGTTTTGCTAATATAGAAACTGTTGTGTTGCTTCATGCCTCTGGTGCAAGCCAATTTAGGTTTGCTTTGAGTATCTCAGAGTATCCAGTCATGGGATGTTGGGAGGAACTATTAATTGTGCATCACAGTGGATCTTTCCTATCCACAGGGGTTCAGTTCCAGGAGTCCTGCTGGAATCAAGTCTATTTTGGGGGGATTTATAATGAGCTCAAATATGCGAGAGTGGAACGCCCAAATTTGCTTCATGAGATCTATCCAGGTGTATACCAGAGACTTAAGAAATCAGGCAGGGAATGACGCTGAAAAGTACCAAACTCCAATTAAAGTCTAAAATATTTATTAACACAATAAACAATCATCCAAATAAGTCACACACACACATATACACACACTAGAAGGATAAGCGGGAGAGAGCGGGGAAAGCAGAGAGGGTGACCAGGGTAAGAGGGATATACTTACGCCCGAGAGACTCCTCCAGACTTCTGGCAGCGAATGCAGATGGATTCAGTGGAAGGGCATGACCGGCAAGAGGGAGCTCACGGGAACTATCTCAGAGCATAAACTGACAGAGATTCAGCATGCACTTCCAAGGGAGTACATGGACTGCCAAAATCCAGGGGTTTTAAAGGCAAATTTCTTCCTCCTAGCTATGAGAACAATTGGAGGACAAAGGCTTGATGGGTTTATCTTTGTTTATCTAAGTATGAGCATAGCCTAAACAATGCATTTGGTTTCAAAACTATCAAGGAAGGGAAGCTAGAGAAAAGGGTGCAATCAAATCTGATCACTGTCCCATTAAGTGTGAGAAGTAAAACAAACAGACACCATTGCATATCTTTTCCAGGATAATGGGATATTCCCAAGGGCAACTCCCAAACCTGCCTGTCCAGGAAATCTCTAGTGGTCTTGGGCAACTCCAGCAGTGCCTACATGACCTTGCATTTAGGGGATTATAGCTGCCATCTCCCAAGGATCAGGCTGGGGTCATAGGGAACACTACATGCTTCTAAAATAAAATATTTACCAAGAAAGATGGAGGACATCCGCTAACAGTTCCCCCCCCCCCAAAAAAAGAGTTGAGACTAATGCACGGGTGCTTTGGGATCAATGTCTTTCGAATTAGCCTTTGTCATAGAATTTCAGGGTAACAATTTGGAAGGAGGAGTTGTGTTCTCTCTTAGGAAAAGGAGGGGTGGGATCCCTAATCACACATGGGGAAACCATTCACACTTCACTAATACTAAATAACAGTAATAGAAAAGTAATAGCGAAATGTCACTGGCAATGCACAAATAGCAATGATGGTCAATGAGCAATGTCAATCATGAAGCTAGTGAATGCGGGCGCAAATAAAGGGAGTGGGAAAGAGTCCATGAATCGGGGCAAAAGTCCAAAAGGGAGAAAAAGTCCATCTGGAATGCAGGCAATGTGTAAAGAGTTCTTGACTGCAGGCAAGCAGCTATGTAAGTCCAAGGGGACAGTGTCTGCTGTGCGGTGGCTTGGCTAGCAGCCTTGGAATGCAGGCATCAGAGGCGGGGCAGCTGCAAAGGAAGAGCCGCTCATCTGCTTCGGTGGGGGCTGTAGTAGGAGCGATGGGTGGAAGTGGTGGCACAACGGTCTTGGGAATGCTGGCTGGCAGTCAGTGTCCAGGGCTGTGTCCAGGAGCTGGAGTGATGTGGGCATGTAGTTCAGTCCGTGTGCGGCAGGGCCTCGGTTGCGTCTGGAGGTCGTGTTGGAGGCTTACCTTCCTCTTGAAAGTTTGTTAGAGATGAAAGCAGTAGAAAGCATGCATTGGGGATGAAGATTCACCCCCCCCATGTCTCTGGAGAGACGTGACTAAAAGGTTAAGTGACAGTGCCATAGGTCATCACAGAAGTCAGTGGCAGAGAAGCCAAGAAAGAAACAGAATTTACTTGCAATGAAATCTGTCACCGAAAAGGAGTATATAGCTCCAAACACACAGACATACCAACACTAATCATACAACAAAAAGACAACTTGGGGCTTAAGGCCCATCTCATCTAACTCAATAACTAGTCCAAGGCTGAGAGACTGTAGTGGCTATGCTGTCTCGGAGCCCATTGGCTTTTGCAAATTATGGATGAACTTGAGTCCTGCACCATAGCACTCTTTTACATGGGGGTGCACGGATAGGTTAAAATTGGTCAGGTGGGTCACAGGGGCGATCCCAATAGACTGTTCAAACTGTGGGCACTTGGTCTGGGCAAAGCAGTGGTCACCACCTTGGAGTGGGGGTCAGGAATGTTGGGAAAAATATGCAAATTGGGGTTCCATTTTGAACTAAACAGGCTTACTGTGGTGGAACCGGGGCATTCCTGATCTTGCAAAAGGTATGGCTGGATGTGGTTTGTAGTGGGAACTTAGGGTCCATTGCTCTGAACGGGTTAGTCATAATGACTTTAAAAGAAATGGATGGGTCTATGCTGTTTTCTGTGGCTGGGTTGCCCTAGGTGGGGCCTCCGTGAGGGGGCCCTGCTCCCCCATCTCCTATTGCGTGAAAAAGATAGACAAAAACTCTCCTCCCCTGATTCTGAAAGGGTGGGGTGCAGGCAGCGGCTATGGATGGATGAGTGACTGTGTTTTATCCAAGCAGGCTCTCTTCCCCACATTCATCCCTGGGAGGACGGAGGCAATCAGAAAAGGAGTTGGGCTGGTGGCAGTGGTTGTAATGCCTAGTGGTCATTGGTTGTGGGAGGTCTAGCCTGTGTCTAAGGGTACGAAACTCGACCACTTGCTTTCTAATCCAACATGTGAGACTAATAGCTCCCATGATGGTGATAACCTGTATTACCAGAATTATTGCAATGGGATTGGTTACCAGTTTTAAAATTGCCTGTCCAGTGGCAGACCAGTCCCACTTTCCAAACCAAGTATTCTTTGCTGCATCTTTGATTTCTTTAGTGACTTCAGTGATTTGCTGGGCTTTGGGATTTACAGAAATCTTAGTTCTGGCTTCAGTCTTCTCAATTTGTTTGGTGGCCTGACTCAAGTTAGTGAGCAGGCGCAACCATTTTGAGATTTGTAGCTCATCTTCCAAATGAAATCCTTCTAGCAATTGTGGGTTTACAAAATATGGCGCTTCACTCGTGTATTCTCTAACTGTTTCATGAAGATAAAATTCCTTTCCAAAACAATCTCTAACCTGCACTTGACAAAACCATGGGTTTCCTAATGATCTATCAATATCTAAAATACATTCAAATGGCAATGAGACAACATGATCACAAGGAGTCCGGAGGCAAAAGCAATCATGGTTAAGTTGTACAAGGATGAATGACTGGACCGGGACTATGACGTGGTTCTGTATCTCTTGAAAGGGGGTTCCTATTAGGCCACTGTAACAATGGGTCCATTGCTGTGTTTTTACACACCCAGACATATCATATAAGTGGGTGCCATTAGTCCAATGTAGGGTTTGTTCTGGCAACATAGTTGTATTGCTTTCTGCCAAAGGAAGACCTATGTGAGAAGCGGGCTGAATGACTTGGGGACCCCATATCTTTTCATGATAAATGCCTATATAGAGCACCATGTCTTCCCCACCCCCACCCCCCGTGCACCAGTTATTTTAACTAAATCTGTGGGATGCTGGAAGGGAGCCAGGTATCTTTTCTTAAACAAAACCATGACTTCTGGGTGAACGAGTTGCATCAGGGAGGCTTGTATTAACTGGGATGTGAATGCTATAAGGCTGCTTTGGATTTGAGTGCACTGAATGGCTATGGACAAGTTGTAAATACCAGACTTAAGAGAGTTTCCAATGTCTATAATTATTTCCTTTTCTATGCCTACCCACTGCGGTAGGAGATGACCAATTATGTCTATGCCTTGGGCCACATTTGTTAGGCCTGAGGCAATGGATACCCCTAACTCTTTGGTTCGAGATCCAATCAATCCCAGTTTGTTAGCTACTACTTCTATGTCTATTGCATTTAAAACTCTACTCCCATTCCGAATCCTCCTAACACTGTGCTTACAAGATCGCACTTGCTTCTGAAAAGCGGGTGCGTTACATTGTGCCACTTCTCTTCCAATTGTTCCCATTGTTCCCATCTGGCTTTCAAATACAGGCTACCAACAGGGATAGTGCATTTACTGCGGTCAAGTTCAATTTTAGGTTAGTGACTATGGGTTGGATCTCCGTATATGCATAAAGGGATATATCCTTCCTAATTACTACATTGCCAATGTACATAGATGGCTCTTGGATCATAGCAGGAACCTCTATGGGGATGTCTGGGCACATCATGCACCGACAGTTTATGGTACAATTAGTAGAGGTGCGAATGAAATTGTGACACATGAACAATCTGGTTTTCCAAGCCCATGTAGGGCGGCACAGATAGTCTATGGTGAGGGTAGTGTAGAAAGAAGTGGGGACTTTGCTATATGGGGGATCTTCAAATTTCTGCTTTAAGGGGGAGGGGGCCTGCATCTACCTCCACCCAAGTGAGTTCTTTGGGGCCAAACGTATAAACTCTTGAGGCTAGGGTGTTTCTCTTAGTAACATATATTCTAGTCTTAAGTAAAATGGGGAGTCCCTTATCATACCATGTCCTTGCATTGCCCATGGAATCTATTACCTCCATCATTCCTGGGTATGGGATGGCCCAATGACATTTGGACTCTATACGGTACTGCCAATCCGGGGTGAACTGAGTTCAATAAATGTTACACAGACCTTAGCTGACATCCATAACAGTATCCAAAGGGTCCATGCACTCAGTGCCATCTCTTGTCCCTGTAGGGAAGCAGAGAGACGTCTCACTAGCTGACTATGTGGGGAAGAGACTCACAAACATCTCAGATAGGTCTATGGTGGGTAGTGGGTCGGGCTCCGACTGAACTCGCTTTACAGGCGTTGGGTCTCCCTTCCATTCCTTCAATTGTGATACATGGAAATATGTCAGCTTGGTTCCGTGGCGGCTAGGAATGCGAATTTGGTACATGGCTGGGGACACTCTCTCCACTATTTCTAGAGGTTCTAGCCACTTTGCTGTGAGATTATGACCTTGCTTAAACAAATTTCTGTACATGACTTGCTTTCCAGGGTCCCACTGCTGAGGGTTGCACACCCAACCTTCTACCCATGGTTCTCATGTTTTGACCTAATTTCTCCACTACTAGTTTGTGGGTCTGCTGGATGCTCTGTAAGAGAGTCTTCATCTATTCATGGTTTAAAACTACTGGCTCTAGATCTGCAGGAAGAGTGGTGTTTATTCAAAATGCTTCTGGCATAACCATTTTGCGTCCTGTCATAACTTGACGTGGCGTAAATCCATGCGATGCTACAGTCCCTCTAAAGACCATGAGGATTATGGGGAGCTTTGCATCCCAATCCTTGCCAGATGCTTTAACTATCTTTCTCATTGCTTTTTTCAGGGTTCTATTAGTCCTTTCTATGTGACCTGAGCTTTGGGGTTGGGCAGCTATATCGAATCTCTGCTTAATGCCTAGGGTGGACCATAAGGCTTTCATGACTTCCCCTGTGAAATAGCTGCCTGAGTCATGGTCAATGGTGAAGGTTTGGGGCAGTCCCCAGTGACTAAAAACCTGTTCAAATAGGATTTGGGCTGTGGTGTCGGCAGTGTTATCTCTAGTGGGAAAAGCCTCGATCCACTTGCTAAAGGAGTCGATTATGGTCAAACAATACTTGTGGTGTCAGGAGATGGTTGGCAAGGGCCAATGTAATCCATTTGCAGTCGGGACCAGGGGCCTTCTAGGCGTTGATGGTGGATGGGGGCCTTAGGGCCACTAGAATCCGTGTTCACCATGGTGCACGCTAGACAGTTTTCCACCCACTGCTCTATGTCTTCCTTCATGCAGGGCCACCATCCTGTTTCCTTGACTCTGTCTATGGTAACTTGCTTTCCCCTGTGTCCTTTGTTGTGCACAAACTGAATGAGATCCCCACGGACCTCAGTGGGAACTATCCAATGGTAAATTCCTTCTCCATCTACTGCCCACTATATGTCTTCTTTCTGAACTATGCTGTATCTCCCTGTGAGGTCCTTGCCTGCTGCGGCTAGCACTTTGATCTCACTGCCTCCCTTTTGCAACTGTGCTAAATCTAGGGTCTCGGGTAGGGTGTAAGCTTTGAGTTTTACATTGATGGGGGCCATGGGGGTAGAGGCTGCTGTCTTGGCTAGGGTGTCGGCTCTATTATTCCATTGGGCTTCTTCCTCCATGGTTTTCTGATGGCCTTTCACATAAGAGACCCATGTGGGGGCAGTTCTATTTAAGATCAACTGGGCTGCTTCTCGCCACTTATCTGCATGGGCTACAGGCTTGTTGTTACAACTTTTCCAATCTTGGGTCATCCAAATGGGGAGCCAATCTATGGCTGCATTTACAGTCCATGGGGAGTCTGAATAAATAGCTATGGGGGTGTCTGGGTCCTCACATTCCATGATGGTGTGGAGGGCTTCTACCTCGGCAGCCTGACTGGAGTGGGGGCAAATGGTTCCTTGGAGGGTGTGCTGGTCATTGACTCTAATAGCTCCGAATCCCATTAATCAGGTTCCATCAGGGCAGGAGGAAGATCCAACGCAAAACCAACACATAAATCCTTCCTTTATGGCTTCAGTCAGGGCCTTGCCTGCTTTCACTGGCCAGTTACTCAGTGTCTCTAGGGGGAGGGGGCACTCATAGGCTGCTCCAGCAACTACTAGCCCATAGGGGGCGACCGGTTCATTGTCTTGCCTATTGTAGTCAATGCCACACTTAATCAATTCTAGGGTCCATTTGGCTATGTGGGAGCTATGAACTTGGCCATCCTGAATTTTTCCTGATAGGATATATTTAAGGGGTGTATGCGGGGTCTGAACAATGTCTTTGGCTCCACCTATGATGAATTCCCAGTGGGTCAGGGCCCATATCAAAGTTAAGCAGTTCTTCTCACATGGGCTAAAGTTTACTTCCATGGGAGAGAGGTTTTTCAAGGCGTAAGCTACTACCCTATGCACATTGTTCATAAAGTGAGTGAGGACTGCTTCTATATGGCTATCTGCTATGGCAAGCTGGATGTAAAATGGCTGGGTCATATCGGGATGTACTAAGGCTGGTGCCTTGGCTAGATCTGTTTTTAAGGTGGCAAATGCTTCCTGCTGATCAGGGCCCCATTTCCATACTTCACCCTTCTTAAGTAAGGCATAGAGTAGCTTGGCTTTGCTAGCGAAAGCTTCTATAAATTCTCAGGAGAAGTTAAAGATTCCTAGGAGCACTCTCAGTGAGGCTACATCTGTGGGGGCAGGGAGTTTCCCTATAGTCTCTACTCTCTGCAAGTCTGGAGTCTTACAATCGGTCTGGAGGTTGAGTCCTAAGTACTTGACCTGCGTCTGCACTAATTGAGCCTTTTGCCTGTTGGCCTTAAATCCTGTGTCCCTAATGAGCTCTAACACTTCTCTGGTGATATCTGCGGTCTTTTCTTGGGAGTCTGAATGGATTAAGATGTTGTCCACATAGGACAAAACGTGGGAGCACAACATGGGTTGCAACTTGGTCCACATTTTTTTAATAGTTTTTATTAAAGAAGTATAAAAGAAAAAAAACAAGATTTGAAAGAAAAAATACATACAGTCCAACAACTAAAAAACAGTACACACTACACAAAAGTTGTGGAACATAAAAAACAAAAAAGGGAAAAAAAGGAAAAAGAAAATAATACATGTGAATAAAAAATACACAAAACATGCTACATAGACATAACTTCCTGAGCTGTACATTTGGTTCTTAAGAATCTACGATAATACCTATAATTCTTTTAAAAATACATTCATGCATCACAAATTTATATCAACTAAACTAAAATTGTCAATCTGGGGTTATTTTTCATATTATTTAACTTTCTAATGCTTGATTATCACTCTACTATAGGAGAAAACACACAAAAATAATTGAAAGTACAATTACCGAATCAGTTTCTAATATATACGTTATGTATATATATTTATATCTAATCTGTGATTACTGAAACATCAATCAATTCTAATTTGTAAATTACAAATTTTATTATTTAATTAAATTATTAAAATTACTCCCATCTAGTCCTTTAGTTATCCCATGGAGTCCTCTGATTAAGATCTATTCTGTCAGTGCAATACTACTGTACTCATTGCCATGTTGTTAAAGGTACTTCAACCATGGTTCCCACTCTTTATAAAACCCAGATATTGTTTATTGCAACTTGGTCCACATTTTGACCACGTGGGCATGGCAAATCGATGGACTGGAATGAAATCCTTGAGGTATCCTCTTAAATCACATTTGATTCCTGTGAAATTCAAATGCGAATTTGTAGAAACAACTCTTGTGGAGTGGGATGGAGTGGAAGGCATTCACTAGATCTATTACGCTGTAAAATTTGGCTCCAGCTGTGATGGCGGCTAAAATTTCATTGTACTTGGCTACTACGGGGGCTACTGGGAGAGTGACCACATTGAGGGCTCTGAAATCCATGGTCATTTGCCACGTGATGCCATCAGCTTTTAATACTGGCCATAGGGGCGCGTTGCAGATGGATTGCATGGGGAGTATTACTTCGTATTTCAGGAGGCCTTTTATGGTTTTTGCTATCCCTTCCTCTGCCTCATGGGGGTATCTGTATTGCTTCTGTGGAGGTGGATCCCTCCCTTCTATGAGCACACATGCTCCTTTAACCCTGCCACATTCCATTTTGTCCTTAATCCAAACATCTGGGAAATCTGCAGTCCATGGGTCACTTAAAATGGGGTAGAGGGGTGCCAGGGCTTTCAAAGCCGCACATCGGTGTATGGCTGATACTACAAGGGGACCTTCCTCCAATTGCCATAGGAAACCATTGGCCAAATCAAGGGTCAAGCAGTTCCTTCTTAAGAATCCTGCTCCTAAAATGCCATCGTCCTCTCCCTGGTTCTCACATGCCTTGATACGGTCTAGAATGGGTCCTAAATGAATGGGAATGTCTCTCCAAATGGTGGCTTGGTGCTTGCCCTTCCCAAAACCTATTATCTCCATGCTGTCCTGTGTCCTACTTCCTTCAGTGGTCAATTTGGGATGTAGTATGTTAAGTGTGGTGCCTGAATCCACAAGTAGAGTGACAGGCTTGGGTTTGTCTTGGGACCCCACCTTTACATTTACAGTCGGGCATCCCCTAAAATCTGGTTTCAGGGTGACTATTATCTGTTGACTAGGTGGAGGGATCATGGGAGTTGGAGGGTTAACTATGGAGACCGGGTTCCCTTGGGGCCTTAATAGCTCCAGTCCTGGGAGGTGGATGTGGGGGACTACGAGGATTTTGGGCAAGAGGATCTTCATCCCAAGGGATCTGAAGGTCTGCCCTGTCTCTCTGTGAGCCACGGGATCCCAGGCGTCCCTAGCCTGACTGACTGGGGTTCTGTGTCGGGTTCTGGGGTACAGGGGCATTAGGGTTGGTACTGGGTCCATTGGGGTCTTGGCCGCCTAGGGCTTGGAGCAGTAGCTCAGTGAGTTCATGAGTGGGTCGGCCATGAAGGTCCGCTATGGCATATCCTAATTCCCTCAGTTATCTCCCAATAGGGCTCCTGATTTCATACAGGGGGTCCTTGCTGTAGTCTGGGGCTTCTGGTCCTCTGGGATAGCTCCTAAAGCCTCTCCTAAAAGAGTTGTTGTTGGGGAACTTTCCTGGCTCACTGGACATGGGCTGAGAATGGGGGCCGGTGTTCCGGTATGTAACCACATGGACTGGTTCGCTATCTTTAGCTGTCTTCCTTCCTAGGCTGCGGGAGGTTTTTCCTGAGTTTGCTGCCACTAAGCTCTTAGCCATGTCCTTCTGTGCTTCTCTAGTCCAAAATATCTGGGAAGCTGCCTGAATGTGCTGTAAAAATCCTTGCCAATCTATTGTGCTTAAGTGGTGATAAGCGGGACCTCTGTATGTTTTAGCTGCCTCATTTAAACCTTGGTACACCTCTTTTATGAAATCAATGCAGTTCAAAAGTGGCACCCCGTCGCGATTAAGGCTAACTCCTCTGGCTAGGATCACTAACATTTTCTTTCTGGCTACATAAGTGTCTGGGGCTTCATCTGGCTGTTGTACTTGATTGTGGTATTTTGCCCTTATGGTGGAGCCTGGCCAAAGGATTTGCACCATTACACATATCCAATCTTTTAATTCTAAGTTTGCCAGATCATAGTTGGAAACTACTGACTCAAAGGGGCCTAAGTAAGTGGGGACTATGCTCAGCCTTGCTATTTGTGTAAGGTCCTGTCCCTTAGCCTTTGGGTAGAAGAGGATGATGTTAGACATCCATTGGACTGCTTTGTGGGGATTTAGCCTTCCTTGGTGATCTGCAAGAGCTTTGATCTCTATCAATGACCAGGAAACCATTTCATCCACTGTTTTAGTAACTGTGCCATCTTCTGAGGTGGCTTTTGTCTCTACCATAATCCGGGTTTTAACTGGGTCCATGGGTATACCTTCAGTGCACCCCTCTGTGGGTTCATTCCCTTTTGGGGGACTCCATTGGGGATTGTAGGGTGGGGGAGTCCGTGCCTCTACTGGCCATGGGCTCTCCTGATGGAGGTTTGCCTGCGTGGCCGATTCCAAAATATTCGGTTGCACTGTGGCCACAAGGGCGCTTTTTAAATTTACTTTACTCTCCAATTCTTTAATCTTGGCCTCACACATGGTGTGGTCGGCTTGAGCTGCCGCTTCTGTTTTTTGTGCCAATATAAAATCTGTGGCTTGTTTTGCCTGGCCTAATTTAAATTCTAATTCTGCTACCTTTTGTTTTAGGGCAATATTTTCCTGCTCCACCCTATCTGCTCTTTGCCTTGCTTCCTGGGCTCTCCTAGTGAGGTCCATATTCTCTGTTACTTTGTCTCTTGCCTGTGTTACCAATTCTCCTATTTGTTTCCGGGACACCTCTATTTCCAATTTGTACTCTTTGTATTTTTCTATGGCGTCATGGGCTAGGGTCCAGATTGCTCATGCTGCCAGCCTATCTTTTTCTGTCTGCGGGACACTCCTTAGTCCCTTTTTGGTGATCTTGATGTTATAGACCTCTAGCAGGGTCAGAAATGGATTGTCAGTCAGGAACACCCATGGGATCCAGGGATTGGGTCCCTTCTTGGTGATCCACCTCTGTAGCCTGTTCTGCACCTTCTCCTCCCTGTAAATCTGTTCCATTTCCATCTCTATTTCTCAACTCTTGAGATTCCTCCCTGACTGCGCTGGCTGTACTAGAGTTTCCTCGCCCCTACCAGTTCAATTTCTAATCTTGTTGGCTGCTCTAGAGCTATTTCGCCCCTCACAGACTTTCCTTTCCAAAACACTGGCTGCTCTAGAGCTCTCCTGCCCCTCACCAGTTTCCTCTTCTAAACCACTGGCTGCTTTAGGGCTCTCCCACCCCTCACCAGTTTTCTCTTCTAAACCACTGGGTGCTCTAGGGCTCCCCCGCCCCTCACCAGTTTCCTCTTCTAAACCACTGGCTGCTCTAGGGCTCTCCCACCCCTCACCAGAGTTCGGTTAGCTGCTCTAGGCCACCTCGCCCTCGCTAACCTTTGCCAACCTTGCACCCGGGTAGCCTCAGATGAGGACGCCTTCTCACTTCGCCTACCTTAGCTCGTCCAAGGTGGTTTGGGGACTGTCTAAGTTTTGGATAGTAGAGGGAAAATGTGAATGGGGGAATCTGGCTCTTCTCTACCAACCCGCAATAGGAAAAGTAAGAAAAGGATAGCCAACCCAAGATTTCCAGTCACACACACAGACACAATCACACCTTCCTATCACACGCGTCAGCATCTCCTTTGCCTAAATCCTTATTTCTCCTACCTGCCGAGATTTAAACAGCCCAAGTGATCAATTTCGGGTGCCTACATTTTGGGGTTGCCCCACGTTCTCCACCAATCTGTTGGGAATCAAGTCTATTTTGGGGGAATTTATAATGAGCTCAAATATGCAAGAGTGAAATGGCCAACTTCGTTTCACAAGAACTATCCAGGTGTATACCATAGACTTAAGAAATCAGGCAAGGAATGACACTTAAAAGTACCAAACTCCAATTAAAGTCTAAAATATTTTTTAACACAATAAACAATCATCCAAATTAGGCACACACACACACACACACACACAAGAAGGATAAGTGGGAGAGAGCGGGGAAAGCAGAGAGGGTGACCAGGGTAAGAGGGATATACTTATGTCCAAGAGACTCCTCTGGACTTCTGGCAGTGAATGTGGATGAATTCAGTGGAAGGGCATGACCGGCAAGTGGGGAATCACGGGAGCATAAACTGACAGAGATTCAACATGTACTTCCAAGGTAGCACATGGACTGTCAAAATCCAGGGGTTTTAAAGGCAAATTTCTGCCTCCTAGCTATGAGCCTAACAATTGGAGGACAAAGGCTTGATGGGTTTATCTTTGTTTATCTAAGTATGAGCATAGCCTAAACAATGCATTTGGTTTCAAAACTATCAAGGAAGGGAAGCTAGAGAAAAAGGTGCAATCAAATCTGATCACTGAGCTTGCAGTATCAGTCTTACAGCTTTTTTAGCACTTTGCTGGGTGAAGAGTTCCAACAATTCAAAAGTCAATGGAAATTATGTGCCTAATAAAAATTATGTTTCTTGTTCTCCCCTGCAATGTGTGAAGAAGCTCTATAATGTGAAATACTGATCACATAACAGACTGTACTTCAGTTTCCAGAATCCCAACACCTGCACATTTTTAAAAGACTGTTGTTCCTACATAGCAAGAAGTCCTAGAATACATATACAAGTTCAGAGGTTTTCTCCCTATCTTTCTTCTTTCCCTTACAGAGTGGTGACTCATTGATAGGTGTGAAAGAAAATATTATTTATAAAACATGAGAACAATTTTATTTTTAGATGATTTTTTCACTTAGCAATTTCACAGGAGCAAAAAGTTAAGCAATGTGACAATATCTTTCTAATGGCACATAGGTGACATTCTAACATTCTAAAAGTTTAAAACAAGCAATTAACTAATAAATAAAGTGAAATAGAATACATTATCCCCTAAATTAAGTCAACAACTTTTCTTATTCAGTTGTAAATACATGCCTGGTCTATCTAAATTTCAGTTCCACCCCTGGAAAGTTATGTTGGCATCAGTTGGTGTTTATACTGATGAAACTCACTGCTTTACCCTTATCTTCTATTAGACTCCCATGGAAACAATGCAGCATCTATAAGAAAAGCAAATGTTCTGTTTGCCAGAATGAGAAACTTGCAGAAAGTCAAGTCAAATATAGAATGAGTCTGAAGGAAGGAGGAAGGCTTGGAAGATGTCACAACTGATATCATTTCTGAGAGAAAGTAAACACAGAAAGAGGGAGGGAAGAGGAAAGGAGACAGGTGCTGAAGGCTGAGAAACCTTAGAGTGCAATGAGAATAGACTAAAATTCAAACAGTGACTTGAATATGGTTGCCAGATCCCGGATGTGGCTGTATTTTACCTGGATACTAGGCAAGCCCCTGGGGTCCATTTGGATCATCACCTGGCCTGAAATCAAACCTTTAATTTAAAAAAAAAGTCTCTAGACCTTGTACAAACTGATATATATGTAAATGCAATCTCCTTTCTTCAATGAAATTATTTAGTGAGAAACAAGTCTTTCCTTGTTTCCAGCACAGTCCAGTATCATGATCCTTTATTTTTGGCACAAAAAGGAGCACTTTCAATGCAGCAATTCTGAGTTTATGGAATAATCTGCTCCCACCCCCTCCATCTTCAACAAAGATTCCTAGTTTGGATTAGACTGAAAGACTCTTTTGCAGGTAGTAATTTTAGCTAGAGACTGTTGCTACTGACAATTGCTGAGTTCTATTTTAAATGTATTGTTTTATTGTGTTTTTATGTCTGTATGTAAGCTCTGAAGACAAGAAAAACTGGAATAAAATATTTTCATTAAATTTTTCCTCTCTCATCATAATATTATAGCCCAGAGTCAACCAATGAAGCTGAATGCTAGAGGATCCAGGACAGATAAAAGGAAATCCATACTGGCATATAGATAATACTGTGGAATTCACTGCCACAAGATACGTTCATAGCTGCCAGCCAGGATGGCTTTGAAAGAGGATCAATAAAGATATCACTATCAATGGCTACTAGTCATGGTGGCTATATATTGCCTGCAGCATAACAGATAGTGTAAGTATGCCTAGTTGTTGAGGAACAGGAATAGGAAAGGTGCCATTGTGTTCATGCAGGCACCACCTAAAAATCAGGTTGCCAGAAATGCTGGATGAGATGATCCTTTGTTCTGAGCCACCACAGCTCCTGTCATGTATCTAAATTTCTTCTTGGTGCCCAAGAGTCCCAGATGTAAAGGGGAAAAGGCAGGAACAATGGGGTGCTAAGCTGGCAAGCAGCATTCTATCAGAGTAGTGGAGGATATAGATTGAACTAGACAAATGTCAGGCTAGAGAGGACATAATTGAAATCCTGTTTCTTTTTATTTTTCCTTGGACTCTGATTCATAAACCATGACCTCAGTCTGAACAGGAAATAAAGCACAAAACAGAGACTGTTTTATGAAGACATGTTATTTAGAATGGCCTCCACCTACCCCCACTCCTTATCTGTCTGTGGACTTGCGAGCTACAATGTGCTCCAGGCAAACTATGAGATTGATTAACAACCTGGAAACAGCTATGGCTACACAGTATGTTTTCAAGCTACAGCTTTAAAAACCATGTTGTCAGAGGGCTGTAGACTTGTGTCTAGAGCAAAATAGTTTTTGGGTCCTTAATCTGCACTTTTTCAAAGCTGTTAGCAGATTACATAGATTTTTTTTTTTTTGGCAGCTCCAGAATCTCAAACATGAGCCAATTTATTAAAATTACAAGACAGAAACTCCACCTAAATGTTAGGAAGAACATCAGGGCACTAAGAACTGTTCCCTGGTGGAATAGGATCCTTTGGAGGAAGTGGACTATCCTTCTTTGGGTGATTTTTAACAGTGTCTGGGTGGCCATCTCTCTGACATGCTTTAGCTGTGTATTCCATATGGTAGAAGGGTTGGACTGGATGGCCCTTGAGACCCCTTCCAACTCCATGATTCCACAGATGCATCTGCCCTGCAGAAATAATGTAGTTTGGTATTGCTTTAACAGCCATAGCTCAATGTTATAGAATTCTGGGATTTGTAGTTTTGAAAGATATTTAGCCTTCTCTATGAGAGAGTTCTGGTGCCACAATGAACTACAAACCCCAGGATTTCGTAGGATGGATCCATGACAGTTAGAGCAGTGTCAAACTGCATTATTTTTTCATGGCAGATGCAGCCTATGATTCTGTGGTCCAACACACACACTGCAGAAATAATCCAGTTCAACACCACTTTAACTGCCTTGGCTCAGTGGAAGTGTAGTTTATTGTGGCACCAGAGCTCTCTGACAGAGAAAGCCAAATGTCTCACAAAACTACAGTTTCCAGAATTCCCTAGCACTAAGCCAGGGCAGTTAAAGCGCCCTCAAACTGGATTATTTCTACAGTGTGTTTTGGACCTATGATCTTTATACTTGGAATATCAGAATAAAATAATTAATTTAGAATATCAGTTCATTAGATATGCAAACCTGCTTTAATAGAATGCAAAAGGAATATTTTGTAATATCAAGAAATGTATATTATAAAATATTAGGAAATTATCATATTATCTACAAATTCAACTATGCTCACTAACTTTAAGAGCAAAAAAAATTACCAAATATTTACACAATTCAAACAAATCCTTTATTCCAATAGTCAGCTTCCATATCAATGGACTCTGCATCCATGGATTCAATCATCCACAGCTTGAAAATGTTCAAAAACTAAAATCCCTAAAAGCAAACCTTGATTATTGCCATTATATTAAGATATACCATTTTACTGTGCTATTGTATACAATGGGACTTGAGCATCCACAGATTTTGGTATCCATGGCAGAATCCTGGAACCAAACCCCAGCTGATACCAGAGGCCCACTGTAATTAATGAACTACCTAATACTTTGTTTAAAAAATTTGTTTAATACGAGGAAAAAGGAAGTATCTGAAAAGTTTAAGTTATAAATGACGGAATATTTCAAGTAAAGGAGGGAAGTCATTTTATGTATAGTAGTTAG
>CM034706.1:128787243-128817696 GCA_020142125.1 Phrynosoma platyrhinos | reverse complement strand
TGTGTGGATTAACCAGCAGATTTCCCCCGTGTGATAACGTCCTAGGATATCCATTCCATAAGGACCACTGTTGTAGTTATCAAAGCAGTTAACTCCTTTCAGATGATTACAACTTTTAGGGCTGTTTTGCCTGTGTTTTGTTGAATGCCAGTGGCATTGCAATTAATTTGCTCCTCTTCTATCAAGCCACAACATCTTGTCATCTGAGCCAGCCTCATGGCCAGCACTCAAGAGTTTTGACTGGCAAATCAAATCATGTCTGTCTCTTCTATTCCCAGCACACCCTGAAATTTAGCATTTATCTATTTAGTTATCTGATTTATATTCTGCTTTACTCACCAAACTAGGGTTCAAGGAAGCTCACAAGATTAAAAAACAGATACAAATAAAACCACCGTATATTATGATACTGAAATACAACTGGACAAATGATCATATTAACATACAACCAAATTAAAATTTTAAAAGGACATAAATGAAAATTTATAGCCTTCCCCCTCCCCATTAAAAACCCCTTAATAGCCAGTTAATGGATACTGCAATCTGACAAGAGCCTGAATGATGAGGTTTTCTTTGCAGAGAGGTTGCTGTTTTAGGCACTTCTTCCCTAGGGAAATAAATTGTTTACCTCAAGTCTTAACAGAACAACAGCTAGAAAGAGCAGCACCTTGGTTCTCCAGCCAGATTATTCAGAAAAACAGACATGTAGATTAAGATGTTATTTTATTTGTTGATTCTTCATGACTGTAGCTTAGCAATAAAAAACAGAGGTAGGCAAGGTGGTGCAATGTCTGAGTGGTTTCCCCTCAGAGTTTTGACTGGCAAATCAAATCAGGAATCCCTTGGATTTGGTAGGCAGCATCTGGCATGTGGCAGAGAAGAACACATTTGAATTTTTCCAGAGATGCTCTCTTTATGACAGGGATAATCCTAAATTAATTGAGCAGTCATGTTGACTCTAGTAGTGCTCTGCAGTATAGCCATCCTATCCTCTGCTGCAGCTGCCGTAGAAACTGAGAAAAGACAGAAGAGTTGACTTGTTTAATCAGATCAGCCAACCTGTGATGCTGACTGGGAGGCTCAAACAGACACACATACACACAGAGAGAGCAATCTTTCATTCCATGCTTCAAGACTTCTCTCCATCCCTTCCTCCAGCAATCATGAAACAGGCCTGTCTTTCCTAACTGTTAGCTGCGGCAGGTGGCAGAGGAACTATCTGTACAAAATCAGTGAGAAATAGTGAAGAGGGATTTGATGGTGGAGGCAGAGCACCTCTGGGTAGCACACTTAAAGCCTTAGGGGGTGCATGAATAAAATCCCTGTTGTAGACTAATAGCTGACATATTGTTGAGATTTCAGAATGAAGATGCCATTTTGTCCCCTTTGATGGTTCTTGGCTGACGCCAAGTGGTCAAAGTTTAAATTGAAAATTACTATCTTTTTAAGAGAGAGAGAGAGAAAGCAATTCTCAAGCCTTAGTAGAGCTTTCCCCAAACTGAAAGTATTAATTTGCTCTCATTTGGAAAGTTTGAATGGCTTGTTTATGTCTGCCATTTTTGAAATATATCACATAGAGAAGCATTGTTTACAAGAGATAGGTTAAAAATGGTCCAGCTTATCTTTTTAAAATAAGAATTGATCATCATTTTCAAATTTCTTCAGATTAGATCTGATAATTTCTGTTTTACCTTCCTTTCAGTAATGACATTATTCTTAAAGTGGCAAAATTTTGTATTCTAGCTTCTTCTACTGGTCAAACTCCCTTAATAATTTTATCAGAAGTAGCAGGACCCACTAGATTCCCTACTGGAGACCCATTTTTGTCACTGCTTTCACATATGTTGGAATTGTTAAAGACTTGTAATTTGAGCCTATTTGTTTTACATATATTTGTTTGTATTCACATTAGAACAGGGGTAGGCAACCTTTCCCCTTTAAGGGCCAAGGGACTTCAGCTCCCAGAAGCCTCAGCCATGTTGGCCAATAGTCCCATGTTGGCCAATAGCTCCTGGGGTTCTGGGAGCTGAAGTCCCTCAGCCCTTAAAGGGGAAAGGTTGCCTACCCCTGCATTAGAAATTGAAATAACCTGCGATGTTAAAAATTAAATGTAGGAGATACTAAAACTAATCATAGAATCATAGAATCATAGAGTTGGAAGAGACCACAAGGGCCATCCAGTCCAACCCCCTGCCATGCAGGAACTCCCAAACAAAGCATCCCCGACAGATGGCCATCCAGCCTCTGCTTAAAGACCTCCAAGGAAGGAGACTCCACTACTCTCCGAGGGAGTGTGTTCCACTGTAGAACCGCCCTTACTGTCAGAAAGTTCCTCCTAATGTTGAGGTGGAATCTCTTTTTTTGCAGCTTGCATCCATTGTTTCGGGTCCTAGTCTCTGAAGCAGCAGAAAACAAGCTTGTTCCCTCCTCGATATGACATCCCTTCAAATATTTAAACACGGCTATCATATCGCCTCTCAACCTTCTCTGCTCCAGGCTAAACATTCCCAGCTCCCTAAGTTGTTCCTCATAGGGCTTAGTTTCCAGACCCTTCACCATTTTAGTTGCCCTCCATTTTAGTTTGCAGATTATAAATAAATTATATTTATAATCTGCCCCTCTGCTCGGCAATCGAGGCAGCATACAACAGATTAAAAATACAACAGATAAAATAATTCCATCCTCCCACCTCAACCTGCCCACCCCTTAAAACAGAATTAAACTATCATAGAATTAAAATCAGATTCAAAAATAAAATACAATACCATCCTATCCGATTTGGCCTACATATCACAATGGCGGGAAGGATAAATAGTGGGTCACCTTCAGTTTTTGACAGATGCATTTATGTAGACTTTGAGTGCTGAACTCTTAAAAGTCTTCAACCACTGAAAAATGTTCAACCATACTAGTGCTGAATTAGGGTTTCCAACTATATATATACTGTTTATCTTCAACTCCTATAGGGCAGTTAAGTACAATATAATCCTTTCCATGCTGGGAATATTTGTATTGATTGAAATTTGTCAGCTAAAGTGAGACACTTTCATTTCCTTAGTGTTGTATTCCAGTCATTCAGTGGGAGCCCATGAGCCAGAAGATGACAGCAAAGCAGGCTAGTCAGAGCATCACATGGAAGAGCAGTGCATTTTCTTCCAATAAGGGATGAGGCTCAACTGAGGTTCAACCAAACATTCCCCAAACTTTCAAGTGGGATGCTTTGAAATGACAGATCTTCAGACTGAAGCCAGCATTCCTTTCATTTTCAGGAGTTCATTCCAGGCTGGCATTCTTGTATTGGCTCCAGGGATTGTCAAGCTCTTGTGGGGAAAGTGTGCTGTCCAGTGCTAAACTCAGGGGTTGCCAGTGCTGGTCTGGGCTCTGATCTTCAAATGGAGCTCTCAGACCCTCCAGAGCAAACCAAGCCTGACCTCTCCCTAGAAGCTAAAATGACCAAACTGAGGTTATCATACTGGATATATTAAGGGGCAATATGACTCATTAGAAAAGAGGATAATGCTTGGTAAAGTGGAAGGCAATAGAAAAAGAGGAAGACAGTACTGCAGAAAATATAAAGAGGGGGCAGAGACTTTACCAGTAGGTCTTGCCAGGTCTTGGCAGCCACCAAAGGATCATAGTGCTAACATCAGTCCTGAAAGTTTTTGATTCTTTCTTGAAATAACCCTTGAGGGGCACCTTGAAAGAAAGGCAGGTACTCTAGACTGACATAGACATAGAGAGGTAGCTAGATACCTGAGTTATAAGCCAAGAAGTCCCTGGCTAAAAATGTAGCTCATCAAGGGATTCTGAGATTGTTAAGCCCAGCTATTTTGTCCCATCAAACTTAAAACCTCACAGAAAAGCTAGGCTGCAGCAAACCCACATCACATAAGTCAGGGTTATGCTGGGCAAGGCAGAGTTACAGCATGGATGTCAAAGTCATCCCCAGCAGGACAGAATTGTGTTCAAGAGAGACAGTCACTTGGGCAGATCACTGTGGAGGGGAATAGCAGAAGCATTCTCATTTGCAGAAGGAAAATGCCTGTTACCTCAGTGAAATTTTTGGGCCTTCTGTGCTTCTTGGCTGGGCTGTTCCTGCTATGCTCCCTGCTCTCTCTGTGTCTTCCTAGAGGCAATGCCTAATTCTGTAGCCATGGGCTTCTAATGGTATGGGCAGTGGTGGTAGCACTGAAGTGGCAGTGTGTCTTCTAGTTCCAAGGAGTCCTGTAAAGCAAGATATTATGACCTGCATGTGTGAGAGATACTTCCTGCCCATTAGTGTCTTTCTTTGATCTTGAAGGTCTTGAGCCTAGAGAACATAACACTATACCCTCCCTACCATACATACACAGTCACACACTTCAGAACATGAGTCTCAGCTTGGCAGAAGGGCACAAGTGAAATTGGTGGAGCAGCTGGGAGTGGGGAGGCATGAACGTGAGTAGCCAGGTTCTCTATGCAATATTCTAGTCTATAGCTCTTCTTGATAAGGTATTATGCATCCTGAAATTGATTATGGCAAAAGCCTCTCATTCTTCTTCCTGAGAAACTTTTGTAAGGGGCAGATAAACTTAGCAGAACTCTACTGGAGCTATACAGGTTATGGAATGACCTTCTCCTTTAAGATCGGGCTAAATTGTTTTGTGTTAGCATGTTTTATGTTAGTATGAGTCCTTGGCCTGGTCTGAAA
Organism: Phrynosoma platyrhinos; assembly: GCA_020142125.1. NCBI lineage: Eukaryota > Metazoa > Chordata > Lepidosauria > Squamata > Phrynosomatidae > Phrynosoma > Phrynosoma platyrhinos. The sequence continues at coordinate 128,813,006 of CM034706.1, read as the reverse complement.
GTTGTCTGGAAGTCACTTCGTATAGTCTATAATTCTTCCAGGTATTGGTTCACTCCATGTGTATTCATGAGTGAGTGAGGGTATGCTGGGACAGAAACTATAGTTAGTTGTCATTTTTTTTTAATAAGTGCAGTGTAGAGAAATGAACAGAGGTATTGTAAGCAAATGGTGCAAATAGCAGTATTGTGCCCTCATTGTCTTGCTGGTATGTGCTGTAACAGCATAGAAATTGCTCTTGGTTTAATTGTTGCAGTCAGCCTGCCTATTCAGTGGGAGTGATGAGTGGAGGAGAGGTGCACTTCCATTTGCATTGCACAAAAGAGTTCTTTCCCAAATCTCACAATAAGCTGAGTCCATAGCCAGGGGGCTGTGGGAGGATGTGGAATCTGAAAATGGGGTATAAATCCATACAGTTTGCCTCAGCAATTGTCAGTGTGCCTGAGAGCTGAAAGAAAGAAGTGAGATATTTTAATGAACATGGTTCAGTTCAGAAATAAAATCTAATGTGATCTTATTCCAGAATATCTTTGGAATGGGCAAAAGGAGGAGGAGATGTTCTACCCAGTGGGCTTGGCCTTTTGTGTGCAAGCATGTCTTGTACCTTGTGGCATACCTTTTCCCTCACCCAGGGTTTCCAGATATACATAGGATCTCATTTGAAAATTTTATACAGTTGCAAAAGGAGAATAATGACATAGCTAAAGAACTACAAGGTGGGCAGCACCATCCAGAATACAGACATAGGAGTACCAATAAAGACCTATATTATCCCCTTTGAGAGGAATCCATCCCCCTGATGATGATGCAGATCTGGAGTTAGGTTAGACATCATTTTATAGCTATCCTGAGCACTAAATGTGTCCATGACCTGTATGTATCTGAGTATGTGAGATGGTATCATACTGATAATTGTGGAACTGTGGAACTTGGAACTTAGGCACTCTGACAGCCAGTTCCCATAAAGAACAAGGACTGTCTGATCAAGCTTCTTCTTGTTATCTGTAGATGTTCAAAATCTATGCACACTACTGTATGCTCTTGTGGTCCTTCTAGAGCATGCTGCCAGGCTTCAAAGGCACCTTTGTAGTTTGTAACTCTTTTTCGCAATTAACTCATCAGGAGTTAATTTCAGATACCCACATGCACACAAATAAGGAGTTATCTGTACAGGATTGTTCTAATAGTCCTACTGAAGGCCATTATTTTCCATAATTAGGTATGTCTAGGTAGACCAACAAGCCATGACCATGGGAAATTGTTACAGTACTTCAAGAACTTGGATGCCATTTGAACTTCCAGAAATTCAGCAGAAAAAAGTTTTGACCTCATAATAAATGAAATATGAGATGTGAATGATCACACAGCAGTAATAATTAGCACTGCTTAGAAACCACTGAATATTCTCAACTGTATGCTACTTCACCACCTCCATAGACCAGGGGTAGGCACCCTTTCCCCTTTAAGGGCTGAGGGACTTCAGCTCCCAGAAGCCTCAGCCATGTTGGCCAATAGTCCCATGTTGGCCAATAGCTCCTGGGATTCTGGGAGCTGAAGTCCCTCGGCCCTTAAAGGGGACAGATTGCCTACCCCTGCCATAGACAATGCAGGAAACAATCTGAACACCCCAAGAGGTAATAATTAACTAAAGGCCTAAGCAGACTGCCAGAAATAGTTCACATTAAATTGAGTCACTGCCCTGGCTCAGTGCTAGGGAATCATGGGAACTGTATTTTTTCTGGGACATTGAGCCTTCTCTGTCAGAGAGCTCTGGTGCCACAATAAATTACAGTCCCCATGTTTCCCTAGCACTGAGCCAGGGCAGTGCCTCAATTTAATGTGCACTATTTCTGGCAGTCTGCTTAGGCCCTAAGTATTCCATTTAATCCGAAGATAAAACTGATTTGACTAGTTTGGCATACTAGTGATTGTGTTGAGATGCTAGAACAGGGGTAGGCAACCTTTCCCCTTTAAGGGCCGAGGGACTTCAGCTCCCAGAAGCCTCAGCCATGTTGGCCAATAGTCCCATGTTGGCCAATAGCTCCTGGGATTCTGGGAGCTGAAGTCCCTCGGCCCTTAAAGGGGAAAGGTTGCCTACCCCTGTGCTAGAAGAATGAATTGCAGAAGATGAAAACATATAAAGGTTAAGATGAAGCTCTGGTGGGTTAGGAGACTACTAGATGTGCATTTAACTGCCCTATAGGTGAATTACTGAACTATAGATGGCAATTTCATTTGAGATCCTTCCAGTCCTACACTGACCCAACCCACATAGGCTGGACATTATTAAAGCAGAAGGTTATTGAATCATAGATATGGAAGGAACCTTAAGGGTCTTCCTGTCCCAACACCTAATGTTATACAAATTTACAGTTAAAAGATCCCTAACAGGTTGTAATCCAATCTCTGTTTAACAATCTCCAGTGAAAGATCATCATCACTGAGGTGACAGACACCCCTCAATATATATTGGTATATGCAGCACTGCAAGAGTTCCAAAATCCATTATTAACAGGGTTCCTCATGTCCTGACATAAGGGATGCTTCATTGTTTGTAACTAAAATGTATTAGCATAGTCCAACACAGAGTCCAGTCCTGCAAGGAAGTGTTGTCCAAGACAATTATCAGCTTCACCCTACTCCTGAGCATCTTCAGGAGTCAATTTGAATACTACAAGATAGTAACACAAATCTTAATAAATTTCATTCTCACAATCAAGAACAAATAAATTAATGGTTTTTCTATATACTGCAAGAATGCTCTTTTAAAAAATACACCCAAACCTAGACAATCCTCTTCAGGGTAGAGGTTAATGTATTTTTAGGAATTATCTAAAAAGCTGTGGAACACTCATTGATCTTCCCAGGACTTTTTCAGTAGACTGACTGGAACCCTATCAGTAGTCAGCTTCTGCTATTGCCTCTTTAGGGTAACAAATATTGTGCAACTCACACTTGAAGAGCCTGTTTAATTAAAGACAATGTCTGGTGTTGTGCAGCCCACAAATATGGACAAACAGAAGTAAACTCTGCTGCCCTATCACAGATCCAATCTTCCAGGGGAAACCAAAAGCAGCTAAGCCACAGGCAAGTAAGATACATCAGGTATGTACTTAGTTATTTACTTGTAGTTTTTGTTGTTATTATATGCCTTCAGGTTGACTCTGATCTATGGTGACCTTATCTTTCAGTTTTCTTGTCAAGATTTATTCAGAGGTGGTCTGTGATTGCCTTCCTATGAGGCTGAGAAAGTGTGACTTGCTCAAAAGCCACCCAATGGGTTTTCATGACTGAATAGGGATTAGAACCCTGGCTCTCCCAGAATCCTAGTCCAACACTCATACTACTACACCATGCTGGCCTACACTTACTTACTTAATTTATTTATTTAAAAAAAATGATTTTCCCATACTTTTTTTTTTCTTCTTCCCATATTTTTCCCATATGGTTTCTTTCTTCTCTCCTTTTTCCTTCTTATTTTTCCAATATATGAACACAGTAAACAAGAATTCATGGTTTTTGAATGCTTTGTAAATTTAAGTGCTCACTTTTTTTTACTTTTTTTTTCTTGCCACATTCTTTACTTATTTTCTTCGTTTTGTTGTATTTGTTCATATTATTGGATTTTCTCTTTGTATGTACTTTGTTTTTAAACCAATAAACTATTTTCTAAATAATAAAAAAAATATTTATTTAATATCCTTTCTGCCTCCTGATATGGGACCAAGACAGCTTGCCATGTATGTTAAAACAAAGAACATCTAAAACAATATATATATATATGAGACTAAAACAATTAAGCAGATGATCCAGATAAAATATTACATTAAAACAATTACTTCACTGTCACATTCAAAGTCACTGCAGGTGTATCAGAGTCACAATCAAAAAGGTGGTATTTTTTTTTAAGGCAAGGCAGGCGATCAGAACCTTGGACAGAGCTCTGAGAGATAAGAGAAGTTATGAACTACTGTGCAGTACAGACTCTGTGTGTGTGTGTGTTGTATGCCACTGAGAACATCCCATTCATGTGAACACATCTTTTCTGTCTCCAGGATTTTGACTATGGTGTAATACCCTTGATTTTTTAATGCCACAAACACTCCCACCTACATGGGCATTTTTATACCCCTGGATACATTGAAGTTTTCATTCAAGTTAGAAAATATTCCAGATTAAGAAACTTCTAAATGAGTCACCAGAATGCTTTGTGGAATAAGTTTCGAGATCAGAGAATGTACCTTACCTGCAAGTTTCTGAGCTCCCAAAGGTTTCCTTTTTTCTTTAAAAAAAAAAAAAGGCAGGCACACCATGTAAAAATAGAAAATCAGTTCTGATATGCTATTCTTTTATTTCTTGTTCCTTGTCATGGAATTTGTTCCTCTCCAGACTCAAGGGTTTTTTACCTCCCCCCACCGTGGATAACATTTTAGAGGAAATCAGAATTACAATAAGCAATTAAAAAGAGAAATACAGTACAGTACTTATATAAAGTATGTGTAATTGTTTAAGAATAGCATAAGCAGAAATGTTCACATGTACACTGGGGGATCATAGAATCATAGAGTGGGAAGAGACCACAAGGGCCATCCAGTCCAACCCATGCCAGGCAGGAAATCACAATCAAAGCATCCCCGACAGATGGCCGTCCAGCCTCTGTTTAAAGACCTCCAAGGAAAAAGACTCCACCAACCTCCGAGGGAGTTTGTTCCACTATCAAACAGCTCTTACTGTCAGGAAGTTCCTCTTAATGTTGAGGTGGAATCTCTTTTCCTGGAGCTTGCACCCATTGTTCTGGGTCCTAGTTTCTGGAGCAGCAGAAAACAAGCTTGCTCCATCCTCAATGTGACACCCATTCAAATACTTAAACAGAGCTATCATATCACCTCTTAACAGTTTCTTCCCCAGGCTAAACATACCCAGCTCCCTAAGTCTTTCCTCATAGGGCATGGTTTCCAGATCATTCACTATTTTGGTCACCCTCCTCTGGACACACTCCAATTTGTCAACATAATTTTTTGAATTGTGGTGCACAGAACTGGACACAGTATCCCAAGTGGGTCCTGACCAAAGCAGAATAGAGTGGCACTATTACTTCCCTTGATTTAGATACTATACTTCTATTGATGCAGCCTAAAATTGCATTGGTCTTTTTACCTGCGACATCACACTGTTGACTCATGGATCCCTTTCATAGGTAGTCTTGTTAAACCAGGTGTCCCCCATCCTATATCTATGCATTTCATTTTTCCACCTCAAGTGCAGTACCTAACATTTCTCTGTGTTGGAATTCATTTTGTTATCTTTGGCCCAGATTTCTAATCTATTAAGGTCTTCTTGAATTTTGATCCTATAGGATCCATTTATTTGTCTTTTTAGCAGTCCACAGTATCTGTAGAACTCTTCACCAGTGCCACATTTCAAACAAGTTGATTTTTAGCTTTCTTCACTGTTCATACACAACCATACATAGAAATGGAAAATAAGATGGCATGGACAATTGTAATTTTAGTATTCAATGATATATCTTGATACATCAGGATCTTGTCTAGTTCCTTTATAGCTGTCCTTCCAAGTCCTAGTCTTCTTCTGATTTCTTGTTGCTTTCATTCTTATTAATGACTGAGCCAAGTTTCCTCCAAGTTTCATGTCTCTTTCCTCCAAGTCTAATCCTGGTTTACATACGATATATTCAGCATACACATTATACACATAGAGTGTAAAAATCCATTATTGCCTGACCCCCTTGCCAACCGGAAACCACTCAGTTTCTTCATATTCTGTCCTAACAGTAATCTCTTGTCGTAAAAATAGGTTAAGCATCTTTAAGAGTGATCCAACATTTTTCATGATCTACACTATCAAAGACTTTCCTATAATTTGTAAAACACAAAATGATTTTCTTCTGAAATTCTTTACTGTGTGCCATTATCCAACATATGTTTGCAATATGATCCCTAGTGCCTCTTCCTTTCCTGGACCCAGCTCAGACAACTGGCATTTATTGTTCCCTATATGGAAAAAGTCGTTGTTGTACAATTTTGAGCATCAATTTGTTTGCATGGGAAATTAATACATTGGTCCTGTGGTTACTGCAATCCCTGTTGTCTCCTTTCTTGAGTATTGACATGTATATTGTTTCCAATTTGTGGGCCATTGTTTTGTTTTCCATATTTGTTAACAGATTTTCATTAGAACTAGATCAGATTCTGTCTCTGTAGCTTGAAGCAGCTCTACAGGTATGCTATCTGTTCCTGTGATTTATTTCTCCCAAGCATCCTGAGTGTAGCTTATATTTCATTTTCTAAAATTTTAGTTTCATTTTCAAAAGATTCATCTTCAATGAATCTGTCATCCTTTCATCTCTTTTATATAGTTCTTCAATATATAATTTTAATTGTCTTTTGATTGCTGCATGGTCATGTGCTGTGTTCCCCTGCTGGTTGAATAACTTCCCCATTCATGTTATAAATTTAGTCTTAATTTCTCAAATCTTGTGGAAGAGGTCTCTTGTTCTTCCATTTTTGCTTTAATCTTCTATTTTTATCCATTGATTATTATAGTAGTTCTTTGAACAGTCATTGAACAGTTGTATTCAGAGTTCTGACCATATTTCTACCCCCTTTTGCTTTTTATCTATCCTTAATTGCTTGAAAAGTTTCATCTGTCATTCATTGAGGCTTCTCATTCTTTCTGGCTGAAAACATTGTCTTTTTCCATTCTTCTCTCACAGTGGCCCTAGCATCAGTCCAGAGTTCTTTGGGCTCCTGGTCAATTAAGTTTAATTTAATCTACTTTTAATATTATCTTTAAATTCTATGGAAATGTCCTTCAGGTTATATTTTGTCACAATCATTGGTTTAGTGTTCTTCTTTAATGTTACTTTAATTTTTTACATCGGTAGTTCACAGTCTGTGCCACAATCTGCTCCTGGACTTGTTTTTCTCTGTCTTTTGCTTCTGATTATGTACTCTGTTTGATTTCAATATTAGCTGTCAGGTTAAGTTCATGTATACAGTCACCTCTTTGGTTACAGAAAAATATGTTTGCAATGCACAAACTGTTGGCCTTGCAAAATTCAGTTGGTTGGTCTCCTCCTTCATTTCTTGATCCTAGGCAAAATTTTCTTACAATCTCAGATACTGCTCTGTTTCCTCCTTTTGCATTCCAGTCACGTATGATTAACAAGTCCTGTTTTGGTCAATTATGATCAATTTCCTTTTGGACTCCAGAATTGTTCAATTTCTTCTTCCTATGCCTGTGTAGTTGGAGCAAAAACCTGGATTTTGGTTATATTAATGGATTTTCCCCGGAGGTTTATTGACATGATTCAACCACAATTTGTATTATATCTTTTGACTGCTTTTGCTGCATTTCTCCTCACTATTAAAGTCATCCAATTTCTTCTCAGATTTTTCATTTCCTGAGTAAAACATCAAAATGTCTCATTTCTGGATTGTTCACCCCAAGTACAGCAATGTTTATGTCTAGCTTCCCCTGATTCATGCTGCTCATATTCCATGTTCCTATAATGTGTTGTGCAGCTTCAGACTTTCCATTGAGCACATCAAACGGCTAAACATCCTTTCAGTTTGACTCTAGTTGCATCATTAGCCACAGCAGTACTCTTAGTTCTCCTTGTTGAGTCCCTTCTGACATGAAAATGGCATCTTCTGGCACTATGTCATGTTTCATTTTGGATTGTCTAATTGTGATTTTCAAGAAAAAAAATATTCAAAGAGGGATTACCATGCCTCCTTCTGCATAGTACTAACCAGTGTTAGCTTTGGTGCCACTGCTATTATTGCTGAAAGATCTTCTGCCAGTGTCACTCCCCACTATTACTTCTGCCCAGTAGCTGTTTGGCATATTTAATCTGGCTCCTTAGCAAAATCCTGTCTGACCCATGAAAGGCCCTACCAACAGCACTCCTACTGTCAGCATAGCCTCTTGCCTTACAGGAGCATGCAGTCTTACCACCATGGACTGGTAGTTACATGACAGGGAAAAACAAGTACTGGGGACAGTATCCTCAGTATGGGAAACTTGGCTGATGGTACTGGTATCTACCAGTGGGGAGCAAAGAATAGTAAGGAAGAAAATGTAGGGAATGACTTGTGATTTCTGTTTTCCCCATACTAATGCTCAGTGCATGGGAAATGAACAAGATGAACTTGAACTCGTAATACAGGAAGATAAATGTGGGGCAGGATTCTGCATCAAGAGACATAGCTATGGCAATGTAGCTACATCTTTGTACCTACATCTCCCAATCTTACTCCACAAAACTTACCTTTTAAGCCTCCCAACAAAGGAATTTCCAAAGTGCTGGAGAATTGGATGGTGAGCTGTGATGTGTCCAGTCCTTTCCCATTAGGAGAGCACATGCCAACAGGCAGCAGAAAGACCCCTGGGGAGTCCTGTTACAGCTTCTTGTTGCAGCCCACCCCACTACCAGGAGAGATTGCTGCTCATACTCTCAGGCATCTACCTTCTGAGATAGTTGCTTCACTATATCTAAATTGAGGGCTAGTCCCAAACCTATGTGTTTTCCTATCATTTTCCCCATATTTTCTATTGTCAAAAAAACCCAACACTGTTAAGGATTGCACAGTGCCTTAATAGTTGCATTGTGACTTGTGACTGGTGGTGCACCCAGATAGTTAGCTGCTAACATGATGTGAGCCCATTGTAACAGCTTCACACATATTGATGCTTTAATAATTTCCAGATTCTGCCCACCTATGAAAAATAGCATAGGTCCTGGGTATCTGATGGGGTTTGGTTCCAGGATTTCCCATGGATACTAACCTGTGGATACTCAAGCCCCATTAAATGCAATGTTATAGTAGAATGGTGTCCCTTATGTTAAAGACAAAATCAAGGTTTGCTTTTTGGAATATATATATATATATATATATATATATATATATAAATTTTAAAGCCATGGATGGTTGAATCCATGGATAAAGAATCCATAGATACAGAGGGCCTACTGTAGTCAGAAACTTCAGAATTGACTGGGACTGTCAGAAAGAAATATTTGACCATGCGCCATACGTAGGCTCACTGTACACAAACTCAAGGTCACATGGACGGCGAGCCCCGGCAGAATGAATGTGGTGCACACCGTGGGAGCACACCCCATTCAAACAAACAGAACTTGAGATTCTGTGTTTTTTTCTTTTATGTGAGAGGGGGTCCAGAATGGATCCCCCGCATAAAAGAAGAGTCCACTGTATTGTGCCGTATTCTTTTTCAGGATTAAAGTTTGCTTGTGCAATCAGCTATTAACTTTGTTGATAATTCCTAGCTGAATGGTGGTAAACTACCAGATTCACCTCTAGAAGAGAGTTTTAGTTCTCTTGGATTTAGATATCAATTTTGTTTTACTGCCTCCACTCCAAAATCTAACAGTCACCCCATTGGGAATGCCCATTCTGCCTCTCAGCTCCAGAATGTAATGATAAGGGAAAACACATTTCTTATTTCCACATATCCTGATTGGCCCACATCTCTTTCCTTGCAGGGTAAGAAACCTAGACTCTATCCTGTGTGCCTTCATAGAAACTATCATAGGAATTGGCTGGGTGGCTGCTGCGGCTGTTGCTGTTACTGGCAAATACCCAGCTGGTTCTGTAATTCAGTGCTGCAAAGTCAGAGGCAGGTTAAGTAAAGCAGAAAGCAGAAAAGTGATGGAAGAGGGACAGAAGGGAAGGCTAGAGGCTGCTGGAGGGTAGAAAACAGAAGTGTAAGTCCATACACATGAGTGTGTATATTATCTGCTGAAACATAGAGGAAAACTCAGGAGAACACTGTATCTTTTGGCAAGACGGAGAAGACATTTGAGCTCCCAGATTTAGCAGCAGCAGGAGTGACTGCAGGAAAGGAGCCTCTCTGTCTGCACTGAGCAACCACATGATGTAGTCTATGGAGAGAAGAGTATAGCTGCAGATAGTCCTTTCCTCATAGGATCAAGGCTGGCATAGAGAAAAACTCCTGTTAAATTTCAGGGAAGAGGTATGAAGCAGAAATGAATACAGGCATGGTTGCTATGACCAGAATCAAGCAGAACTGAATCCAGTAAAATTTCCCTAAAAGCTTCCCATCAAGAAGCCTTTTCTACCTGACTGGCAACTGTACAGTTCAGGTGGCCTACTGAGTGGGGCCTGGTGGTCCTGAAGAAAGCTGCATCCATGTCTAAGGGAGGGGAAGTTGCATACATCCCAGATGATTCTGACTTCAGCAGTTTCCGGCACCAGTGTGAGAACCAGGAGGGCTGGAGCAGAGAGTACAGTAAAGGAGGGGTGACTGTATGGAGCCAGGTACAGGAGGAGAACACAGCTGTCCAGAAAATCAAGGTAAGGACCCTCACCAAGATATATGCCCAGATCACTAGGGCTGAAGATACATGAATACTGCAACACAGCCTACTCCAGTGATGGCGAACCTTTTAGGCACTAAGTGCCTAAACTAAATGTCCTTCTGGCACTGTGTGTTACCCGTGCCAGGGGTGGTATGTCCACCCTATGGGAGCGGGATTTCCAGGGTGTACTTGTTCCCTCCACACCTTCCTGGGCCTTCATCTGTCTGTCCGGAGGCCACTGAAGGCCCAGGAGGAGAGGGAACAGGTGCGCACACCTTACAGGTGCTCCTCCCTCCACACCTTACCAGGCCTTCAACTGCTTCTCCGGGGGCAGCTTAAGGCCTGGGAGGAGGAGGAACAGGCGTGCACCTTTTCCTCCTCTTTCTTGTTCCACATGCCAGGGAAAATGGTTTCATGTGCCATCTCTGGCACATGTGCCATAGCTTCACCAACACAGGCCCACCCTGTGTCTGTCCCATTACTTTTGCCTGGGGTCCTTTTTTCCCCCTCTCCTTGTCCTAGAAATGCTAGTCTATGAAACAGAAATATGTTGCCCAGTGCCCATATTTTTACTTCCTTTTGTTACATTCAATTCTGGAATTCTTGATCCATCCAGGCAACAGAAGGTGCAATGCTTCAACTCAGCTACTGTTTTAGTGGTTGAGGAAGATGCTTGGGGCTCCTTCTTAGGAAAGAAAGACCTCTTTTCCATTGATCTTTTTAATCTATGAGACATCTTTGTTATTTCAGCCTCCAAGGTAGTTCTACAGATAGAATCTCCCTGTTCAAGTTTCTTTTTTAAATTATTTCTGTTTTTTTTTTACTTAAATTGAAACTGAGATAAAGAGAGCCAAGAGAGCCACAAAACTCATTCTCTGTATTTTTCAGTGATTTGCCCTAGCCTTGTGACAATGCAGCCTTTCCTGTTTATGCTCTAGCTATGAGCTATCAAGAAACCCAAACTTTTGAACTGTACTTGGTCTTCACAAAAAAGTAAAAGCTGATTCTGATGCCCACTGAAATTGCATCTTTTGTGGGGGATATTTTCAGTAAAAAGGCTAGGGAGCAATACAAAATGAAACCTTATTTATCTGTGCACATGAGGACAAACAAAAATGAAAAATTAATTAACCCATTAGGGGTTATGTAGAAGAGGATATTCCACTAATCAAATTCTCACAAGCTGCACACACTAAAATGTCTGCTTGAAAAACCCTTAGGTACAGATATTTTTGCTGGTTTTGCTACGATCATGTTGAAAACAGCAAACAAAGGAATTGCTGTGGGTTGCTAGGCCTTCCACACATTTGATTTCCTTGGCTCTTGGTTGGCTTTTTCCCAGGGGCAAGGGACATTGCCTGTTGGCAATGAGTTGTCAACCTCAGCAATGGCTTTAGATATTTTCTTCACACCTTTGCAAGTGTAGGCCTGTCACTTCCATACCAGAGGTGTAGGAAATCCATTGTGGGTTTTATTCCATCCTTCAAATGTGCTGTCTGGGGTTCTGACACCTACCCCACAAAATAGAGTTAGCACCTTGGATAGCTCCTTTAAATTGGGAATAAAACCTTATTGTGCTCTGCCTTGGGTCCTACGTCAGCGAAAGGTGGGATACAAATTAAAACACAAATACATACATACATACATAGCCAGCATGGATTCATTACACTCCTGATATAGAAGCTTCTGACCACAAGCAGCCCTTTGACCATGGCCAGATTAACAAGCAGGCTAAGAAGACTGGAGCCCTTGGCCTACCATTTCAGGGTGCAGAGACTCCACTATCTTATTAAAATCCCCTGCTTGCAATGTTAAAAATCCCAAATCTAGCTCTTGTAGAACATAGGATATGAGACAAATATTCATACATAGTCTGACCAATTGTTTTCTGAGAAATAAGGCTGCCAGCACCTTTCAGTGTGTTTAGCTAACAAGTGAAATCATAGCCATGACTCAAGTAACCATTTGCCTATTGACAATACTTTCTGGTTCACCAACAACTACCTTCATACATTCTTTTAGCCTATACATTTGGAATGGTGATTACTTCCTACAAAAGGTAATGGAGAAATCCAGAACTTGAGTGTAGCTGTGACTGGGCAACTCAACACAATAAGCAGCAGCAATGACCAGAGTTCATGTTTTTTCAGTTGTGAATTTTATTTTCAGCAAAAAAAAAAAAGAAGAAGAAGAAGAATGTTATTGTATTTGTCAACACTTAAAAATTAGTTCACCAATGCAAATAAAGTCCACTATTATATCCATGAGTGTGTGTGCATGGGTGGAGATGGGGCTGGCACTCTGGCTGAAGCCAGTGTGGGTTCCATGGGCCCTGCAAAGTAATCCATTGTTATTATCCACAGATTGCTGGAAAAGATTGAAATAGGGTGTGTGTATGTGTGCCTTCATGTTGCCTATCACCTTATGGCAACCCCATGAATTTCCATAGGGTTTTCTTAAGCAAGGAATATTTAGAGGTGGTTATGCCAGTTCCTTCCTCTGAAATATAGCCTACATCACCTGGTGTTTGTTGGCAGACTCCTATCCAAGAAGGATGACCCAGCTTAGCTTCCAAGATCAGACAGGAACTGGTGCCTTCAGTGAATTTAGACCCTCTAGGAGTAGGGTTATCCTATGTTATGATATACTCTACTGAGGGTTGTTGTTGTGCTTAGGGGAATAGAGTAGATAAGAGTGGGGCTAAATGTTAAGTAGAAGGAGAAAGCTTTTAGTTTATTATCAGTGCTATCCCCTCTATATCTAAACACAAGTCTCATTTTGCCTAGCTAATAGAACACAAGATATATCTTCTTAACTGGCAGTAAGCCCCATTTAGTTCAAGGACTATGTATTTTTCAAATTCTGAAATCCTAATCTGAGTTCTAAAAATTGATGTCATTCCTCAGATTGCTTTGCAAACATTTCTAGTGGGTATATGTTGTCTCTAGTGCACATGCATGTAAATCAGGAATCAAAATCACATAGTCATCCATATGTTATTGAACTGCAAGTCACAGCAGTCCTAGCCAGCATAAACAATTACAAGGAATGCTGAGAATTATAGTCCAGTATCATCTGGAGGGCCATATAGTTCCCCACTCTGATGTAAATCTTACATCCTTTCCAGGCACCAGATGGGTAGGTGGGATTAAGCCTAGAGGCAGAACATGACCTGACATCTCTTTGCTTGCCCTCTTACTGAGTAGTGAAGAGGGGACTAGCCAAAATGTGCTTGCTTCTTGGAGGAGCAGCTACTTGGTCGTTCCCCACTCAATGGATGGGGTAGAGTCCCTCCTTGCTGCTTTGACACTCAGAGGTAATGGGTGATCCCACACTGATTACTTCAGGAGAAAAGGATGGAATTAGCTGGTCTGTGCCTTCTAATTATTAGCTGAAGGAACTCTTCATCTCAGAATGCTCAGATCTTCTCAGAAAACAACAACAAAGAAGCAGTGGGAAACTATGAGAATGTAAAATTTTATGAATGATTAAAAGCCTCATCTGGGATCACGGAGAGAGTACAAGTGAGTGAAGAGATGAGGTGGCAGCTTTTTCACTATGTTGCACTGCCCAGAGATCACAGTGTCAATTGAGCTTTACAGAGACAGGTGGGATGGAGGGAAGGATCATCATAGGTAAAGTCAACCTTTCCTGGGGTTCCTCATATCCTCCTCCCCAACAATGATCTGAAGGACACTTACGCAATGCATTGCAGTGAACTAATCTGAGATGCTGTGTGTTCAAAAAGGTTGGCTGCTGTTCTGCTTGATTTTCTGTTGTACTGTGTGGCCTCCTCTGCTCCTTGTAGCCAAGCTGATCCTCTGATTATTAATCCAGCTCCTTAATCAAGAAGTTCAGCCCCAGCAAAACTAATGTAACTAGAATGTTTTTCATAAGAATAACACCTTTATTAGGTCATGTGTTTAAAGTCATGTATAATTGGTTACATGTGAACACCACATTACCAAGCAGCAAGAAATCTCTGGGGCCCAGCCCTTATGAAGGATTAAAAGCCTTATGCTGTTTATATGGCACAAGGTTTGTTTATACCACATACAGACTGAGCATAAGGTAGGGTGTCATAGCACTGCAACAGATTCCTGTTCCCCATCCTTTGTCTAAGATGGAAATCCAGAGCACCATAGGATTTCCTTGGAAGGTAGCTTATTCCCTCCTTTTCAAACTGATTTTAAACACAAACCAACCAGGAACTACAAAATCTGCTAACATTGCTTTCACCCCAGACTGAATTAGCACGTCCCTAAATACCCCGAAGCATCCAAGGCCTCTTTCTTCTTGGGCCATCCCAGCTCATTAAAACACAGTAACAGAATGTTGCCAGCCATTAGATCCTTCAGGAGAGTTGCCCTGAGCATCTCCACTAATAGCTCTACTGACTGAAATCTTAGCATAAAAATTTATAGAGTTGGAAGAGGTCCTGAACTGATTTGCAGTCAAAAGCACTGGGCTGTAAAGACCTCTTGAAAGGTCATTCAGAATAAATCCAAACACATACTAGTTCCAAACACATAGTTCACTCTCATCTATTTCCTGTATCTTTGTGAACTTGCAGTAAGCCCCTAATGACCTAATGGGAGGACTGTGACTGCTGCTAGTCACATTGGGGAGAAAGAACTTAAAGAGTCTTTATCTGTACTAGAGGATAAAAGTTCTGAAGTGGAGAGAAGTAGCTGGTACAGTAATTTGATCAGGTCATCCAAAGGCCATGTGAGAAACAGTGGCCTTCTCTGCCCCTTGGGTCTAGGGCCCCATAAAGGAGTAAAAGAAGAACTTCCCCCTTGGAATGAGAATACTGAATGAGTGATCTGACACTCAAGAGAAGTAACTGCAGGCAGAGTTATGAAACCTAAGGCATGAAAGAAGTTAATCACAAGGGTTATCAAACATAGATCTATCTGAACATACACAAACACACCCCTGAAGCTTATCTTTGCCAAGAGCCCATTAGTAGAATACAGTCTCCATTTAACTGCATCTGAGTGCCAGACCAATACATCTCCCCAGCCCTGTACCAAGAAGGTTGGCTAAGATGATTACAAAGAGGGTACTGTGAACAAATGCAACAGAAGACAACATGTGTGGACAGAGAATGTCCCTGCAGAACATGGTCTTCTTTGGTTTTTGGCTCCCTCTAATCTTTCTTCTGATCAAATCAGACATCTGCTACTGCAAAAACAATTCCACCTACTCTCTGTGAGAAATCTGCAGAAAATTTCTGTCCTTTGGTAAGAGCTGGCTTTGGATAAGATTAGTTCTTTATTGTATGATTAGTGGTACTAAAATAATGAAATCTGTAAGCAAAGCCACCCAGGGCTTAAGTCCTTCAGAGAGCTGTTGCATTATGAATGAATACCCATCCACCTGCACTTATCTCAACACATTCCAATGGCAGTTATGGCCTGGGGATTAGCTGCTCTTTTAGCCTTGTTGGATTTTTAATGAGGCACTCATCAGAACCCAAGTAATTAGAGAAATTTCTTTTGTAAATTGGCTTTTCTCCCTTTTCATACTTGTTTTCATTCTACCACTAGCACATAAAAGGGCTCATATTCTTCCATCATCAGTCTGCACACCCATAAAAGCTGTCTTTGTTTGGAAATTAGAAGCTGATCCAGTTGAGGTGAGTTATTATCCCTTGCTTTCTAGAACAAAATATTTCAGCAGCTTGATATCATCTATGAAGCCAGGTCTGCTGTTACTTCTTTACACACACATTCCAAAGTGTCATCTTTCTCACCAAAAACAAAAGAGTGTTGTGACATCCTAAAGAGCTTATGCCACATTAAATGTCAATCTTTAAACATTCCACACAGTTCCTTGTTGTGATTTTTTTAACAGTGTCACAACTGACCTACAATTCTTTTTCATGGCCAGGCAGGCCAACTTGAACAACAGGAGCTAACTGATGAAATGTGGCCTCTATAATTGAACACTGCTGGTGTTATACCATCACATGTGCCTAGACCTGCAGCAATTATGGCTATCTTTATGCCAATGGCAATTAATTCAATTATGTAAGCTAATCACACCGATAGCTTACTATGTGGTAAACCCATCTTGTATTGTGGACAAGCATCTCTCCGCTGCAAATACAGATGTTCTCTAGGGTTCCCAAATCTTGCATTCATTATCTGGTGATTATGGCATCAACTGCTGACTCCCATGGATCATCATGGACATGCTATAGACTTATGTTTTATTTTAGTCCTATTTGGACATTCAGCTGAAAATGAAAGACCGCAAATGGTATAGAAAGTGCAGGGCTGTGTGTGGTGAAAATGCTGAGGCTGTTGACTCATTCCTAATTCCATACTTGTACAAGGGTTCAAGATAGAATAGGTGGAATGAGGCAGTTATCAGCAGATGATGACAATGTACTATCTGAGCCCAGATGACCACAGACCTAGGGTTATGAACCCCACAACAAGATTGAGGTGCCATTTCACACTACACAGTATCAGTACTGTGATTCCATTTTAACTGCCATGGTTTCATTTTACAGAATCCTCGGGTCTGAAATTTTGGGAGGGATATCTAGCATTTTGACCAGAGAACTCTAAAGTTTCAGCAAATTTCATATCCCAGGATTCCACAGAATGTAACCATGGCAAGTTAGTGGAATCATAATGCTATAACTGTCATGTGAAAGGGCCCTGGGTTACTCCAAAAGATACATCTAGACTTTGGCTCAATGTCTGTGTTCTATATGAATTGTCTTTGTCCCAAAGCTTTTTTTATGAGCATGGAGATGTCAAGCAGTTGCAGGCGCATAAGTTTTAGTTAGTGTAAAAATAAGAAGGAAGTTGGTCTGCCCACAGTCCAGTGAGCTCTGGCCCATCCTAAGTCATACACACTCACTAGTAACCAGTTTCAGCCATGTGTATGTGCCAGCCCACCCCAGTGTCCCACAAGTACCACCCCATCCCTTCTGTTCCCAAATGTACATTCAACACAAAAGTCTGAAAGGAGATTCTAAGATGAATTGAGATGAATATACATTTAGAATATACATTATCCATAGTTGATAATCTTGATAATGCCATGTTTCTGATTGTTTGGAGGCTACTAAGGCTGCATCTTCACTGCAGAAATAAACCAGTTTGACACCACTTTAACTGCCATGGCTCAATGATATAGAATCCTGGGATTTGTAGTTTATTTTAACACCAGAGCTCTCAGACAAAAGGCTTAATATCTCACGAAAACTACAAGTTCCATAATTCTATAGCTACCGTGCCATGGCAGTTAAAGTGGTGCCAAACTGGATTATTTCTGCAGTGTGGTTGCAGCCTAAGCATGTTCAGATGAATCCAGTTAGAATGCTCTTTCAGAGGTGGAGCAACAGGGCCAGTCCAGATAGGAGGGTGGGAATGCATCTGGCTTCCATGACTCCAATCCTGCACCCTCTTCACATGTAATTCACAAGAGGTTTGTAGTATCAATTGTTACTTCAAAAGCAAATGCATGTCAGTTCACAAGTACACAATAATCAAGGGGAGAAATCACACAATATTCAGGAATATATGAACCAGCCTCTAGTCCCATGGGGAAACTGCATTTTAGTATGATTGGCAGCACAGAAATGAGTGTTACCCACTATGTGCCCACAGACAAAGGTAAGAGGATGTTGCAAAAGTGTAAGTAGTTTTTAGAGGGTTTTTTCCGGGTTTTTGGGGCTATGTGGATGTACTATGGAAGAATTTATTCCTGACATTTTGCCCGCATCTGTGGCTGGCACCTTCAGAGAATGGTGGCATGGATGTGTGTGGGGTATATATACTGTGTGACTCTTGGTTAAGAGGAAGTGAATTACATGTTAATCTGTGTGTTGGTCTGTTGGTGAATGGCAAGGCCTTAGGGTGGGGGGATATGAGAGGAGGAGTTAAGTAAGTAAGGGGCTAAACAGATAGCTCCTTTGGAGTGGCTTGCCACCACCCCTTTGAGCACCAGATTGGGACTGCAGCAACCACACACTGCAGCCCCGATCTGATGATTTCCCAGCTCCAAAAGAAGCAGCAGAAAGCCTCTCTTTTTGGAGCTGGCAAAAAGTTACCCTTGCCACTGCTGTGGCTTTTCCCCATTTCTTTGGCTCAACATGTCTACACACTGTGCTGCAGAAACATCTGGTTGGGCAGGCATTGTGACACTAGCATTGGGGTGGAGTTAGGATGGGCAGCAGGAGGTCAGCACACCCCCACTCCACCTCAATGCTGGTGTATATGGCCAGTCTGCATAAGCCCTAAGTCTCCTTACCCATCTGTAACTGTGGAAAAGGGGATAGTGCTCAGGGAATGGCACAAAATTTATTTCAGTCTGCAAAGGGGAAATAACTTCCACACATACTGATCATTACTCTGATTGAATAACACATCGGTGAATCTTTCACTCTGTGTGAAGCAGAGTTCTGTGCAGCTCATTGGCCTGTATACTCTTTAATTGAGACACTGTTCTAATACAAAGAATTGCCATCCCCACTTAAACATGGGGTCTCTGCGATGAGGCATGTCTACAGCCAACAGAATCTCCATAGCCTTTACCAAATCAGTCTGACATGAACATTTCCCCATGAGACAAGACAGGATGTCTTATTGGCTCATTATCGTCAGTCTGTAATTAATCAGTGATGAGATTAGGTTTAAAAAAAAAAAAAACAGCCAACGTTCACTTCAGCCAAGACAAGGGCTGAAAAAATGATCAGAGGGAGTGAAAGAAAGAATGTGGGGCTATTATACATTAATTCACCATAGTCTGTCTCATCAAGTGTATAGCAATCACAGCTTCCTGTTGTTTCACAAGAATTGTACTTTCTGGACAATGTTAAAGAGTTGAATCAAAATTTTAGAAACAAATTTTTGACATCTGCTGGTGTAAGAAATAAGAAAACTCTAAATAAGAGACATCTAGCAGTCTTAGACTCCATATGTGCTTCCAGAGAAGGTTTTTGGTGGGCTTTTTAAAGAAAATCGGTGCAATCACTCTGCTTCAGGGACTAATGGCATGTGACATTAAACACATTTGAAAAAGAGTGCTCAACACTGACAGTCTTATTTTGATGGAAAATGGAGTGATTCAGTGATGAGGCATCCAAACAACACATATGGAAAAAGCAATCTTTCCTTCTTTTTCTTTCGGCAGAGGTTGTAAAAGATAAGGAGGGAGGGACTCATCCACAAGAAGCCTCCAGCCCCCCCCCCCCATGTTCCCAGTCCCCCCTCTTCTGAATGTTGCTGCCAGTTCTGGAGGAAGATTGGGAAGCAGCTGCTGTTCTTACCTATGAGCAGACCCCTCTTCTTGTGCATTCCCTCCACCTCAAGATTAAAAAATTAGTAGCTCAAAGCACAGCTGCTGCCTCCTCTCACACATTTGCACCCCTCAGCAGAGTCTAACAAGTACCAATATTACTTGTACACCTTACTTTTTGTGGTAACAAGAACATAACACCTCCTTTTGTTCTTTCTTTTTAAAATTTAAATCAATGTCAACACATCATGGTTTCTGACATAATGAGTAATGTGCATTTGTCATTTTTAAAAAAAAAAAATCAGCACATTTGTGGAATTTTTTCCCCAGCCATTTTCCTCTTCTCAGGCCTTGAGAATAAATTTAAAATAATGCATTAGCAACACATTACTGACGCATCGCTCTGCCTGAAATGATGACTATGCTTAACGTGTTAGAATTGATTTTAAAAAGTAATTCCTAATGCTAATGTGCTACCACATTCAGTATGATCTCCAAGCTTCCCAGTCTGGAAGCTTCCAGAGGACAGTGTTATTTGGAAGCATCCTGTACGTCATTCATGGCCTTTTACAGGCACTCCTGCCATCTTCCCATGTTTTCCCCCATTGCTTCTTTCATCTTTTTCTTTCTTTCAAGAGAAAATCTGCTCAGGAGGAATCTGTCCCTGTTCACTGTCCCTCAGACCATTGGAGGGCCAGACATGCGCACTGCAGGCCCGGGACAAGTCAGCTACTAAGCAGGACAGGCAGTGGCAGCAAAAACACCCAGCGGGCCGGATAAATGTCCTCAGTGGGCTGCATGTGGCCCACGGGCCATAGTTCCCTGGTTTAGAGAGCTGGGCCAAAACTAATAAAATGAATTTCAAGAGGGATAAATGTAAAGTACTACATATAGGGAGGAAAAATGAAATGCACAAATATAGGATGGGTGACATCTGGCTTGAAAGCAGTACATGCAAAAGGAATCTGGGAGTCATAGTAGGCCACAAGCTGAATATGAGTGAACAGTGTGATGTGTCAGCTAAAAAAGCCAATACGATTCTAGGCTGCATCAATAGGAGTATAATGTCTGGATCAAGTGAAATAATAGTGCCACTCTATTCTGCTTTGGGCAGACCTCACCAGGAATACCGTGTCTAGTTTTGGGCACTACAGTTCAAGACAAGCTGGAATGTGTCCAGAGGAAGATGAGCAAAATGGTAAAAGGACTAGAAACCATGCCCTATGAGAAGCAGCTAGGGAGCTGGGTATGTTTAGCCTTGAGAAGAGAAGGTTAAGAAGTGATATGATAGCCATGTTCAAATATTTCAAAGGGTGCATACTGAAGATGGAGAAAGATTGTTTTCTGCTGCTTCAGAGACAGGACCCAAAGCAATGGATTCAAACTACAGGAAAAGAGATTCCACCTCAACATTAAGAACTTTCTGATGTACAATCTGTTTGACAGTGGAACATGCTGCCTCAGAGAGTGGTGGAGTCTTCTTCTTTGGAGGTTTTTAAACAGAGGCTGGGTAGTCCTGTTGAAAGTGCTTTGATTGCATGGTAGGGGGTTGTACTGGATGGCTGTTTGTCTCTTCCAACTCTATGATTCAATTATTCATCCACTACATGTGAGGAATTTATATTTGAAGATGTCCCCACATGTTTCATTTTCTCTTTTACGTTAGGAAACAGGAAGGCATTTTTTTTCTCCAAAATACATCCTTAAGAAAGAGAAATAGACAAACACACTGGCATTTAGTCGTGATGGTGGGTAGGTGGGTGAATGTATGCAAAAACTTGTACACAGCAACTGTCCTCCCTGCATGTAGATATGAGCATGTTCAGAAGGAGGATTCTAGGCTTTTTCTGCCTTCACATTCCAGTCTAGAGGAGGTTGAGACTGCCCTAAGGGCAAAAAATGAACTAAACAGATCCTGAAAGTAAGATAAGTGGATAGTGAGATAGAAATAGATATATATGGGTATGTAGAAATACAAGATGTACGGTTATAAAAAGTTTTAAGTTATGAGTACTTTATTTTTGATAACTAGGTAGAGGTTTCCATCAGTTATTATATGTTATTATAAAGCGGAAATTACAAAACACTCCCAAGGAAAAAGAATGGAGCAGTAGATGCCAAAACAGATTGAATGTAGATAATGAAATAAGAAACAGAAAAGAAAGAAATTAGAAGGGTACAGTTGATAAAGTACAAGAACTAAAAGTCAGGAAATAAATAGATACAGGTAATAAGTTAGACCGAAGTTACTTGGAAATCTTTTTTAGGGATGATGTTGTTTATTTTGTTATGTAGGTTATGTTAGCTATGTATATTCAGTTATTTATGTCTATGCGTTATTCTATCTATAGATGTTTGTATGTTATGGGATTTTTCTTCTGAAGAAATTTTAAAAAAACAATCTAGCCTTTTTGCCATCTCTTGGTCAATTTTTTTGCTGCATTGTCTGATGAGCCCATAGTTTTTCTGCTAATTAAATGCTCTTCAGTGGATAACCACTGAACTTTTGTATGTTTTAAAATTTTAACTTTGTAGTGTTTTAATTAGGTTTTTAATTATCTGTAAAATTCTTGTTTTAATGTGTTCTACATTGTGAGCTGCATTGGGTCCCTTTTGGAGAGAAAGGCAGCATAGAAATAAAATAAATAAATAAAATAAAAACACTGACTCCATTCCACACAGATGCAGATCATGTGCAAGGATGTGTCTCCAGAGACGCTGTATGATGTTCTACATGACACCCATTACCGCAAGAAATGGGACTCCAACATGATTGAGACTCATGACATCGGGCGCCTGACTGTCAACGCAGATGTGGGATACTACTCCTGTGAGCACCTCTTTGCTTCTTGCACTTGACTGGCAGGGAACGCCTTGCTTCCCCAGCATGCTTCTCACCTTTGTGCTTCTCAAGCACCATCTACATCTGGGCCTAGAGCAGCTGTTGACTAATGGACATGTGTATTTTTTGAAAGTCATAAAAATACTCAGACACAGTAATTCATTAAATCTTTGAGTTCTTTGCACCACAACAAAAAAATCAACAGGAGTTCTACAAATAGGCCTCATTGTTCACTCAGACTATATCATGTTCATTAATGTGAATATCTACTTAATAAGCATAATTTTGAATGCAAAGATGATATTAAATTTTCTTAAAATGTAGCATTTTGAAATGGCAGTGGGACTATCTTTGGAAAGCAGCGGTTGGTGTAAAGGAATAATGGTGGTGGTGGTTGTGTTGTTGTTGTTGATATCCTGCTTTTTTCCTTCTTGAAGACTCTAGGCGATAGATAAAATGTACTTAAAATTTGCAGCATACAAAAATTAAAAAGTAATTTGTCAAAAACATTAAAACCAGTTAAAATGAAAACTTAAGAGCAAAAATAATGGTGCACACATAGAAAAACAATTGTTCAGTCATGGGGGGACAGGTAAGAGCCAGAAATTTACACACTACTGCTTCCTCATCAACACTAGTGTTTTTGCTATTTTTTTTTTTACATAAGCACATTTCACATAAATTATCTCAGTAATCTGTATTTTACAATCCTGCAATGTAACCCAGGATTATAGCCTTAAAATAGACAAGGGAGAGGGCAAGGTAGAAATTAAATGCAACTGACTTGCCCAAAGCCAATGGTATTTTCATCAGTGAACTAGGAACTTGACAGCCTTTCTTAAAATCAGTACACGGGCTCCATTTCAGGTCTTTTTGAGTAATTAGTTCCTTTCAAATAATTATGCATTTGTATTTGATGCTTTCTGATATATCTTAACTCATCAGTATGCCTGTCATAGAAAGATCAAATTGCTCCAGAGGAGAACTTGTAGTATGTTGTACAGGGTAGGTATGTTGTGCAGGGTAGGTTTAATTAATTATGAGCCTCCATGTGTCTCTCCACCACATATTTTTCTGGATTTATATATCAACATAATCTATGTTTGCTTTTCTTCCTCATTCTTTGATTGATTTCATGGGAAATATGCCCTTTTCAGTTCTGGCATGTATATGTTACTATTGCTTATAGGCCCAACTCCTTTATTTCAGTTCACTAGGAGCAGAAATGTACTGTGGCTCTGAATTGAGGAAGAAGAGATATTGGCAGGAGACAGAAAGGGAAAAACAAGGACTGATCTATGAAAACATTGCCATGTTGTCATTCAAATTTCTCTTGAGTGATACATTACTTCTCCTTGGAGTTTTCATTTCATTCTAGTCAATAAAAGGCCATCACACAATATATTAGTAGTTAAGTTTTCACTAGACTTGCTTTGTTTTTAATTTACCATGCCATTGCTAACAGTCTTCTCTGTCCCTCTCCTTTCCTGTCTGTCTGTGTGCCTTTCTCAGGGAGGTGCCCAAGTCCTCTGAAGAATAGAGATTTTGTTACATTGCGCTCCTGGCTGCCCCTCGGCAATGACTACATGATCATCAACTACAGCGTCAAACATCCAGTGAGCTGCATGCTCTTTGCTACTAGCAGCTGATCCTCTGTTGCCTGCAAGTCCTGATACAGCTCAATGGGAAGCAGGGATGCTTATTGTCCCTGGGTTGGTACCTTACTAGTGAGGGGGAGAAAGAGGGTGCCCCTTTGGCAGAGGTTGTAATGATCACCCAGATCCTTTTCCTCCAAGTCTGTCCTTTGACCATGAGGAATCACAGGTCTATTTCATAAACAGCTTCATATATAGGACTCTCCCCAAACACACACACAAACACACATACACACCTCTTTCCTGTTTCCCTCCATAACCTCTTAAAAGCCCATGAAATAGTTTCTTCAAGAGATGGTTTCATGCTGAGTCAAGGAGTTTCAGGTTACTGTAGCAAGTGGTTGGGTCTCACTTCTTGCCACCACCAACTCCACAGTAGCATTGCTCTCTCCCTCACCACTCATCTTTCTGCTTGGTTCTCCCCATCTTCCTCATGCACTCACCCCATCATAACTATTCCTCAAGCCCCCAGGGACTTTCAAGAAAGCCCCCTAAACTCATGATGCATGTTGAACTTCTCTACAAATGGCTTAAGTGGATCAGTGCCTGCAGGATTATTTTATGTAAGAACCTGGCCTTAAACTCTGAGGTCTCTCTGCAGAAGTATCCACCCCGGAAAGAATTTGTGAGAGCCATATCCCTGCAGACAGGCTACCTGATCAAGGCAACTGCCAACAAGGGCTGCATTCTTTACTACCTTACTCAAGTGGATCCTCGAGGTGAGCATTCTCAAGATGGTGGTTGAGTAACGGAAGAATGTGTGACTGGGAGAGACAAAGAGGGAGGGAAAGAGAGAAAAATTTCATTAGCGCCCATTTTAGTAAGAAAAACTGTGTTATTTCCTTTATTCATTATATCTATGTTTCATCCTTCCTCCAAGGACCTCAGGGTTGCATGTATATTCTCACTCCTTTCCTGTCTTACCCTCCCACAACTTAATGAGGTAAGCCAAGATGTGAGATAGTGACTGGTTAAAGGGCACCCAGTGAACTTCAAGGCTAACTGGTAATTGCTAATTGAGATATCCTGATCAGAATCCTGTATCACTTATACTTAACTGAGTACTTAACTAACTTCTCCTGGCTTGGCCCCTCAAAACCTGATGGATGCATTATTGAACTGTACTTTTATTATTAGCAGAATAGTCTCCTCCCCATGCAGCTGATGCCCAGTAAAGTAGGTTGGGAGGTGAGTTACAATTGTAGTAATAGTGTCAAAATATTGACTACGGGCCTCTGAAGACAGGACCTTTGCAGCATGTTGGAAGCAAGGAAGGGAAGGGGCAGCTGGACGCTGGGTGCCCCATCCCCTTCCTGCAGACGTCAATGGAGCGACAGCCCGTCCACACGACGGTCACTCCAATGATGTCCTTCCAACTCAGCGTCCGCACATACTGAGCCAGAAGAAATGCCAAAGAGGTGTGTCATGCCTTTTGCAACACCCCTTTCGCAGCTTGTGGAAGGAACGCTATTTTAGTGCTCCTTTTGCAGGCGGCAAAAGGGAGGATCAGGGCCGAGGTGTCCGGCAGCCTCAGCCTCGATCCTCCGCTTCCTGGGGCAGCCCCCCTAAGTAGTAATCATATCTGCATTCCCCCTAAGTAGTAATCATAAATTAATCCATAGTAAAGCCAAACCAACAAGAA
>CM034706.1:128766710-128779559 GCA_020142125.1 Phrynosoma platyrhinos | reverse complement strand
GGAGGAAGGTGGAGAGGGGCCTGGTGGACTCCCACCGCTGAAGGGAGGACGCTCCAGGAAATGGAGGACATGCTCAAAGGCCGAGAGTGCTCGCATCCATGCTTCCCGTGCGCCTTCCTTTCTGACTTATAGGGAGTCCCTATAGGGATGAGGTTGCGCATTCTGAAATGCCTCCTGAAATAGATTCAAAAAGATAGATACAACTCAGCACAAAAGTTAGAAGCATACAAGCCATTGTAATCCCTATTACTACCATGGATGGATGGATGGATGGATGGATGGATGGATGTGAGAGCTGGACAGTTAGGAAAGATGATAGGAAGAAAATCAATGCATTTGAGAGAATGTGGTGCTGGAGAAGAGTGCTGAGGATCCCATGGACAACCAAAAGGACAAACAAATGGGTCCTAGAACAGATCGAGCCAGAAATATCCCTGGAAGCCAAAATCACCAAACTCAGGCTGTCGTACTTTGGAGGACGTCCTCAGAGAGCCGGCTTGGGAAGGGGTTTGGGTGACAGCCGCGGTAAGTGACAGTCGCGGCTGTACTGAGCATGTGCAGAGCATCATTCCTTGGTTATGTCCAGGATTTTCTCACTTGTGTGCGAACAGCAAATACGGTTCCCGGGAGCACTTCATCGCGCTTTCCTTAATTGTGCGATGATGCTAGTTGGGTCTGATAGCCATTTACGTATTGTGGGGTTTCTTTCTGTTTATTCCTGGATTTATTCTTATTTCACTTTCTTATCGCTTTGTGGCCCACGTGTGATAAGGTCCTAAGAGGGGGAGCTAATACTCAGGATTCAGTATGATCTTCACAGATAGAAGAACAGGATCAGAAAAAAGCAAATGAATTTCAAGAGGAACAGATGTAAAGTTCTACATTTAGACAGGAAAAAATAGATACAGGTTGAGTGAAGCCTAGCTTGACAGTAATATGTACAAAAAGGATCTAGAGATTTTGGAAAGCCACAAAAAGAAATTCAAGAAGGGCCACTTATTTTTCCAGGTTCTACACTACACACTCTGAGGAGCTCTAGGAAGGCACTTTAGTGTATGTGAATAGTGCATTTTCATGTCATCATCCAAATATAGGGCCAGTGAGGAATCATTTCTCCTCCAGGCGATGGTGATAGTGGGGTGTTGATGCTATTTCATTGTCTGTGGTGCAAGGGTGGGGATCATTTGAGCCTTTCTAGCTAGAGCAAACAATTGAGTTTGTTTCCTTTGTGTCAATGCACTGGGTATAATGGGAGGCAGTCTCTGAGGAATGAGTCTGCCCCACTGCTTCTGTTGCACAGCCCAGTTTTCACTCTTATGTCTTAACTGGGTACTGTATTTATTTCTTTATTTATTTTAGGTATTTCTTCATCACCTCCCAGCCCACAAGGGCACCTGAGGTGATAAAGAAATAAACAAAAAACAATTAAAACAAGACCAAGATAAAAACATTTTTAAAACACCTTATCAAATACTCTTTTAAAACTCCTAAAAGTAGTCTAAAACAATCATAGAATCCAATTTTAAAACAGTTAAAACAACAATTTAAACATGGACTGTGGATGCAGAACAACACTGTTTGGGCTGCCTGCCAGAAGCTTAAAAAAGATGGACCCAACCTAAATTCCTTGGGTAGGAATTTCCATAGTCACAGTCAAGATATAGAGAAAGCCTGTTATCTGTATTCACCAACCTAACTTCACAAGGTGTTGGGACACGCAACAGGACCTCCTCTGAAGATCTCAAATTTCTGGTAGGATCATATGGGAGGAGGTGGTCTTTCAGATATCTTGGCTCCAACTTGTTTAGGGATTTGTTGGTCAATGCCAGCACCTTGTATTGATCTCAGAAAGAAATTGCAAGACAGTGCAGTTCTTGGAAGACATATAAATATAGAGAAATATGAGAGACTGTAGAGGCTCTCTCAACAGAGTATCTGATGTGCTTAGAGGCAGAAGTTGAACAGCTCACCAGCCCACTCCTTACAACTCCCACAAGATCTAGCAGAGAAAGAAATCAGACTTTAGTCCAAAACACACTGCAGAAATAATCTAGTTTGAGACATCTTTAGCTGCCCTGACTCAGTTCCAGGGAATCCTGGGAATTGTAATTTATTGTGTCACCAAAGTTCTCTGATAGATAAGGCTAAATGTCTCACAAAACTATGGTTCCGAGAATTCACTAGCATCAAGCCAGGGCAATTAAAGAGGTCTCAAACAGGATTATTTCTGCAGTGTGTTTTGGACCTTTTTATATGAAGTATATAAAAGTAGTTTTATTCACAAATACTTGTGCATAATCAACACAGGTTTATCTCCTTGAGGATGTTAAGAAAAGTAAAAGTACTACATGATATCAGGAATGTTGGATCATCTGCCCCAGAAAGAGCTCTTAACACACATGCTATCTCGAGGACTGGGGGAGAGATTGAGAAGAGGAGGGGCCCGTTCACACTAGGAAATAACTTGGTGTGGATACCAGGTTATTTCTATCCTCCCTCATCTTCCTCCCTCCCCCCAATCGAATCTCTCCGTGACATTTTATCATGATTCCCATTCACACTGGGGAATGGAATAAAATGCCACGGAGAGATTCTATCCTGGCAGGAATGGGGGGGACAGAGGACGATGAGGAAGGTGACGAAGAGATGGGCTGAAGGCCTGCCTCAAGTCACAGGGGAGCCACAGCCTATTGGCTTTTCTAGTGGGTCCTCCCATGCAGTGAGGCCCAGAATGGCCAAAGCAGCTGGGGAGATTGACTCCTTCTTTCGAAGGCCACTGACCACTGAGGCCCAGTCCCATGGCCTAGAGGTAGAGAAGGAGGGCAGGCATGGTGGCAGGGGCAGAGGAAGGGAAGGTAGGAGGAATAGAAAAAGCAGCCATAGTGAGGGGAAGAAGAGGAGGAGGAAGAATGGAGGTGGAGGGATGCTTGAATGGGATCGTCTTTGAGTTCCCATTGGTGGCTCCCACAAAAAAAAATGATTCTTTTGAAAAGAATTGCTGAAATCCCCATTTAAAAAAAAACAGAGTAAGGAGGGATTTGAGCAGGGCTCCCAAATTGGAGTCAGGAAAACCTAGCACCATTGTGAACAACCCCAATTTAAACCAGTCTGCAAACTGGTTTAAAACGTAGTGTGAACAGGCTCCAGATGAGACCCCAGAGAACAAAGGCTAAGCAGAATATCACACGGAGGCTTGCCATAGTTAAAACATGGCTAAATCATTCCTAAAGCATGCTGGTGTGATCAACAGTGGTCACATCTGCTCTGCTCCCATCATCAAGGCATTTGTGGAGCAGCCATTCCTTCAATAATGGGAACTTCTGTATGCTGCGTCAGAAGGGCATCCTGATGCCGCATGCCATGCGTACAGGCGCGCTGCGTCAGGGTGGGGTTGGGGAGACCGGCATGCAGCTGCCCCACCCCAATTCTACCCCCGGGGGCCAGTCTGCAACTACTCTTAGTCTGTTCACCCACAACCAGTTATTTACATACTTCAGTGCTGTCATCGACTCCTTGACATCAATTGTAAAGGAGAGACAGCATACTGATGACACTCAGTCACAAAGTTCCAAATGACCTCTCTCAGCAGCTTCATGTAGATGCTGAAAAGTATAGGGGACAGTATTGACCCCTGTGAAACTTCAATGGCTAATGACCAAAAGGCTGGATAACAGTCCCCCAGCACCACCCACTGGGAATGTTCAGCCAAAAGTGACAGGAACCATTGATTGGCAATGCTCCCAAATCCCATAACAGCCAAATCACCCAGAAGATCAAATGCCGCTGAAAGATCCAGGACCAACAGGGATATTCTCCCCTGTCCCTGATGTAGGTCATCCACCAAGGTGACCAAGGATGATTCTGTGCTATGAACCCAGATTGGAATGGATCCAGATAATCCATTCCATATAAGAAAATCTGGAGTTATGTTGACACCACTCGCTCCAAGACCTTACTCAGAAAGTGACTGATAGTTCCCTAGGAAGGTGGTGTCCAATGTATTTTGAATGTAGGCTGCTTTGTTCTACCTCCTCCAAATACCCCCCCTGCTCATTATGACTGAAATTGTAGCACCCCTCGTATTTCTGAACTAATATTTGGTTGACCAGAAATACAGGACAAACAAATCATCATAAACAAACACACAGGTCAGTTTAGCCTGAAGCACTTCCAATGTAGCCAAAGCTGGTTTTGTGAAATTCTGTTCAATAGGTGCTCCAATTTCTTATTTAGAGAGCAGAACATGTTCTGGCAAAAGCTTCCCAAGACCAAGGTATAGTAGCTTGTCTTGATCTGCTGTCTATTCCATTTAGATCCAGTTGGCAAAGCAGGACTCCATTATGTCCCAGGCTAAAAGCTACAGGACAAGAGCCACAACTCTGGCAACATGCCTGCCTTAACAATACCTGCATGGAGGAGGAACCATACACATCTCAGTAACTCAGGAACAAAGGGCTGGCCTGGAGGCAGAGTTGGGGTGGGGAAGCTGTACACCGGCTGCCACAACCCCATGCCAACGGCATCCTGATGCCACACGCCGTTATGCATGGCACCTGGCATCAGGACGCCCTCCCAGTGTAGCATTCTGACACGCTGCACCAAAAAAGGGCAAGGAAGAGCCGCACAGCAGCTCTTAGGGCGGCTTTTTGCCCCCCTAAAAGGAGCAGCATTTTGCTGCTGATTTCAGGGCGGCAAAAGGGAGGATCAGGGCTGTGGCATGGCATGGGGTTTCTGCGGCCCCAATCCGCCGCTTCCCAGGGTGGCCCAGAGCCATCCGTCTGCAGAGGCCCTAAGTCCCAGAGGCCTTAATTGTAGGATGAAATAAGAATGAGATTCCTTAGATCAGGGGTAGGCAACCTTTTTGAGCCGGGGGCCGGGTTGCTGTCCCTCAGACAATTGGGGGGCCGAAGCACCAAAAATAAATAAATAAATATAAAAATATATTTTAAAAAAAAATTAAAAAAATAAAAAATATGCATGCACACTCTCTCAGCCCCATAAAAGCCATGGCAAAACCCCTGTGGATATTTTGCCAAACAAACCTCAAGAACAAGTAATAACAATAATAATCAATATCATCATGGTGGGCGGTGGCAGCGGCGGCAGGACCAGCTTGGGGGTGCTCCAAAGGCCTCACGGGGCCGCATCCAGCCCCCGGGCCTTAGGTTGCCTACCCCTGCCTTAGATAAATAAATACTTTACTGCATTTGCCCTTCCCTTTTTGACAGAGACAGTCTCTAATTTCAAATATAGTTGAGGAGTGGGGTGGGGTGGATGCAGTCATCAGCACAATCATGAACAGGTAGCGAGATGGGTATGGTTTGGAAAAGAGGATTTTTGTAAAACCTCTCCCCGCCCAAGACCCAGAATAACTGCTTAATATGATCAGAAGAAACATGCTCAACAATTCATCTGTGTCTCCACCAAGTGGTGAATCTCACTCACGTTATTAGCTTTATAAACAGGAAAGGATTTGCAATTTCTCTTTTAAAGGACCTTCATACCTTGAAGCAGAGATAACAAACTGTTAGGATAAAAAAAATGTTAATTCCCAGAATGCAGCATTTTCTTTAATGTTATCCTTTTATGAAGGAAGGACTTTTTGTTTTTTAAATCAGGAACAATATGGGGGGGGAATCTTACAGGTGTGTTTGTTCTGATGCATTTGTTGGTTAAAAAGAAAGTCAAGAAGCAAAACAAAACAGCTAGAAATCAACAACCACAGTAGTAAAACTGCATGAATTTTGTGACATTGTGATTTCTTGTCCCCAAGTCAAATCTGACACAAAGCACAGAGTTCTGTTTAACTAAGGATCAGGACTCTTTGATGGGAGGAGGGGGGTCTTTTTCCAAAGCACCAGCAAACATCCAGGAAATGATGCAGCCTGTGAACCTGGGAGGGGTTCCACCTTCAGCTGGACAGGTTTCCTGTTTGGCCAGTGACACAGGGAGCCTCCCAGTGTCCTGACATTGGAAAGGAAACAGGAAGCTTCTGCAAAGTCTGAGATTAGTTAAGGGCATATATCATTCATTCAGATTCAAAGTCCAGTGTTCTAGTCCCTCATACACAACAGAGAGACAAGTTCCTGCTGTCACTTAGGTCCAATTTTATTTTTATTATTTTTATTTTCACATTTTAAAATGTTTAAATGCACAAAATAGCTGTATGCAACCCAATGGGACATGAAACTTCTGTGTGTAACTGAAAACTGGATTTGGGCTGGGAGCAGACTGATTTTTGTTCCAATCAAAGGGATAGTTTGTATGTGCAATATCGACACATGACCACACTATACGCTATCTTACTCTTTCAGTCTCAACCTTACTCACAACATGTACTGTTAACAATGCACTGAAGGATGTCTGTAACCCATTTTGTCACAATCTATGCCCCTTTCTAAATAACTAGTGTTCAGTCACTGTTGTGTAAAAATCTATATCAATGGAGAGCTCTATGAGCAGCTTGCACTTCTGCCCAGAGGTGCATATCAAAATTGGTTTCCATTTTCTGAACTTGGAAATTACTTATACAAACAAGATGCTTTTTTTCCTATCCCTGTGTTGTACTGAAGATTAGGCATAGCAGTCATTTTTACTCTAGCAACTATAAGTGTTACACCAAGAGGTGTTAGTTTCACATGTTATAAAGTTTGGAAAAACTTGTAGCAGTGACTATTACACCTTACATTTCACAGGTGCTTACAAGACTGAACCGAAGCCAACTGGTGGAAAGGTCTGGATGGGTCTTCCTTTTATGTTTTCATGATAGTGCTGCTGAGGCCTTGCCATCAAAATAAAGGAGCCCTACTGGTTCAGACCAAAAGCTTGCAATCTGTCCACATACTAATAAGTACATACTATGTAGTATTAACATACTACATTCTGACAAGGCAAGTGACACCTCCTTGCTTGCTCCTCCTTTTTATAATTGTCATGAACCACCTGGAGCTCATTGCTTTTTTTTTTTGAAAAGGTGTATCATATGTCTTTGAAGAAAATACTAATACACTTTACTATCATGGATGGAAATAATTCATTAGTTCTGAACAACAATTCAAAAATTAGTAAGCTTTTCACATCTCATTAAACTCTACAGCAGCAGCTGGTAGCAAACTTATGTAGGGCCAGCTCAACTTCATTTTGAAACTAAAGTGCTGTCACTGAAGAACAATATTTTTTTCCTCTTGTTTGCAAGAATTAAATGACATTTTCAGCCCATTATGACAGGGTTATGTCTGCCAGGTGGCAAAGAAATGTACCTGTAAATGTGTTGTTTGTTTGTTTGAGGAATTGGATGAAATTTTCAGGAATGGCTGCCCTTTTTCACTGGATGGAGCCTGCCAAATTTCAGATCAATAGGTACCAGAAGCCTTGTGCAGGAGCAGCCTTAGAGAGTTTGCAACATACAACAGTCTTAGCAACCGCTCCAGTATTTTTGTGAATAGTTTTCCTGAAAATTATACATACCACAGAGGAGTCCCTAGTTAAGAAATCTTGAAAATTTCTAAAAGATTGGTACAGTGAAAGAGGCAGTGATTTATTTATTTTTAAGATGAGTCAGTAACAGGTGATTCAATTCCTTTACCCACCCACCCCCAGTTGTGTTTTGACAATTTGTATGAAAAAAGGCACGCCTCATTAGAGGTGACATTGCTAAGAAGCCTGCAAATTTCAAAAGGATATATTTAAAGGCTAGAAGTACAGTTAACGAAAAACAGTTTAAGGCTTCTTCTAGCCAGTTGACACCAAAGTCACTGAAAGTTCAATAGCTGAATGATGGGTGTGAACTACACATTGGGAGACACAGCATGACTTGAACATCCAGCATTTGTCAAGCAGTCACATAATGCAGTTCTCTCCCAGGTCTCACAGACTCTTATCCTCCCCAATTTATCCTCTTAACAGTCATTGAGATAGGTCAGATAGAGCAAGGATATTTGCTTGGACTAAAACATCTTGGAGGTGCAAGAGAAAAATACTAATCCACTGCCATACTGTGATTGCCACCAGCAGACATACTGCAAAAACTACCTATGATTGCTTAGGAACATGCCTAGTGGGGATAATATAGGACAGGTGTTGTGGTATTGCAGTTGAAAAGAAGTAATAAGTGAAAGAGATAAGCACTAACTTTCCAGCATGCCACTTCATTACTTCAAACTGAAACCTCCCAACATCAGTTTGCAATAAAAAAAAAAAAAAAGATGTGTGGGTTAAGGTCTCTGAGTTCACGTGTATAATGTGGAGTGTTTTTCAGACAGAGGACTTCTCACATTAACAATCAGAAGATGTTGTGTAGCTATTTCATTATGTACTCCTTACAGATTAAACAAAGCCTTTTATTCCATTTTTTACATTTTAAAGACTTTTCTTCCTTGATGAAAAAACAAAACAGAAGAAGCAATGAAACAACAAGTGAAGGTTCTTCTGAGAGATGGTGACATTATCTGAAACCCACACAAAATCCAGCGAATAAGAAAGGATATGACATGATCAAGTGCTTGTCTAAAGTGCTCTTGGTTTTCTTTGGAAGTCCTCTGAGCACATTATGGAGGGGAAGAGGCACTGCCCCCCAAATGAAATGCAATATAAATAAGTAACTCATTGCTGTTCAAAATCAGTCATTTCGTACCATCGTTTCACCAAGATGCACCTTTTCATAGTAGCTCTTAAATATCTATGAAACTGCTGGATTATTTTCAAATTTTGATTGGACATTTCTGCAACAGAATCCATTGCAGTGGGGCAAGGAAACTGTTGGAAGGTTTTGGCATTCTCTTTCCCATTCCTTATATAGATAGGCATTTCCTACATGCAAACTCTTCTCTCTCTCTTTCTCATTCAAACTAACCATGTGATTTAGGTCACTTCCCCTTTGGGATTAACAGATTCTCTTTCAAAAAAAATTCTCTTGCATCCCAAGAAGGCCTGGGGAGCAGCCCTGCCACCCGAGAAGGCCCAGGGAACAGTCCTGATACCGTGAGAAGGCCTGGGGAGCAGCCCTGTGGCCTGGAGAAGGCCCAGGGAGCAGCCTCCATATAGACCTAGCACATGTGGGGGGTGGAGGGCTGACTGGGTGTCACCCCCCTGTTTTGGAGTGTCAATCCCCCTTCTGGGGTGTCACTTCGTGCAGCCCACTCACCCTGCACCCCCACCCCCCAATGATGCTACTGACATGCAGATGCCCTTAGCCACAGGTACAGTCATGTTAACTTCTGTTTACTTTCTGTAAACTACCGTAATGTTTCAGTTTAATCTTTTAAAAATTATCTTTAAATCTTTTTAAAATTCCATCTCAGGAGGAAAGCAAGTTATTAAATAAATAAATAAATAAATAAAATGTCTGTTTTGATGGACTGAAACAGTGTGATTATTATGTGCAACAAATCCAGCCAAACTGCAACCGCTTCATGTTAATGAAAGACAGTCCTCATGGGCACATGTCAGCTGCAGAAGGGTTGGATTACAATTGATTCTAACCTCCAGGCATAATGACTCCTGTAAGTTCTTGTCCCTTCTAATGACTTTATCGCAGTAACATAAAATCCGATTGCTCCCCAATGGGATACAGTCAGGTTGCAGGTTGCTACCAGGTATTATCGCATGCAAGTCACTGCTTTTGCCACCAGGTGAGTGCAACCAGGCTGCATCCCGGGTCCCAGGCACACTTCAGAGGCTGTTTTTTCAAGCCAGGAGTTTGCCGTTTTGGAAAAGCAGCCTCCAAAGCACACCTGGGACCTGGGATGCAGCCAGGTTGCACTCGTCCAGCAGCAATGGTAGTGACTTGCATGCGATAATACCCAGTAGCAACCTGCAACCCAACAGTATCCTGTTAGGGAGCAATCAGATTTTATGCCAAGGTGATAAAGTTCTAAATTAACTTCAGGCTGCAGATTGAGTGAGACAGATCAATATTCCTTTTTCTGAATGCACAACTTTAATGCAGTGATGTTATTATGGGGTGCAGGGGATGCAAACCACACTGGGTGAGACCAGGCTGCCACCACCACCCCCAGCAGCGCCCCACACACACACACACACACACACACACTGAGTGACAACAGGTTTGGGGACGCAAGTGCTTTAATGATTTAAGAAAAATGTAAAACAAAATAACGCTGTTTAAAGCAAAATAGAGCCAAGTTTTCCAGACTTTTAAAGTGTGTAATTGCAAGGAAAGGAATGAATACAGTTTGCCCAGTGGCTCACTGAGAAATAATCCTGCTTCAGTCCTGCAACAATTATGCCAAGGAGAAAAAGGCCTTGGGATCGCTAACAAGAATCAAGGGAACTGTATTTTATTGTGGCACCAGAGCTCTCTCACAGAGAAGGCTCAATGTCTCGGGGGGGGGGGAATTCCCTAGTACTAACCCTAACCCTTAAAGTGGACTCAGTTCAGGATCTGGCTGTTCTGCACTATTCCCTTGCCATCAAATGCTTGACCATAAATAAGCAATCCATACTTCACTACAGCAGCCATTTTGACGTCCATCAGAGAGATGGACCTGACAGGAACAGGGGGGGCAGGCCTAACCCAGGTGAGGTGGCTGAAGCAGGTGCATCAGCTTCATATAGGAAAGAAACTCAGGGCAGGGAGTGCAACAATCCTGCCAGAGGTGTGAGATTCATGAAGTATAAATTGTGATGCTCAGAGCAAGCCATAAAGGAAATTTGCTTGTGGTGCTTCAGGCTCACACTGCTTTTCCTTTCAAACAACTGGTGGCACAGGCTGATTTCACACATGACATTTCAGTAGTAGATCCTTACATCAGTCACCCTAG
Organism: Phrynosoma platyrhinos; assembly: GCA_020142125.1. Lineage (NCBI taxonomy): Eukaryota > Metazoa > Chordata > Lepidosauria > Squamata > Phrynosomatidae > Phrynosoma > Phrynosoma platyrhinos. Next base: position 128,768,778 of record CM034706.1, on the reverse strand, counting down.
TTAACTTGGCAATGCCAACATATGACTGAAGTAAGGCAGAAGAAGGCTCAATGCCCCAAGCAGCACCCCTCATCCAGGAGAACATCAAGGCTAACAATAAATGTATTGAGCACCTGAGCAATTTCTCCTGGGGAAGAGAAAACAGCAGGAAGCCAGAAAAACTGCAATGCAAGCAGGAGTTTATCAGCACTTCACACTTCACATGTGCATTATGAGAATAGTGGGAGCATTTTTTCACAAGAAGCTTGAAGCAGGTCTTGTTTCATTTGGTTTGCAATGCAAATTTAAACACTCTCAGAGTGCTCTTCCAGGTTATAAAATGTTTCCCCTTAACTCTGCTCAACAGAACAGAGAGTATTTCAAGATGAATGGCTCCTTGTGCTGTTGTTTAAAAGACTTTGTACAGCATCTTAGACTTTTCTTCTTTAATGAGTTTTCTCTGGTCAGAAATACGTCAGAAAAAGCAGTGAGAAAATGCAGAAAGGTGATCAATAGAAGACAATGGTGTCTGGACAATCCCTGTAATTCTGTGTATTGGCCAGGGCAAGTGGATAACAAAAGACTTATCTGGGAGCACCCAAACCCATGTATAAACAAAGTGCAGGAAATGTAATCTTTGTCTGTTAAAAACACTGGCAGGGCAAGGGCAGGGTGCCAGATGCCATCTCCATTGGAGAAGGTTGGAATCAGTACCTTTAGTTCAGTACTAAGAGAGCAGTGGCTCGAGTGGTTAAGATGCTGACTCTGCTGATTGCAAGATTGGCAGGTTGGCAGTTCAAGGCCCAGTTGCTGCATGATGGGGTGAGCTCCCGTCACTAGTCCCAGCTTCTGCCAACCTAGCAGTTCAAAAGCATGCAAATGCAAGTAGATAAATAGGTACCACTTTGGTGGGAAGGTAACAGCGTTCTGTGCAATCATGCTGGCCACATGATCATAGAATAGTCTATGACAATGCTGGCTCTTTGGCTTAGTAATGGAGATGACCACCATCCCGTACAGTTAGACACAACTTGACAACCTTGTCAACGGTGAATACCTTTACCTTTACCTTTTAAGAGAGCAAAAGCAGTTCTCAGACTGTGTGCACAAGGCTACAACATTTGTAATAGACATTTATGTGGACAAGCTTCTGTCCCTTTTTTAGGTACTCTCATTATGTAGGCAAATTTCTTCCTTATTTTTCTATTTGAATTGAGACAAGGATTGTGGGTTAAGAACTAAGTGAAACCGTCGTAGGAACACTGGCACCACAACAAACTACAAATTCCAGAATTCCATAGCATTGAGCCAAGGCCGTTAAAGTGGTGTCAAACTAGATTATTTCTGCAGTGTGGATGCAGCCATAGTGCTGTGACTCCACTTGAACTGCCATGCTTCCTTCCAATGGAATTCTGGAATTTGCAATTTAGAGAAGGGCATTTAGAATTCTTAATCAGAGTACACTAGCCACTCCCCAAACTATGATGATGATGATGATGATGATGATGATGATGATCAAATTACCATTCCCATGATCCCACTGAACTGCTATAATTACGCAGTGTAGATGTATGCATAGTGCTCCTGAGCAAGATGTAGGTGCTCATGATCTAACACAGGGGTCGGCAAACACCTCCGGTGCCATTTTTTTCCCTTCGGCCCACCAATGATCTGGGGGACAGAGGAACCGCCCCCCCCAAAAGGTATGCCAACCCCTGATCTAACATAATTGTAACATCCTATTCTGAAAAATACTCCATTAACAAATCAACATCAAAAAGATACAAATTGATCAGAATTACTAACAAAAACATAGCACTGTTTTAATCAGTACTGAGAAAACATGTAGGCATAGAGGATCAAGGCTGCATATTAAACAGTCCTGGTAGACAATAGATTCCTGCAGAAATATGCAGTCTTTCATAACAACTGGATTTGGATTTTCACCAGGTATTCATCTTACAAGGGAAATATTTTGCCATCTCCGAGGCAGGGAAGAGGAGGGGCAGCCACACGCTCGATGCCCCTTTCTCCTCCCGAGGTTGCCCTTGGAGCCGCCAGCCTTCCGCACAGCTGGCGCTCTGGGGGC
>CM034706.1:128746453-128760170 GCA_020142125.1 Phrynosoma platyrhinos | reverse complement strand
CCCCTTGTTGCCTCTTCCACCTTTTGGACCATGAAATAGTCTTCCAGAGGTGTCTTTCTGTCTCATTCAGCCACATTGTCAGAAATAGTCATGGCAGGGAAGTTCTAGGAATCAGGGTCACATGGGAATATTATGAATGGGTGGTAGGGTGGAAGTCTGTATGTTTGAACTGTAGAACTTCTGCTTACCTGTTCACAGTGCAAGACACCTGAGAGCCTGAGGTGGTAAAGTCAGATTGCTTCTAAAAGGGGTGGTTGAGGATGTGAGACACTCACTTTCATTGCCTTTCTCTGAATCCTACTTACAGTTTCCTCCTGTCTCTCATGTCTGCTTAAAAGACTGTTTGCCTTTCCACCTGACACTTCATATGCATTTGGGCACACTGTTTTAATATACTTTTCCTAATGTAAGCATCTTGCATGCATATTTCCCATTAACCAAGCATATTTGTGCCCATTTTCTCAAAAGATCCTAATGTTTAGATGTGTGTATTTTGTAAATAAATTGAAAAGGAAAGGGAGAAGGGGAGAATCTAATGCTTGTAGTTCCCTGCCAATGATGAGAAACTGAAAGAAGAACACTTCTATTAATAACTGGACCATGGATCAGATTTTCTAAAATATTAATTAAGACCATTTTTCCCATGTGTACATGTATTACTTAAGGGAGTGTATTCCCATAGGGACCCAGCCCCAACTCAATAATTCAGACACTTTGGAATGGGACAGCTAAAAATGAAAAGAAATTCCTACTCTTTTTTGTGTAAAGCCAATTGTTTGTAGTTGAGCTTTCATAGACTTAAGTCTACTTCGTCAGATGCATCTGGAGGAATGCATCTGAGGAAATAGAGTTAAATTTATGAAAGTTCATGCTGCCAACTTCTTTCTTTCAGTTAGTCTCAAAGATGCTATGAGATCTCTCTGCATAATGATTCAACAAACTAACATGACTATATCTTCAAATTCTATCTGTAGTTGGAAATTCATAAATAAGGGAAAATGCCAGACTTAATATATTCACATTTGCTTGAATGATATTTATCAATGTGCTTTATTTTGAATTTTTGTAATCTCCTTTGAACAGCCTATAATGAAGTCATACCAAACTATTGCCTCAAAAGAGGAAGTGTATCTCCAATGAAGAAGAGAAAAGAGTACATACATTTGCATAATATTTGCATATGTGCAAATAAAGTGATGGTATGCGTGGCAGTTTCTGAATATGAGATACAGTTACTTATCCAAGGTTTAGCATGAGAAGGAAAAGGAGAAACAGCATGTTTAGTGTTTTCAGGAACATGTGGCTTCCAAAATTTAGGCAAAGTTCAAAACATACCTGCAATATGCCATCCCTTTTGGATTTTTCTCTCTTTATTCTTGCAGCTCCATGGGACAGCTCTGCCAGGATCTAGACCACAAACCACAAGGATCAGCCAGCAATTCAGGTGAGAGAGAAGGATGCAAGTCTCTTGTATGCTAATAGGGAGGGACAGGAAAAAACAGACCTCTTATTTTGCTGTAGGAGCTGGGGGAAGGAAAAGGTGCCATGCTTCCAGTGCAGGAATATCCAGTATAGACCTTGGAAGAGTTAATTTTGGACTACATCTACCAAAAAAAAAAATACTCACCAGCACAGTCACTGTGCTTCATGGGAGGATTCTAGGTATATAATCCAAAAATGATTCCACCCCCTACAAGATCTGAGCCAACATGATATCAAATTTAGGAGCATATGAAAGAATATTATGAGAGTAGAGCAATTTCACAGTCTTATGGATTTCCAGATTTGGAAGCTTCTGGCTGGGCAAGATACATCTCCCAGGGGAGCCCACTATAGACCTCCCTGTACAGCATGGTGACACTTCATGGACAAGAGAGGGGCTGAAATAGTGTAGGAATTCAGTGTTGCTAATAATGCCCCTACACAAGAAATGTTGTTTGGGGGCATCGTCACAGTTTGAAAAGCTAAGATTCAGGAGACCAAAGGTTAGATCTCCAGTGGTTTTCATTTTTACCAAGAAGCCCCTGTCACTTCAGTGTTCCTTACTGCCTTTCTGTCTCTGAGTTACATTCAGGTCCAGTTGAAGAGTCTATCAGCCCCTACTGTGAGAGCATGTTTGGACACTTTTGGTCTTCTCAGGTGAGAATAGTGGGCACCGTTTTCTTCACTATACTGCTTCCTTTCTCTCCAGTTAATGAACTCTCCTTGGGTTTTGAGTCACCCAAAGAGCTTGTGTACAAACAAATATAAGTAAATAAACAAAGAAAATCCTAACCACAGATTAGTCTGTGGCATTTGAAGAAGCTGTGACCATCATGCAGAAAGAGATCTTTGTACTGTCACAACTCATGGGAAATGCCATCTCTGTGTTTGGGAGGCTGGGGCCTTTAGTGCTGGAGGTGGAGCAGGACATGGTGTCCCCCACTCACCTAAATCTAGGTATAGAGGATCTAAAGCCAGCCAAGTTATTTTGGCACTTGTGTTGGGAAGCCTGACAAGCCTTTCATGGCAGTAGCAATTAACAGTTTTCTGGCCTTTCATGATATTCACAATCTGCTTCCTGAGGAAACTACCTCACTCTACCTAATTATAAAATAGTGAGAGTACAGCCACAGGCCACATAGAGTCCCCAAGATCATATTTGTGGCCCTCAAGGATCCTTACACTCCTTCACACAAACAAAAATGGGGATTCCCCCACCCCAAATGGCCAGTATCTTCCCCAAGCCTCTGGATGGACTCCTGTTGTCTATTAACCACATTTTGGGGCATGTTTACCAGTTCACCTTCTGGGCTCACACAGGCTTTATTTCAAATAGAAGCTGAGCAAGTGCATGTAATTTCCTGTTTTAATTTTTTTTTTAAAGCTTGTATAGCCTTTAAAAAAAAGGTAAAGACCCCATACACACACTTAAAAATTTCATGAAATTGTTGCTAACACTTTCACCTCCAGATTTGGTGGGTACTGTTGGCTATTAGGGGAAAAAATAATTCAGCCCTCCATATTTTGGAAAGTGAGGCACAGAGGCTGACAATGGGAGGTGCAGCCTTCCAGGGTCCTGTGGAGGTCTATGTAGACCCTTAACTCCTAGTATTTGCCTATCCCTTTTGTAAAGCTAGTCCTATCTGGGGCAATGAATAAGGAAATAAAACCTTTGCAATGACTACATTGTTGTTGCTGCTGCTTCTACTGCTGTTGGCCATGACCAAGACCGTCACACTATGTTCATGAATTTCTGAGACATTTGTTCAGCCACTTGTGGAAATATAAAGCTAGACTAAGAGGACTCCAGCAAAGCAATTTAATCAGCATCCATTAGTGCACTATGCCTAGAGTGCTGTAGCTTGCTTATTTGCTGGTCACGTGAAAACAGTGAATGCTTCATCTCCTAAGCATTCTGTTAACATTCTTCCAGAGTGCAGCTTCCCTTGAATGCCAAGAATATGAAGAGGTGCCAGAATGTGCATTAAGCCAGAGAGAAGAAGCACCCACGTAAGTGGTTTTAATTACTCTTCTGTCTTTGCTTCTTTTCTGTAATTCACAAAAGAAAAATGTGACTGAATAGGAGCAGGGTCTGAGAAGATCAAAATCTGAGAAGGCAATTTATATCCTTGCTATACAGCATGATTTATCAGGGTTTGATTCCCAGCTCAGCTGTGGAAACCCATTTGGTGACCTTGGGTGAATCATACACTCAGCAAGAGTGACCAGATGTCTTCCTTTTCCATTACATATCCTACATTTCAACCTTCAGGAGGAATTTCAAAATGTGCTCCATTTTGAGCATGCCCAAGAAGCATGAATTTACATTTATATTAGTGTTTTTCATTTTTATTTTGTAATCACCTACATTTTTTTAATGTCCTGCCTTTTGTAGCATCTCATCCTCCTTTGCGGTTGTGACACCTGGTCACTCTGCTCTCAGCACCAGAAAATAGGTTCACCCTAGAATTGACATAAATTGGAAGCAACCTGAAGGCACACAACAACAATAATAGGCCACAAAGATGCTGCTCATGAAGGCAGGGTGAGGTGATGGTGGTTGCCTGTCTTTGATGTAAAAGTTAGGGCTCCTCCAAATAGGGCAAGATGTTTCTGGACATTGTGGTATTTGTTGCTGTAGGTCTCCATAAAGAAATTTAAAAATCTAAACAATGTTTCTATTCTCCCATACAATTTTCCAGCAGTTCTCAATACCAGATGCAATTGTTTATTCCAAAACCCAAGCAAATTACCTTTTAATTCCCAGAGATACCAGGGTGGGGGAAGTTCCATCTTCTTCTTCTTTCTCTCCTTTTTTAAACCAACATTTTAGAGTTAAAGTACACCAATAAAATGTCAGTTGTGTACTATAACACTATGAGCCTTATCACACAGGATGCTCTCCCGCTGCAGTTCCATGGTATGCAGAAAGCAGGTTGGCATTCTTATCCCCATACCTTCAGTCCCAATCCAGAATTAAAGCACTGTTAATGCCCAAAACTCATCACATTGCAATTTCCTGCCTTCCCCATTTCTGCTCTACCTCCCTCTCCACTGCTCAATTCCCAGGGAAAGCCACATGCCTGCATTGGGAAGGTGCCAGAGAGAAGAAAAAGGGAGGAAAGAAGGAAGGTGTGTGTGTGTGAGTAAGTGAGATTGTCTGTCTGTGAGAGAGAGAGGGGTGTGTGTGTATGCGTGCATGCGTGTGTGTGTGTGTGTGTGTGTGTGTGTGTGTGTGTAAGAGAGAGAAGCATTGCAGGGACAGAAGAGGACTCTACGGGGGTGGAAGGGGGCTGAATCTCCCAACAAAATTGGCAAGAAAGTGTGATTGAACTTTTCTCACTGCAAATCATATGAGACAGCAGTGCTGAGGGAAGTCATTAACAGATTTTTCATGTGAATAAAAAGACTTGCTTGTACTACAGTCCCCCACGGTTCAACAACCCAATAGTTACAACATCATGTAGGAGAGGGGAATTGAGCATGCAGTTATCATGTTGTCATGTTGCTTTGATGACTGTGTATAACTGTAAAGAAGAAAAAGTGAGAGAAAATAGAATTAGTCTTTCAGATCATAGGACTACTGCATAAAACCACACACAATTTTTTAAAAACCTTTGGAAGGACTCTGGAACATATTCAAGTACATATTGGTACATACAGCATCCAAAAAGAATGAAATGAACCCAAACTTAAGGATGTACACTAGCTTCATTAAACCAATCTAAAAGAAATGGGCAATTGTTGGTGATTAGGGACCATAATAGTCCCCTAGGAGATCTTGGAGAGCCATTCTCACACCCACACCCCAAAAATTAAAAAAAAAGTTTTGCTTCCACATGCTATCATGTTTTATCCCCTCCCCCATCATTTTATGCTCAGAAGAAGCTTTAGAAGCAAAAAGGGACTTGTTGCTCCAACCATTGCTGCCCAATTGGTGTGGAAAGGAAGTGAGGTGGTAGAACGAAGAATTTAAAGGGAACAAGATACAAGACCTTCTAGTGGTGGGGGGGATCTACAACTCTATTCTTGGTCCTTTATTCTCTTCTTGTCACCCATCTAAAGAGCATATTGAATTATCATTATTATTATTATTATTATTACTATTATTATTATCCCACACCTCTGCGTACTAGGAGACAATCCTGCTATCTGGGAGGATGTGTGACTCCCTGGCTTCGGTGGGAGGAAGACTGATTTGTTTTTTGTTTTTTTTTTCTTTTGTTGGGTTCATTTTGCTTCACGAAATACCCCATCACATATTATTTCAGCAGCAGGAGCTCCAGAACAGAAGAAAAGAGTCAGGCTACTAAGAAGGAGAGTGCCCTCAACTGCTGCATTGACCAGAATGAGAATGAAGGCTATTCTACAGTGGAGGCTCCATGGGCCCAAGGCTCTCCATTCAGACTCTCCAATCACCTGTATCCAGATGAGATTTTAGATGACTTGACCATCTCCCCCTATGCCAGCTATGCCTCACTGTCGGAACGTCCATCCACTGTGCTCAACGGCTGGCTAGACAAGCTCTCCCCACAGGGGTAGGTGACTAGCTACGGGAAGTAGAGTATGGAGGAACATGGTTGGGCCCTAAGTAAAAATGAATAAATTGTTCACTTAGCATTATTTGTAGGCTTTTTGCTCAAAGCAATTTACACCATTAAAGTATCAATAAAAATAGTGGAAATGAGATAGGGTAAAACCACTACAAAGGACTGTTGTACCACACTACATCATTATAGTGCTATTAACCCACTTTTACTGCTACGTCTACTTCCTGTGGAATCCTGGGATTTGCAGTTTAGGGAGAGGCATTTAGACTTCTCAGCCAGAGAGCTCCGAGACCTTACTAAACTACAAACCCTGTAATGCCACAGGAGGCAGTAGAAGTGGAATAATAGCACTATAATGGTGTAGTATGGTATTGTTCAAAGACTGAAACAGGAACAGCAGCAGGAAGTTGATAATTTTGTTGTAGCACTTGATAAATGAAACAGTCCTGCTTTATTTTTAGGAAGAGAAATTTTGAGGATCACATTTGCCTAAAAGCTGGGATTTCAGGTCTGAAGCTCTTCGCACTGTGAGAGTAGGCTGTGGTCCCTCTGCAGATAATCAGAGTGTGGTTGCACACTTTAATCATTAAATTGATTCACCAAAGTGTTAGTGGAATGATTAGTAAGAGCAAATTTCAGTCAGGTGTTAGAAACATAGCTCATTTATTCTTTGGGAATATTTTGGTTCTGATACAGAAAAAAATGAAAAAATTGGATATTTAAAGATGTGCTTTCCTTCCTACAGGGAATGTTGTTGTTAGGGCGGAAGTTCATCTTACATGTAAATTTGTGTAATGAACACACATACACACCATCCTAACATTTTTTCCAATCATAGGAAGCTATCTGGAATGGAGAAACTAGAAAGGCTAGGGTACTTTCCCTCCCTATTGCCCCCCCATAATGCTTTCCACTAAATTACCGCCATGTTTTTTGAGTTACACATACATAGGTGCTCAGATTGTAAGTTTTATCTTTTAAAAAAGTTGGACATATTGAGGTTTTGATAATATTTTAGTTGATTTCAATTGTCTTTTAATTGAAGAAAACACTGGGAAAATTTGGTTGGTCAAATAAGTAATTAATCTTTGGCGTTAGCTGTGAGTAGGGAAGGCAAATCTGTCAGTTTTACTTTCTTATGCATCCACATTTTCTGAATTATGTGTAAATTCTAATAAAAATCAGATTTACCCTCATCCATCCCTACCTGAAAGACACTCTATTCCAGGCCTGAAACTCTTCCAATGATGAGCCTTAGGGATAGTTTCCAGGACTGGATCCTACTGGTGTCAGAACTGACCCTGTTCCCCAGCTGTCCTTCCATGAGCTCTTTCTGTGTAGAGGGATTTCTGGATTGAGGGATCTGAACTCAATGGTCTCCCCTTTCATTCTTAATAGGAATTACGTCTTCCAGCGACGCTTTGTTCGATTCGATGGAAAAAACATCATGTATTTTAACAACGAGAAGGTGGGAACAGAATTCTTCTTGCTAAACACTGCATGTTTGGGAGTTAAAGAGACTGGTGGCCCAGAGAGACAAAAGGGAACTGGGAAAGCAGATTAAAGAAAGAAGGGAAAGACTGCCTAGCAGGGAGATGAGGCATGACAATAGAAAGGAAACCCTCAGCTTTGGGCCTCCAAATATGGTTTGAGTACATATCCTTTTGCTGCCTCTCTGCTTCTGTGAGTTTTTGTCACCCCACCCCCAAGAGAAAAGAAGTAAAATTAGATTATCAGTTCTGTCAGTCTCAACACTCAGGGCCTTTACAGATTGCCAAAAATAATACAGCTTGAGGCCACTTTAACTGTCCTGGCTCAATGCTAGAGAATCATGGGAATTGTATTTTTTTTTTTTCTGGAACATTGAGCCTTCTCTGTCAGAGAGGTCTGGTGCCACAATAAATTACAGTCCGCATGATTCCTTACCACTGGGCCAAGTGGCCTCAAGCTGCATTATTTCTGGCAGTCTGTAAAAGCCCTCAGTGTGGAAATGTCAAAGCTTAAACCCCTTTCTTGCTTGGCTTCCTTCAGGAGCCATATCCTAAAGGAATGATTCCTCTCTCCGTCATTGACATGGTGCGTTCCACCAAGGACAACAAATTCCAGGTCGTCACTAAGCACAGGATCTTTGTCTTCCGAACTGAAAATGAGGGTGAGAAATCCCACCCTGAATCAATCAATCTCTCTCTCCTCAGTCTTTCAGCCTGCACCACAGTTCTCTCTTCCCTCACCTATCATTCTCTCTTTTTCCTTTAATCTTTTTTTGTCATGTTCTTTGTTTGTAAAGGTGGGAAGGTTCAGGGAGAAATCACTTTTCCTTACGGGTCTACACATTATGCTCCTGCCAGCTCTGATTAGAAAAAAAAATTCTGCAAGGTCTTGCAGCTCTCTCACCTTTTACTATTGCTCCTGGCAGCCCAGCGGGATGAATGGTGTAACACCCTTCAGCAGAAGGTGACTGAGCAGCGGCTGCTTTGTTCCCGGCCATGCCTCGGCAGCAGTAACAGCCGCTTTCAGAAGTTTGGCTACCTGGAACTGAAAGGCTACAAATCCAAGATCTTTGTGGTTCTTATCCTGGCAGAGATGTGGCTGTACAAAAGTGAGCAGGTGAATGCCAAAATCTTTCAGCACTTCTTTCTCCCTCGTCAGGAATGCATACCTGGTGCTGTACCCTATGAAAGCCCTGTGCTTCTCCTGTTTCTCAGATTTGAAGAACTGGAAGAAAATGTGTTTGTTTGTTTGTTTTGCAATGCAATTTTCTTGTAGAGAAAATCAAAAAAGGAGACAGACCCCTTCTCCTCCATTCTAGGAGTAACGCCATTGTACATAGCTCTGATTAATAATAGAAAGATGTCAGGGGTATGTCCACACTAGCCTGAAGTCACACTGACCAGTTGCAGTCCCTGTGTGCATGCAAGACCACAACCAGTATCCAATGTTCATATTTATTTCTTCATCATTTTTCCTCCTCACATTTTCCCCCATTTCTTAGTGGAAAATCACACAGGAAAATTGTATTTTCCCAATGTTTTCCTGAGGAGTTTGGTCGGGGAGGTGGGCAGGGGTTTTGTGTCTAATGAGGGTATCATTGTGGCTATGAGTTGAAATCAAATCATTCTTGTCCATTTACCTTCTCCAGTTCTTTAAAATGGGTGTTGCCATCTGCCTGATTGAGATGCATGGCACCACCATTCGAGAAGCCAAAGGCCGCAGCTTTGAGCTCATCACTCCATTCAAAATCTTCAGGTAATACTCCAGAGATTATATGTCAGTAAGTCATTTAAGTGGAGTACTGTTAGATGCTGGGCAGGACCAGCATCAAGGGTTGGCATGTTGAGAATTCCCTGAGCATTAGCCCAAGAGCTGAGCCAACTTCCCACTTCCACATAGGAGAGGTACCTGGGAGCTATGGAATAAATAGAGTGCAAGGAATTTGTGTTTTGCTGCCTCTGCAAGGCTTTCCTTCAATTGAGAAATGAAAGTAGGCTCCCAAGAGGCCCCTGTGAGGTCTGTTGGCTTCTTGGAGCACAAGAGAATCATGTTCCACTGTTGTTTGGCACTCCTCCCTTCCAATAATGGGAGATCCCTGCACTGATGAAGCTAGTTTCCACTCCCAGTAGTGAAGGACTCCTGGAAGGAGCTGAACTGCAAGATGCTGAGGTTCCTTGGAGACAAAACAGTTTCTGCTCCAATCACTCTTCCCATTGGGAAATGAGAGCTTGTGCCAGAGGTCATTGAGTCACAGAGACACTTGGGAGGACCAGAGAAGAAACTCTTCAAAAAAGCAACTATTAACAAACTCAAGGGAGCCACTGCTCCATTCTTTCCAGATATTCTCCCGGATGAGGAAAAGGTGATTGTTCTGTTTAATTCTCTCAAAGAAGCAAAGTGATTCATGTTATGACCCCCTTCAGAAAACAGTGGGGGCTTGGTGTTGGGAAGGGTACTGGAAGGAAGCTCTGATGGGGAACTAGAATATCCTGTGGCTGAGAACCCACAAAAATCTGCAGCCATCCTGGATGATGGAACCCCACATATTCAGGTTTATTGTCTCAGAACACAGCAAGGGATGGGAACAGTGAGAGACAGTGCAGAGGGACTGCAGTTTGCATGGAATACTGGAGTCAGATCTACAGATTTTAATGTGCACACATACATACACACATTAGTCATCTACACTGTTTGCAGAATAACAGCTGGTGACTTGTAGTATTATGACCATAAAGATAGCATATTCAGGGTATATTTGGGCTATGAGCACTTCAAACAGAGTGCTCATGAATTTAAAGCATGTTTGCTCTTTGCATTCCCTCAGTTTTGTTGCTGAGACTGAACGAGAGAAGCGGGATTGGATGGAGGCCCTGCAGAACTCCATTGCAGAGACACTGTATGACTATGAAGTGGCTGAGAAAATCTGGTCTAACAAAGCAAACAGGTTCTGTGCTGACTGTCATGCCATGAGCCCCGACTGGGCCTCCATCAACCTGTGTGTGGTGATCTGCAAGCAGTGTGCAGGCAAGTGCCTGCATGTGCCTGGGATGCAAGAACTGTGGTGGTGGGGAGTGGCTGATGGTCCAATGCTAAGTATTCTGGAACTGGAAACAGATGCAAAATATCAGACTGCAACCAAGCTTTGGGAGCTTCCATGTTACCCAGTTGAGTGTCTCTGACTGGAACAGCCTTCTCAGTCATGTACCATAGAGTTTTCTATTTGTAATTATGAAATGGATGAGTAGCTATGTGTGAAGAGCTGGATTTCAAGGAGTGTTTCCATGTCCACTCCAGATGTCTGGCAGCAGATTGATCATTCACTTGCCATACAAAATTTATGCTCATAGCCTCACTCTTTCCACAGGTCAGCACCGAAGCCTAGGCTCCAGCATATCTAAGGTTCAGAGTCTGAAACTGGACACAAGTATTTGGAGCAATGAGATGGTTCAGGTATGTAGCATGTCTCCAAGGAGACTGGGAAGTGGTAGGCTCCATGTCCAAAGCTGCAGAAATTCAAGAGATGTAGAAAGGAAGGACAGTTTTGAATTTGAATCCTTGAGGTGCAAGTTCACGTTTCTTTCTTTCTTTTTTTGCCTGCTCTGGAGATTTGGAAAGCAGGCTTTTTCCAAATGTCACAAGAGTTTTAATATCAACAGAGTCTTGTGGCACATTAAAGATGAACACATTTTATTTGTCATAAGCTTCCATCTACTTCAGCAACTGCTTGTCACTCATCTCTTGGAGATGGCATCAAGTCACCACATCTCTTTTTTTTAAAGCTGTTCATCATGCTGGGGAATGAACAGGTAAACAAATTTTGGGAGGCACAGCTCCCACCTTCTGAGGCCTTGTACCCTGATGCCAACAATGAGCAAAGACGAAACTTTATCACTTCCAAGTACCGCTATGGACGCTACCGTATGCCTCATCCACACTACAGCAGCCAGGAAAACATTTTGCAGGTATAATCGCAATACAGTTTTCATGAACTGAGGAACCAGGCAGTGCTTGATTTTGCTTGAAGTTCTGTTTGAGGTTGGTGTATATTACATTGAAACTGATTGTTTAGTGATGGGCTTGATTGATTCTGGGTGTACCTGGTATAAACGGATAGATTCCCAAATGTACATTCTTGTGCACTACTCTCCCCCATTAGCTGTGAACCTGCACAAGCAGGAGAGGACAGGCAGTTCCTTATCCTATGACTGTATTGTTGCCAGGTAGGGGCTATCTGTAGACCTCTTGGCATAACTTTCCCACTTACTTTGAGAAGCTCCACTAACTGCCATCTTCCTCTTAGGCTCTTTGTACAGCTGTTTCTGGGCCTGGACTGCTGAAGACAATGTTGCAGTTTTTTGCAACCAGCACGGAAACAGAAGTGGGATGTTATGATACCACTTTGAAAGCCAAGCCTTGGTGCAACAATGGCCAGGGTCAACAAGGGAGCTCCCCAGGTAACTCTTTCTCTCTTTCTCTGTATCTTTATTTATGAGAGGGAAGAATAATTCTGTGACCATATGCTTTTGCAGCCATCCCTCCGGATTCGCTGACTTCCCATTCGCAGCCTTGAGTTTCTGCAGACGGGAACCCAGGAAGAACAAAATGGCCTGAGTGCCTGTGGCACATAGGCAGCAGCACACATGACACACTCCACCATTTTGTTCAATGGGAATTGAATATTTGCATTGTTCCCAATTCATGGGGGGTGGGGGTCTGGAACAGATCCCCTGCAAATCAGGAGGGATGACTGTAATTGTATCCCATCTTTTCTGATTGACAGTCCAACATGTTATTTTTATAAAGAGCTTTCTGACAACTGCCTGATTCAGCAAGAGATCCTATGATCCTTTGTGTGTTTTTGAATTTACATCACAGTCTATAACCAGGAAAATATTCATTTTCATTTCCATCACAAAACAATGACCCTTGAAAAGAAATGTAAAACAAAACTTTTATTTGAGCAAAAACAAACTATGATTAGAGGAAGAAAAATTTCATTGTCACTTTTTAATAACAAAGTCTGTTGTTGTTGTTGTTGTTCTTATTTAGCTAATAGCTCAATTATAACCAGCATTATGACATGTGGTAATTTTTTTAGGAATAGCATAGAAGGCAGTAGCTTTGCAGCTGCACATAACTGGAGGCAGTTGCAAACTGCTTACCTTCTCTTTCTTTTGGATTAGCTTTTACACTATCTCAGGTGCCTTCTGTCTTTCCATCTCTACCTAACAGGAGTGGCTAGTCATTGGTCTTCTGTCATCAGCCAATTAGCAACAGGTTTTGATGGTCTTTTGTTAAAGGCCACTACTCATCCAATCCTGTAAGACTGTACTGGTCACCATTATTCTGGCCACCTGTCATCAGGTGATTAAAAGGCTAAGTTCAGTCTTCATTTTTTCTCCCATTACAACACCAGCCTCATTTGCTAGGCTCTTGTCAAAGTCATTATTCTCTGGATCTGACTTGTCATCTATTTTTTGTTTTCTCCACTGGCCCTTTCTGCTATATCTTTTATTTATAGCAAAGTGTCTGAACACTCAAAATTGGCTTCTTCATGTGCTTATGGGACACTGGTCCCAGAGTAAACTTAAGTCTTTAGAGCAGGGGTAGGCAACCTAAGGCCCGGGGGCCGGATGCAGCCCCCCGAGGCCTTTGGACCGGCCCTAGGCCAGTCCTGCCTCCGCCCCCCGCTGCCCCCCTGCTGCCACCACCGCCCGCCATGATGATATTGATTATTAATTATTGTTGTTATTACTTGTTCTTGGGGTTTTCTTGGCAAAATCTCCACAGGGGTTTTACCATGGCTTTTCTGGGGCTGAGAGAGTGTACATGCATATCTTTTTTTAATTTTTTAATTTTTAAAAATATATATGTATTTATATTTATTTTATTTATTTGTTTGTTTTTGGTGCTTCGCCCCCCCCCCCCCCCCCCCCCCCCCGGTTGTCTGAGGGACAGCAACCCGGACCCCGGCTCAAAAAGGTTTCCTACCCCTGCTTTAGAGAGTATTGTATAAGCAAGTAAAACCGGTTTATCTGAGCTGGCTTAACATTTAAAACAGGTGGCATCCTGATTTTATCACAAGGATTTAGCTGCCGAAATTGCTGCCCAGGTGCAGCCTGGGTCCATCCCTGCTCCCAGAGGTGCTCAGCGCAGCTTTTTTCAAAGCTGGGAGTTTTCCAGCTTAAGGAAAT
>CM034706.1:128714991-128736614 GCA_020142125.1 Phrynosoma platyrhinos | reverse complement strand
TGGTTTTAAAACGGTTTCCCACAGGTCAACAACAGAACAGCCATGCCGTCATGCAGTAAGCCTCAACAGAAGGCATTATTATTCTGATACAAATGTACTTTAATTGCCTCATTTGATATTTCACTAAGCAACACACAAAACCTTCTGCTTTTAGTTAGTCTCAGAGCTGATACTCAGAGCTGAAAGTGGTTTGCACTACTGTTCCAGTATTCTTTTTCCCCTCCTGTATGGATTTTTTGTACTGAATTGAAAAGAGTTTTAGATTGATGCTTTAACTGTGCAATATTAAATTGTTAGTTTTCATATTGCCATTTATATTTTAATATTCTATGTGAGCCACCTTGGACAGTCTTTTTGTTCAAAAGATGACATAGAAATGCAATTAACAAATAATAGTCAGTTAGTCATGCCCATATCCTGTTTACATGTTCTGGCCAATGTTCATAGCTCCTGTGTAATCATTTCAAATGACCCTTCAAATCTAACACTTCCTTCCATTGCAGTGGTTCACCCCTCTCAGTTGCCATTGCCTGCTGGGCTACGAATTCCAGAGGGTGGGCAGGCTCTGCTATAAGTCCATGTTAAATCCCAATCAGTGGCTGCAAGGCTTCTTCATCCTCCAGAAATCTCACCTTTTCATCTGTCCAGGGGAAGAGGGCGCAGCTGAAGACAGTATCAACCTGCGGCAGCTTCAGGAGCTCAGTGAGTTGAGTCTCTATCTGACAAATTAAAGAAGGGCTGTAACCCACATCCATTGAGGAGGGACTATATCAGCCTTATTTTTTCATTTCTTGTAAGGCACTAAGGGATATTTTTAAAATTTTCTTTCATTCAGTTTGGGAGCCCCACTTGGGTCATAAGCTATTGCACAGAGATTATATCCAACTTCACCATTTTCTTCTGTTGTGTAGGTGTTGTCCCCCTTGCTGAAGGTGCAGAGAAGAAAGAGATGCTAGTCCTTGTTGAGATGGGGAGGTAAGATGTGTGAGATGGAAGGGGCCTCAGAGAATCACACCAGACACATCCCCCCACCTTCTCTGTGAAGAGGCTGCTAGCAGGGATGGAGTAATGAGAACAAGATCATAGTGTTGAGGCCAAACTATCACAGGGTTTTCTTGGCAAAATTTGTTCAGAGGAGGTTTGTCATTGCCTTCTTCTGAGGCTAAGAGATTATGGTGTGCCCAAGATCACCAGTGGGTTTCATGACCAAGCTGGGAGTCTAACCCTGGTCTCTAGAGACAGTGGCTGCATCCACACTGCTTCACTCTGGTGCCACAACAAACTACACTTCCCAAAATTCCATCACATTGAGCCATGACAGTTAAAGTTGTGTCAAACCAGATTGTTTCTGCAGTATGGGTGCAGCCATAGTCCAACTTTCAAACCAGTACCTTCCTCATTGCACAGAAAGCACGTCCTCTTCTATCCTAAGGAACTCTGATCATTTCTGCAGATAGTGCCCTCACCAGTGTGGCTAGATATTTAGATGGATGATGGATAGTAACTAACAGTGGTTAGTGAGCATGCTAATGATGCATATTAGCTTTCCACCCACTTCCAGATCTGAGGTATGAGGTCTCTTCTGGCCATCTAAATTTCTTCACAGATACTCTTTCTCTTTGCTTTGTTCTTATCCTTTCCTTATAAACCATATTGAAGCAAAAGCTAGGATATATCAGGGTTCAGAACACCAATACTATGTCCCAGGGATTTCATAGGCCATTATATAGGGATCCAAATCAGTATGCCCCTGGTCCTGGGTTTATCATTTAAATTATATACCATATTCTGGACACAAATCACCACTTGTCCATTCAGAGCTATGGATCACTGGGATACTAGTAGTCAAATATATTTGAAGATAATATGTATACATGATCTATACTAGCTTGCCATGCAAAGCAATACTACAAAAATGAAGATCAGAATTCTGCAAAAAGAAGGGTTAGTGTGGGGGATGGATAAGGCAGTATGATGTTCCTGTGTTGCAGAAAGGCAGGTGATGCTCAGGAAATTCAGACTTATAGCTGAAATAGTGGAGTATAGTTAACTGCAGCAGGAATAAGTGACACTGGAATGTGTAGGATGAAAATCCTAGGTAAGAAAGGTTGATGCCATGGTGGATATTAAGATCAAATGTCTAGAGGCAATCACATGGGCACTGCTGGCAGAGGGCAGGAGGAAGCAGCTCAGCAGCCCTTCCAGTGCCACTCACTCTCTTCTTTATTTTTTAGGACCTTCTGCCTACAAGGAACATGCCGGCTAGATTTTTCCACATGGTGCATGGCTATCCAGGCTTCAGCTGGTGGCCAGGGGAATGCCTTGCGAGATCAGCAGCTCAGCAGGAGTGGCATCCCCATCATTGTGAACAGCTGCATTGCTTTCATCACCCAGTATGGTAAGTTACTCAAGGCTTCCTCCCATTGGGCAAAAATAATCTATGCTTTGTTATGAATCTGAAAAATAATATGGGGCAGGGTGGAGTGGAATTGCCCTATACCTTTCTTGCTTG
The DNA here is from genome assembly GCA_020142125.1 of Phrynosoma platyrhinos. Lineage (NCBI taxonomy): Eukaryota > Metazoa > Chordata > Lepidosauria > Squamata > Phrynosomatidae > Phrynosoma > Phrynosoma platyrhinos. The sequence goes on along the minus strand of CM034706.1, from coordinate 128,734,102 downwards.
CATTCACTGCAGTTATTTGCAAATGTATACGTGGGAAGCTGTGCTGCTTTGCAACTTACAGATTGCTTCTCCAAGAGTACAGAGTTTTAGTGTGCAGCAGAATTTTGAAATAGAGAACACATTCACATTGCTCTCTGCTGTTACTCTGCACCAGAAGAAGAAATATTCCATGATAATGTGAGCTGTTCATCTTTGACTCATCAGAGGGGCATGTCCACCTACTCACTGATACCTATTCTGACAGAAGCAGACAGACACCTTAGCATAAGATCTCCACTAATCCTGGCCACAGTTTCAATCTAAGCACTGGTAACTGGCAAGTAGCTCTAGCTCTGGAATTTCCTGTGGGCAAAACTCCTATGAAAAGAGTTGTTCATCAGTTAATATAACTGCTAGTGTCAGAGTTGGACAGGGGGCAAGTAGTACTGCCTTGTTGGATCCAGGCATAGCAATTCGGAGATAACACCAGGTTCAGTAAACCCCAAGTCTTTGGGCAGTACTATAACTCTACCTGGTTTGCTGCCTTTGTGGCTCAGAGTTCAGTCTAGAAAGGCCATTACCGGTATATAGGGATCCAAATCAGTATGCGCCTGGTCCTGGGTTTATCATTTAAATTATATACCATATTCTGGACACAAATCACCACTTGTGCATTCAGAGCTATGGATCAGTAGAATGCTGATAGTCAAATATACTTGAAGATAATATGTATACATGGTTTATACTAGCTTGCCACACGAAGCAATATTATAAAAATGAAGATCAGAATTCTGTTCATTGTGCAGTAGTGGATTCTGAATCTTTCGGTCTTGGCTTCTAAGAAAATAACTATTTATAACAGGAGAAGGATTCTAGATGTATTCAAATTAGTTTGGCAAGCATTCCTAGATTTATATACCAATGCTCCTTCCACAGCAGGGCCCTTTAGTACTGCTGAGATATCACTTTTCACAGGCATCTGAAAGCAGAATTAAAACAGTAGTTCAAAATGGCAGTTCATACAGCACTATATTATCTGGCAATTCCCATCCCTTTCCAATATTTCCTACAACTTTAATTAGAAACTCTGCACCTTCTTCTCCTATAATTGCATTGTGAGAAGCTAGTCTGTCAAATTTTCTTTTAGTACAGTAGTTTTAATGTTGGGTAGGGTCAAAGTATTTCAGTTTTGGCTACCAACTGCATAGTGCCAGTGGAAACTGTTTGCACATCAAAGTTTGCAGATTGTCTGAGCTTCATCACACAGTCCATGTAGAGCAGGTAAGACTTCAAGCCAGTTAATAACTGAAAAGTAAAATTACCCAATAGCATCTTTGTAATAAAAAACTTTTGATAGAACCATAAATCCTTTCAATATTGGTCAAGCATATAATCTTACCAAAGAAAAGCAAAAGCTGGTAGAAATGCACATGCAACTGCCTCCTGTGTACTTTAAGCCTGATCATAGACTCATAAATAAAATAGCTTGCTTTCATTTCACTCAGCAATCCAAACGGGTAGCTGTTCTTCTCTGGGTGGGTGGATGTGTTGGAAGTTTAAATTGTCTGGTTTTTGTTCATATTAGGGTCTTCATTACTGCTTCTAATGCTGTACCTCAAGCAAAAAGCAAAACTCTAGTAATCAAAGATATTTTAAAAAACTAGAGAACAAAATCAGTTGGATTAGATTTTATTCTATTTCTGCTATGGCAGAGAGAGAGAGAGTTTGTTTCTATTAGCCACCTCCAGCCATTGGGGTGAGATGAGCTATAAATATAAACTAAGACCTTTTCAGTAGAAATTCTTGGCTGAGGTACTATGCTAGGCCTTTTAGTTGTTTCTGTTTGGGTTTAGGGTCCCTTTCCCCCAGCGTCTTTCCTTAATTGCACTGCGTAGCTCTAACTTGACCTTTCTTGTCCATTAGGGCTGCAACACGAAGGTATTTATCGGAAGAATGGAGCCAAGTCCCGCATCAAGCTTTTGATGGAGGATTTCCGTCGGGATGCCCGAAATGTCAAGTTACGCATCAGCGATAATTTCATTGAGGATGTGACAGATGTGCTGAAGAGGTTTTTCCGGGAGCTAGAAGATCCTGTCTTCACTACATACTTGCACCCGCAGTGGAAGGAAGCTGCAGGTACTGTGCTACTACTCTTTTGTATGTTGTTCTTTCATTCCCCCATGCAATCAGCAGTTAGGAACATTAGATTTAACATTAACCCATTGATACTGAAGCTAGATCAAAAATTTGTTCATGAACTTTTAATTGTTTTAGTGAGAACTGTAAAATTAATTGGTTAATCATCAGTAGCATACTGTCACCATGTGACTTTTACAATCACCAAAATCACCTACAAATTGCTAATTAAAAGAACATGAAATGTTACATTTTTCTCAAATTATTAAACTCTTTGCCATTATAATGAATCAAATGACAATTTCTTAAATTGTTTGGGTTTTTTTAATCAAATTTGGTTAACAAATTAATTTAAATAAATTATTTCCAAGCTGTGTTCCAGACGTTGTTGAACTGCAGCCCCTCATCCTCATTATTGTCTGTGCTGGGTAGGGCTGGTGGAAGTAGCTGTCAGTCAACAGCTGGAGTGGCTCAAGTTGCCTACCCCTGTACTACAGCCTTTTTTTGCTACACTGGAATTGCTATGGGCACCTTTCTCAGGTTCATGTAGAGAGCACAGCTCACTGTAATGTTGTTGCTGAGCCAGTATTTGCAGAAGTGGTCTTCCAATGCATTATCCTATAACCAGATTTTCAGTTCACCTTTTTTTTATGCTGACTTCTCTGACTCCTATAATGCGGGGAATGAGACGGGGCTACATCTGCTGTACGTGAGGAGCTTGCAGGGGCAATCTCCTCTGCCTTGGAAAGGATAACAGCTCCTACAGGGAAGTCTCACTGCCAGCTGAGTTCTTCTTCCCTGAGCTGGATGGCCTAAGAACAGGGGCAAGGGCTTGAGGCCACAGAACATGACATCAGCACATGTCAAAAGTATAGTCAGTAGTCATTCAGTAAATACTCTACAAATAATATATAATAATATTTAGAATTTACACACTATTTATCTACCCAAACTTAATTCTTTGCTTCTTCCTACCAGGAATTATCCAGAAGTCCCAACGACTGGAACGATACAAGGAGCTGATAAACCACTTGCCCCCCCTCAACCGCAGGACCCTGGCTGCTCTGATTGGTCACCTGTATCGGTTAGTCTGTCCTCCCCCTCCTCAGTCACTGCAAAGAAGTCACTCCTTCTAGCTAGAACTACTTTTTTTGTTGTTTTGTGCTTTCATTTCCGACTTATTATGACCCTAAGGTGAATCCATCATGGGATTTTCTTGGCAAGATTTGTTCAGAACAGGTTTGCCATTGCTTTATCTTGAGGATGAGAGTATGTGACATGCCTAAGGTCACCCAGTGGGATTTATGGTCAAATGGGGAATTCAGCCATTGTCTCCAGAGTTGTAGTCCAACACTCAAACCACTACATCACTATGGTAGATGTTTTTATTAAAGTTAAGCTCATTTCAGATGGTTAATTTCCACAAATGCCTCATCCAGATGGCTGACCTGAATAGTCTCATCTCAGACAATCTAGATTCTAATATGTATGTTTCACAACAGCATGAGGAATATTACAGAATGCAAAATTGTAGTTGGAGTTCTGCAAGGCCAATAATGATGATAAACCTACTTCACTTTTAGTATCCTAATTATGAAAACATGATTCAATTTAACTGTATACATATCTGCAGAAAGTGTTCTTCTGTGATTAATTACTACATAGTGTTCTACACATTAAGACATTCAAAACATTAGCAGTTTTGATTTCTTATAAGTTACACCTGAAAACATACCAGGTAGTCATTTTTTTCTTGAGAACTAAAGTATAGACAACTCAGGTTTCACAATCAGATTCCCAGAGCCATTTTCAAGTACAAAAGTAGCCATGAGGAGGGCAAGACTGGATCAGGACTGTGGCGTTAGGAGGAGTGAACAAACTTTGGCCCTTTGTGCTATTTCTCCTCTGGAAATCTTTGCTTTCATGCTGTTAGCAGCCATGGGCACACACACACACAAAAAAAGACAGGATATATGGGTTCCTGCCCTGTTTCCCCTTCATCCATCTGTGTCTTATAGTTAGGTGTGGCTGAAATTGGGAAACTGATCCATTGAGAAAGGGACTAAGTCTCCCTGTTGTAATGCCGCAGACCCAATCCAGATTCCTCTCCCTGCCTTTCCAGTTACCTTTAAATTAGGGATGGGAAAAGTATGCCCCATCCCACCCAAACTGGTCAAACAATTCCCAAAATGGCAACCAGTACCCACTGAAGCCTCTGAAGGCACATTTTGTCATTTTCAATTCTCTCTCCTACTTGTTCTAGGTCTCTGGGACCTTTTTCTTTTTTTTCTCCAAAATTTGATGTAGCTGGCTTCTGAAGTTGCTATTGGCCTTTTCTGGTGGGAGGAAAATGCAAGTTTTTGGTGGGGAGAATTGAGGGACAGGAGAGGGATTATCCTGGGAGTATGAATATAACCTCCTACCCTTGAAAACTGCCTATTCCTGTCCTAAATGTTAAAAAGAGAATGACACATCTAGATTGCATATCATACACTCAAATTACAATTAGGTTACCTCTTCCAGACTCAGCTAAGTAACTCAGGGGGGTTGCAGACTGCCAGAAATAGTGCAAATTGAGTCCACTTTTATGGTTAGGGTTAGGGAATCATGGGAACTGTAGTTTATTATGGCACCAGAGCTCTCTGACAGAGAAGGCTCAATGTCTCAGAAAGAAGAAAAAAACAATTCCCATGATTCCCTAGCACTAACCCTAACCCTAAAAGTGGACTCAGTTTGCACTATTTTCTGGCAGTCTGCAACCCCCCTCAGCCTACAACTGTCCCATAGATCACTTTGAAGTTCTTCACATACTAACTTCAATCAGTACAGTACCAAATTTACAGTCTGTTGAAATCAATGTATGAAGGGGACCTGTTGAAAGTAATTAAATCCATACAGTTTCCCCCTTTTTCATGTGCATGCATATGCCTGTGCTCATGCATGCACACATACACTTATTCAGTCTATGACTAGCAAGAAAATGAGCATGGGCTGCCAGGTATTTGTTTCCTGATTTACAGATAATTATCATCCCCTCTTTTTGAATAACATTTTTTCATATCTTGGCAATGGAAGAAACTGGGGGAATATTCACTCCTTCATGCTGTTCTCCAGCTTTCAAAGATTATGTTGTCAGATGTGGAATTGATTTCAGAGAGTAGAACTCAGCAGCATCAGACAGATGAACAGTAGAAGGGAATCAAATCAGTGTGTGAGGGGAAATGGAAAATGTCTGCAATTGAAAGTTCTCAAAGTCTTCCACTTAGCAGTTTGCCAGACACTGGATTTCTTGCTGTCATCCCTGCCTCCTTCTGTTGGGCACAAGAGTGAGGTTTCCTTGGTGTCTTTTCCTCTTCTGTGACAGGGTACAGAAATGTGCTGACCTCAACCAGATGAGCACCAAGAACCTGGCTCTGCTGTTTGCACCCAGCCTCTTCCAAACTGATGGGAAAGGGGAACATGAGGTCAAGGTGATGGAGGACCTGATTGACAACTATGTCCACATCTTCAATGTGAGTTTCTTGCCTGTTCATCCTGTGCCTCATCCTGTCCTTCCCCACACAACCCTTGCTGTGTGTTCACTGCATCTCTTCTTCTGTCCCATAGATAGATGAAGACCAGGTGTTACAGATGGATCTGGAGAACAGTCTGATTACTACCTGGAGGGACGTGCAGGTACTGCGGCTCCTCCTGCCCATCCTTTCAGCATATTGCCCAGCAGGTATGCTGGCAACTGAGCAGCCAAAAAAGATGTCCTTAAAGGGGTTGGAATCATTGGATGACTAAAAGCTTGATAACTTGCAGTTGATTTTAGGAGTATTGTAAAGTATTGACTGAGATCTTACATCACAGTTGCATGGCATAAATCTCTACATGTGGAGCTGTGCAACCTGTTTGCTGAACGGCATTGCTGCACAACTAAATTCCCAAATTTGCAACTGAATGCACATGTGCATCTCCATGCATATGCACATTTGCATGCACAAGGGCATGGCATGGCTAAAACATCATCAGGATTCCACCCTGTATGTTTGGGTTGACACTGGATGAAGTTAATGCTCAGTCCTTAGAGTTTGATCTGTGGTGACTTATCTGTAACCCACAAAGTTCTTGCATGAGGTTGCAGTCATGATGAATATGCATCTGTAAATCAACCCTAGTAATAATCAGATATTAGTAAGGGAGCTACCACTCTGTATTCTGTGCGCACCTATTTCTGGCAAGTGTTGGACAGATACTGTGGCAGAAAGTTTCTGACTTGCAAAACAGTTTACGAATGGCATATGCACTGTGGCATTCAGACTCCTTTTCTGACCATCTAGGAATGCTATCTGTTTCCTCTTGTTGTTGTTGCTGCTGTTGTTGTTATTGTTTTGTGCCATTCATGACCACCTTGCCTTTCTGCCTGCAGCTCTCACAAGCTGGTGATATCATTTTAGAGGTTTACCTGGAGCAGAAGAATGCTGACTGTTGTGTCACTCTTAAGGTAACCTTTCATCCATCACTGCCTCAGGATATCGCTGGGCTATGTGAGGCAACTGATCTTTTCATGCAGGAAGAGAAACCAGTCCAAGAAAAGCTGGTTTGCAAGGAAATCTCCAGGGCAGCCAGAGTTACTGTCTTGTCCCTGACTGGGTAGAAAGATGTGGGCCAATAATTGTCACTAAAACATGGTGGTGCTCCTGCTTTCCTAGCAGTTGATTTTTAACCAGGGTATATCAATAAACTGCAGGTCATTTTCTCATGTTGGACTGTGCACCCTGGCTTGACAGACCTCAAGCCCTTTGGGTTCTGGACTGGCTGACCTTGAATTCTTGCCAATCACCCTGCAGGTGTCCCCTGTCATGAGAGCAGAAGAACTTACAAATCAAGTGCTGGAGATGCGAAATGTGGCAGCAAGTCAGGACATTTGGCTCACCTTTGAGGTCTTAGAGAATGGAGAGCTAGGTGAGTGAAGCAGTACCTTTCGTGTGTGGTGTATAGGCCTGGTATTTGAGTCTATAGGTCTAAAGCATATATATTCTATTTGTCTGTTCGTTTAATGTCTTCCATTAAAAATCCCACAATGCTGCTAGCAGTAATTGAATTTTAATACATGTGGTGTAAGCTTTCCAAACCCAGCTCTGCCTATTTGCTAGTGAAAAAGGTGGCCATTTCAGGGTTCCACATTTTAAGAAGGATGTAGGGAACCTAAAGCATGTCCAAAGGGCTCAGGAAACCAAGTCCTGTGAGGAATAGTTGAAAGAGCTATGTATGCTTAGCCTAGTGGAAATTAAAAGCAATCAGGATGGTGAGGGGTCTAGAAATTCTGTCTTACAAGGAATGGTTGGAGACATTGGGTCGCTATGCTTAACTTGAAGAGAAGAAAATTAAGGGTTAATGTATGTTCCTTTTTTATTTATGTGATTTGATTGGTATTTTAAGTATAATTTTGTATGTACCTGTATTTTTCTTATTAGCCTCCATGGGCAGTATTTGCAGTTGAAAGGCAGGATGTAAATTGAATAAATAAATAAATAAGGAGAATCATAGCAAGCAGTTTTTAAAAACCTGAATGGTTGGCATGGGGAAGATGGAGCAGGCCTAGGAAGGACTAGAACCAGTGGGTTGAAATTGTGGAGAAGCAGATTTGGGGCAAACCATTAGGAAAAATGTCCAAATGGTAAGAATTGTTTAGCAGTGTAACAAACTGCCTTGGTAGGTGGCAGATAAATGGTATAAATGGTAATTAACTTGTGATAATCCTGTAATTGCGCTAATGGTTTTCACATGACATCGTAATTAAAGTGCCATTGTCCCATGAATAACCAGGCAAGAAACAGCAGCAAATCATTCATGAGATTTTCCCGTGAATGACTTTTGCTGTTTATTGCCTAGTTATTCCCTAGTTATTCCCGGGATAATGGCTCTTGTGTTATTCTCATTTTAATCTCATTTTAATGTCAATTGTGTGGTTTTCACAGGTCAATTACCATTTAAACTCCTGATTCCCTCCCATGTGATAATTTCCTAAGTATAGAATACATTCCCTAGGGTCTTTATGCTTGCAGCCACTGGCCAAATCACAAAGCAAACTTGACCCTGTAGATTTGCTATATACATTCTGTGCTCCTCATCCCCAATATGCAGACAGTGAGCTCTGACAACATTCTGGTCCTAATTTTTCAGAGCGCCCCTTGCATCCCAAGGAGAAGGTTCTAGAGCAAGCTCTACAGTGGTGTAAGCTTTCCAAACCCAGCTCTGCCTATTTGCTAGTGAAAAAGGTGCCCATTCAGGAAGGCAGCTGCCTTTTCACAGGTGAGTCAATCTGCCCTTGTGGGGAGCCCAGTGTTGATGCCATTGAGACAAGCAAATATTGTCTTTTGGGTATGTAGTGAGAAGACTCCACAGAGTCAGAAAGAGCTGGCATGGTGTAATGGTTTGAGCATTGGACTACAACCTATGGGTTTGAATCCCCAGAGAGCCATGGAAACCCACTGGGTAAGCTTGGGCAAGACACATTCTCTCAGCCTCAGAGGAGGGTAAAGGCAAAAAAAAACCAAAAAACTGAACAAATCTTGCCACGAAAACCCTATGATAGTTTTGCCTTAGGTTCACCATAAGTCAAAAATGACTTGAAGGCACACAACAGCACAAACAATAAGTACAGTCGCCCCTCCGTTCTCATGGACTTGAAGTCCGTGGTTTTGCATATTCATGGAGGGGCAACCTTTGCTGAAATTAATGGGGTGCGCACCTGTGAGCACACAACTATAGGAATGTGCTCCATTCAAGCCTATGGGGCTTGAATATTGGCAAGCCTCCATTTTTGTGGGGGGGGGGGGTCCAGAACGGATCTCCCACAAAAATGGAGGGCCAACTGTGACAGACTAAAGTATGTGGTTCAAGTAACAAGGAATGGATTTCTGTGTTGTCCATCACATGAAACAAGACTGTCCCAGTGGTCTTATTCAGTCTATGGCAGCTTGCTATATCATTAATAAAATGACCAACTGCACATATGCAATCATTCTACTGGGAGGGAGGCAGAGCTAAGTGGTAGACCACATGCTTTGCACTCCCAGAAGGTTCAAGAGACCAAGCTACCTCTAGTCTAAGCAGGGTAGGGGAATTTGGATCATGAAGTCTACGTTCACCCATAGGCATTTTGCCTATACAGCACATACAAGTTTTTCCAGATCTAACAGTACAGAGACTTCTCAAGAAATCTAGTATTCTCTGCCTAAGAAAGAGGCAGTTAGCCTCATATGGGACAGAGATTGCCTGGATCTCAATGGAAGTTACTTTACTGCTGATAATAGATTTAAAACATTACTGCCTGTGTTTTACTGCCCTTTGTTCCAGGTCCGAACATGGCCCAAAAAGGGAGTGTCCTCTGCCTGCATTTATATCCCTCTAGACCATCTTAACTAACAACAGAAGTAACGTCTGAGACAAAATGTAGGCCTGTGACTCTAACATCATCATTTTTCTTCTCCTGTATGATTTTTAATATCTTTGCCTGATGAAGAAGCCAGTGAAGCTTCAAAAGCTTGCATGATGTATTTTATTCATTTTGGTTGGCTCAATAAAGGTATCACTGTTTGTGGATTTTGGATTTTGTTGTATTTTCTGCAAGGCCAACACAGCTACCGCTGAATAGGTTTACCATAGAACCTGGACACTGAGGGAACTGTAACGTGTCTGTTGTTTTAACCTCTGAGTACATACTCTATAATTCCTCTTCCTAGTACTCTTTCTTAGGAAGCCATGCCTTGCTTGTTTTAAATCTCACCCTCTAAGGTCTTGGTTTTATTTCAGGCATCAAACGGGAGAGCCCAAAATGTGGTCTGTTGAAGTGTCGTGAGGAATGGCCCAAATCTCTGGGGAGCAAGTTTCAGGAGCGCTATTTTGTCATCAAAGACCACAAGTTGCTTATGCTGAAAGAGAAACGGGTATAGCAACCCAACTAATTCATTTATTTACTTTGTGTTTTTATTTTATGCCTTGCCTTGTAAAAGCAACCTAATTGACTTTAAACATTAAACAGGATGTTTTGTTTTGCTACTCCGTTTTGACTCTTGAACAACTGCTTGAGAAGGAAAGATTAGGCTTTGGGATTAACCCTAAAGCCAGCCAATCTAGGTTGGGCACAACCCTATTCTTCTGAGAGATATGGGGTTGCCCTGGTGGGGGCTGGTCCCAGAAAGGCCAACCACTAATTCTGTGCAAGTCCAACTTCAGTTGTAAACTGGAGGCACATGCTCCACCTGAGTTCAGTTTAGGTGGAGGTCTGTCACATGTCCTCAGACCAGGGTGAATGCACTTCTAATTCAGGCTCACTGATGCCATGTCTCAGAGTCAATAATATAATGACTGAGAGAGCAAACTCTCATGCCAGGGAGTGCTTCATGTGAACATTGCCTCTGCCATGATTTCATGAGATGGTTTGTGCCAAACTGCAATGAGAATGTTGAGGAACCTTACTGAATTTTTGCAAGGATTACAATTGGTCCACATATATGAAACATTTTTGATAGCTTGCACGAAGTACTATGTAAATGTTAAATATTATTATATGGTAATAGCAGCAAGTTGTCAGAACTAAGAGGGCATAGTTATTTTAACGGGTGAAGTTGAAAAGAGAAAAATAGTGTCAGCTATGTCAAGGCATAATACTAGCTTTTGATACTCTGAGAATTCCTTGAGATGGATCAGAGATATTTGAAATTCTTTCCACATGGAATCATAGAAAGGAACCTAAAATAAGGCATTTCTCCTCATGTTCAGCCCTCTGCAAACCACAAGCACTTTGGGTTCAATTTGATAGCAGCAAATGGGGGGGAATATTAATTGAGATATAACCACATTTTCTGACTGCAATGAAGCAAATGTAAACGAAAGGCTTGCTAGTCCAAACAGTAAACAGTAAGCTCTGACCTTCCTTTATGTTATGGTGATGCCAGCACCACTTTGTGTCTTTGGACTGAGGATTTACCTTGCTCTTCTTCATCCCCAGAGTGTCAAACCAGAGCGGGAGTGGCTGCTGGACATGGCCAAGGTTTACATGGGGATTAGAAAAAAGCTGAAGCCACCTTCACAGTGAGTAACTACAGCCTCCTCACAAACTGTACAGTTCAACTGAGAAGATTGTAGCATGCTTTATAGCTTGTACCACAACCCCTGCTCTTGCCTTGGTCATAGATTTGTATGTGGAACTTAATAAATGCCACCTCCTCCAAGAAGCTCTATCACCAGAGTCTGAGGGGATTATTCTGTAGGGAAGCCCATGCTTTAAATGTAGAAAGCCTCAGTCAAAGAATTTGAGGGAGACAGGGCAGCCTGAGAAGCTCAACCCTAAAATCAGAGAGCTGCTTTGGGTCAGATGAGACACCAAAAGGTTAGGTAGAGTACCAGTGGTCTGACAGAATATATGGAGCTTCTTAGGTCCATGTGAAACCTACCAAATCTCATTCCAGTTTTGGTTGATATATTGAGGCTATTTTACACTACACATTTTGGAGGTGCACCTCATTGTTTGGGTACACAAGACAAGAATTGTTTCCCAATTGTGTGTATCATAAATTTACATATGACAGAGTTAGGATGGACCATGACTCCCTGCCATGTGCACACAGAGAAGTACACATGTTTACCACTGCATAACAGCTGAAGTGGAGCAAATAAGAACAAGAAGGTGAAGTAAGTTCCAGAGCAAGCAGGGGAAAAGCAAGCCATTCCTCTGTAAAAATCAAAGCCCCCATCTTTCTACATAGTAGGAACATTACCACAGCCATGGTAATCTTTGTTTGTTTGTCAATCTTTAAAAAATCTTGTCTTACTCTGTATGTATCTCTCCTCTAGGTGGGGTTTTACTCTGGCCCTAGAAAAACAGCAACTGTGAGTACCTTTTCTGAGTTAACCAAGGAGGGCAGGAAAGTGTATCTTTCAGCTTGCCCCCCTTCTTCCCTGTATTTTTCTCATCTCAAGTAGGGATATGACAATCATTCATTCCAGTTTGCTAAACATACAGATTTTTGTTTTCTCAGGCCCCTTTAAACTTCTGTTTATGAACCGAGGTGAGATGTGAGAATCCTCAGATGGTTTATTTACAAATGGACTAACAGGGCAGGAATGTCATTTGAAATGGGATGTTCTGGATGGTTTTATTATTTTATTGCTTCAGTACTAAGTTGAGCAGTTAAACAGCAGAGGTATAACTGAGTGTCTCTCTCACATGGATCTAGATTTGTTGTTGGTGTGTGCCTTCAAGTCATTTCTGACTTATGGCAACCCTAAAGCAAACCTATCACAAGGTTTTCTTGGCAAGATTTGTGCAGAGGGGATTTGCCATTGCTTTTTTCTGAGGATGTGAGAGTGTGACTTGCCCAAGGTCACCCAATGGGTTTCTGTGGTTTGGCTTTCCTGGTGCACATCATATGCGTGGAGAACTAAATATATTTCCTGCCCTTCTTGAGGGACAAGAAGAATTAGGACAGCAATTTACATCCTTAGTAAGGAAGGATGGAAGAAACCTGTCAAAAATTAACTGTCTGTACCGTATAAATGGCAGTATGATCCACAAAGCCATACCATCTCCACTACATAATAACTGGTGGCATTTTGACACTTTCTGATTGCCTGAATTTCACCCTGATAGGGCCATTATTCAGGGTGGAATAAGGGGCTTGAGTTTGTTTTCATTGTTGATGAGGACATTGGTGAGGTAACTGCTTAGCTTTAGCCCACCATCGTCTGTCCATAAGACAACAATGGGGAGGAAGGGAAACATGAATCATAACTGCTCAGTCTTTGTTCCCAAGGAAGTTGAATAATAATTCTGCCTCCTATTGTGGTATGGCTAGCAGAACATACAGAGATTTGGGTACAAGGGTTTCCCTGGTGGGTTCTAGGTAGAAAATACATATCTTCTAGCTCCTCATAATAATAATAATAATTTTTATTTATATCCCGCCCCTCTGCCAAGCAATCGGGGCGGCGTACAACATATCAAAACATAGAGACAAATAAAATCACATCAGATCCGCTCCCTCCTTCCCACACCCACCCAACCCCTGAAAACGAATCAAACTAAATGGACTAAATAACAATAATTAAGCAATTAAACAATTAACAATTAAATAATTAAACAAAATCATTCCAAAAGCTGTCAGCCACAATAGCTAAATGCCTTGCTCAGTGGCAACTCACCCCTGAGATTCTGGGGACAAAGCAACAGATAGCTATATTCCCTTCTCTCTATACTTTTGAACTTCTTGAAGCATCTGACTAGCCATCAATGGAAACAGAATGCTGGTCTTTGGTATTTTCTATTGGGGCATTTCTGGTATTCCTACAGGTCCTTTCCCTGGAGAAACTTTAGGTGTTGCTCTGGAGAATAGAGCAGGGGTAGGCAACCTTTCCCCTTTAAGGGCCGAGGGACTTCAGCTCCCAGAAGCCTCAGCCATGCTGGCCAATAGTCCCATGTTGGTCAATAGCTCCTGGGATTCTGGGAGCTGAAGTCTCTCAGCCCTTAAAGGGGAAAGGTTGCCTACTCCTGAACTAAAGGGAAAGAAGGCACAGAATAAAGGTAAATATGCTAGTGCTGATAGTAATTGGTAGTATCTCTTTCACAGGTATTTGGCATGTATAGGACAATCAGAGCTATGGGACTGGACCACCAGCATTCTGAAAGCCCAGGTGTGTAATTAAGAAAGACATTGTACCAGAAGCATGGAATTCAGTCCAAACCTTTAGATGCTTTCACATGGCATGATCATAAAATCTGTTTGTGGTGAGCCATAATGTTGATGTGATGTGAGAATTCTGCTCAGATGTGATTTTTTATCTCATCCAATGATGTTTCCTGGATTATATAGATCAGGTGAATCCAACAGTTAGGAGTGCCTTTTATCAGCTGATACGCCAGCTGCACCCTTTCCTGGAAGTAAGGGACTTAGAAACTGTAGTACACACACTGGTAACCTCACAACTCGATTTTTGAAACACATTCTACATGGGACTACCCTTATACCTTGTCCAGAAACTACAACTAGTACAAAATATGGCAGCCAGTTTGATCACCAGTAAATCTAAAAGTGATCATATTACTCCGATATTAAAATCCTTTCACTGGCTGCCCATTGGTTTCTGGGCACGGTATAAGTCACAGTATAAGGTGATTACCTTTAAAGCCCTACATAGCCTGGGTCCAACCTATCTAAGTGATTGCCTTCTTCCATACAATCCACCCTGCACCCTCAGATCCTCTGGGAGGAACCTACTGCAATCAATAAAAACTAAATTAGCGGTAACCTCCCAGAGGTCATTCTCTGCCGCCATTCCCAGATTATGGAATGCCTTGCCAGAGGAGATCCGTTAAATAACCAGCTTGGACAGCTTTAAAAAAGCTATCAAGACAGAACTCTTCCCGCAGGCCTTCCCTGAATAGATCACTTTACCTCTATGTGTGCTCTCTCCTCTATATGTCCCTATACCTTCACTGATGTTCCAGAATTATTTGATATCTTATGTTTTAGTTTAATATTGTAAATTATATTGTTTTAGTTTAATATTGTAAATTATATTGTATTTTTTAATGGGGGTAATTATTATTTACTGTTTTAATGTTTTAATACAGGGTATGGTTTATTTAAACTTAACCCTATTCTATGTAAGCTGCTTTGATTGCGTTGCAAAAGGCAGGATATAATATTATTGTTGTTGTTGTTGTTGTTGTTATATAGCTGTATAACCTGTGATAGGTAAAAGGTAAAGTATTCCCCATTGACAAGGTTGTCAAGTTGTGTCTGACCGTAGCAGGTGGTGCTCATCTCCGTTACTACGCCGAAAAGCCAGCATTGTCAAAGACTACTCTATTTATCTACTTGCATTTGCATGCTTTCAAACTGCTAGATTGGCAGAAACTGGGACTAGTGACAGGAATTCACCCATCATACAGCACCCAGGCCTCAAACTGCCAACCTGCTGATATTACAGTCAGCAGAGTCAGTGTCTTAACCACTTGAGCCACTGCATCCCCATATCCCAGGGGTAGGCAACCTTTCCCCTTTAAGGGCTGAGGGACTTCAGCTCCCAGAAGCCTCAGCCATGTTGGCCAATAGTCTCATGTTGGCCAGTAGCTCCTAGGACTCTGGGAGCTGAAGTCACTCAGCCCTTAAAGGGGAAAGGTTGCCTACCCCTGCCATATCCTGTGATAACATATCTTTATTGTGAGAAAACTCAACAGTAAGAGGCTCACCTGAACCAATCATTGTATAGGAAATGTTCTAGTTATAGGCCATCCTGTGGCCAAGCTCAGCTATTTCTCCATCAGGTGAAAATCCTAGTTATGCCCACCACAAGAACAGATCATTTCAGATTTTCAGTGCACTTAGTGGAGACAGGGTCTTATGCTTTCCTCGGTAAAATGCCATTCTTTTCAAAGGCTAGAAGGAGGAAAGATCCATCAGTGTCAATCAACTCATCAGCAAATTTCAAACATAAAAGAAAAGGGCCAGAAAAGAAATGGTTCCCTCCTTCTTGTAACTATATAGTTGTATTCATATATGAGTATGAGGAGGAGCAAAAAATCTGGCTTTTCATAGGTATGGGTTGGAATGATATAAACTAAGGCAGTGATGGGTGGTGAATCTGTTCCAGGTTTTATTGTAAGCTTTAAAGGAGTTCTCCAAGGTGCTGAACTTGATTCAGTAACAAGAATACTCCTTCTAAGCAGCCAAAAACCTAGGATGGATTCACTTATTTCCCACTGAAATGGGAGCTGCCAACCAATACCACAATCTCCCATTCCTTTTCCATCAGCACTGCCCAGATTCTTTATTTTCTTCTTGCACACAATGTGATCAAGAGGACACTATGCTTCTGTGAAGTGTCATCTGTTCATTTCAGCAGGACTGGTACAGGAACCTCCAGGCAAACTGTGCCCAGAGAGTCCCACTCTGCATCAATTAATCCATTTTCTCCACATTCTTGTACCTGGCTTCTGGGCTATCTGGAGACATCTGCCTGACCATTGTGAAAAATAAAGAGCAGAATTAAATGGCCCTTTGGTACAAGCCAAACTGGCTTTTCTGGTGTTCTTTTTAGAAGCAGAAATTCTATCGTCATTTTGTTTTGTGCTTTAATTCAATTAGGCATCAAATTTCATAGATATGGGAAAATAACAAGGTACAGGAAAATGTGAAGATACAATTGAATCCTGTTGCCAAAAAGTTTGTTTCAATAGTATTTGGTGTGAGAAACTATTTTAGTTGCACTTATTTTTACTGAATAAAGAGCTTCTGCAGCTTTCTCTTCCTGGGCTATCATTACAAGTGTGAAATTTCTTGATACGTTAATTATCACATTCAGGTAGGAATTTCAGAAGTGTCTCCAAGGACCCCTTCCTTTATAACAGAATTTTGCTTTGTAACCATTTTCTGTCTGTAACAGTAAGATGGAAAGTCTTTGAACTCAGTTCAAAATAAAATTTTTAACAAACTTTAAGGAGCTGCACACTTTGTAATCAATCAAAGCGTTGTACCTTATATCAATTTTGTCTCTACCAACAGGTGTATATTTGTGGTGGCAGGGGAATATTGTTCTTCTTTAATTTTGCAATAATTTTATGTAATTAGTTGCTAGCCGTGTAATAAGCATGTATCTTGTGAAGGAAGAACATTTATTCAACAGATGGTCATTTAGAGCTGCTACTCAATTACCCAAACTAAAATTGTATAAACTAAAGAAAATGCCTTTCATATACCAAGTTCAACAGAGAGAAATCTGATGCAGTTTTGAAGTATAAGATAGCAAAATCTTGTTCTCTACCCAAAGTTGTCATAAAGAATGCAGCATCTGGCCAAACTAAATGTGAATGAATGAAGCAACCTATTTGGCCAGCTCATATCAGCTCACTTCCAGTATCAGAGCTGGATACCTGGGAGAAGTATCTTAAACAACCATTAGATCACCTAACTATTGGTGTAACCATAACTGGGTAAAATATATAACAAATAGTGTTGAAAAAAAGCATAGTTCAGAAAATAGTATGATCTTGCCTTGTTTCAATCAAGCCTAATTTTTAATCCAGCCATAGTTTTTCCCAGTTCAGACATATGTCTGTGGCAGTTAGAGTTGTGTTCCTACACAAGCAACACTAAAGTCCTATCTAGGTAAGGTAGGCTGTGCAACCCACTTTGTCTATATTCCAGGCTTAGATCACTACCATTCTTGCAATTTAATTTCTCCTTTGGATAGGCAAGACTCTGTCAACCATTAATAGGGTGGTTGTGGAATGCAGTGGCTCAAGTGGTTAAGACACTGACTACAAGATCACCAAGTTGGCAGTTCAAGGCTCGGGTGCTGCATGATGGGCTGAGCTCCTGTCACTAGTCCCAGCTTCTGCCAACCTAGCAGTTCCAAAGCATGCAAATGCAAGTAGATAAATAAGTACCACAGTGGGAAGGGAAACAGTGTTCTGTGCAGTCATGCTGGGCCATGATCACAGAGTAGTCTTTGACAACGCTGGCTCTGCGGCTTAGTAACGGAGATGAGGACCACCCCCTACAGTCAGACATGACAACCTTGTCAACGGGGAATACCTTTACCTTTTTGTTTGACATTAAATCTAATTAGAACCTCCATTTTCCAATGCATTCTACTTCTGAATATCTCACACACTGGGGATATAGGAAAGTGTTGTTGCCTTCATGCTTTGTTTTGGAGCTCCCCAAAGGAATCTGGCTGGACCAGTTTTACATGCAAACATCAGGCCAGAAGAAGCTCTGCCAGGGCTCTGGAAGCACCTGTGGCTTCCACCACTCCTTTTCTTGTCACCACAAGTAAGTCAGTGATCCTCTGACAGCAGGGGAAGAAGAAAGCACAGGCAAATGTTTTATTAGCAACCTGAGTCTTTTGTAAGCATCATTCTCAGCAATGGGGACATTGCAGCAGTTTGCCAGGTGAATGAAAAAGAATGGAGATTTCGCCACATCTAATGTTAGGTTATTACAATATAGATGTTTGAAAGTATCTGTTTATACAAGTAAAATAAATTCAGTGTTCATGTGGGCAAACTGAAAAAGCTGTACAGTAACATGGGTGGCATGACAATGCTGAACATGTTATCTGTCAATAACAATAAATGATTCTCTTTCCTTCATACAGCATGACAGCATCCGTCCAGTCATCCTTCGTCGACGCTCTTCTTCTGACCTGGCCAAGCAGAAATTTGGCACCATGCCCCTTATTCCTCTACGTGGAGACAGTACCAATCCCATAATGCTCTCTGCTAATCAAACATTGGTAAGGGTACCGCACCTGTATTCTGTTGAAATGTTGCTCTTCTGTGAAGCAAGGCCTAATTGTAATGCGTCAGTTATTTTGCCTATATATACAAAGCAGCCATTTTGAGTGCATGGAGGATGGGGCTGGGCTACCAGTCATGATGGTTATATATTACCACCAATGTCAGAGGCAGCATGCTTCCCAGTACTGGTTTTTAGGGAATGTGTATACCTCTCACCGATGTGGACCTAAAAGATAGGACTTTGGTCTGTTCCAGCACAACTCTTCTTTCGTCCATCTGTAGCTAGGAAACAAGCTCTTACACTATAAACATTCTGTATATGTGCAGATAATAATAATAATAATAATAAATTTTATTTATAGCCCGCCTCTCTGCGGAGCAATCGGGGCGGGTTACATCAATTAAAATACAAGAAATACAGAGGTTAAAACAATTCATATACCCATCCAGCCCTCCCACCCCTTAAAACAATATTAAACTGATTATTAATTAAAACAACATGCTCCAAAATATAACACAATAATAATGACATAACAGTACAACAGAATACAGAATGAGCAGCAGGAGGAAGGGCAATATAATTATCTCCTGGAACCAGAGAGTTATTCCGGGAAGGCCCGCCGAAAGATATCCGTCTTCAATGTCTTCTTGAAAGCAACAAGGGTGGTAATATGACGGATCTCCTCCGGCAGGCCATTCCAGAGT
>CM034706.1:128700195-128714891 GCA_020142125.1 Phrynosoma platyrhinos | reverse complement strand
GCTGGCCCAGGTGGTGCCGCTGCTGGTGGCAGGCAAGGCGCCTCTCCTTGCCGGCCAAACCAAGATGTACAACCAAACTAGCAGTATTATCATGTCAGTATTTAGTCAGCCTGTATAAGCAGGGGAGAACTAGGGTAAAGTATTTTCACACACCAGACTTTTCCTGCAGGGAAATGTCCCAGGAAAAGCTGGTGCTGTTTATACCACATTCCAGTAAGAATTCCTGTTCTGTTCCTGTGTTTACTTGCCTATATGAGAAAATTGCATCTTCATTACAAGAGATATTCATTTCCACTCCATATCCTCTATGACGTGGGAGCCAACTTGTGAGGGGGACTGTCAACAGTGAGACATCCAGCTTATTCCTTCAAAGGAAGCCCTTCCCTGCCATTAAATCTGCTTGTAGACCTCCTATCTTCAGGAGGCCTATTACTGGTTGTTGGGCTGGAAATTTCTATTGATGCTTTGTGGGTGTCAACTGCAAGCTCAGAAGGAGCAACAACAAACAATTTGAGAGGAGGATGGATATCTTGTCCTTCCTCCCACTCAAGGAAACACAGCAGTAGTAAAAACAATATTCCTTAATCTCTGCTGAGTTCACCACATTAATGCACTAGTAATGACAATTCTCCTCTCTTGTTGTTTGTACTGTGGTATGAATTTCTTCATCTTTTTTTTTCCTTTTTTCAGCACCGACTGCATACACGAAGGACATTGTCCATGTTCTTTGTAAGTGCCTATGCATTTTCTACATATTTATCAAGGTCTATTGTGTGATAAATTCTATGTTAATCCTAAAAGTAAGTGCTATGAGAGCCCAGAGAGCCATTCCTTTCATTGGTTTCCTAGGAATTGTTCTGGGATCTTTCTTCTTTTTTTACCTTTTCATTTAAAATGGTATATACCTTAGCCTGGTTCACAGAATTACAGGCCCAGCATAACTGACACATGGTAATCACGGGTCATACATGTGTTGCTCTACCATTAAGCAAAATGAAGCAGCTGCCTCAGGAAATACCATTGGGTCACCCATACTAATAGCCGTAGAGGAGATAGATCTGATCCGTGACAAACAAACCCATTTTTCCTACAAAAGCACTATTGTGGAAGAGTTATCTTGCTCAGTTCCTGGTTAGTTCAATGAGATTTTCCTAGGAAGAATTCATAACAGATGATGCCACATGTTATTTAGTGCCAGGGCAGGAAGAGTCTGCTCACATGCCAGTTAGATTTTCTGTCTCATTTTGGCCCTGCCCTACAGGCAAGACCAAAACCATACATAAAAAGTAGTGCCCCATAGTTTAACCTATCTAGGACTTCATTTAAGATGTCAGCAGTCAAAAACAAAACAAGAACCCCAACAGCTGTGCTACAGAATATATTTGACACATTGACAAGCGCATCCTGTTTATCTCTGACTGGATTACCCTATTCCAGAATGGGGAATAGACAGATTTAGTCTTCCCTGTGCCTTTTTAGAGACTTAGCCCTACTTGTGCATGTCAGATAAAATACTGAGCAAGGACTGGTTGGCGAAGCTGGGGGGGTACTATCCTGGACCTTCAGTAATGAAGAGGCATGACAAGCAGCATATCTGGCCTTTCTTATCAGCTTGGCACTTGGTTTGCATCTGGAGAGCTTCCCTAGTGTCAGAATCTGAGGAGATCTGTAGCTCAGTAGCATATGCCTCCAGACCTATAGTATGGTCAGTTGCTAATTTATGGGAGGTCCTGGGACCGAGGGACCCTGAAATCTGAAGCCTAGAGGGCAAAAGGTCGATCAAGCACAAGAGGCTGCTTCCATGGATTTTCAGTATCCTTGACTGATCCAGAGGCTTTGCGCCACTTGCTAGGTTCAAAGAAAGAGGTACCATATGCTTGTTCTCCTGTGTCTTAGATAGCTGTGTTCCCCACAGCCTTGGGTAGCTCATTTGGCTAGGGCCTAGTCTCAGGAAATGATGTTCTCAGGTCCCAGATAGTTAGACTAACAGGAAGTGTTTATCTGTGCTTCAGACCCAAGACACAAACAGAAATACATGCCCCTTCAATTGATGCCTTTTGTTTTGGACTCCACAGCCAATGAAGATCCACCAGGGCTCATTAGATGAGCAACAGGAGGCAACAGATGAGTCAGAGCCTGTCTATGAGGAGGTTGGCACTTTCACAGACATGGGTTTTCTGGAACCTAGTCACTCCCTACTACCTCCTGTGGATCGGACCAAGAAGCCAGTTACTGCTCCAGAACAGGGGATGTCAAACTCCCTACCTCCCTGCCCAGCTCCCAGAGCATCAAGAAGTGACTTAGTGAAAGCAGGCTACCTGCAGAGTACTCTTGGCCTGGAGCTTGATAAGGAGTCCCCTGCAAACAGACCCCCAGGAAATGGAGCAACTCTGGGCACCTCTACAGAAAAAGAGTCTGGGCAGCTTCAAGGAGCACCTGCCTCAGACAGGGAGCAGAGCCAGCCAGCCACAGTTGCACCACTCCATCCAGAGCCTCCAGCTGGAATGGAGGCTCAGTTTGGTGACACCAAGAGGAAAAGCTCCCAGACAGACTTATCCATTGGTGACAAGCTCATGCAGGAGCTGACTGCAACCATCCTCCGGAAGAATGAATGCCAGACTCTGCCAGAGACATCAGGAAAGCAGAAGCTCCAACCAAAGGATGGGGTCCAGGTTCAGCCTGAAGACTACTAGGCTGAGGACTGGGAGCTTTTAAACTAGAATTCAGTTTCTGTGCTGAAGTGCCCTAAAAATGAGTCATGCTGTTTGTTGGGCTGTCCAACATTTCTAGGCACATATGATCCTATGTTCTGCCTGGATTTGTGTCTTTAAGAAGTCCTCCCCCCACACACACTGTCCCCCAGAAATATTTTACCATTAAAGTGCCCAGTCACTGCTACAGTTTGGTGAAGTAGTAGAAGGTAAGGTGTGGGAAGAGGATTGTTGCTGTACTGAATGGTGCATTCCTGCCCTGACCTCAACCGTACTTCAGCACCACTTCATATCCATATGAATTATGACTGTGTACTCAAGCCTGTATGTCATGCCACAGTTTCTTGTCCCACTGTGGTACTGAATATAAGAGTCAGCTTCCTGGGGATCTCAGTTTTCATTTTGAAAGGTTTCCAGGCCTTATGCTGGGAAGATAGACTTGTAAGTCTGGGTGTTCAACGCCTGTTGAAATTCTGAATGTCAGAGAGGTGACTTGAGGGAAAGCTCCAGTGCTTCACCATCCAGCCAAAACAGAATGAGTTATGCAAAATGGTACAAACTGGAGAGGAAGGGAAGGAAAATAGGATTAAATTCTGCAGAATTTGCTCATATAGCATAATTTGTATATGTCACTAGACTTCAGCTATTATGATATAGAATTTGGATTGCCTGGCCAGAATGTTTTATTTAGTATAAAGTATATACAGTCTGGCACATATTTCTAACAAAGGCCTAAGGAGTAAATGCTCTTACAAGGTTAAGGAAATCCCTACTACATGAAACAGATCCAGTAATATTTATACTGCTAATTAGATTAAAGAATTTTGTAAAATACAGATCAAGAGAGTTTGCTTATAACAGGTAATCTCAAAAAGACATGGATACGCAATAGAACCATGAAGCAAATCTATTTAAGATGGAGATGACTGTAAATACTAAAGTTATAAGGTTGCTTAGGCATTGAAGGGAATGAATTTAACAAATCACAAATGTTTAGAAGAGGATGCCTGAAAGTGCACATGCATCCACCAAAACCCCACAGCACCCATAAAATTGCATGAGTAATTTGAATCAGTAATCTGGCTCTTTTCCTGTATCTTTGCTCTGCCATGACTAGATACCAACACAACAGAAGGCAGGCTTACCTTTCCAGGGCAAAAAAAAAATATTGCAAGCAATTGGTCAGTCTCTGTAGTAGCCAAGTGATCACCCAATATCTGTGATGAACATGCCTTGAGCTTGATGAGATGGAGAGGAAAGGAAGTGACTGTTGGAATTTAGTATCTGATATTTATATTAAGCAGAGCAGCAATGTGCCCCAGTGCATCTGAGCTACTAGTAACAAACAGGATAGTCTGGTAAGGTTAAAAAAAAAAGAATAAAATTAATAAAGATTATAATGGAAAAAAATAAGATTTACATTATAAGGCCTTTGCAAACTGCTAGAAATAGTAAAAATTGAGTCCACTTTAACTGTCCTGGCTCAGTGCTAGGGGATCATGGGAATTGTATTTTTTTCTGAGACACTGAACCTTCTCTGTCAAAGAGCTCTGGTGCCACAATAACCTAAAGTTCCCATGATTCCCTAGCACTGAGTCAGGGCAGTTAAAGTGGACTCAATTTGCACTATTTCTGGCAGTCTGCAAAGGCCCATAGTTACAAAGAAATCCATCTAAATATTGGATTGTAAATAATCCATAGAAAAGAGTTATCTATACTTGGTAAACGACTCCCTAATGCTGATTCCATGTCTGTGGGTATGTAGAGTAACATCCTCATGGATGCTCACTTCTGAGAGAGAGACATGGAAAAGAAGAACAAAGAATGGTAAAATCCCATTTTTAAGTTCCTTTTAGAAAAGGAGGGGAAGAGATAGGAAATGATCTCTTCAGAAAATTACTCTGACCAAAGGAATTTGGGAGTTTATCACATGGGGAAAATTGGAAGTTTAAACTGGACAGAGCCCGGGGTTATCCAGGGTATTAGGCACAATTGCACACTTGGTTTTCAGACAATGTCATGCACAAACCACTTAGAATCCAAAGAGAAAGTGACATGAATCAGGGAATAGTCATTTTCGGGAAAATACCATGCTTTCATTTCCATTTTATTCACAAATTCACTTTCTTTGCGCAATTGCTGTAGAGTGAAAACTATTTGCGGGATTCTCCCTGTTTTTCTGCTTGTTGTCAGATTTTCCCATGTTTCTTTGCTGTGCTTTCTTGTGCCAAGAGGGACTCAGCCTTTTATGTTTCAGCCAGGGCTCTTAAAGGATCAGCAGGCACAGAGAGAGAGAGAAAGAGAAACAGCTTGCTTCTCTCCATCGCATGCCTCTCTCCTCTTCTTGCCTTCCCCATTAGACAGGGCTCTGAAAGGATCAGCTGGTGAGGAAGGCAGGGACATAGTGAGAGAGAAGTTTTATCTTTCCTTTCCTACTTCTTTGGGTAATGTTCTGTTCTTTTTACTCAGGTTGGGTACCATTTCTTGGAAAGTAAGGGCAGCACAGTATATTTTTTATAAAGAAAATTGTGTAAATATAATTGTTTATTTCTCTGGGTGATTTTTGGTAATGCAACTACTGCTTCTGTGTGCATGCACAAAAAGGTTATTTCCAAACCATCAACGGGATTTGTCCCCATCTGTGTGAAAACCAAATGCACTTTCTACCCACTTTCTCACATGAGTAATGTGCTTTCAATGCATTGTTGTGTTCTCCATGTGAAAATCATTTGTGCATTTGTGTGCTTTTCTGGGATGCATCCACTTTAACCATTTTGGGGATGGAAGCACCTAGGTCCCCATATTATAAACTCCATAGAGAGATAAACAAGACAGGCACTCCTACTCCTAATTATCATAGAAACAAGTATAGACGCAATCTCCATTTCCAACAGTGGCAACACAAACAGCCTTCAAAGGGAAGCAGCAATTCAGTCTGGGACCTATAAGGCAGCATTTGGTCTTCAGGCCCTTTGAAACCATAGTAGGCAAAGCACAAGTTAGGAAAGAAGTGATACGAGGGGATATCATAAAGTAATAATAATTATCAACTGGAAGTTATTATGGTATATTGATTAAATTTTGTCAGTGTCATCATTGGTCCCTAAGTGCATGATGTTGAGGAAATCAGCTCGTTGATTGCTTTATTTTTGTTACAGGTTGTGTCAGAAGTGACTAAAGTGTAAGATGGAGAAGACTGAGGCTCGCAGCATGATAAAAGTGCCTGCATTTGAAGGGTAATAGTGCCCAGCAAATTCATTATCAGATTTTGGTAGTTATGGAAATGATTGCCTGTTTTATGACACTATTGGGAGGTGAAAAGGGAATTTCCAAACTGGTCACATGTCCCTCACAGACGAACCAAGACCTGGAAGACCATCATTGATGGACAGTGAAGAAAGTGGAGTGTTTAATCCTAATGAACAACCATCCAATGATCATGAATGAAACTAGTCTTAGTTATGGTAGTGTGTGGAAAATTATCCATGATGAACTGTACATGTCTAAGGTGTCTGCATGCTGGGTTCCATGTTTGCTAACCCCTACCCAGAAACAAACAGCTCACTCATCTCAAGTTGCAGTTAACAAAGCAAGGGCATGCAGCTTTGAGATCTTGCAGCATCCTCTTTATTCTACTGACCTCACACCAAGAGGCTATGCAGACGGGTGGCCCTGGGCTGCCCCAGCTAGCCACAGATTGGGGCCACGGCAGCTGCATGCTGCGGCCCCGATCCTCCCTTTTGCCGCCCCTGAAAGAGCAGCCAAATGCGGCTCTTTTCAGGGGTGGCAAAAGGCCGCCCTAAGAGCCTGTGTGCGGCTCTTTAACACCCTTTCCAGCACAGCATGTTTGAACACTGCACCGGAAGAGCGTCCTGACACCGTGCACTGTGTGTACCAGCGCACGGCATCAGCCGCCCTACCCCATCTCTGCCTCCAGGCCAGCCCTTTGGGCCGGTCTGCAGAGGCCCCAAGTGACTTTTTCTTGTTCCCAAAAATGAAAAATCTGTTGTGGGCTTGCTGATTTGACAACACAAATGACATCATTCATGATGTGGAAGAGTGGTTTCAGACGCAATCTGCAGACTTCTACAATAACAGTATTCGGAGGGTCAAGAAATGCTGGGGAAAATGTGTAAATCTGGATGGTGACTATGTAGAGATAAGTTAATAACTACAAATCAAAACAAACTTTCTGACACATTTTTTTAAATATGATAATTAAAACTTTATGATACACCCTTGTACAACAGCATAGGGCCTTTTTCAGGAGGCAGACAAAATGGGAGGCATTCATTTTTACCAGCATGTTTTTGATAGCAGCCAAATCTACACCACATGAGACTCTTTCTTTCCCTGATGCAGGAAAAGGGTACAGTGGAGATCATTACTTGATTACCTGCATGTAATTGGTTATTATGATGGCAGTGGTGGCAATGGTGACAGAAGTAGAGAGAGATGGATCCTGAGAGAGTGATAAAGGAAACGTGGTGATGAAGATACCAATGAGTAATGATGTTATTCCCTTAGACATTGCATTTGGCACCCAGTCACCAGAGACAATGAGGGTAAGCCCCACTCTTCTCAGTCACTTGGGTATCAGAACTGCAACCCTTATCATTTTAACTACCACTAGCAGTCTCTTCAGGGCACAACTAGACATTACCATGGGAAGACCTAGAATTGAATCTACCAGTGGATTTTAAAAGGGAAATAGCAGCCAGGAAGAGGTGAAACCAACTGGAATTGTGCCATTTAGGGAAAGATTATAAGACTCTTCCCAATTTTCCTGAGAAAAATCCCCTGTCCTTAAGTAGTCCTATTTATTTAAGAATGTATAACTTGTTCTGTCAAATGTATTTGCATTGTTTATAGAATCACAAGAAGGTTTTCATGGGCCATCTAATCCAACCTCCTTCCATTACAGGAATCTACCACTAAAACATCCCTAGGAAGTGGCCATCTAACCTTTGTTTACAAACACCCAGTGAAAGAGTGTCTACCGCCTTCCTTGGTAATATATTCCCCTGCCCAACAGATTTTAGTATCAGAGATTTCTTCTCAATGTTTAGTAAAATATTATTTATTGTAATTTGAATCAATTGGTTCAAGACCTATCCTCTGGAGTATCCGAAAACAAATTTGTTCAATCTTCCATGTGACAGCCCACCAGACATTACAAATAGTTATCCTATCAACTCTCAATTTTTCTCAAAAGTTAAACGTATCCAATTCTCTTGAATGTTTCTGCGCAGGTTTACTACTTAACCCATCACTTTTCCATCAGATGTGAGGCTCTGCTTAAACCTCTGCTGCCACCAAATATTACACAAATCCCATGGTTACCACCAAGAGTGAGGTCTCTCCCTCACCATCAATGTAAGGAGCTTTTCCTGTCTTATTGCTGGGGCCACCAACTGTGAGGACCTGCTAGATACTGTCAATGTGTCTGTGGGCCTTTGCAGACTGCCAGAAATAGTGCAAATTGAGTCCACTTTAAGGGTTAGGTTTAGTGCTAGGGAATCATGGGAATTTTTTTTTCTGAGACATTGAGCCTTCTCTGTCAGAGAGCTCTGGTGCCACAATAAAATACAGTTCCCATGATTCCCTAACCCTTAAAGTGGACTCAATTTGCACTATTTCTAGCAGTCTGCAAAGGCCCTATATGAAATAATATGCAACTTATATCCTGTTGGAAACCATCCTTTTTTACTCACTGCTGCCACCACAGAGACCATATCAGAATCCAAACTTGCTATTATATAGAGTGCCTGAAGGGCAAAAGCATATAAATACAAGAACACTTTATTAACAGAAGTTGCACATAACAAAAAGATGATTTAATTCATTTAGAACACAACTTGCACTCTCTCACACACTCCACTCCTAACTAATCAAGACTCTTAAACACCACCCATTAATTCTTCAGTCTGACTGACTGACTCTCTCAACCCAAATCCTCTCCTTTCTTCCTTCCCATTAACTACTCTAACAGTGTGGTGTAGTGGTTTAAGTGTTGGACTGCGACTCTGGAGACCAGAGTTCGATTCCCAGCTTGGCCATGAAACACACTGGATAAGTCACACACTCAAGGATGGCAATGGCAAGCCCCCTCTGAAAAAACTTAGTGTCACCATAAGTTGGAAACAGCTTGAAGACGCACAACAACCACAACCCTAACTAACCCCAAGGAGTATAGATCAACCTTATTCAAATCTCAGACATTCCACCAGTCACCACTCACTCCCAACATTCTCCCACGCCCCTCCTGAAAGCTCCTCTCCTTATACACAGGGCATAACTAAACAATTAATACTAATATTAATTGCAAGTCACCCTGTGTAAGAAGTCTACAAATCACACATCTAGAAAGAAAGTCCTATATTATAGTAAAATAAATAACATTTTACACCAGGAGTCCATGATATCACAGTTCCTCACGGCACTTTCTTTCTAGATGTGTAACTTGTAGACTTCTTACTCAGGATGACTTGTAATTATTAAAAACATTAGAAGCCCACAAAAGACACTAAATGACATAAACAGGGAAAGAGGGCTGCTAAAGAACAACATTCAGTCTGACTGGCAAGATACTAAAGCAGTACAGTTCTATTTAATTGGCTAAAAGTAAAGATAGGGCCAAAATGGGTTTGCAAGGGTAAGGTAATCTATAATGTGAGTGAAGCCACCAAGCAGGCCCTTCCTCTCATCCTAATCAGTACCTCTTCATCCACAAATAGATGGAGGAGAATGGCCTCTCCAACAGATGTTAGGGATTGAATAGACTGGTTCAGGAGACATAGTTATCCTCCTGGTATCCTGAGCTCCAGGTTATTTGAAGGCCTGCATGACCACTAAATATCATATTCTAGTATTTTAATGGCAGCAAAGTCAGTGGACATTTTCCCAAATGGGGTCTTTCATCACTACACATTTCTTTCCAGAAATTTGCAACACAGAGAAAGCAAATCTGAAAAAAATTGCCTGCAAACTCCTTTAGCACTGTGAAGTTGAAGGCTTTCACAACTGGCATCCATAGATTTTTGTGGGTTTGGGGGGGCAGTGAGGCCGTGTTCTAAAAGAATGTATTCCTGACATTTCACCTGCATCTATGGCTGGAATCGTCTGAGAATTTCTCTGAAGATGCCAGCCACAGAAGCAGGCAAAATATTGGGAATATATTATTCTAGAACACGACCTCACAGCCCAAAAAACCCACAAAAATCCTTTAGTATTCTTGGAGGTAATTCATCTGGCCCTAAACTCACTGAAAATAGCAAGGTGTTTTCTAGCTACCTCCTTAGCTAATCTCAGCTACAGGTTCCTCCTTATTTTGTTAGCTCTGCTGTCTCCAGGCTGAACAGAATTCCTCTGGCAGAAGACCAAATAATAAGAGATAAATAATGGAGAATGGGAAGAACAGAATGACATGACACCACAAGGTGGTGCCAAAACATCAAGGCTGGGTCCAGGAGATTTTCCAGTGCAAACAGGACAGCAAAGCTTCCTTCTGTGTTACTGCTGCATTGCTCTGCACTACTGTTCAGACCAGCTGTATTTGGAGAGGGTTGGCATTTAGGAAATGCCCCATCTAGCTGGCCAGGCACTTTGCCACAAGTAACCAAAAGACTCATGAGAAATCTTATGAAACAGCTTAGATCTCAGGGGAAGTTACCTTTTTCTGTTGCTAATGGAATTAAAATTTTATTGCCTGGAATTTACTACTGCATTTTGGAGATTATTACACAAGCTAAAAAAAAATGCTAGAAAACACAATTTACCTCTCCCAAATTAAAGTAAAATTCAGGCTGCATCGGGATCCTGTCGCACAACTGTACGACTTTGTCCGCTGGAGTGAGTTAAGTGACTCGGACTGCATCCAGATGGCGGTTTGGGGGGAAGGGATATGTGATAGCATCCGGATGCATCCCAAATTTTACTTGAATTCAGGAGAGGTAAACTTTCCAGTGTTTTTTAGCTTGTGCAATAATCTCCTTTGTCTCCTTAGAACCCACATGGCCAAAAAGAATAGTGGTCTCTGCCTACAGGGATACCGCAGAAAACACACAACAGGAGGGTTTCACATGAAACAGAAAGAATAGCCGGGGAGAAACTGACAATATAATGGGGCTATTTTACAATAATGTCCCAAAGGAATGAAACCACAACTCTACCATATATCCAATGACCATATTGCAATAATACTACAATACACAGGATGCATAATACAAAGTGCTGTAGAGAAGTATATACCCCAAACTATGTCCACTGTGCTTCCTCTGATCTTCACAACCTCTGTTACAGTAAAATGATTTTCACAGACAGTAGATAGCAAAATGTTCCAGTAAAATGATTTCCACAAGTGGTAGGTGGATAGCAAACAATCGTAGAATGTGCTTTCTCAGATCTTCACAACCTCTGTTCCAGAAAATTGACTTCCTCAAGGTCATGGGACTTAACACACTAGAAAAGAAATGGGATATTAGCACTACACTCCAGCAATATCCCATGAATATCGCACAATAACACAACGTTTTTCACACACCACCATCATTATTGCACAATTATTCCATGAATTAAGCGGCAAAATCATGCTGCTTTTCATTTTCAGGATTTTCCTGAAAATAAAAAGTGGTGCAATTTTGCCACTTTGTTCATGAGATAATCATGCAATAATGACGTTATATGACATCATGTGAAAAGCATCACGTTAATGCACAACATTTATGGGATATTGGCGTGAGCATAGTGCTAACATCCCATTTCTTTTTCCAGTGTGATAAACGTATAGCCCAGGGGTAGGCAACCTTCCCCCTTTAAGGGCCAAGGGACTTCAGCTCCCAGAAGCCTCAGCCATGTTGGCCAATAGTCCCATGTTGGCCAATAGCTCCTGGGATTCTGGGAGCTGAAGTCCCTTGGCCGTTAAAGGGGAAAGGTTGCCTACCCCTGGTATAGCCAATAGTCAGCACAATGGTGATTGCAGCAATACAGGTTGTGGAAACTGTAGGTATTAAATAGACAGCTATAGTAATAGAAAAATTAATACCTCTGGAATTTTTTGAAGCCATTTCAATATTACTTCATCAGTAGTAATAAACTGTATATTCCAGCAAAGTATTAACTCAAAAAATCAATATCAAAGGTGAAGATTTTGCAAAAACATTCCACCAAACTCTGAATATAAAAAAGACATTATAAGATACCCATTATCCCCCAAAATAAATGTATTATCGCTACATCATAATAAATTCTTACCTCTTGGAAATAAGCTATTCCCCCTTGGATCTAGTAAGATTTTGTATATGCTACCTTTGGCCAGCAGCTTTATCCATCCTGTTAGCAATGGTTTTCAGATGGAACAAAATACCAATTAAATACCTTAAAGGAACATTACCTTTTCTATGCTTCAGGAGCTCCTTGTATGAAGTAAATCTCCCATGAACTGAAACCCTAGACAGGGCTGAAATTGCATATAAAAACATAAAGTTTAAACAATCATATTGATATGCAGAATTATAATACTGATAAAGCTCATTTAACTTGTTTTAACTTTGTTAACAATAAAGTTATCACTGTTTTGTGGATTCTGGAGAAATCTCCTAATTCCCACTTCTTTGCTGCCTCAGGCCAGTAAAAGATGAAACTATACTTGCAGTCAAATGTTTAATTTTCCCATTAGTTTATCTTTAGCCGAAGGAACTGGTGGTGGTGGACATCAGTACACCCACACATCAGGAGAGTATCTTCTGATACAGCAATAAATTCCACCCAGTCCAAACTTTTAACTACACAGGGGTCACTGTCAAACATGCTATACCCTGCCAATAACAGGCAAAATGAGAATAACAAAATAAGAAACTCAGGTTCTGCACTGCACAAGCAACAGTGGGCCACCACACACCTACACACCCAAAAGGATGTCCTCCAAGGGATGTCACTAAGTTGTTTCCAGCTCAAAGTTTCTTATTCATGGGGTAAACACTGAAGCATGGGATCCCATACTAGCTACAGCAAAATTAAGCAGAAAAGAATATGGAACTGTTGCTATGCAGCCAGAATCACCTTTGGGTCATTCCATATCATATACCACTATGGCCTGGAAAGTGTCCTCTATATAGGAAAGCAATTAATCCTGCCCAGCCTATGCACATGCAAGGCACTGTCATCCGAGGCCAACAGTAACCAATAGATGTAAATAAAAAACAAAGAATTGGGCCAAAGTGAGCTTTAAACTGGATGAGATGTATTGCCATCCATTATAGGAGACTGTCCTGGACCCCTGGTTGTTTGACTTCACGTGAGATAGTGTGGTGTAGTGATTTGAGTGTTGGACTAGGACTCTGGAAGATCAAGGTTTGAATCCCCACTCAGTCATAAAAAGCCCCTGGGTGATCATGGGTAAGTCACACACTCTTAGCCTCAGAAGAAGACAATGGCAAACCTCCTCTAAATAATCTTGCCAAGAAAACCACATGTAAGGTTCACCTTAGGGTTGCCATGAGTCAGAAATGATTTGAGGGCATGCAACAACAAACCTAGAACAAATAGTGCAGTAGGGGACTGCAGCCCAAAATAGGTAGAGGTACTACATGAATACCTAGCTATTCTAAATGAATTCAGGTTTCCAGTATGGCCATAATTTTCCAGAATTCTTTGAAAATAGGAGAGGTTTCAGTAGCCTGAAGGAAGATTAATCATAGAATCATAGAGTTGGAAGAGATCACAAGGGCCATCCAATCCAACCCCCTGCCAGGCAGGAACTCAAAATCAAAGCATCCCCAACAGATGGCCATCCACCTCTGTTTAAATACCTCCAAAGAAGGAGACTCCACCACACTCCAAGTTGAGCAGCTCTCACTGTCAGGAAGTTCCCCCTAATGTAGTAATAATAATAATAATAATAATAATAATAATTTATTTACATCCCATCTTTAGCCGAGTCTATCAAGGCGGCTTACAATTAAAATACAATCCCATACAATTATAGTAGAATATATAACCCCCCCTTAAAAATATATTAAATCATTATCAACATTAAAATTAGCTTAAAACAAGATAACAAGTCATTACTATTAAATGGCCAGCACTCTGACTATATAGAGGAGTGATCTGATGGTTTGATGGTAGGGGAGAGATTGCGACAATGTCATTCTGGGAATGCCTGCCAGAAGAGATCCATCCTGATGGCATTTTTAAAGCCATCTAAGTTGGTTATCTGATGGATCTCCTCCGGCACGGCATTCCACAGTCTCGGGGCCGTGGCAGAAAAAGTCCTCTGGGAGGTTGTTGTCAATCTGGTTCTCATTGGTTGAAGCAATTTCCTCCCAGAAGACCTGAGGGCACGGGCGGATTATATGGAGATAGGCGATTCCTTAGGTAAGATGGGTCCAGGCCATGTAGGGCTTTAAAGGTTAAGACCAACACCTTATACTATGCCTGGAAACTAACTGGCAGCCAGTGCAAAGATTTTAAGATTGGCATAATATGATCACTTCTTGAAGTCCCAGTGATCAGCCTGGCTGCCATGTTTTGTACTAATTGCAGTTTCTGAGTTAGGTATAATGTAGAGAGCATTACAGAAGTTGAGTCGTGAGGTTACCAGGGCATGTACTACAGTTTCTAGGTCCTTTACTTCCAGGAAAGGGCGCAGCTGGCATATCAGCCGAAGCTGATAGCAGGCGCTCCTGACCGTCGCATTCACCTGATTTATCATGTGAAGAGACAGGTCTAGGAGCACCCCTAGACTGCAGACACAGTCCTTGGTGGAGAGCGTGACCCCATCCAAGACTGGTGGTTGCAACCCAATCTCTGGTTTGGGGAAGTCATGAGGTTACCAGGGCATGTACTACAGTTTCTAGGTCCTTTACTTCCAGAAAAGGGTGCAGCTGGCGTATCAGCCGAAGCTGATAGCAGGCGCTCCTGACCCATACTGTGAGTACTTCCGTTTTGTCTGGATTCAGTTTGAGTCAGTTTTTCCTCATCCAGTCC
>CM034706.1:128662409-128695111 GCA_020142125.1 Phrynosoma platyrhinos | reverse complement strand
TCTGGGAGCTGAAGTCCCTCGGTCCTTAAAGGGGACAGGTTGCCTACCACTGCACTATTGCAATACGGCCCCTGTGAGCAATGTCTTTCCAGGCTCTCTGGCCTCCTGCAGAAGGAAGTTGCTGCTCTTTGGTGCCTGCCAGAGCATTGGACCTTTTCCCTCAGTGCCCTTTCTCTCCTTGTGCATTATCACTACTGTGCACTATCACAGTACTACTATGCTCCTGTTCACTCTCGGTGGGACTTAGTGGAGCTTCCTGCTCTATCACACTGTAACAAGGGATAGTGCCATGACAGGGTGCCAAATCTGTTTCCTTTGCAGGTTAAATTGACCCAGGAGGTGAAGGTACATTTAGCAGAACAGCTGTCCAGTCTGCAGAATAAGCAACAAAGGGAGCTGGAGCTCCTTGAGGATATCAGGTAATAAGCTGCGGCAGAAGGGGGGCAGAATTTGGGAGTAGAAGAGGGAGAGAAAGGAACCATCATATTTCACTGTGTGTCTGAGGGCTACTCTTTCTTGTTCATCAGGAAAAAAGGTGTGCTGGGCAGCCAGCAACAGCTTTCCTCTTACAAACTTCAGGAAGGGAAGCCAGCTGGCCAAGGTGCTTGTTGGCAGTTCACTTTGTAGACTTTTGTTGTGGTTGTGTGCCTTCAAGTCATTTTTGACTTATGGTGACCCAAGGCAAACCTATCATAGGGTTTTCTTGACAGGTTTCTTCAGAGGGGGCTTGCCATTGCTGTCCTCTGAGGCTGAGAAAGTGTGATTTGCCCAAGGTCACCCAGTGGGTTTTTAGGCTCGAGTGGGAATTGAACCCTGATCTCCAGAGTCGTAGTCCAACACTCAAATCACTACACCATTTTTGCTCTCTGTGGACTACCCACATCCTATATGCTACAACTTCCAAGACCCCACTGTTTCTTTCTCAAGAGGCCTGCTATTTCAAGAGCAATAACCTTAAGGCAGAGAAAGCTGCATGCCTGGTTATATTCATCCAGCTCTGCCATCTGTGTGGATGCTGTGTATCTGAATCTAGCCACAACATGATGCCAGTGACATTTGTCCAGCCAGGCAGTACAGGTGTTGGGGCCATGTTTAAATGCTAGTGTCAATTTATTTCTTCACCAGCAAGACAGGTTAACATTTCAGAGTCAAGCAGCTGTGCCCATTGCTCTTCACTACAAACATATACACATCTCAACTGTATGGGCTGAAATGATAAATTATCAGAAAATGGTGTCTTAGTTGGGGTATTCTTAGGAATATTTCCTTTGCCACACGCATTGTGTAGTTTTGTGATTCTTTTGTGAAACCCTTATTTTAAAAATCTTGCTGCTTCTTTAGTCTGTCTAATGAGGAGAGAGATGGAGCAGCAGGCTTTTTAACTTTTTTTCTTTTTAGCCATTTTTAGCTGATAATTACATATTGCACTAAAGTAGCTTTCCCTACTGGGAAAAATATAGGAGTACTTGTGTCTTTTCTGAAGCAGAGGTAAAATGTCTTGAGTAGTGGCTGCACTGTATGCCAGGCTTGGTTTTTGTTTTGTTTTTTTTTTTGTGTTCTTTTTTTTTGTGTGTGTGTGTGGCTGGAATTCCACCTGCTGTAGATACAAGAAATCTAGACAACTTTGCCTTGTAAACCTCCACCTCTGCTCACACACACACACACATCACAGCTGGATTTCAGGAAAGAAAATTATTCAAGATTTCTCACACAAATATTTCTGTTTAATTGTATTGCACATTGAGGGTGTATGGGGGTGTGAGCAGAAGCACTTTAAAAAAATACAATAGGTTACTGTGGCTTCACCCACACTGCAGAAATAATCTAGTTTGATACACGTTAAGTGCCATGGCTTGGTGCTGTGAAATTCTGGGAACTGTTGTTTTGTCAGACACTTAGACTTCTCTGTCGGAAAGTTCTGGTGCCACAGCTAACTACAAATCCCAGAATTCTATAACATTGAGCCATGGCAGTTAAAGCAGTGTCTAACTGGATTATTTCTGCAGTGCAGATGCAGCCTTACATTCAGCACCTGAATGACGGGGCTGCAGAATTGCTCAGGGTCTGTTGTTATCTCTTTTCAGATCCTACAGCAAGCAGAGATCAGCTATTGAGAGGGAGTATGGACAGGTGAGACAATGAAAGGGTTCTGAGCTGCCTTTTTGAAGTATATTTTGGATTCCAATTTTGATAATGTTCATGCTGGAGGAAACAATTGTTTTACAAATAGCATAGTTTGTAGCTGCCAGCTTTGACCGTAACCCTGATCCCAATTTAGGTTTCTAATTGACAAGTTGTGTCAAGAGATAGATGTGGGTAGGTTTAGTCCATCCATTCATTGTTTGCTAGCACCTTTCCTTGGCTGAAAGAAGTGACCCAGGACACACAGACACATCATTGGAGTTGCCAGCCAGTGAATCTTAGGTCAGACATGTTAATCCCTTAATGCTGAAGACTTTAGCTGTTCACTCTAACAGGGGTTAGTTGAGTTTCTTGAAGCCAGTGATCCTAAAGAGCAAGTTGCAGCTATTTCTTAAGACTCTTTAAACCTGGAGGTCAGATTCCTTGTGATCAAAGTAAGTGAAGTCAACCATGCCAGTGCAAAGTTTCTTGCAGTGGGGACCAGTTGTACTACAATGTGTTGTGACAGCTACATGTGGCCCTTACCTGAGCAACGGCACAGAGCATGGATCTGAATCCTCCTTGTATTGTGTTTTAGAAAGGCATTCTGAGCTAGGCCTTGGATTTCAGGAACACAGTGAGATTCAGTCCAACATGCCTAAAAGGCAGAACTTTCTTTGCTGCAGAACTACAAGAAGCTTCTGGGCTTTCCATCTTATATCTCCATTGTACTGTTGCTGACATAATCCTACCCTTTAGTACCAGTGTTCCTGCCAAATCTCTTGATATTTTGCATCTTGATTTTTTTTGGAGAAATAGATGGCTTTCCTTAGTTGTCCTCTCTGAAACCATTATCCCAGTGTCATTACTAGAGGGGTGCATGCTGCACCAGGTGATACCTCAGAGCAGGGTGTCACCCAGTGGGGTGGTACACCTAGATGGACTAGCATGGCTACTGGGCAAGCAAGACAGAGAGCATTCTCGCTTGCCCAGCAGCACCACCAAACCCTAAATGGGCCCTCTGGTAACCACAGCACAGCCCCACTCAGTAGTGGTGGCTGCTGGGGGAGGGCAGCTTCCTTCAGGGTCCAGCATGGTTGCAGTCAGGCTGGACCCTGAAGGATTTTGGGGGGCTATCTTCAGTTCCTGAAGGCCTCTTGGGGGGGGTTGGCCAGCACACTGGGTGACACCAACCTGAGGGATGCCCTAGGATCCCCTGAAGTTCCAAACTAGTATTGTAAGAGTAAAGAGGTAAAGTGATCCTTTTCTGTATTATATCATTCCTGTGTGTTTGGTTTGCTGCTGTTCTGTCAAGTACCAACTTTCTGTTCCTTCAGTTTTGATTCATAGGAATATTTTACTGCCTATCTAATCTTGCCTCTTGAAACAACAGATCAATGTACAGTTATGTCACCCATGTCACAGGTACATGACTGCCAATGAGCATCCAGAGTTAAGCATCTAAATCTAAATTCCACACCTGAATGATGGGTGTGCTCATAATCTTGGGCTGACTACAAGAAGAGATGTTAGTGACTGTGTAAGATTTTTCATTTACAAATTAAATCTTCTTTTCAGTTTTAAGTCTCTCATCAGATTAGTGCATTAAATTCTTCTATTTCATGTCCTGTGCTAAGGATAAAGAAGGAATGAAACAGAATAAGTGGTGCCATTCTGTTTCACCCAATGCAGTTTCCCCAAGAAGGGAGCACAGAATCTTCAGAGGCCCCAAACCAGGAAGTGGCCATGCAAACACCAGATGAAGACTCAGGGCTATTTTCATACTAATCTTTCTTTTATTGGTAAAGATTTTTCATTATAATAACTCAATAGAAATTAAGGAGAAAAATCAGAAGCGTAAATGTTTTGACATACACATGTATGTATTCCTTTTGGGTGGTACAAACTGGTGGGAAGTAAAAAGAGGCTGCTGATGACTAAATAATTTCTGTTGGTACAATCATGGGCCTCAGCAGACTGAAAATCTGTTGTTTTCAGTCGAGAGAGGTGGGAATGAAAGAATGGAAGCTAGGTCTTCGGACATTAGCATAGTTACTGTTACTTTACATACCATTGTGAACAGTTAATGGAAGCATCCTACTCACATGATTCTTCACAAATAAGAGGTGCATAAACTTGTATTTTAGGAAAAGGTGTTTCTTAGGCAGGTCAGTTCTTCACCAGATTCACAATTTTATACTGGTCCACTGAACACAAGGAAGAACTCTCTCTCATTCTGTGTGTGTGTGTTCTGAAATAAGGTAATGATAATCCTGCTTGCAGAGACCCTGGCAGACAATGGACAGGATGATTAACTATTTATTATACTTTACTTCTGCTCTTCACTTAAAAAGGGAAAATAGCCCATTACAGAGGATATGGATAATATACCATCCAAACATTGGCTAGACTTTCTGTGTGTTTTCTGGGCTATGTGGCCACATTCTGAAAGAATTTATTCCTGACATTTCACCTGCACCTGTGGTGGCATCTTCAGAGGGTGGTGGCATGGAAGTGTATGGGGTATTTATACTTGTGTGACACTTTGTTAGGAGGAAGTGATTTACATGTTAACCACCCTCTGAAGATGCCAGCCATAGATGCAGGCAAATCATCAGAAATAAATTCTTCCAGAACGTGGCCGCATAGCCCCGAAAACCTACAGAAAACTATCGATGCCAGCCATGAAAGCCTTCAACTTCACATTGGCTAGACTTTAGCTTTAAATATGCTGCCCAGTCTGGTCAAAACTGGCAATGGAAAAGGTGATACCAAGGTGTAATGATAGGTGAGGGGAGGGGGGCAAATGAGGGCATTACCTCCTCAGATGATAATTCTGTCCTCCAAAATGAAATTTTCCTTCTGTTAAACCTCTTTTATAGTAACCAATGAGCCAGCACTTCCTCCCCCCTATTTTTGTCTGTGCCCACATCTCTTCTAATAAAACCTCTGCACACCAATTGTAACCACTATCTTTCAGGTTTTTCTGGTGGCCATTTTGAGTGGAGGGGCGCTTGGAGTGCAGAAGAATACTGAATGAGAACTAGTAGTCATATTTGGAGAGGTTTCAATAAGAGGGAGCTAACTCATGACAATATTCTTAGTTACTCATTTTGAGCCATGTTGGAAAACTACACGGGCAGAAACTGGAAACAGTTAATAAAAATTAATAATGTGTTTATTTTCAGGCATTGCAGAGACTAGTAAGTCAGTTCCAGAAGAGAGACTGGCAGCGTAGCTGGACTGTCACCAACAACTCCAGGTGCTTTTATAGTGAAATAACTGGGGCTCATGATTTAGTGGTTTTAAAAAGGAGAGTATTGGAAGAGATGCTGGGATAACAGAAACTATGAATGTGGATTTCTGCCTATATTCTTTTTCCTGGAGAAAGGGGCACGGTGGTCAATACATACAGAACTCAGCCTAAGGAAACAACTTAGTCTCCTGGCAATCTCCTGAGTCCATCACTTTTAAGAGAATATGCTTGACCAAATAGCAATATTACTGCCTTTAATTTCACCTCTGCTTTTGGTCTGGTATGCATCTGGGAAAATGTGACTTAATTTTTCCCCCTGCTCCCTTATTTGAATGCATTTGTGGCTGAAAACAGTCTAATTGTCTCTCTTGCCATCTCTTTTACTTGTAATGTTGCTGAAACCATCTTTGAAGAAAGTGTGATATCTTTTGAAATTAAATTGTATTTTACATTTTCTGCACCAGTATGTTTGTGCGAGTGTAATTGCCTGTGAATTTGGGTGCTGGAGGCAAGGATCCCCTGGAATACTGTTCCTCTTAACATT
Organism: Phrynosoma platyrhinos; assembly: GCA_020142125.1. Classification (NCBI taxonomy): domain Eukaryota; kingdom Metazoa; phylum Chordata; class Lepidosauria; order Squamata; family Phrynosomatidae; genus Phrynosoma; species Phrynosoma platyrhinos. The sequence goes on along the minus strand of CM034706.1, from coordinate 128,689,190 downwards.
AGAGAGAAAAGACGTTCTGTTAGCTAGAAGGTGAAGAGCCCAAGGTTATAATGGTGAAGGTAAAGATGCACTGCAGTGTGTCCCAGCATTGCTAGGAGGAGAAGATGCCAGTTTAACAGTAATTCTCAGGCTGGAGGGAGGGAAATCAGCAGGAGGGCAGTGGAGATCAGAAGGGCATAAGGAACAAGGTAGGAGAGGTATGACTGTGAGAAGAAAAGCAACCAGACGTTGAAAACAAGACCTGATTGTCTCAAGAAGTCATTCCTTTGTCTTGCCTTCAAGCTGCAGCCTTCAGTTATGGCTTCCTGGAATTCAGCCCAAGTGACAGCAGCAAGTTCTCAGAGGCTTTGGGTATAGTCTAAAGATAGATGGGTTGATGCAATAGATAAAAGGGTTGGTGCAATAAAGCATAAGCATTGAGCCCGGATGAGGGTTTGTGGACAAAGCTGTTAGGCTGAGAGCTCAGGAAGTGGTTTTACTGCACCAAAGAGGCCACTGAGAGGAATCATCATAACAATATATAAATAGTCATGCAGTCCTTTAGGGACACATCTGAAACAGGAGGCAGACAGACTGTGCTCCACTTAGCTTGTTTCTTGGTGCAGTGATAGTCAAGAAATGGGAAACCCAGGGACTCCTGGAGAACAGTGTTCTGTTGGTATCCCCTAGAAATTGCTTTAGGGGTCATTGCTGGTTACATCTTGGCTTTTTGTAATATTTCTGCAGGAGCATCTTTGCAGTCTGGAAGAGCATGATGGATGGCACCACCTCCTTGGGCCAGGCAAGGGTTTCTGCCTCAGATAACTATCGTACTGTGAGCACAGAGGCAGCTAAAACAGCTCGGCTGTCAAAAGAGCACTTGTTCAAAAAGGTACTCTAGAATGGGATAGAGCCAGCCAAGTCCTGCAAATAGGTCTTCTGGGGGTTGGTAAACTATGTAGGACTGTGCAAAGAATCTGGAGACCCTTTGAATAGGTGTTCAGGTCTTGAGGAGCAGCTGCTGGCAGAAGGCAGGGTAGTGCCTCTAAGGCAACTTCTTGACTTCCTATCCCCATCCCCCACAGGGCATGGAGCAGTTACTGAACATACAGGTTGAGCTGCAAGAGACAGTGAAGGAAGTGAGCAAAACCAAGAAGCATTACACACAAATCCAGCGGGCCAATGAAGTAGCCAGGGAAAAGGCTGCTGATGTGGATGCCAGGTGAGCCTCCAGTGCTGTACTCAGTAAGCAGGAGAATTCAGGAGTGCAGCAGGAAAGTCCCACTGCTCTGCCGGGGGGGGGGGGGGGGGGGGGGGGGGGGCAGAGTTACCTTGCTTTCCCAAGTCTGTTGTTTTTCATTATTTTCTTGTACTGAGGCCTCTCTGTGGCTTTAATTCTTTGGAGGTCTGTGAAAGTTTATGTCCATTCTTTTCCCCACAGGCTCAGGAAGAGCGATCACGGCATATTTCATACCAAAGCCAGCCTGCAAAAGCTTAGTGCTAAGGTCAGAGACCCAGTCTGCCAGTTATTGCAGAAAGATAAGTTGCAAAGGCCTGGGACATCTAGATGTGGAGAATTGGACTGGCAGGGTGTTTGCAGGTGTAGGTTGTGAGACTGATGAGGGACTTGTAAAATGTAGCATGTGTGGCTGTCTGTTCCTTTCATTGCAGTTCTCTGTGCAACTGGCAGAGAATTCACAGCAGTTGGTGATGGCACGGAATGAGTACCTCTTGACTCTGGCAGCTGCTAGTGCCCATCTGGGACACTACTACCACGAGGAGCTGCCAACTGTTTTCAAGGTAGGAACTCTCTTCTTAGGCTGCACACAATCCTTCTTGCTTTCCAGACTGTGCTTAGAATCATAGTGTTGGAAGGGGCCTTATAGGCTATCAAGTCCAAGCCCAACACAGGAACTCAAGCTAAAGCATCCCCAGCAGGTAGCTGTCCAGTCTCTTTTTGAAGATGCCCAAAGAAGGAGACTCTACCACTTGTCTATGTCATTGGTTCCACTGCTGAACCACTCTTACTATGAAGACATTTCTTCTAATGTTCAACTGAAATCTACCCTCTTGAAACTTAAAACCATTAGATCTGATCCTGTCCTGTGGCACAGCAGAGAATAAACCTGTGTCATCCCTCTGTCTTCTCTTCACTAGGGTGAATATGCCCAACTCCTTCAAGCTTGCCTCACCTTATTCCACTTTTCCAAACCTGCTCCAACCTGTCTATATCCTTGTTAAAGTGAGGTGCCAAGAACTAAACACTGTCCTCCAGATGAAGCCTGACTGCAGAATATAGTAGAACTATTACATCTCCTAATCTGGAAACTATGGTTCTATTAATGCAGGCTAAAATATTATTTGCCTTCTTTGCTGTAGCATCATAAGGTTGACTGCTGTTCAACTTTTGATCAACAATAATTTCAAATTTTCACATGTACTACTGCTAAGCCAAGTATCCACTATCATATACCTGCATATTTGGTTTTTGTTACCTAAATGTAGAATTTTTCATTTGTCTTTGCTGAATTTCATTCTATTATCTTAAGCCCAATTTTCTAGTTTATCGAGTTCCTTTTAAATTATGTTCCTATCTTCCAGTGTGTTAGCTACTCCTCCCAGTTTTGTATCATCTGCATACTTGATAGGGATTCCCTCTACCCCTCATCTAAGCCACTGATAAAGATAATGTCTATTTGCCCCATGACAGTACCCTGCAGCACTCCATTCAAGACCACCTTACAGTACTGCCATGGATGATGACTCTTTAAACATGGTTTTCCAACCTGTCATGGAACCATCTGATGGTGTTTCCATCTATTCCACATTTGAGCAGTTTGCTAATCAAAATATATCTTGATGAAATGCTTTGCTGAAATCCAGATAAACAATATCTACAGCATTCCCACCATCTACTAAACTAATTTGGCAGGATTTATTCTTGACAAAGCCATGTTGGCCTCCTGTTTATCACTGCATTGTCATCCAGATAAATCCAGGCAGATTCCTGCATAATCTGATGTAATATTTACCATAGTATTGAAGTCAAGGTGACTGGTCTTAGTTCCCTCAATCTTGTTTTTCCCTTTTTTGAATGGAAGGATGTTTGCTCTTTTCCAGTCTTCTGGTGACTCACTTGTTCTACTGAATTTCTATTAAAAAAATGATGGGAAGTGGTTCAGAGATCAGCAAGTTCCTTTAGTACTTTGGGATGCAATTTATTTGATCCTGTATATTTGAACTCCTTTAGGTTAACTAGATTATTCCTGACTGTCTCCTTATCAAACTTGATAACTCATTTCATATCCCTTATTAAGGTGTCTGCTGATGCATAGAGCCACACAGTTCTCTTTTTGAGGGGTGGGGGAACTGAAGCATACTACGTATGGAACAGATCTGCCTTTTAATTGTGATCTGTTAGCATTTTATCATCTGTGTTGAGGAGCAGCCCCAATGCTTCCTTGATCATTCTCTTGCTTCAAGTGTATCCGGGGCAGGGGACATCTTTTGTTGATCCCTGCTTCCTTAGCAAGTCTCAGCTTATTCTGTGCTTTAGCTTTCCTTACACTGTACTGGCAAGCTTGGGCTATAACATCTGTACTCTCCTTTGGTGATATTGTCCTTCCTTCCATTCTTTATATGTGTTCTTTTTTTCTTTTCACTTCTGCCTTGTTGGATTTTTCAGGTGTTTGTTTCCCCCCCCCTTTTGTGTGTGTGGGGGGGGTTGGGGCTTTTTTGTGTTTTGTTTTGTTTTGTTCTATGGGGTATTTTGTGATTATGCTTTTTTCATTTCCTTCTTCATTGACTCCCACTCTTGCTGGATGTCTTTTTCTTTTAGCATCTCTAGCCATGGGATTCCATACAGTATTTCCCTGAGTTTAGTAAAATCAGCTTTCCTGAAATCCAAAGTGTGTTTGACTGTATTCTTCTTTGCTCTTTCCCACAATTCTGAATTTTAGCATTAAATAGCCACTTCCCCCCTAAAGTACTGACTACTTTGATTCCAGTAACCAGCTCTTCCTCCAAAGCCAAATTCTCTTATTTTTGAACAGATTATATCCTTCGTTGTTACATTTCAGCCATGAGAGTCATCCCACTAGCTCTCCACTTCTCAATCTGAGAACAATTTTACTGACATGGATATTGGGATTTGTATGTATTGTGACACCAATGCAGGCGGTACTTTACACTAAACTAAGGGGTGAAACCGACTGTCCCAAAGGAGTGGCTTGCCGCTGTCCCTTTGATCCCCGGGTTGGGGCCATAGCAACTGCACACCATGCCCCCAACCCAGCGTTTTCCTGACACAAAAAGAAGTGGCAAAAAACTCACGCCTTTTTGTGCCAGGAAAAAGGCGCTGAAACGTGGTGAAGTCAGCCGTGCAGCTTCCCCACGGCCTAGGGACATGCTGCTGTCTGAACGTCATGCCCCCAGGCCGTGAGGAAACTGGCTCTTACTGCTGGTCTGTTTCGCCCATACATGTAACAAATGCATCTAGGTTTCGAACTCTTTCAGGGTACGCCTTTTGTCTTTGCTAGCGCTGAAATGGATGTGACTCATAAATTTCTCTTACACTAACACCATTTATGACAGAGCATATTGATCACTAAAATACAACAATTATTAATTTTTAAAAAGAGAATTTTTATGACCATATATAATTTACTTCATGTTAGTAATGCAAATATAAATGGTTAAGTATGTATATTCAGACCTTAAAACAAGAACTTAAGCAGCATAACCCATAGAGATATACCAAGTACAATTTCCTCCCTCTCCTTACCATATCTCATTTAGCGCCAGTGTTCACTATTTTTAGCTAGGAAATAGCAGGTTTCCAAGCCTTTATATACATTTCTGGGTGCCTAAGGCAACCTTGCTGTTGTTAGTCATGGTCAAATATATAAGTTCTAATGCAATATAATAAGTTCTTAATTAGATCTTTTTTGACAGCCAACACAAGTTTCATATCTATCTGTTCAGTGTTCTTCTAACCTCTTTACATTCTCTTTCATTCTTGAGGTTATGACCTCTTATTGATACACCTTCATAATAGCAAAGGTCCCACCTTAGTTTCCACAGATTTATTTAATTAATTACTTTGTTGCCTACAGCTCATGATGGGTCTCTAGCCAGGCAAATCAATATCTTATATATGAGGTTAAGAATAAGTTTTAAGGTGAAATGAACGTTATGAGGTTAAACACACAGATACTGCATCCATGTTGTATATTCAATTAAGAAGATCCTACATTTGGTCTGCTATTAATTTTAATCATCAAAATTTCTCAAGACATTGTAAGATGAATTGCATCTCAGGCATCTAGTCTTGAGATGGCGTAAAGAAGTTAAGTTGCTTGCGACAGGTGCCAGACTGTCTGTGACATTTCTAATCCCATTGCTATTCATTTATTTACCCCATCAGTACATTCAGTTAACCTTCCATATTGAAACTTTCAATTGTCTGTACAAGATATGAGGTAACTATCACTTTTCCCACTCCACAAGTGTGCTGCTAGTCATTGTCAACCCCTATAGCAATTGTCTGGGACTGGATTTATTTTTGTCCTTTTACTTGCCAAGCCTTTTGCTTCTGTACTGTCTGCATTAACAGTTACAGTACTCAGGTTATACATGACACTTGTTCTGTGACTTTCCCCTCTATCCTGGCAATGGTATGGTTAGTTTGTTTTTACAAACAGCTATGGAAGGTTGCAATCCAGAACAGAAAAGGTAGTATTGGTAATGGGGTTGCTTATTTCTTTTATTATCACTCTTTTACTACTAAGAATTCCTCCCCGAGCTGCTTTTCCACTAATCAAGAACAAGGTACAGGGGATCTCTGTTTCTCCCCACCCCTAAAAGAACTCATGGATAGAAAAGAATCAGTGATGGTTAGAAGTATCTTTGAACAGCTAAATTCTACACTGGGAAAGCATTACGTAGTCTCTCTCTTACACTAGTTTCTGATAAGGAGCTTATTGGTGCTGCTTTCTATTTTAAAAGTATGCATGTGGAGTGAACATTGGAGCGATGATGATATCTTGTCCCATCTCTTAAAAGGCTTTGCTTGCCTTACACTACAGAATATTGGTTTATTTATCTATTCTCAAGATTTCACTTGAATCCAACTGTGCTTCCAATTTCTTGCAAATATCAGCCTTCAAATAAATCTCTGCCCTCATGTGGGTCTACCTCTTACCTGATCCCTGTTCTTCCTTGGATCACTGGATTCTGTAGTAGAGTGCTCTTCTTTCAGATAACAGTCCTCCAGTCTTGGTGGAGCAAGCTCTCTTCTCTAGCCTACCTCCTATCTTGACTTTGCACCAATTAACTTGCTTTGATCTTTTCATCTCTAGATGCTAGATGGGGACCTTTATGAACGGCTCAGAGACCAGCTCACTCTGATTAACAAGACTGAATTAGACGTCTGCCAAGACACACAAGAATTCTTTCAGGCTCTTCTAGATGAGTCTGCACAGGTAATGAATAGAATCATTGTGTGATATAGGGCCAAAAAAGTCTCTAAAAGTAAAGGTAGTCCCTTGACATGAATGTCTAGTTATAACCAACTGTAGGGTACAGTTACTAAACTGAAGAGCCAGTGTTATCCAAGGACAACTCCAGTGGTCGTGTAACCAGCATGACTGCACCGAACGCTGTTACCTTCCAAACATCCATGCCAGTTTCACATGTTTTGGATGACAAATCCCAGATTACATACTGTCACACAAAGGTTTGTGTTTAAATACAACATCTAGGTTCATAGATTGGGGTGAGGGAGGGAACAACAACAAATGTCTTTAACAGAAAAACTCTTAAGTGGTATGTAAATAATTGCTAATTAAAGGGAAGATTTTGGAAGAAGGGGAGGAGTATGGGTTTGTTGGCTCTGGAGTTTGCCTTTTAATGCTCCAAACTGAGACACAGTTTAAGAGGAGTTTGGATTAACAGGAGAATATTTATGTTTTCAGTCTATTAATCACAGATGGTGTGGCCAAACTGTGAACTGAAACAACTTGCCATCAACAGAGATATTTTGCACAAGTTTGGAGGGGATGTGGGGGAAGTCATAGTTAATGCAGTTCTCATGGCCTCCTTTGATTGCTCCTCCTTTGGATGATGTTGCCATTAGTTTTTTTCAAGCTTCTTGAAGACAGTGATGCTTTCTTGTTCATATGCATCTGGGACACTCAACGGGTGAACTGCTGAAAGAGTGAAAGCCTTGCCTGCTGCTAGTGTTGTGCTCAAAAAAGAGGATCAGAGACTGGGGTGGGGCACAAACAGAGAGAAGAAAAGCATGGGGAGAAGATGGTAATACAGGGGGACCACAGAAATCTTGTAGGGTAAGAATAGCTGATAGATGAGATGCAGAGAAACCTGTAGAAAAAGAAGAAGTTGTGGTAACATGTTCAGAAAAATGGGGGGAGCAACTTAGCATTGGAAGTGCAGAGAGGTCTCTGGAATGACGAAACAGAGTGGAAGTAATAGTTGGGACTGAGCACTAACCTTTGGTGGTGCTGAGAGAGGTCACAGAGAATCCAGTATGACTACAGAAAACAGGTTAATAAGAAAGTGCTAACAAAATTCTGGAAGAAAATTGATGTTTTTCTGTGGCCAATATAGGGCCTTTGCAGACTGCCAGAAATAGTGCAAATTGAGTCCACTTTAACTCCCCTGGCTCAGTGCTAGATAATCATGGGAATTGTATTTTTTCTGAGACAGTGAGCCTTCTCTGACAGAGAGCTCTGGTGCCACAATAAACTACAGTTCCCATGATTTCCTAGCACTAAATCAGGGCAGTTAAAGTGGACTCAATTTGCACTATTTCTGGCAGTCTGCAGAGGCCCATAGTCTGGTCTCCTTGAGTGATTGAGTGAGTGAGTTAGGGCCTAAGCAGACTGCCAGAAATAGTGCACATTAAATTGAGGCACTGCCCTGGCTCAGTGCTAGGGAATCATGGGAACTGTAATTTATTGTGGCACCAGAGCTCTCTTACAGAGAAAGCTTAATGTCTCAGAAAAAAATACAATTCTCATGATTCCCTAGCACTGAGCCAGGGCAGTGCCTCAATTTAATGTGCACTATTTCTGGCAGTCTGCTTAGGCCTTTAGTTATTTTTTTAAAGAAAAAGTGAAGTGACCATTAGTTTTATGAGCCCTGTCCCCCTACCTCGAATTTGCCAGGGCCAATATTGGAAATGAGCTATGGCATCTCATTTTCTTCATCAGAAGTAGAAATTTATAGCATTTTGTAAAAATGTGACTTGACAGGTCAGTTTTGTGCTCTCTGGAATATAGAGAACCAAGAATGTTTGAGCAGATGCTTTATTGAAAGCAATGAGAGTCTTTTCTGTAATGCAGTTAATGAAGCATCTCATTTGAGTGGCATCTCTCCTTGACTTGTTTTCCTGTTCCTGCTTGTTCTTGCAGGTCTGCCGGGAGGAGAATCTTCACCTCTTCCTGCAGGAGAATAATACTGCTTTCGCACCAATGGCCATACCATCTTTCCAGCCAGCAGGAGCTGACCAGGTGGTAAGGAAGACAACAATGATGTTTTCTTCACCCAAGTCTATGGGCAGAATGGTGTTTTCCAACAGGGCTCTTAAATCAACTTTTCTTCCCAGACATCACTCCTGGATACAAGTGGCAATGATGCTGTGAATATTGGGCTAGAGAAGGAAGCACGCCGCTGGGCTGCTCGGGCAGCCAAAGATTATAAGATCCAAACTGTCAGCAAGGAGGTAAGCACCCAGGCAGGACATTGCCTTTTTCAGTCTTGCAAGAGCTGTTCAAACTACTTGTGATGGAGTTGCTACTCAGGCTTGGCTTCCTGGCAGCCAATCACAGTTCAGGCAGACTACAAGGGAAGAGGCTGCAGGAGAATTAGAATCTATAAATGCAGGATTGAGGGACTGAAAGAGGTTCTTCAGTGAAAGTCAGATAAGAAATCTGACTGGGGATCAGTGAGAGGGATTGTGACAGGAGAGGGAATTTACTTAAGAAAGTCCAGAGGAGACTGATAAGCCTGCAAGTGTATGTTAATGTAACTGCACTAAGTTGAAGTAACCTACCTAAGATACTTTCTTGCTTTGTGTTATTTAATAAAGTTACTGTTTATGTTTTATAACAGATGTCTCTGTCTGAGTGAATTCTAGGCATTATAAACATTCTAGACATCATAAAGTGCTATAAACAAAGGCAAGCACATTACCTAAAATATTGAATTGGTTTGAGGAAGACACTGGGGACCCTTGTACACTTAGAGGGAGTGTTAAAAGGGTTAAAGCAGAGCAGGTGTCAGTTAAAGGGGCTTTCTGTGAAGAAGAAATGAAAGGTACCTTCTGGTGTATAAGGAAAGTCCTGTCACACTACTTTTATCTAAGGAAAGTCTGGTCACACTACTTTAACTATTAATGGCAATATCTGCAATGTTAAAATCCAGATTTGGGCCTGTAGCTTTAAGTGCATCCTAGGTTCCCTTCATATTAGAGACATCAGTTGAGGCCAACCAAAGCAATTATTTCTGTCAGCTATAAATAAATATGACATGCAAGGTTTACATCAGGAATGGAACTGGAATATCCAGTTCTGATTAAACAATGGTCATTGGTTTTAATATCTTTAGCTACTATAGCTGTAGATCTCCAGCTTTGTCTTATACCAGGGGTAGGCAACCTTTCCCCTTTAAGGGCCGAGGGACTTCAGCTCCCAGAATCCTAGGAGCTATTGGCCAACATGGGGCTATTGGCCAACATGGCTGAGGCTTCTGGGAGCTGAAGACCCTCGGCCCTTAAAGGGGAAAGGTTGCCTACCCCTGTCTTATACAGTAGAAACATCTATTCAAGAAAGGACTTTCTAAATCAGCAAACTGTTCGACATGTAATGCTGCTAATGCTTCCTTAACCTATGTGCTTAGGAGCTATCCCATAGGAGCTACATTTTTGGAGGAAGTAAATTTGGTTTTAGGAGGAAGTAGATTTGGTTTTGAACATGTCCTTGATATTTAGGGACAGGCATGGTCTTTTGAATTATTTACCTGTTTCTTGGAAATTAACAAATGCCTAATGGAAGTGGATTTTTGCTACCCTTTTGACTGCTAAAAGATGGGTGCTTCATTACTGGAAAGATATTTTTTCTCCTTCTGTGATCCAATGGATAAAAGGCCTAAGAGCACTTGCAACATTGAAGGAATAATATGTATATGAAATTTACAATTTGAACATTTGGTCAGTTTTTATAGAAACTTAAGATTAATGTGGTTATTTTCCCTGCTTTTGTGTTTCTATTTTCCTCCGTTTGTTATATGTACCTGATATCCCTTTTGAATGTAAATAAACTTTGAGCCTTTACAGACTGCCAGAAATAATGCAGCTTGAGACCACTTTAACTGTTCCGGCTCAGTGCTGGGGAATCATGGAAACTGTAGTTTATTGTAGCACCAGAGTTCTCTGACAGAGAAGACTCAATGTCTCAGAAAAAACTACAGTTCCCTTAATTCTCTAGCATTGAGACAGGGCAGTTAAAGTGGTCTCAAGCTGCATTATTTCTGGCAGTCTGTAAAGGCCCTTACCAGCAGCAGGCAGCGGCAGGGGTCCGCCTAGGCCGGTAAGCGTGGGGCCCTGGGCCGGAACCAGCCCATGGGCCATAGGTTGCCGGCCCCTGCTGTAAACATAGTCTTCTCTTCTAGTATCATTTTGTGCTAGTATGAGTAGTAGCCATGTCATTTGGATTGATTTAATGTTCATGGTGGGTTTTACAGATTCTACAAAGAATGGAAACTAGGAGGCAACAGGTTCCTGAGGCAGAGATGCCAAGTATGGAAAAAAGGATGGAAGAAGTAAAAGAGAACATACGGAAGGCAGAGGTATGCCTGATTGCATGCTTCATGTCCACCTCCTGCTTTTTTGTTTCATATGTATTCTTTGTACCATGAATATCCTTAATGGATTACTTGCAATTCTGTGGCACTTCTGTGTATGTGCACACGTGCTTTCTGGTGCTATTGCTGGCTTGACTGAAATAATGTAGAAATAGGAGATCTCCATAATAATTAGAAGTTACCCTATCTGTCTTTCGGTATATGGTGAATGTTCATATCCTCATGCATTGTACAATTTCAAGTTTCAGGAAGATGTAAAATCTGGATTACAATGTGACATAAACAAGTCCTTGCTCTATCTTTTTGAGACTTGGGTGATTGTTTATTCTTTCTGGTGCGTTAGGTCTCCCATGGTGAGATCTAGGGGTGTAGTTGAGGGTTGTTTCTCAACATTCCATCTCTACCTTGCTTGTGATAAATTCAGATCTGGAAGAAATGTCTATTTTTGGACTGAAAGAGGGGCAGTGGATATGAACTGTGGAGAAGACAAAAGGTTAATGCGTGGAAAGGACTTGAAAACAATAGTTGAACTACTTTTCAAGGCACAGTATGTAAATAGACTCTATTGCTAGGGATAGATGGGGTATCATTTTATATCACAGAATCCAAATTTTACCGTTTTTCAGAAATAGATATTTCTTCCAGATCTGAAATTATCACATACAATAGAGAGATGGAAAGTTGAGAAACAACCTTTAGCTCCACCCCTAGATCTCACAATAGGAGATCTAGTACCACCAGAAAGGAATAAACCACCACCCAAATCTCAAAAAGATGGAGCAAGGGCTTGTTTATGTCACACTGCAATCAAGATTTCACATCTTCCTGAAACGAAATTTGCAGACAAATGTCATGCTTCGAACTTGGCTTACATGGTGTGAATGTACAATAACATCCAAAATCTACAAAACTGGTACCTTTATGGGGCCAATTAAAACACACAAAATACATGATGCAAGCTTTCAAAGTTCCTCTGGCTTCTTCATCAGGCATAGGCATTAAAAAGCATACAAAGAAAGAAAAATATGATGATGTTAAGAGTAACAGGCCTACATTTTGTCAAGATGTTGTTGTTGCTCTCAGTTAAGATGGTAAGGATATCCATGCAGGCAGAGGCCATTCCTTCTGGCCATGTGGGCTGTGGGAGAGAAAGAATCTTAAAGTCCACGAAGTAAAATTTAAACTCCATTAGCAATGCAAAATGATTATTCCTTTGCAATCCAGGCTGCCTCTGTCCTTTGGGAGGCTACCCACCCGCTTGTTAGGGAGAGAAGATTTAATTTCTCAAGAAACTTCTGCTATTGCATTTGGAAACATTTTAAGTCCTGTCAATGTAAAACACACTAAGTGCAGTCCAATTAAAAAAAGTTTTACCTTTGTTGGCAGGAGAAACCTCAAAGAGTTAAGTCCCAGTCCCTTGGCTCCCTCTTTGGCATTTCCCTGTTGCAGCTAAATGTGTTACTTCAGGTGTAGTCATGAATTTGAACACCCAGTGAGGTTTGGATCCCCCTCCCAGCTGCTTTACAGTTGAAATGCAAAAAGTGAAAACCCAAATAAAGGTATTTGTGTATTGGTTAGTGTTAATGGCTTTAATTCATTTTTAAAAGGCAAACATTGATGGGAATGAGGCTTTCTGTGAAGCCCTTACAGCCAGGGCAAAAATTTATGGATGTTGGCAGGATAGTATCATTCATGATGCTGAATTGCTTTTCCAGAATATACAGGGTGTACTATTCCTTGGCAGCGGCTGCTGTTTGGCAGTTATTTGAGGAAGGAATTGCTGTTTGATTGCTTAGTTCATAAGACAGTCATTGCTCACTTTTCAGATCAGCAAGGTGAAGTCTGAGGCACGGTTAATGCTGCTGCGGGAAGCAGGTTTGGATGTAGACACCTGGCTAGCAAGTGCCATGGGGCAAGTGCTGGATGAAATGGAGCAAGAACGGCGGCTCAGTGAAGCTCGCAGGTCTGAGCAGGGCTCGACACCTACGGTAAGAATGGTCTCTTCCCATCTGTTCTGCTAGTGGTCAGACCACCAATGAAACTCAGACCTGTGGAACAATTACTGCCTCCACGCCCACACATGAGATAACTTAATTCAGACTCCTCCAGCCAGCACTGATACATTTGAAAGGCACTCGAACATAGAGATTTTGAACATCTTTGGTTTGTAAGTGCTTGTGGTGATTCCTAGGACTAATTCAAGGGAGGGATGGGCCACATTTTGACTGCTTTCACTGCCTGTTCAAAACTGCAGTCATTGGATTCTCACGTTCTGGCAAATGTGTATATGTGTCCAAAAAAAGGAAAAAGGAGAATTTTCCCTCCTGTAAGCCTCTAGGAGTGGCTATCCTTCTTTAAAACAAGGCACAGATCCTTGGTGTCTTGTCCATTCCAAAAAGGCAGATTGGAGGCAGACTTTGTCCAAAATCTTCTTGGTGACTTAATGACAGTGTAACATTCCCTTTATGCTTAGCAGAAGGCACTTTTTGAAGTGGTGCACAACAGTATAGGCAGATGGAAGTAAAGCACCTCTCTTGTTTGAGGAAGGTGTTCTGTCAGCTCTTGAACAACTCAGGAGCCAGCAGGACAAGTTTTGCTCTTGGCAACAAGGAATTCCTATGCCATCCCTCCTGCTGAGGTAGTTCCAGTGGCTATTATGCTCCTACTGCCTGGTGCCACCTATGGTGGTGTGGTCACATTGGCCAAGCAAGATCATGTCCTTCGTTTTTCAATTTACTTTTTGTATGGTGGTTTAACTCAAAGGAGGAAGAGGAGTGATCCTTGGAGTTTGTTCACTCTTGGTGTCAGGAGGAATGAACATGTTAAGTATAGATAAGCATGTACTTTGGCCATTGTGTCTTGTCAGCCTAAATGAGGAATAACCTCTGTTAAACTGAAGTCCCTCTTAATTCTCAGTTGTTAGTGTAAAGAAATAAATATTTGCCTTGGTTCCTTCCTTCTTCTTTATTTTGGTGGCCTGCTTTTTCATTTGAGGGAAAATCTCCCCCACCCCATTGACCTCAGTCTATCTGCCTTTTGGCAGGAATGGCCTCTTACATTTGCTTGAGTATTTCTGAGAGTAGTAACTTAAGACTTTTCTTTGCTATTGAGTATTTCTGAGAGTAGTAACTTAAGACTTTTCAATAGGCAGAAGATTTTGATCTTGCTGAGTTTGAAGATTATGATGACAGCACAGACCTGTTTGAGGACACAAGGCCAAGCCCCGGCATGGCTCGAGTCTATCCTTCTTCCTGCAGAGTGTTCTTTCCCTACCAGGTAATGGCTCCCTTCTTCTCCATCTTAATGCATGCCAATCACATCATGATTGGCTGAAATCATCTCTGGATGTTTTTCAGTAGTGTAGACAGGGCTGCCTCCAGGTATTTGAGGTACCTCAGGCTAGAAATCTGTCAGGTGACCTTAACAGCAAGTAAATCTACAAAGTGCTTTTTTGTCAAAAACTAAAGGGTTCTGATTTCTTAACCTCACCTGTCAAGAGAAGGAGAAAGACCTCAAAGGCTTGTTGCCGATCATTCCTGACCCTGATATATCATTGTGGCAGAACTGTTCCAGTGTGCACCCTGCTGGAGATATTATGGGCTAGTGCCCTTGTGTTTGTCTGGCCCAGCTAAACTCTGAGAATCTGTCATTGACAAGGACTGTGTTGTCAGTGCCACACTAATGCACAAACCCAGTTAATTAAGGGGCCTCTAATATATTTTCCAAGTGTTACATAATGGGTTTAAATTTTTGTTGTTCTTTCTGATAGCATTAACATGCACACCTCACCCCACGCGGTTTATTCTATGAGGTCTATTAAAGCTGACATAACTTTGGGCCTCAGCATGTCTTAAACCAGTCCTGAGTGTTGTGATATTTGAGTAACTGCTGTTGCTTCTTTGTTTTGACATCTTCCCTTCATGCTTGCTAGGCCTGCCAGTCTGATGAGCTGACCATTGTCCAGGGTGAGGAGTTACAGGTCATTGAAGATGGTGATGTGGAGGAATGGGTCAAGGTTGGTGCAAGGAAGCTAAGTTAGATTTCTATCAGCTATAGGACTTGAACAATTTTGCAAGAAAAATCTATTTCTAGGGTGATGATCAACAGTATGAATGGGTGTCAGATAAAATACAGCACATTGGAGATAATTTCACCCTTTCTAGTATGGATGCTGCTGCCTAGGTCAGGGGTAGGCAACCTTTCCCCTTTAAGGGCCAAGGGACTTCAGCTCCCAGAATCCCAGGAGCTATTGGCCAACATGGGACTATTAGCCAACATGGCTGAGGCTTCTGGGAGCTGAAGTCCCTCGGCCCTTAAAGGGGAAAGGTTGCCTGCCCCTGGCCTAGGTAAAAGCCAAAATCCTTTTGATCACTAGCAGAGTGCAAAGCCCTGCAATAGTATTAATGCAGTGTTAACATCCTGGTGGCCATTCTGGTGTCTTTTCCAGGTGCTGTGGAGGATGGGCAGAGCTGTGCTTGCACTAAATGGGGTACTGGTTGCAGGAGGGGGTACTGGATGCCACCAGTTGGAGTTGTGCTGGAATAATATCCCAGCTGTAGCTCAAACCTGATAGAGAAATAAATCTGAACTATACCCTTTGATGGTAGATGGCTTGCTGAAGTCTGACCCCTGGATGTCTAGTTCTTCCCCAATCAAACATGAGAGGAAGGCACCATTTCAATCTTATTGACAGATGTTTTCTGATTGTCATTTCTCCCACTTGCCTTCAGGCACGTAACAGTGCAGGACAGGTTGGGTATGTCCCTGAGAAGTACCTCCTCTTTCTGGATTCAGTAAGCAGGGATCAACCAACCCCAGATGGGAGCAGCCAGGAAGGGTCCTCTGATGTAGCCTTGGAGAGGGAACTGACAAACATCATGAGCATGGACCTGATGCTGGAGCCTGGAGGTGTGTCTTGCTGAACAGGAGAGAAATGAAGGCAGGGGGAGGAGGTGGATACATATACAGGGTGGCAGCAAATGTGTGCCCCAAGTCACTTTTCTTCTCTGCCTATTAGGTGTTATGTGGACAGAATCCAAGGGGCCTCTGCTGAGTTTGACCCCTGGTAAAGGTGCTCTGCCTATACTTGAAGGGAAATAGATTATAGTTTATTTGATTGATCCTGCTCTTTCTCTAAGGGTATAAATTACAGGTGGGGAATGAATGACCCTACATATGTAGTTGGACAACACCTCCCATCAGCCTCATCAACAGCCATGGTGAGGGATCTGGAGGGCTGCACATTCCCCATCTATGTCATAGATGGCTACGAAAGCCACCTGCATTGCTAGAAGAGTGTGCCCTCTGTTTGCCTACAGTTTCACTGGTGCGAGCACTCTACGATTATGAGGGACAGAGCTCAGAAGAACTCAGCTTTCCTGAGGGTGCCATAATCCGGGTGCTGCCCCGGGAAGAGGGAGCAGTGGATGATGGCTTCTGGAAAGGGGACTTCAATGGGAGAGTTGGGGTCTTCCCATCATTGGTGGTGCAAGAAATAACTGGCATCCAGGAGAGCACTGAGCAGGTGAGTTCCTGTATATCCCAGGAGGAATAGTTCTGTTTCTTTGGCCAATCCTAATTCATGTTTGTGGAGTGGAAAGCTCTGCTGGTGTCCATACAGAAAATTCAGGTGGGCAACAAACTGGCAGCTGTCTCATTACAGAATTACACCTCAGCAATTGGTGGCTTTTTGTGTGGTGGTGGGAGGGCAGGGACTGTGTCTTGCACTGCTAGCTGCCATTGTGCAGCTGAATAAAACTGTTGCACAGAGAAGTACTGGATAGTGTCTTGTGGAACATCTGTAAAAGTACTTGCATTGTGTAGCCCTGAGTTATGCCAGCATAAGTCACAAAGAGGATTCTGGCTACTGACTTCTCATGGAAGCAAGGTCCAGGATCTTTACAGGCACTCACACCAATCCCTTATGAATATTTTACCAGGGTTGCACAACTGTTGCCTCTGGTTAATATGATGAACCACGGCCATGCTTGGGGATAGGGAAGGGGAAGCAGGAGGAGAAACACCCTCACAGAAAGCTTTGAGTTTGGAAATGGATTTAAGGACAATTTCCTTCATCCATTCAGTTTCAAGCTCAGAAAGAAGTCTGGAGCTAGTTCATTTGTGCTGAGATTTTGGAAGCATTCTAAGCAGCATAGATTTACTCCAGCCTTCCTTTTAAGCTTGGAGTTACACATTTCACTGGGCAGTTACTCCTTCATGGGTAATGTGATTCAGAGGCCTTGGAGCACTTCTGAAACTCAGTGTGAAATCAGAAACAGCACCCTTGTTCCTTTCCTGCTGATGGATGGACACAGCCCCGGTGACCATTGCAGTCCTGGTGACCATTGCAAGCTAGAAACTCTAATTGACATGACACTTGTATGAAAACCATAAAAAAACTAGCTTTCCCTCTGTCCTTTAACACAGTGGACGTAGACAGTGTGACCTTTTCTAAAATCTCAGGAGGACGTGTTTTTAAATAAATTGATGATTTGCACTGTCTCTGGAATGAGAACTGCCCAGAACTGAAGCCTACCTAGGGGTTGCAGGGTTTGGTCTGAAATTTCTATATCTTAAGTGTTTGTAGTGCTAAGGTATACACAGGGAAAGGCACTTACACTTCTTCTGAGGCACTATAATACACACCACATAGGCTGTTGTCCTCACCTCAGTTCAGGCGATGCAAAATTGTTTTAATCCAACCACACAGCATCTGGAGTGTGCTATCCACCCCAGTTTTTATCTTCTGATACACGTGGAAGGTGATGTTCTGAAGAGGACAGTCTCATATCCATGCAGTTTCTGAGTGCTGTTAAAATCACTATTACAAATTGTTGTGGGGAGCCTTCATGTATACTGGAGACTCTTTCCTTCAGAATGTCACCTGGCATGGATAGAGAATGGTGCAGAGAGTGAAACTGGTACACTCCCCTTCCTCACAGATTGTGTGTACAATGAAGTGTTTTCTAAGAAATGAAAAGGAGAAATCATGTCTCCTCTTTCCTCTTGGTATCTTAAAAGTTTCCTCTTATCTTCCTTCTTTCAGTATCATCTAAAAATAACTTGTTGGCTTTTTTGTTTCAGGAACTACTTTCACCATCCCCTCCAGCCTTCTCCCCTCCAGTCCTTGATCATGGCATAGTCTCTTCACTGGATATTCAACCAGGAGGTGAGTTACTTGGAAAGCCTAAAAAATGGCTTAGGACATAGGGGCTTATGGGATAACTACCATTGTTTCAAGGGGGCTGTTATGGGTGACTGAATCTTCTGGATTTCAACCAGACTTCTAGTATTGTTTACATATTTTTAAAGAGAATAAAAGAGGATGTATTTGTACTTCTGGAGTGTGCATACAGAGGTCAGTCCTACACTTGCTACATACCAAAAGCTTGGGTGTTTGTTTTGTCTGCTTCTAGGTGGCTGGCATGGAAACATGGCTAGTGGGTGCAGTTCACCTGACCTGAACGTACCGCGCATTCGCCCAGTAAGTTCTCCCACATATAGCTTGATGAGGTGGTTCAGAGACTTAACCTCTCTAGTCTTCACTATTACCATTCCTAGACGTGCATGTGGGTGGTTGTTCGTTCGTCTGTGCCCAGCACAGAATTTGATTAGACTGTGATGTATTCTTTAACTAAATTGTCTTGTTCGTCTTGTTAAAAAGACAGAACTGGGCCTCCATTTTGATTGTCATCTAGGTTGAAGGCACAGTTTAGCTAGTTCTCTCCACTTCAAGGAGAAACTTTAGGATTATTTAAATGAAAAAAAACTCATATCTTAAAATGCAAAGATATAGCTGTGTTAGTCTGTAGAATCACTATGTAGAGGGATCTTGTAGCATCTTTGAGACTAACTGAAAGAAACAAGTTGGCAGCATGAGCTTTTGTAGACTTCAGTCTACTTCCTCAGATGCTTTTGGTGGGGTGGAAGCCAGGGACAGACATATATATCCCCTTAGTATGTGAGCTAGTCAATTCAAATTCAAAATCCTTTGTGTATGCAAATGAAATAGCAAGTCCAGTTTTAACAATGGTCATTTGTGGACAAAGACATAGCCATTGGATATGGAAATGTGGTAAGACCAGTTTGGCCTTGGAAATCAACCTGTAGGTGGGGAGAATATATGAGTGTAGGATGCCCC
Organism: Phrynosoma platyrhinos; assembly: GCA_020142125.1. Taxonomy (NCBI): domain Eukaryota; kingdom Metazoa; phylum Chordata; class Lepidosauria; order Squamata; family Phrynosomatidae; genus Phrynosoma; species Phrynosoma platyrhinos. The sequence continues at coordinate 128,670,190 of CM034706.1, read as the reverse complement.
CATGAAGATGGGGTCAGATAGTAGTGAGCCAGGAAGCCATTGTTCCTGTTCAATCTATTGCTGAGGGACTGCAGTTTATGGATGAATTCCAATTCTGCTGTTTCAAGGACCACTATTCTGAGGTCTGAGATGGAATGCCATGGGAGATTGAAATGTTCAGCCACCGGTTTTGGTGTATTCCCATTCCTAATGTCTGATTTATGTCCATTTATCCTCTGGCACAGGGACTGGCCTGTTTGCCGGATGTAGAGTGCTGATGGGCATTGATAACATAGTATGGCATAAATCACATTGGAGGATGAGCACATGAAGGTGCCCCTAATATTGTGGGTGATGCCATTAGGTCTTGTGATGACATTTCCTGGATAAAGGGGGAGGCAAAGTTGGCATCTTAGTTTGCAGCAAGGCTTAGTACTTGTGTCCCCATCTGTGTCATGTGTCTTCCTGTGGGTGAGTACCTGCTTGAGGTTTGGAGGCTATCTGTAGGAGAGTCAAGGTCTGCCATTAAGAGCCCTTGAAAGAGTGGCATTGTTGTCCAGAATGGACAATAGTTCATTGATGATGTGCCTGAGACATCCCAGTTGGGAACTGTATGTGATCACTAGTTGGGTTTTCATATCTTAAAATCACCCACTTCTATTATTAAAAAATAGCATGTCGTTTAACAAGAATTGCTTCATTTTCCCAGCTATGACGAAGGACACAGATAAGGATTCATTCACATTTCCCCTATTCTCCCTCATAACAGCACCTTTCCTGTGTTAAGTTGTAGCTATATGCTGTACAGACAGTGGTTAGTTGTCTGCACTGATCCTAAAACCTGTTGTCTGATTTTAGAACAAAGTGTTTGATGATGGCCCCAGATCTTTCTGTAGCAGTTTATGTTGTATAAAGCCTCCCATTTAAAAAACACTCTTTTATTGTGATGCATATAATAGAAGAGGAAGCAGGAAATGGTAAGAATTATGGTAAGATTATGAGAAAGTCCTTCTTTCAGCTTGGATAAAAGGTAACATGCTCTTGTTATGCATTTGGAAATTAGAAGGGCTGTCCTAGCTAAATTTTAAGTCCTGAATTAAAATTAGAACGGTCCTTGCTTGATAGGCTGAAGGTGCAATTTCTCATTGTCTTTATTCAGATGATGGGTTTGTGATCAGCCTCCAATAAAACAGGTCGTAGTTTAGGGTTGCTTTATTAAGTATTTTCCTGTGCTTCATCCTCCTGAGACTGATGATGCTGTTGAACTAGAAACATTTTCCCCACCATCACTAGCACAGCGAATACATATTTAAGAGCCAAACTATACATATCAAGAAATTATGTTATTTTTTTTTCCTCCACCTTCCCTCCTACTAATTGGTGACCCAAAATAATTCGGGGCAGGGAAGCAGTGGCTTAGTGGTCAATACGCCAATTCTGATGATCGTAAGGTCATATGGTTGGGAATTCAAGGCCCAAGTGTTGCATGATGGGGTGAGCTCCCATCACTAATCTTAGCTTCTGCCAACCTAGCAGTTCGAAAGCATGCAAATGCAAATAGATTAATAGGTACCACTTCAGTGGGAAGGTAACAGCGTGCCAGGCAGTCATGCTGGCCAGATGACCACAGTCATCTTTGAACAATGCTGGCTTCCACAGCTTAGTAATAGAGATGAGCACCGCCCCTTACAGTTGGTTACGACTAGACATTCATGTCAAGGGAAACCTTTACCTTTAACTGAAATTCTGAATAAGGGATGATCAGGAGAAGTGCTTCCTTTCCTTCCTGCTATTTTTCACTTCTAACTTTTCCTTCCATATGTTGTGTATATCTATGTCCTCCATTCTCCCAAAAAATTGTGGAAAAAGCCTTGAAACTCTTTACAATGTGTTTGGTCCTTACTAGAAGCTTTTTTAAAAAAAATAAAGTACAGCATCCTAATCCTGTCTTTCCTAATGCTGAAGTGTTTGGGCATAATGCATAGCACAACAACTTGACTCAGTACACTTCCCATATGCTTCCTTTTTCTTTCTTTCTTCAGGTTCGAGCTCCCCCACCTCCACCATCTAAGGCTTCAGAAGCTGATGTAATGTCTGGCCTTGATTAATCCTATATCTCTCAGGGAATAGGCTCCCTACAAAGATTTATATCCACTGAAGACTGGTGGTGACCCTAGGCAAAACTGTTTCTGCTTCGACTTCTTGGATGTTAATAATTCCTTTGGAGCCTGTGACCACATTCTCAAGCACCACTATGTAGGCAATGCTGTGAGGATGCTGTGAGGAGTACTATCACTACTATGATAAGCTTCTGTACCTCAAACCAGGATAATATGCCCAAAGGAACTATTTCAGAAGAGTTTGCCAAAGATATGGACATATGTGTATCCATCTGTGTATTGGGCTTCAGCCCTACAGCCTAACACCTTGAGATGGCAGGCTTCACCTGCCATGGATGTTCCTTGGACTATGGCATCTTTCTTTTCTCTGGGTCAGGGCATGAGCTGGTCTCTCCCTTTGCTTTATATGCTGCAAATTAGCATTTGTTTGCACTTTTATCTGTCAACTCTTTTTGTCCTTCCAAAATGGCAGGACAGGAACTGCTGTTCTCCTAAACTGCCTCTGGTTCTTTTACTGCCCTCTGCAGTGGGCTGGCTCCTGTGCTGCATCCCTGGAAGGCAAGAGACAGTGGGTGGGTGTGGACCCAATAAACAGACACCATTCTGCACATTTTCAGCGCCTTTAATTGCTTTTGTTTACACTGTATTTGAATGTGAAAAGATGGAAGGGGAAGGAAGAGTGTCATGGCTTATTAACTGGATTATACAGAAGAGCATGACAGGAAGGATCCAGAGGAATTCTTAACTATCTGGTTTCCAGGTTCAGGTCTGTTCCTGTGGAGGATTTGCTGCGAAAATCTCCAAGGTTTGTGCTGTGCAAAGCTGCCCCCATCATCACTCCAATCAAACTGTCTGCATGTACTAGGTTGAAGAGCACACTAAAGTTCAGAGCAAAATGCTTATGTAGCTGTTCTTTAGGGGGATAATGTGACTGTGAAAACCAGAGCACAATCTGAGCCACCAGGTAGGAAATTACCTGTTTGTGTGTTATTATTGCAGTGCAGAGGAAAGCGCCTTCCTCCTGAACTAAATGAGGCCCAACTCTGCACAACAAGAGAAAATAGAACTGCAGCTCCTGGGCTGTAATAGTTCTTATTGCTCCAGGCAAAAAATGGAAACTGCCGAGATAATCTTGTTTGAGTATAATCTAAGGCCTAGCTACCAGCCTAACACAGCTTTCAGGGCCTCTTGTTTCCTAACCACAATGCAGTCAAATAACTTTAAAACTGGGCTGTCCACTAACACCTGTGTTCCAGCTGCCAGTAGGGAGAGCAGAACTCAGACCCTTTCCCCCTTAACTGAATACTCACTTCACCCACACCAGTTCTGTTTTCTCTTGCTTTTAGCATGAGTTGCATTTTAACTTGTAATAGCGCCTTCAGACAGGACCTGTCTGGCATGCAGGAGAATGGTGCTGTTGCAGAAATATACTATCTGGAACAGGATGTAGTTTTCCCCTAAAAGGGCCATAACCAACAACTGAATAAGTCTGAGGCACTTCAGGGCTGGGTCACCTAGAGTTGCCAGGGAAAGGTATATTGGAAAGATGAGCAATGAGCTGAAATTGTTTCACTTAGTCACTTGCCTGTGTCAGTGGCTGAGAGCTTCAGGTTATGAAACAAAAGTCTGGAATTCTTGAAAGCACCACATATTGAGTCTCATCATAGTGAAGATGAGGATTTTGACCTGTTGAAGAAAGCTGATGGATCCTGACCTCCCAAACGATATATGGTTGTAAAATATGAGCCTTAGCAAAGCTTTCAAGAGAACAGGAAGGCTGGAATTTCCAGATGTGTAGGAAGTTCCACAATATGGTTCTGTCCTATGGATGGCTTTCTTCAGCTGTTTGGATAACTATTGTAATAGGGATGAGGCTCTTGGCAACTGCAGTAGTCTTACTGGTTGAAACAGCACAGGCCACACCAGGTGCCATGTAGCTCTTCTTGACCAGGCCTGGCTTGATCTAATCTGGCTGTTTCATTCTTGCAACCCTGATGGCAGGTCGGTTGGCAGCCTTAAATCAGGAGTAGCTGCAATCTGAAAGAGAAATGAGGGTACAGGAGAAAGCAGGAATCATGACTGTTAGCTCCTGCAAAAAACAACATAGACATATTGCAGGCCAGTTTCCTGCTAATGTGCTGATCGGTATACACCAGTACAGATACACTCTGTAGACCAGGGGTAGGCAACCTTTCCCCTTTAAGGGCCGAGGGACTTCAGCTCCCAGAATCCCAGGAACTATTGGCCAACATGAGACTATTGGCCAACATGGCTGAGGCTTCTGGGAGCTGAAGTCCCTTGGCCCTTAAAGGGGAAAGGTTGCCTACCCCTGCTGTAGACATTACAAGCTGTTATTCTGGCTACTATCTTTACTGGCCAAAACATTTCCATCAAATATTTGGCAAACTTCTAGCCAAAACATTGAAAAAATGATACATTTATTTAGTTATTGTCTGAAACCAACAGCAACAAAAAAAGAGGTAAAAATAAATGAATTCTTGTACTACAGCGCTGTCTACATCATCTAACAACTCAGCAAAGGGCAGAATAATCAGGGCTTCTCCAATTGTAGATGCACTAAATTTCTCATCATCCTTCACCATTCCCCAACTGCCTAGGTTGATGGGAACTGGAGTTCATCAACATCTGGATGGAAACCTTTTATCCAACCCGAGGTAGAGAAACATGTAGGGTATTAACTAATTCTTCAAACAGCAGCAGCAGCCGCCCTATGCACCATGCTGCCTCAAGAGCTTTAGGATACTAACTGGCAATGCAATCTTACACATGCTTATTCAGGAACAAAACTCACCAAATGCAATAGGAATTATTCCCAGACAGGCATGGTTAGGACTGAAGCCTTATTCTGGTGTATCTTAACTTGATGAGCTTACAGTTGTAAACCACTTAGACGCTGCATAGCACGGTATGAAGTTGTATATAAGTGAAGCTGCTTTGCTTTGCTTTGCTTTTGCTTTGATACAGCCATGCAAGGGAGTTTATGCTGCTATATCTCCAGGTTTTCACTCGTACAACATAAGGTGCAGCTGCACTGCAGAAATAATGCAGTTTGACACCACTCTTAACTATGAGGGCTCAGTGCAATGGAATTCTTGGAATTTGTAGTTTTGTGAAATACTTAGCCTTCTCTGTCAGAAAGCTCTGGTGCTGCAACAAACTACAAATCCCATGGTTCCATAGCATTGAGCAATGGCAGTAATGTCAAACTGCATTATTTGTACAGTGCAGATGCAGCCTTAGCCAATGTTGAGCCAAATAAGCTGGTGGCATTAGGGGCAGAAGAAAATTTACAGTCCAACCGTATAGATGTCTATTCAGAGCAGAAGTTTGTTCTATTGAAACCAATGGCAATTACTCGCAGGTCATACTATTCCAATCCAGCAGTCTTCCCCAGCCCTTTACAGTGTCCTGAGCGACACTGTAAATCACATTTTTAAAAAAATTATTTTAAGGATTTATCTTTCTCCCACAATAGGATTCACATTCTCTCCTATGCTTATGCAAGTTAAAATACTCCTGCTGCACTCAATGGTGAGCTGAAACCACCAGCTGAAAATAAGTATCTGACCATTTATGTTACTCTTCCAGTTTATGCAAGTACAGAAGTCTCTAAGAGCATTCCTAGTACCATTACCAAACTACAGGCTTCTTTAAAAGGAAGCCATGACAGTTAAACTGGCCATTATAGTGCATATGTATGTATCTTCTGTATCTGGGTTCTGTTGTTTTTCCTGCAGAATGGCAGCATAGCATTCATTCACCTAATTCCTTTTATGTTTTATTGAAAAGGAACCCACTATATCTTATCTGCATCAGTGAAGTGAATCTTAACAAGTTGCACTCCTGACTATTACATATCTGTGCTTCTCACCTCATTCTCTGCTTTTGCCCACCCCTATACTGGTCTTGTGAGCATGGCTGCAAAAGTGTCACACCTGAACAGGCATCTCTTTGTCATGCTGCTACTACTCCTGGAAGCAGAGTTCATGGCATAGAAGTGCTGAGTGCTGATTCTCTTATTTTGTAGGACTGGTAGCCAAACCTTGCAAATGCAAATGGGAAACCAACCAGAGTCAGGGGCTTTCCCAGCAGACAATAGCAGACAATATCCTTGATTGCATATCCTCCTACCCTGGAGCCATGCCATTAACAACAGAACAATACCTATTCAACACAGAACAATACACAGTTTACATGGAAATCACTCCTCCCTACCCAGGGTCTCACAGTATATATAGACCCACCCTCTGCCATTCCAGTATTCTCTGAAGATGCCAGCCACAGATGCTGGCGAAACATCAGAAAGGAACTCTTCTAGAACATGGCCACACAGCCCGAAAAACCCACAAAAAACTATGGATGTCGGCGATGAAAGCCTACGACTTCACAGAAGGTAAGAGTGATTGTCATCTAAATGCTTTGTGAAATTGCCATTATCCACCATGCCTAATGCATTTTAAAAGGCCATCTAGAAGCACCTAATAGCGTGACCACTGATAAAATTCTTAAACAGAAGTTTCAAAAACAGAACAAATCGTACTTTTCAGTCACACTACCTCATTTATGAAATTTTACCATGTGTCCAGACATCCTGTTCTACTTGTAACAATCTTGTGCTTTCCCACCACTTTTTCCATTTTTTTTTTAAATTCAACAAATACCTGCTAAGAAATGGGATATCTTCACAGTGCCTTTTAACCAGTAGGACTAGGAATCCTTAATCTGGAAGTATGCCCAGTATCACTACTTTCTTTCAAGAAGTGTGGCTTTGACATATAAAAGCTGACAGAGATCTGAAGGGTGATGTTCCCTCTCTGCTTGGACACCTCCTGACTTCCCCCAACCAGTAGATGGTTTGTCAGTATGCTCTAGTATTTGAAAGCATGCCTTTCAGATGTGGAACTGGACAGGCAGAGCATCATACTTTGCCCATACAATGCAGGATCTGCCCAGTCTTTTTTTCCCATGCAGCAGTATATTGCCAGAAGCTACTCTGGTTCAAGAAGCTAAGGCTGCCCTCCTGATCCCAAAGCTGCTTCCATATGTTACCCCTATAAATTGGTTTGAGGTATTGTTTGAATCAGGGGTAGGCAACCTTTCCCCTTTAAGGGCCGAGGGACTTCAGCTCCCAGAAGCCTCAGCCATGTTGGCCAATAGTCCCATGTTGGCCAATAGCTCCTAGGATTCTGGGAGCTGAAGTCCCTCGGCCCTTAAAGGGGAAAGGTTGCCTACCCCTGGTTTGGATAATGGATGAGAAAGTGAAAGATGGTTAATGGGCTACCTGCTTCATTATGAACATGTCCAGATGTTACGATCTTCATGAGATCCTCTCATGAGAATGACACCACTTGCGGAGAGCCACTTGACAGATACATGGGAGAGTTTTCTCTTATATTGCTCCCAGATTGTGGAACCTAACAGCTTTGCACTTTCAGAAAGCATGTGAAGAGACATCTTTATAAACAAAACCTTTAAACTGTTTTGGTGTTCACTGATTAGTACTATGATTTTAATAGTGTCAATTACTGCAATTACTTCATTGTGATTTGATTTTATTGCTAATACTTTATAGTCTACTTCTTCAAAACAATTCTTTAAAATACCGGTATTTTTATCAGTGCAGGGGTAGGCAACCTTTCCCCTTTAAGGGCCAAGGGACTT
>CM034706.1:128615286-128625575 GCA_020142125.1 Phrynosoma platyrhinos | reverse complement strand
CACCGCCATTTTGGGGAAGAAAATGTGTGTCTAATATGCCGAAAAATATGGTAACACATAACATTCCAGTGTAAACTGCTCCCAATCACAACTTGGTGGAGGGTATCCATGTTAGTCTGGTGTAGCAAACATGTAAGCAAAGCAAAGCAGCTTCATTTATATACCACTTCATACCACGGTATGGGGTGTCTAAGCGGTTTACAACTGTGAGCTGATTGCCCCCCAACAAGCTGGGTACTCATTTTAGCGACCTCGGAAGGATGCAGGCCTGAGTCGAGCCTCACTCCTGGCTGGTATTGAACTCGCAACCTTGTGGTTTATGAAGAAGTGGCTGCAGTACAGACATTTAACCACTGCGCCACCAGGGCTGATGATCTGATGAAACAGCCACAAACTTTCACAGAGCAGAGTCTATTTCATCAGATTCAGAAAAGGTTATCTTGGTGTATATAGATACAATGAGATGGGGAGAAAAAGAAAGAAGTGAGGTCAGAATGGAAGAAAATGCAGTGGGTTGGGGACTGACTGTGGAATTTTTGTTGTTGTGTGCCTTCAAAGTAATTTTCAACGTATTACAACCCTGTGTAAAAGCAGAAACTTTGTAGTGGCTATTAATAAGGCAGACTTTAAATCTAGAACTGTTCACCAACGAGTATAAGAACAGTGGCATTGCAGGATTGATGAATTCTGGCCCATACTCCTAGGTTTTTCCATTTTCTTTGCTCTATCCCATTTCTCTCTTGCTTGCCTACCTTTGCTCTCTTTTCACCTGCTCCAGTGTTTTCTTTCACACACACCCCACAAAACTAGAGAATTGCTGGCTAGTTCCCAGTGTGCCATTTTAAGTTCTACAGCGTGTGGTGGCCTTCTGGCACTAGGGGTTTCTGGATGAAATGGATCCCCTTCAGTCTAGCTTCATGCCTGGCTTTGGTTGACATGATGGATTACCTATATTCGTAACTGAACCAGGGAAATGTGTTCTTGTTGGTTTTGCTGATGGTTTTTGAACCATGGTATCCTTCTGGGTCACCTTGCTGGGATGGGAGTTGAGGGTGATGTTTTATAGTGGTTTAAGTCTTTCTTGAAAGGGTGAGCAAAGAAAGTGGTGCTGAGAAATACCTGTTCAACAGCCTGGGGTATGGCCTGTGGCTTAACTAAGGGGCTTGGTATTGTCTCCCATGCATCCATCAGTGTTTCCCAAACTTTGGTTCCCCAGATGTTTTGGACTTCAGTTCCCGTAATTCCTGATTGTTGAACAAATTGCTAGGGCTTCTGGGAACTGAAGTCCAAAACACCCAGGGGATCAAAGTTTGAGAAAAAACTGCTGTACAGAGAGATTATGTGGAGTTCTGGGATTCTGTGTCACCAGTATGCTCATGACACCAAACTCACTCCATCTAATTCCATGGAAGCTGTTTTAGTGCTATATCAGAGTCTGTTGTCAGTAGGCGACTGGATGAGAGTGAAAAAATTGAAGCTATATGCAGAGGTGTTCTAAATTAGGGGGGTTGCAGACTGCCAGAAATAGTGCAAATTGAGTCCACTTTTAGGGTTACTGTTAGGGAATCATGGGAACTGTATTTTATTGTGGCACCAGAGCTCTCTGACAGAGAAGGCTCAATGTCCAGGAAAAAAAACAACAGTTCCCATGATTCCTTAGCACTAACCCTAACCCTAAAAGTGGACTCAATTTGCACTATTTCTGGCAGTCTGCAACCCCTCTTAGTCAAAAGGCACATCAGGGAACAGCATTTAAAACTATGCTGGATGGGATTACACACACATCCTCCTGAAAACTCAGATGCACAATGGCATTGTAAATGGGGCTGCCTTTGGCATACACAGGTGGCTACCTGAGGAATCAGAATTATAGGACAGTAACATGTTCTCCTTTGTGGTCTCTACAACTCATAAATATGACTAGATAAAAATAGCTTACTGCAGGGACAGAGTCCACACAAACAAGGAAGAATGCACTACCTGGCCAAAGGGCATTGCCCATCCACAGTCTGGTGACCAACCAGGAATGTCTAAAAATGCAAAAGGACCATGTGGTTTCCTGGTACAGGTTCAGGAGAGATATCCCTTTTAGAAATGGGTTGTGCTGGATGGGGTGACACTCCCATGTGAAATCTGTTTGCAGCTTGGGCATACTTCTGGATTCATCCCCTGAATGCCCAGGTTCCAAAAATGGCCAGGAGTATGTTTGCAAGGTTAAAACAGATGTGCCCATTCCTGGAGATGTCACATCTGGCTACAATGAAACATGCCTTGATTTCATCCTACTTGGATTGCTGTAACACACTCTGTGTAGAATTGCATTTGGAAACCCTGGAAACTTCAGTGGGCCCCAAATGCTGCAGCCAGAATGTTGACTGGAACTGATATCAGGGAACATATAATTTGCTTGTTAAAGCAACTTCACTGGCTATCAATTTGCTCCAGGCGCAATTCAAGATGCTGGTTGTGACTTAAAAAGGCTTGTAGGACTCGGGACTCATCTTCACTGCAGAAATAATGCAGTTTGACACCACTTTAACTGCTATGGCTCAGTCCTATGGAATCCTGGGATTTTGTTTGTTGTGGCACCAGAGCTCACTGATGGAGGAGGCTACATATTTCACAAAACAACAAATCTCAGAATTCAATAGCACTGAGCCATGGTAGTTAAAACAGTTAAATTGCACTGTTTCTGCAGAGCAGTTGCAATCTTAGATCCATATTGTCTGAAAGACCCTATATGAGCCTGTCTAAATCTTTGCCCTTTTTTTAATTTTCATATGATTAACAAACACCCAATAAAACATACAGACAAACAAAACATACCAACATATTTATACTCCACATGTGTTCCTCATCTATTTTGCATTCAGAACTCCTTGTCTACTCTATACCTTCCTTACCTCCTCCTTTCCCCATCTTTTCATCTCCTTCTCCTATCTCTTCTCCCTTTCTCTTACTTACTTTCTTCATCTTCTCTTCCCTTAACTGTCCTCCTTAACCTCTCCTCTTCTATGCTCTCCCCCTCTCCATCCTTCTACACCTACTCTTACCTTCTTCACCTACCTATTTCTCTCTTACCCCTTTCACCCCAATTAACCATCCACCTCTTATTTGACTATCTACTTCTCACAATCTTACCTAAAACTCCACTATTCACTCTCCACTTCTTTGACTTCTTTCCTCCTTACTATTTCTCCATCCTTTTGTATCCTTTTTATTCACTTATTTTACTTTCTTCTTTAACTACCAACTCTATTTCTCTCTTTTACTCTCTTATCATTTTACTCTCCTTTAACATATCTATTCCTTTGTTCTTGCTACATTTATCTAATCTTACATTACCATAAATTTTACCAGTTTAAAATCTTGATATCCTTTCTAATCGATCAAAATCACACTTTCCCATTACTCCTTCATATATTTCAAAATTAATTGCCAGTCCTTATCCATCTTGTCTATTGATCTGTTTCTTAGTGTTTGCATCAGTTTGTCTATTTCTATTATTTCAAATAATTTTATTACCCAATCTTCTTTTCCAGGAATATCTTTCAGTTTCTACTTTTGCGCAAATAATATCCTTGCCACTGAGGTCATGTAAAATAGTATTTTTCCATGTTTCCTTTCTACCTCACCGTCAAACATTCCTAGTATAAGCTTTCAGGTCTCATTTCTAATTTTATCTATAATATTTCACAGAATGATAACCTAATCATTTCCCAGTACTTTCTTGCCTTTTTACACATCCATCAGCAATGTATAAATATCCCAACATTCATTATTCCTATTTTTGTAAATCTTTGCCAATTTGTCCACTGTTAAATACCATCGAAAGAACATTTTATACCAATTTTCTCTTATGGATTGTGATGCCGTATATTTTATCCCTTTAGTCCACATTTTTTCCCATTGGTCAAGTTGTATATAATATCCTATATATCTTGCCCACTTAATCATTGTCTCCTTTATTATTTCCTCCTCCATTTCTAATTCTAGTAGCTTTTCATACAACTTCGCTATTATTTTTGTGTTTCCATCACACAGTATTATCTCCAAATCTGACTTTTTTTCCTCTGTCCCAATTTTTTTTAGATCTATAGTCCTTTCATAAATTTGTCTATATGCAAACCATCCTAAATCAAATCCTATTTCCTTAATTTCTTCTTGTGTTTTAATCTTGATTTTTCCCCATATCCTTTTTTGTTATTTCACTATAATTAAACCATTTCTTTTCTCTATACATTTCCTTTCTATACATAGCTTCCTGAGGCAATAACCACATTGAAAGTTTACATATTATTCTTTCCTTGTATTTATTCCACACTGACAAAAGATTTTTCCTTATACAATGATTATTAAGTGCTTGGTTTGCTTTCTCTTCGTCATATGCTAGAAATGCATGTAACCCAAATTTCAATCCTTCCCCCTCTAATTCTAGAAGCCTTCTGTCTTGTAAATGGACCCAGTCTCTAATCCACATAAGGCTACATGCTTCTGAATATAATTGTAAATTTGGAACTGCTAAACCTCCTCTTTCTTGCACATCTTGAAGTATTTTTAGTCTTATTCTTGATCTTTTGTCTTGCCAAATATATTTTGCAGTATCTCTATGCCAGATTTGATATGATTTGTTAGAATTTATAATCTGAATCATTTGAAACAGGAAAAGAAACTTTGGCAAAATAGACATTTAATTGCTGCTATCCTCTCTAACCATGACAAATGGATATTTCTCCGTCTCCCTAAATCTTTTTTGATCTCTTTCCATAGGTTCTGATAGTTGTTATCAAATAGTTCATTAGTTTTTTTCGAAATCCATATTCCCAAAATTTTACTTTCTTTTTAATTTCTATTCCTGCAATACCTTGTAGTTCCTTTTCTTCATCTGCTTTTAGTTCTTTGTTATTATCGCTGATTTGTTTTTTTGTTAATTTTACACCCTGTATAATCCCCAAACTTCCCTAACAATGATATCAGTATTCCTATATTTTGGTTTGGGTTTTCCAAATTGATCACCACATTGTCAGCATAAGCTCTTATCTTATAGGCGAATTGTTTAATTTTCACTCCTTGCAAATTCTCATTCACCTCTATCTTTTTTAGCAGTAATTATATTATTGTCAAAAACAATTGGGGTGACAGTGGGCAACCCTGCCTGGTACCTTTATCAATCAATATTGGTTTGGTCAGTTCTCCATTAATATTAATCCTTGCTTTTTGATTATCATAAATTCATTTCATGCAATTCCTAAAATTTTGCCTCATGTTCATATTTTCTAAAATCTCAAATAAGGCATGCCGGTTAACCGAATCAAATGCTTTTTCCATATCGACATATATCAATCCTAATTTTTTATCATTGTGCCTTTCATAATACTCTATAATATTTAGGATATATCTCAGATTATCTTTCATGTGTCTTTTGGAAGGAACCCTCTGATCCTCATCAATTGGTATTTCTAAACATTTTTTAAGTCTTCTGGCCAATACTAATGCAAATATTTTATAATCATTGTTAAGTAGGGATATAGGTCTATAATTTGCTGGATCCATCAAATCTTTATCTTCTTTCGTAATCAGGATAATTTCAGCTTCATTCCACATTTCTGGCATTTTCCCCTTTAATATACTGTTTATTACTAGCTGCAATGGGCCACTTAATACCTCTTTGAATGTTTTATAAAATTCTATGGGGAATCCATCCAATCCTGGCAACTTACCATTTTTGCTACAACTTATAACCTCTTCTATTTCTTCTTTCATGATTTCCGTTTCCATATTTATCTTTTGTTCCTCATTTAATTTTGTCATTTTCTCTTTCTCCAGGAATTCATAAGATTTCTCATTTTGGCCCACCTTCTGTTTATATAGAAATGAGACAGATAGATAAAGTAAAGAAAAATAAAGAAGTTTTTACCCAGCAAGAAAAGGTTCTAGAGATTTTTTTATGAATATTATAAAGATTTATATAAGCCTGTCTAAATCTTTAAGATTCTTGCAGAAGGGTTTTCTTATGGTCCCACCATACTCACACTTGCCTCAGTGAATTCCCTCCCGTATGAGGTTAGGCTGTCCCCCTCCCCTCTCCTTTCACAAGCAGGTAGAGCCTTTATTATTTAAACAGGCAATTAGGTTTTTTAATTGGGCATGCACTACATTTTTATCTTTATTCTTATATTTATAAATGACTTGTGTTTTAACATTATAGTTAATTTAGCTTTTTAAAACCTTTGTTTTAAAAGTTTTATCAAGTTTTTATTGTAGTTGTATTTTGTTTCAGCCTTATTGAGAACTGCTTTGGGTTACATGAGAGCCAGCATGATGTAGTGGTTTGAGTGTTGGACTATGACTGGAGACCAGGGTTCCACTCAGCCATGGAAACCCACTGGGTGACCTTGGGCAAGTCACACTTTCTTAGCCTCAGAGGAAGGCAAAAGCAAACCCCTCTCTAAACAAATCTTTCTAAGAAAACCCTGAGATAGGTTCACTTTAGGGTTACCATAAGTTGGAAATGACTTGAGTATGTTATTAGTTTTATATTGTTTATGTATTTATTTTATGTTTATTGTAACTTTTATTCATACGTTATTTAATGCTGTTTTAAGGGGATGGGTTGGTTTGGTTGAAATGATGTGGGGGTTTTTACTGTAAGCCACTTGGATTGTCGTCATTAAGCGGGATACAAATAAATTTTATTATTATTATTATTATTATTATTATTATTATTATTGAGGGCATACAACAACAACTTGGGTTCCATGTCAGGAGAAAGATAAGATATAAATTAAATACTGTGGGCCTTTGGCATCCACTGGGGTTTGTTCTAGGACACCCCGTGGATACCAAAATCTGTGGATGCTCATGTCCCATTAAATAAAATGGCACAGTAAAATGATGTCCCTTGTATAAAATGGCAAAATCAAGGGTTGCTTTTTGGAATTTATATACGGTATTTTTTAATATTTCCAAGCCGTGGATGCTTGAATCTGTGGATAAAGAATCTGGATACAGAGGGCTGACTGGAACTACCTAAATAAATGGGAGAAATTTATCCTGCAGGTTTTTAAGCCATACCAAGCATCCCAGCATGACATGTGCCGCTTTCACTCAGAAGATTACATTGATTTTCTTCAGAGAGTGAGCCCCAACAACATGCAAGGATTCACCAAAAGCCTCAATGCTTTCAATGTAGGGGATGACTGGTAAGTATTGACTGGTAAGATGTATGGCATCAGCAGCCATTATGGAGGTCAGTCTGGAAACATATCTGATGGGTTCAGCTACTTGTATGTTATTAAAATACACTAGAAACTTGTGGCCTAGGATTTGCCTAACAATTTAACAAAATATGAGCAATTTCAATTATCCACATGGTGGTAGAATTCAAAGTCATAGCCGTGTCAATCTGGATCAATATGCAAAGGGATCTTGTAGCATCTTTGAGACGAACTGAGAGAAAGAAAAGTTGGTAGCATAAGGTTTCGTAAACTTGAGTATGTAGTTCTGAGGAAGTAGACAAGTATATCAAAACCTACATTGCCAACTTCTTTCTTTCTTTCTTTCTTTCTTTCTTTCTCAGTCTCAAAGGTGCTACAAGATCCCTTACCATAATTACATTGTAAGCCTTCTTACTTTTTGATTTTAAGCTTCACACAATTCCCATACCTTTCATCTCTATTCCTACAAGCTGCGTACATAACTTCCATTCTTAAGTAATGTCTAGTTTCACCCGAGCCCTGTTTCTTCTTTTCTGCTCTGTTTCAGTTAGACCAGGGGTAGACAACGTTTCCCCTTTAAGGGCCGAGGGACTTCAGCTCCCAGAAGCCTCAGCCATGTTGGCCAATAGTCCCATGTTGGCCAATAGCTCCTGGGATTCTGGGAGCTGAAGTCCCTCAGCCCTTAAAGGGGAAAGGTTGCCTACCCCTGAATTAGACCTTTGACACCTGTCATTTTTTCTTCTCTATATGGTTAAATATGTGATGACTTTGAGACCAAGAGTAGTAGAGTGTCAATTTGAGTTTGTCTTTTAATCTTTCTGATGTTGTATGTCAGATATACTACTTTTTAATGATGGAAAGTACAATTATATATTCTTTTACCAAATGAAGTAATCCCATTTTGAGTGCTGCCATGCTGGGAGACTGTGTGATATCAAGTGCCCTGTGTCATGTTTAGTCAGGGTTGTTTTACTGCTGGTATGACAGAAATTCAAAGTCCAGTACGGTGGCTGTCCAACTGCTACACATTAATGATGATAGTCCCAAGTGAAATTTTGAATTTTGAAAAATGCTCAGATCAGGACCATGATTCCTTTACTCAGGGGTTCTACAGACGGCCTGAAAGGGGCAGCTCTGTGCCACCCCTGGGAATGCCAGATCAGGGCCGCAGCAACCGCACGTCCCAACCCCAATCCAGCATTTTGTCACTCTAAAAAGAGCTGTCAAATGCTGCTCCTTTTTAGAGCGGTAAAAAGCTGCCCTTGCTGCGGCAGAGGAAGCTTTTCGGTGCTCCTTTGGCACACTGTGTCTGAACGCTACTCCAAGGGAGCGCCTTGACACTGCCCACCGTCTGTTTGAGTGGGTTGCCTGATGGCAACGTTGAGATGGTCGGCACGCAGTCGCTATGCCCCGACTCCACCTCCAGGCCGGCCCTTTTGGCTGGTGTGTATAGCCCCTCAGTCAGTAAGACTGACAAATGTTGAAACAGCATTTATTTTTGGTTATTCACAACATTTGGGGATTTTTCTGTCTTTACAGTTTGGATGCTAACTATAATATGTTTTGCTGATTAGATTCTTGTTTGCTGTCATGATTTCTTCTGTATTTACTTTCCCATCTGTTTACTAAGTAAAGATTATTATTATAAATATTTTGTTCTGAGGATTGTATTACTGTATCTGCAGTAGCTGAAAATATTACTTGGAAATTGTAGCATATTGGCACAAGTTAAATATACTTTAAGCAAAAATGATATCAAATAATTATGGCTATGAGGGGTGATAAAAATGGGATCAAAATAGTGGGTGCTAATGTGGCAGGAGATAGCAAGTTGCATTTGGGATTGTGAGAAGTGATAGTTTTTGGGTTAGAATGCCAGCCATGGAGGGAAACAAGTGGAGGAAATAATTTATCAAAATTTGTAGAGATCCACATATGGGATTGATTTGAAAAGAAGACCAAATACAGGTGAAGTAAAGAACATTCTCAGTTTGGTTACAGTGGTATAATGAAAACTTTGGAAGTGGGTACATGAGAAGGCAAAAAAAAAAGTTGATATACTGATGTCATAGAGGTAGTTTGAAAAGAGAATTGAACAAGATCTGACATGCATAACCTAGAGAAAAAAGAATAGAATTTATTTATTTGTCATTCAGTTGGCTTTGGTACACAAAGCATTTGATACAGATAAACCTTGTCTACAAAATTCAATTTCTGTAGGGTTTTTTAAAACTATGGAGATGATTCAAAGCACTGAAAAAATTACAGACTTCTTCAAACTCTTTAAAACTGATGTTTTAAAGGCTCAGAATCCTACTCTTGTGACTAAATTGTTTTCCATCTTACTGTAATGGGATTTCACAGAATTTGGCTAGAATAGTGAGCAAAATCTACATTCTTGACTTATTGGACTACTTTAGAACTTTTCAGGAAGTGCCAGTGTAGATGATGATGATGGTGATGATGATGATGATGATGATGATGGAAGTGCCAGTGTAGCCACTGACCAAGTATATTGTAGAATGCTCTTTTAAACTTACCATACTTTAAACATATTCTAATAAACAATTACCTGTTCTTACCAGTTTAATATTTAGAAACCAGTTTACTGCTCAGCTACTGCAAGCCAGGTACTGTTTGCAATTTATGGATTCTAGCTCAGTTGTAATATTCAATGGCTATAGTTGCACATCAAAATAAGCCAGGAAAGGATTTGAAGTGTGCTAGTACACATTGCCTTGATATTGTGGTTTGTAGCAAGAGAGGCCAAACATACCATGGAGTTTTGCTGTATAGTTATTGTGTCATTTGAATGAGGGCAATTTCTCTTCTGTTGGTTTATTTCTCTCCTAATGAACTAGGGGATCATGCTTTGAATTCTTTCTCTAATTTGTTGCAAGAGAAATAAAGCATGATTGTTTTGTTTCTCCAGGAAAGCCCAACTGTTAAATGCTATTTAGAGTCAAAAGGTGGAATACTGCCAGTTTAACAGTGGAAATGTTTTTGTGGGAAAAGGTTGAAGTAACGAGCAGAAATGTATCTGTAGGAAACATTATACTGTATGTATCCGAG
>CM034706.1:128594259-128615276 GCA_020142125.1 Phrynosoma platyrhinos | reverse complement strand
ATGCCAAAAAATACGGTAATCCAAAACTTCACTCTTCACATCTCCAGTCTTGGAGCTGACACAGCTGGTCATTCCTACAGTTGTATTTTACCTCTGAGACCATTTAGTCATGTCAGAACAAAAATAAACAAATCCTAGTCCCCCTTTTCAGCTTGAGGCTTAGGAGGAGATTATTCCTATATGTCTGCTGCACTCTGGAAGTCCTTTGAGAATCTCTGAAGCATAGCACAGTCACTAGGATTCTATCCATATGTTTTCTACCTCCAAGTTTGAGAGGGAGGCCGATGCTTGTTTTCTGCTTCCATGGCACTTTGAGCACTGTAGAAATGTGCATGATCCTCTAGTCCCTACACCAGGGGTAGGCAGCCTTTTTGAGCCGGGGGCCGGGTTGCTGTCCCTCAGACAATTGGGGGGCTGAAGCACCAAAAATAAATAAATAAATAAATAAATAAATAATTATTAAAAAAATAAATTAAAAAAAATATGCATGCACACTCTCTCAGCCCCAGAAAAGCCATGGCAAAACCCCTGTGGAGATTTTGCCAAGAAAACCCCAAGAACAAGTAATAACAACAATAATCAATATCATCATGGCGGGTGGCAGCGGTGGCAGGGGGCGGCGGCGGTGGTGGCAAGACCGGCCTGGGGCCGGTCTAAAGGCCTCGGGGGGGGGGCGCATCCAGCCCCTGGGCCTTAGGTTGCCTACCCTTGCCCTACACCATTTGGAAGGAGCTTGTTTCACCTGAAAAAGGTTCTGTCTGGTGGAACACTAGAGTACTGTTGAGACAGTTAATTGTAGCCATGTGTGCAACTTGTTCAAGTGTGGGTAGCCAACTACTTCTAGTCTTGAAATAATCAGGTCAGCTAGTACAAGAATGGCCACTTAAATCGGGATATATATCTGTCATGTAGAGAGCCAACATGATATAGTGGTTTGAATGTTGGACTAAGGCTCTGGGGGGACATGTTTGAATTCTTCCTCGGACATGGAAACCCACCGGGTGACCTTTGGCAAGTTGCGTTCTCTCAGCCTCAGAGAAAGGCAAGGGTAAACTTCTGAATAAATCTTGCCAAGAAAACCTGTCATAGGTTCACCATATGGTCACCGTAAGTCAGAGAAAACTTGGAGGCACACAGCAACAACAATCTTATCCTGAAATCTTCGTAATGTTATGCTGAAATCTCTGTGAAGTTGTATTCTATCTTCCTTTCTCTGTGATTCTATGATTCTCTCTCTCAGCCCAGTGTTCCCAGGCCTGTTTGAATTTTGTTCTCGGTATACTGGGGCCTCTTTGCAAGGAGCAACACAACTGAATAATAAGGTAAAAAGACAATGCTACGCTTACCGTCTTCATAGCCTTAAAATATGTAGATGAGTTGCTGCTGCACAGGTGATTTTAAGAGCTGCACTCTGTATTTCTGTAAAATGTTAAATGATTTTATGACTGTTAGCTGTTAAGGAGTTTCATGGGGGCTAGTGGCTGAGAGGCTAAACAATGAATTGGGAAATTCCTCAACTATGAATTCACCAAGTGACCTTAGGTAAACTAATCTTTCAGCCTCACATCCCGAGTGTGGCACTAATCTCACCTGCATTATAGGATTGTTTCAAGGGTTGCACCTATATATTTATATCTATATATACATATGGTTATTAAAATCTCGGAAAGTACTATATAAAAGCTGAGTATTATTAATTTGATTATACTGTGCAAAGTATAGCTCAAGTGTCCTTATCAGTTTTTGTCAAAAGGAGACAGCAAAGATTGAGGAGTTGGTTCAGAATATATGGAATAACTACCTCTCAGCAAATTTTATTGTTTTGCTTTTTTCTTTTTGGCTAACATGGTACTTCTGTTCTTAGATTTGTGATATTGCAATAAACTGGGCTGGAGGGCTGCATCATGCCAAGAAGTTTGAGGTAATGAGGCAAGTCTGCTCTTCTTATTTTGGTGTGTTGAGAAGGCTTAGTGCTGCTTTACACTGAACCCACTTATTTTTTTTTTTTAATTTTTTATCTCTAGGCTTCTGGATTTTGTTATGTTAATGACATCGTGATTGGCATTTTGGAGCTTCTCAAGTAAGGAATTTATGCAAGTGTTAGTATATTGGGAGAGGAAAATAATTGATACTGTTAATTATGCCTTAAGTAAATAGACTGAACCAGATAATGTTTTGATCCATGTCATTTTGTTTGTTCTGATGGTCCTTTTTATTCCTGCTTTTTCTGAAGCTTTCTTTTTTAGGTACTATGATTGTTTTGCTCTGTCTGGTTGCTTTTTGACACGGAAGAGTTCATATCTTTGGATTTTTGTTTGACTTTGTTTCAGTTTAAAACAGTTGTACATGTTTGCTTTTTAGAGCAGTAAGAAGCTTAGCATTTTGTAGATTCAATGCTGATCAACATAAATTAAAATAGTACATTTTTGGCTTTTACTGTGTTTGGGAGTTTGGCCAATTTGTCTTCTGCGTTACCTAGGGCCAACTAATCACACCTTCCACTCCCAACACGATTGCTAGAGCTACTGCTTATTGACTCAGCCAATTTTTGCTGCTTTTACCCTCCACTTTGTGGCCCAGCTTCCTACTTTACCACATTTGCAGAGGACAGAGAGAGTAAACCAGCAAAGCTTGTATTGAACTGTGTCACAAAGTGAAATCTGAATGGGATTTCCAACCTTCTTCAAGTTGGATTCCTGTACTGTTGAAAACTGCATGATGGAGAGAAGAGGCACATAATCAGCATTTCTTCTCAAGTAATTCTCATGCTAGTCACAGTATCATCCATTATATAGCTGTCTTGTTGAGTAGCTTACAAAGGTACAGAACCCAGCTAGAACTAAAAGGTTGTAGTGACACAAGTCACTAGCTGGTTTCCACTGGTTACTGATAGTGACACTGATGTGTCTTGATGGGGGTTTTAGATTTGGTTTTCAGTTTTCCCTGTCTTAAGGAGCAGTGTGTGTGTGTGTGTGGGAGTAGGAATGCAGTGGTGGAGAACAGAGTGTTTGTCCCTAGCTCCCTCCACATTTTACATGTTATGTCATCTTCAGCAATTTCTTGATGTGGTGTTATAATATTCATGCTATTCCAGCCTTCCTGCCTCCTATTTGAGGTAGTTGTAATTGTTCAGATGTTTGTCACCCTGTCTTGTATCACAGGGTTAGGCAATGGCTTTTGGACCCAAAGAACCACTGCGGCTACTCCAGGCTTGGAAGTGTAAAGCAGTAGCAATCAACATGCTAAAAACTTGAAATTTACTGGAAGTCTACTTAAAAAGCTTTACTTTTTATAACTTTGGTGTGTGAGTGTGGAGGGGGAGAGGTTGTACCCCTTTAGACCCAAAAGCACTGTTCCCAGAGGTGACTAGGAAGAGAGAAGCCCTTGTGTGTTGCTCCTCATGTTACCAGGTTGTGATGCTATAAGACATTATAAATAATTAAAAAGGATTTGCAATTGTAGGACTGGAGGACCTGATACTCATTATCAATAAACCTACCTGAATATCAGATCCTGCTCTTTTTGTACAATGCCTACTTATTGCTTAGTGAATAATATTTAAACAGTGCTCCATGTCCTAGTTTCTGTAGTAGCAGAAAACAAGCTTACTCCTTCTTCCAAATGAGGACCTTTTAAATATTAAAACATGGCTACAATATCACCTCTTAACCTTCTCTTCTCCAGGCTCAACATACTCAGCTCCCTAAGTCGCTCCTCACAGGGCATGGTTTCCAGACCTTTTATCATTTTGGTCACCCTCCTCTGGACACACTCCAGCTTGTAAACATCCTTCTTGAATTGTGCTCAGAAGTGGACACTATATTGCAGATGAAGTCTAACCAAAGTAGAATAGAGTGGTACTACTAATTCCTTCATTGGCTTTCTTAGCTGCCGCATCACATTACTGACTCATATTCAGTCTGTGGTCCATTAAGACCCCAACATCCCTTTTACATGTACTTTTGTCAAGCCAGGTGTCATCCATCCTATATCTGTGCATTTCATTTTTACTGTCCCAAGTGTAGTATCCTATATTTCTCCCTGTTGAAATTCATTTTGTTAGTTTGGTCCCAACTTTCTAATCTGTTAAGGTAATTTTGAATGCTGATCCTGTCCTCTGGGGTATTATCTTCCCCTCCTCATTTAGTGTCATGTACAAATTTGATAAGCATGTCCTCTGTTCCATCATGCAAGTCATTCATGAAGATGTTGACTACAACTGAGCCCAGAGCAGAACACTATGGCCTCTAGTCACTTCTCTCCAGCATGAGGAGGAGCCATTGTTTTTGGGTTCAGTCAGTCAACCAATTACAAATCCACCTAACAGTAGCATTGTCTTCCCCATATTTTTCTAGATTTTTTGTAAGGATATCATGGGGGGCCTTGTCAAAGACCTTACTGAAATCAAGATATGCTACATCCACAGCATTCCCTTCATCTACCAAGCTTGAGACTGTACAAAAAAGAGAGAGCTAAGATTAATCTGCCATGACTTGTGTTTGAGAAACCTATGCTGACTTTCTAATTATAGTCTGTCTCTTTAATGATCTGCTCTAGAATCTTACCTGATATTGATATCAGGCTGACAAGGTGGTAATTATTTGGGTTCTCTTTTTCCCCCCTTTGTTTGAAGATGGGGACAATGTTTCCTTCCTTCAGTATGCTGGGACCTCTCCTGTTCTCCAGGAATTCTCAAACATCATTAATAGTGGTTCTGAGACTACTTCTGCCAGTTCTTTTAACACTCTTGGATGTAATTCATCTAGCCCTGGAAACTTGGATTCATTTAGAGTAGATGGATATTCCTGTACTAACTCTTTACCTATTTTGTGGTACATTTCCCCTACTGCACCATCTGTTCCATTTTCCCCAAGTTGACCAGTGTTCTCCTTTTCAGAGTAGATCGAGGCAAAGAAGGTTTTGAGTAGTTCTGCCTTTTTTCTGTTCCCTGTTAGCATTTTGCCATCTTCTCTGCGCAGCAGTCCTACCCATTTTTTTTTGTTCTTTCTTTTGCTATGGACATAACCAAAAAGCTTTTTTTATTGTTCTCAACCTCTTTAGCAAGCTTGAGTTCATTCTCTGCTTTAACTTTTCTGACTTTCTCCCTACACAAGCTGACTATTCTTTTGAATTCTTCTTTGGTGATTCCCCCGCTTTTCCCATTCGTATACATGTCCGTTTTGAGTTTCAGCTTAGCTGGAAGTTGTTTAGACATTCATCCTAGTTTCTTTAGAAGCCTCCCATGCTCCCTCCTGTTTGGAACTGTTTGAAATTGTGCCTTTAATATTTCACTTTTAAGAAACTCCTATCCCTTATGAACCCCCTTCTCTATTAGTATCTCTGACCATGGCATCACTACTAGTATTTCCCCCAGTTTACTGAAATAAGCTTTCTTATAGTCTGTGGTGGCAACCCTATGGCATGTGTGCCAGAGGTGGTACTCAGAGCTCTCTCTGTGGGCATGCACGCTGTTGCCCCAGCACAGAGTTCGCCATAGTTTGTTACTAGAAAGCCAGAGGTACGTGGCACTTTGCGATAAATAAGTGGGGTTTGGGTTGCAGTTTAGGCACTCGGTCTCTAAAAGGTTTGCCATCACTTGCCTGCATCTGTGACTATGCTTGGCTTCCCCTTTCCACTGTATAATAAACTCCAGGAGAACCTGGTTGGTTCCATCTATGGATCCTGCCCATTCCACCCCATTAACCAGATCACCACAGTTGGTTAGGATCAGATCTGAAATATCTGATGCTTTTGTTGCCTCTTCCACTTTCTAGACCAGGAAATATCTGATGCTCTTGCTGCCTCTTCCACTTTCTACTGCACTCGACGGTGGGCACCATTTTAGAAGGCAAAACGGCGCCGCATCTCGAGTGCATGCGCATGACGCTGGTGCTGTTTTGCCTTCCAAAATGGCACCCGCCGTCGTGCACATGCAAGCACGGCAGCGGCGGCAGGACAGGCCACAGGACAGTTAGAAGGCCTCGGCAGGCCAGGTTCGGCCCGTGGGCCGTAGTTTGCCGACTGCTGTTCTAGACAATGAAATTATTTGCAAGGCAAGTGAGGAATTTGTTAGACCTTAAATTTTTGGCAGAGTTTGAGTTCTAACAAATATCAGGATAGCTGAGATTCCCCCATTACTACTGCATCTCTGCTTTCTAAATGTGTGGTCATCTGTTCTAGGAAGGCCTCATTCAAGTTCTCAGTTTGGCTTGGAGGTCTGTAGTAGACCTCTCCCCACCACATATCCCTGTTGTTTCTCTCTTCCTTCATTTTTATCCAGATTTCTCATCTCTTAATATACATTCAATAGGAGATAAATACTTCTCAAGTTGACTTCCAGGATTTAAGTCATGGATCTGTTCACATGTGTACACATACTTAATGAATAATACTACTTCACCTCCCTTCATGAAATAGGTTATACCTCTCTATTACTATGCTTCAATAATGAGACTCATCCCACCAGGTTTCAGTGATTTATTTATTATATTTATTTATATCCCTCCCTTCTCTCAGGACTGGGACTCAAGGCGGCTTACAACATTAAAAACAATACAATTAAAAACGTACAAAAATAATACATTAAAATAGAATTAAACTGTTACTATAAAATAAAATAAAAAAGAAGATAAAAATGTTTAAAATACATTAAAACAATGTAGCATCCCAGACCATTCTTTAAAAGTTTTCTGTTTTGAATGCCTGTCCGAAAAGGAAGTGATGCCTTTTATATCATATTTGCTTTGTTGTGCTAAGAGTTTAAGTGTCAGAAGTTTCCACAAACAGGAGAATGTGGGGCAGGCAAAGTTCCCTGCTTTTCTCTTTTGTTCTAAGATGGAAGGCAAAAGTAGAGTTCTCTGAAATATTGCTGGCCTTTCCAACTGGATAGGCATAGCAGTATGGGAAAGAGAGGGTATTCATTGTCTTTTTTTTAATGATTATGTAATCAGAAATTACAGGGTTCAACCCTTACCATTTTGTTCCCAGTTGGGAGGTTAGATGAGTGGAGTTGGATAAGGAATCCCTGATGTCCCCCAGACTATTCAAAGCCAGATTGGTATAGCATGTCCCTAAAGATTTCCATTTCCTGAAGCAAGATGAACATTGGAAATAATAATAATAATAATAATAATAATAATAATTATTATTATTATTATTATTATTATTATTATTATTATTATTTGATACCCCGCCCCTCTGAGCGCAATCGAGGCGGCTAACATCATAAAATCATCATACAGAGTTAAGACAATTTCTCCCCCCCTCCCCCCCTTAAAAAATTATTAAATCACTTACAATTTAAAACAAATATACAGGAGGTAAATTCCTCCATATAAAACAACACTAAAATCTAACCAAAAAGTGCTGACAAGTGTATAACTACTGGCTCATAATGGAGCCTGGTTGCAGAAGACGAAGTGACTCGGAGGAAATGTTTGTAACAAACATGCTTTGAAGCATAGTATTTCTTCTTTTAATTCAGCCTTTCTTCTCTTTATATGTGATGCCTGAGTGGATGAAAGGAATAGAGTGTTTGGGTCCTGAGGAGAAATAGTTGTAGGAATTCTTAGAAGAAAAGTATTAGCAATATGTTTCTTTGTCTTAGTTTTGAGGTTAGGTTGCACATTGAGTGAAGTGTCCTTTCTCTGGGTTGGTCTGGGTTTCATAAATTGATTATAGTATCCAATGACTTGTTGCTTCTTTGTGGTCTCTGTGCCTCACACAATAGGGTTTTTCGCCTGCGCAGAGTCGCCATTCAGAAAGCTGAAAAAACTGAGCAGATTGGCGGGAAGCCCCAACCCCTCCCATGTACTGAGCATGCCCAGTTCAGCCAGTCTAGCTCCACTTTCAATTCTCTTTCATCCGACACAAGAGAAACTCCTTTCAGATTGCTCCAGCTGAATTCCTCTAGTGTATGGTTAGATTTTCGATATTTTTTTCTTTGCTTTCTGTTTTTGTTTTTGTTTTACTTTATTTATATCAATTTTAAAAATACAGAGATTTAAATTACACAGCTAGTAAGACATAAAGATCACACTAACAGGTATAATGTCTATATCATTTCCCCACCAATCTAATTTGTTTCTGTAATTTACTTTTTACATTTATTTTTTATAATTATATTCTAAGCTTAACACAAATTATGCTTATAGTTACCATTAATTAAATTGATTAACTTAAAGACATATCTGTGTCTATATGTTGTTTTGTTATTACAAGGTTGTTTATCTACTTCTCAAATTTTGCTTTCTGTTTTAATTCTCGTCGGGCTTGCCCTTGCAGAGCTGAGAGGCAAGTTTTTGTGTCTTTTTTCGCCGGCTGGGCACCTCGCTTCCAGGCCTCCAGCGCTTTGTTTAAGCTCTGCGTTTCTCGTAAGAGAAAAGTTCCCCTCACCAATGGACACTCTAAATGCCTTTTTTGTTTGGGTGCACCATCTGCCGCTCTTTTACCAACGTGACTCTTTGTAGCAGGGCCCAACGCTTAAAACTTTTTTGTTGGAAATGCTCCCTTTCTGTTGCTGAAAAGTTGTCTTCTCAACAGGATCCTTTGGCTTTGGTTCCCATCTCAAAACTCCCTCGCAACCCAAAGCTCTCAAAAAAGTCTGTGCCTCCTGCACCATTTTCATTGCTAGCATCGACTTCTTTGGTCCCCAAAGTCTCGACATCGACCGCGCCTTCCTTGACATCGAAGCCCTCAGCATTGACTTCTTTGGAGCCTGTTCCTTCTATGTCTCAGGGCGCTGCTGGGCCATCTGCTGGCCAGTCTCCGACACTGCAGGAGTTTCCTTCTGTTTCCCAAGAGAGACACCTTTACAAGGCTAAGAAGAGATCTGGGTCTTCCAGTGACCATGACACCGAAAAGGCTAAGGGGAAGACAAGTCTAAGGCCTCTGTCCCACCCTCTTATACTGCGGAAGCATCATTGACCTTGATGTCGAGACCGGCCTCGATATCAGCCTCGATTCCGGTGGCGGCCCTCGAGACTACTATGGCCTTTTTGCTTCTGGCCTCTACGCTGACTTTTCAACCTCCCATCTTGCTCCTTTCTATAGACTCGACATGGGGGGAGGTGTTTTCTGACTTCGGTATCACTGAGCGGCACTGTACCACCGGCCTCGTTTCTCACACCATCTCTGTTACCGATGGTTTCTCCATTGCTGCCGATACCAGCTTAGGTGCCGTCTCAGACATTTACTTCTCCGGTCAAGGCCTGCAGGCTTTCACTCTTGCCTTCGGCCCCTTGACACCTTGAAGTGTCTCTGGTCCAATCTCACCTCTCTCCGACACCTTCTCAAGATCAAATGGATTTGTTGGCATCACCTCGGCATCTTATATAGATCATTACCTAGCTGAGGAATATTGGAGGGAATGGCTGTCTTCCTATCAGTCCTACTCTCCATCTTACAGGGATCATTACCATCATAGGGAACTATACTATCACTTTCTCTCTCTCAGTATCGTGCCCGTTCCCGCTCCTGGTCTCGCCATGAAGTGCTTGATCCCGACCTGAGCCTGGACTAGACTATCATTCCAGCAGAGTACCTTCACCATTGCTTTGCACTACTGCTACGATCTCTTGTCCACCAGCACCTCCGCTCCAACCTTCAGTGCCAGCAGCTCAGATCCCACTTACGATGTCGATTTCAATACCTATTCTTGCTGTCATCCCATAGTTTCTTTGGTTTTGATGCCTCACATCACCCCTGTTCCTACTACATAGGCTCCTCAACTTGCCACTCCTGCCGTGCCTCAGCAATCTACTGAAGAGTCAGCTTACGACACTGAACTTTCACCTAGTTTGCCTTCTCATCTAATTGCATCACCTCAGAAGGAAGTTGAGGATACTGGAACTCAATCTCCAAACGAAGATGTCCAGCTTTTTTCAGATGTCGTTCAGAGGATGGTTCAGGCCTTAGGTCTACAAATAGATATTGCTCCCAAGCCAGCAAGAGACCTGGTTTTTCAAATTGCCAATACCACTGTGATTTCACCAGCTGGCTTGCCATTCCTGGCTTCATTATCTGATGTCATGCATCTTTCCTGGACAAAGCCTTCTTCTATCCCACCTGCTTCAAAGAGACTTGAGGGCCTGTACAAAGTTGAGCCTGATACAGCTCCCTATCTTTTTACCCATCCTACTCCAAACTCCTTGGTGGTTGAGTCTACATCTAAATCATCTGGCAAAATACATTCTGCCCCTGATGATAAAGAACTGGATATCCGTGGTAGAAGTTTCTTCTCCTTGGCTGCCCTTTCTGCTAAAGTTGGTAAAATGCAGGTTTGCATGGGTGCCTATCAAAAAAAATTTTGTGGTATAAGATGGCTGCTTTCATTCCCAGTTTACCAAAAGAACAAAGGGCAGCCACCCTTGACTTCTACACTGAGGCACTTTCTCTGGTCAACCAGCAGATTCACTCTGTAAGGCATTCTGTAGACTGCACAGCCAAGGTAATTTTGGGTGCAGTGGCACTCTGTCATTATGCTTGGCTCAAATCCACGGACGAGGCTCAGAAACATATTGAATAACTGCCCTTTGAGGGTGAGGTCTGCTTTGCTGACAAGACCGATGAATCTTTGTGCACTTTGTGTAAAGCCCATCTCACTGGTAAAAGATTGGGTGTTACAGGTCAGAAACAACAGTATCGTCCCTGCAAACAACAATGGCACTCTCGGCCTTCTTCATTCAACTACTTCAGATCTCGTTCTGTAAGTGCCACTTAATACAGGGGCTCATCTCAACAGTTGTCTTGAAGACTCGACAAACAGCATTATCACCAAGGCCAACAACAACAATAACAGTCTTCCAAGAAATCATCATCTTCTACATCACACTTTCAGCAGATCTACAAGCACAACACCATCTTCTCAATCAATCTTTCCAACCCCCTTCCCACTGCCTGCTTATCATTTTTCAAAATTTTGCCACTTCTATGACAACTGCCAGCACATCACCACAGATACCTGGGTCCTTACCATCATATGCCTGGGTTAGGCCATAGAGTTTGCAAGTACTCCACTTCTCGGCATTTTTCACTCTACCTCATCTTCCCCTCCTCTTGAAGAGGAGATCTCCTCCTTTCTCGAGAAAGATGCCATTCAGCGCTTTTCCATCTCACTACACAGCTTTGAACATGGTGCCATCATCATTCCGTTCATTCAGTGGCTGTTCAACCTGGCTAGCAAAGGCAATGTTCTGATAGACTCCCTCAACCGAGACAGGGCTCTTCAACTTGAATGGACCTTGTCACAGGAAGCGTTTCACCTGATAACATCCCGATGGGGGACACCTTGCCTAGATCTCTTTGCCACTGCAGAGAATGCTCAGTGTCAACTGTTCTGCACCAGAGCAGGTTAAGGGACAGGCTCCTTAGGCGATGCTTTCCTCTTGAGTTGGAGCCATTGCTTCCTTTATGCTTTCCCTCGTGAGCGTTGTGGCCAAAATGAACGAAGACGGGTCCAGTGCAATTCTGGTGGCTCCTTACTGGCTGAGACAGCCTTGGTTTACCCCTCTCCTCCATCTGTCCAGGGGCCAATACCTCAGGCTTCCGAGCTAGTCGGACTTTTTCTCCCACTCCAACAGCACAGTCCTTCACACGGACCTACGTAGCCTCCACATGACAGCTTGGAGGATCTGACCATGACTGCTCCAGAACTTCTGCGAGTCCTCTCCACTTCCAGAAAAGACTCTACCAAGCAGTCTTACTCTTATAAGTGGAAACATTTTTTGTCTTTGCTGAGGCTAGAGTTGAACCCTGTTTGCTGTCCAGCTTTCCATGGCCTTGCACTTCCTTCTTCATTTGCGTGGCCAGGGACTGGCCTTTTCATCTCTCAAGGTCTCCTTGTCAACCATTGTAGCCAACCAGCCCCCTAGCTCGCCATCCACCAAGCTCTTCACCTCACTTACTCTGAAGGGGTTCTTCAAGGGTTTACATCACCTCTGCCCTCCATTACCTTCACTGGCTCCTTCCTGGTCACTCTCATTGGTGCTTACACACCTTACTAGGCCACCCTTTGAACTCTTGGGCTCAGCTTCCCTTAGACTCTTTACGCTCAAAAGTGGCATTCCTTGTGGCCATCACTTCAGCTAGGAAGTCCTCTGAACTGACTGCACTGTGTCAGATGAGCCCTTCCTGATCTTTCACAGAGATAAGGTGGTCCTCAGACCTGATATCTCTCCAAGGTGGTATCCTCTTTCCACCTTTCTCAAGACATTGTGTTGCCCACCTTTTATCCATATCCTTCTATACTTCTAGAAAAGACTATGCACACCCTTGATGTTCACCATTTTTGGCGTTTTATGTTCAACGTTCTGCTGAGTTCAGGTTAACTAACAAGTTGTTTCTTTGTTATGGTGGACCTAAGAAAGGCCACCGTCTTTCTTCTCAACAATTTGCAAAGTGGATTGCCTAGACAATTTTGCTGGCTTATGAACTTGTCAAACACCCTCGTCCTGTTGGTGTGTGTGCACACTCAACTAGGGCTGTCTCTTCATCTGCTGCCGTCCTCAGAGGTGTTCTTCTACCTGATGTCTGCAAGGTGGCTATGGGGTCGCAACCTTCCTTATTTGTCCAACATTACCAGCTTGACTCCAGGTCTCGTTGTGATGCCATTCTCTCTTCTATTCTTCAGTGATCTTCCCACCTGCCACAGGTAAGCTTTTCAGTCACCTTATTGTGTGAGGCACAGAGACCATGAAGAAGAACAGGTTGCTTACCTGTAACTGTGCTTCTTCAAGTGGTCACCTGTGCCCTCACACAAACATGCCCTATCTCCTCTCAGTCAGGTCCCTGCTGATTTCTTGTAGTGGACTCGAACTGAAGGTGGAGCTAGATTGGTGGGACTGGGCATGGTCAATATAAGGGAAGAGGAGGGGCTTCCTGCCAATCTGCTCAACGTTTCAGCTTTCTGAATGGAGTCTCTGTGCAGGCGCAAAACCCTATTGTATGAGGGCACAGATGTCCACTCAAAGAACCATAGTTACAGGTAAGCAACCTGTTCTTGCCCTTGCCACAGAAATTCAACCAAGCTTTCTGCTCTACTGTTGAAAAATTGGTAATGAATTTGTATTGACAGAAAGAGGCTAAATAGTGCTTTTTTGTTTAAGGTTGCATCCAACTTCTGTCTTTTATAACACATCTTTTGGTTTCTTTTCTCTGATAGGTATCATCCACGTGTACTTTACATTGATATAGATATTCATCACGGAGATGGTGTTCAGGAGGCTTTTTACTTGACAGATCGTGTCATGACCGTGTCTTTTCACAAATATGGGAATTACTTCTTCCCTGGTACAGGTGGGGAACTTTTGTTATTCTTAGGGAACTTAAGCTAGTGCTAATTATTGTCACAAAGTGTAACAAAGAATCAGCTTTGAGTGCTTCAATTGTTGAGTAGTAACATAAGATTTTAATACAGGATGAGCATGCAGGAGTGACAGTCTTCCTGTAGCTAGGTAAAAGTAAAACAGAGGCTAGTGTCATGTGAATTATGATGGCTTGAATCGGACTTATGCCATCGCAGTTTTTTTTTTTTTTTGGCATAGGTCACAATTCTTTGACCATGCAGCAACTAAAATCCCACACACACACCTTGTAGACAGCATAATAACACCCCCCCCCAAATGAACATAGCCATATCCATGGTTGTCAGAGAATGGAGGGATGAGTGAGGATGTGTCCATCTACAGGAGTCCCCCAATTATTTGACAAGTTAGAGACCAAGGCACTGTCAAAATGTGGAAATTGTTGAAATGAGGAACCTACAGTGCTCTAGTCCCTAACCTATGAAAAAGTGGGTGGCGTGTGTATTTGGTTGCATCAGGAAGCTCTCTAAAAAGTTTGGAAGCAGATTTAAAGGAGCAAGTGGCAAGTCCCTGCTCACTCAGCCTGCAGAAGGTGAGAAAAAAGATGAAAAGCAGGGCAAGGAAGAAAACAGGATGTAGAGTAGGCATTGTAATGAACGCTTTGTTCCCTGTGGCTCTGGAAGGCAGTGGAGGATTGAAGTGAGAGGAAAGGATTGATTGCCAGAGTGGGTACCTGCTCACTACCACCTCTTCTTCACTAACTGTTGTTGATGTTGCCACCACTTCTCCTCTTTCTCCCCTGACCCCTACACAGAGTCACAAGATGAATGAATAAGTGGGCTTTCCTGCTGCATTCCAGGCACTTCTTGCTTGAAATGGCATGCCGTGTTTGCAAAGGAATGTGCTGCCTAGTTTGGATGCTATTTGTCTGGAGAGGGAGAAGCCCTCGAGTTTTGCATGCAAGACATGGGTGTCCTTTGTTTCTTCAACCCTGCTCCGCACTGGTGGGGAGCACTTCTGGGTGCAGCCAAATGCCCCTCCCAAAAATCCACCCTAGCACTGGAGGAGGAGAAGAACAAGGAGATGGCTGCAAGGCTCATTGTACTATACAGTACACAGACAGAACAAATGATGGTGGCGAGTTGGAGGGAAAAGCAGCGTGTGGTCACAAAAGTGTTGTGCTTAGTGCCATCTTTTCATTTAGTCTGAGTACAATACAGTACTGCAGTAGCCACAGTTGCTGAACCACTCATTTGATCCTTTTAAATTCTATGTAAACATAAGTACATGAAGCAGGATCTCAACCAGAAGTACTTCAGGCTGTGGATGAGGCTGAGTTGCAGAGAATTGGAACTGTATTGTTTGACACTTAAAAAATAAATACTGTATATATTCGTCTATACGTTGAAAAGTTTATGCCCAAAAATTGACCCCAAAATCCTGGATTGATTGTTTTTAACAGAGGGGTGGGATATAAATAAATTTTATTATTATTATTATTATTATTATTATTATTAGGGTCGATATGTTAATGCCAATGATTTCAGATTTTCTCTACCAGCAGTGGATGTCCTTAAAAAAGCACCAATCACACATTCTCATTCTCTCACTCCCTGCCTTAGCAGGGAATGCTGAAAGCGCTGTTGAAAGCAGAGAATGAAAGCAATTCCTGCTTCTTTTAGAGTAAAGATGATCCAGTCGTAGACATACACACACTTTCCCTTTTTCCCTCTTTCCCTCCCTGAGAAAGTGTGCTGGAAACAGAGTGAAAGCAATTCCTACTTCTTTTGGAGTAAAGACGATCCAGTCACATAAACTCTCACACACTTTCCTTTCTTCCCTAAGAAAGTGTGCTGGAAGTAGAAAATGAAAGCAATTCCTGGCAATTCCTACTTCTTTTGAAGTAAAGACGATCCAGTCACATAAACTCTCATACACTTTCCTTTCTTCCCTAAGAAAGTGTGCTGGAAGTAGAGAGTGAAAGCAATTCCTGCTTCTTTCAGAGTAAAGATGATACAGTCACATAAACACACTCTTTCCCTCCCTCCCCCCCTCGAGAAAGTGTCCTGGAAGCACAGAGTGAAAGCAGTTTCTTCTTCTTTTGAGGATCCAGTCCAGCATACTCACACACTCTTTCCCTCCCTCCCTGCTCCTTTTACGTTCAGCTCTCCCCCAACTGACTCTTCACTGCCCACCTGCTGCCTCATCCTTATCCTCTGAGAGAATACAAGTCAGCTGGCTGCAGACAACTGAGGATGGGCAGGTGGTGAAAACCTTCCATTTTGGGGAGAATCTACTGTAAAAGTAGGTTTCTTGGCAGGATTGAAGAGGCAAAGGGTGCCAGTGTCTGTTCAACCCCACTCCAAGGAAGAAATCGCCGCAGCTCTTTGATGCTTCCCCAGTGCAGCAGAGAAGCAACTTCTGTCCACTGCTGGGGAAATGCCATAGAGCTAACATGGACCTGAGGATCCTCAGAGTTTTATCCTCGACTTATCCATGGGTCATACTAAAATTCATAATTTTGGCCCCCAAACTTGCCCTCAACTTATACTTGAGATTGACTTATAGTCGAGTATATACAGCAAATATTGGAATTCTGTACTTTGCTCTGTAGGTGACATGTATGAAGTTGGGGCAGAGAGTGGCCGCTATTACTGTCTGAATGTACCTTTACGTGATGGCATTGATGACCAAAGTGAGTAGAAGATCTTTCCTTGGCTTTGTTATAAGTCCTGTTTTCTGTGCAGGTTGGAGCAGAGGAGCTATAACAGTCTTGTCTTGTCTTGTCTTCTGAAGGTTACAAACATCTCTTCCAACCAGTCATTAATCAAGTGGTAGAATTCTATCAACCCACATGCATAGTGCTGCAGGTAAGAGAATGGAACACCAAATCAGTAGCCATTGTTAGTGGGCCTTGGTATTATGTTTTTGTGACATGAAGAAGAACTGAGCTGGCTAGAATCTATGCATTCTTTAAATTCTATTGTGAGTGTTTTGGGCTCTTGCCATATTCTACAATAGCAGTGGGGAACCTCCACAGGTTGAATTTGACTTGACAGGCCATGCCATCCCATCCAGCCAAAGAAAACATGAGCAACCCTCTTTCCATCCTGCAAGGGATTGACGAAAGAGAATGATTGTGCTGCTGCCTTGAGGCATGCACCAAGAGACCACACCTGTGCTTGCTCCCCTGCCTGCTTATGTTGAAGCTGAGCAGAGCTGTCTGTGTACTCACCTGGTGCATGGAGGAGACACTTCCACAGGTGACTCTGCTTAGTCCATCTCTTACTGTCAATAATAATAATAATAATAATAATAATAATAATAATAATAATAATAATAATAATAACTTTTATTTATAACCCACCCCTCTGCGTTGCAATCGGGGCGGGGTACAACAGTTTAAAAACAGAGTTAAAAAGCATTCCCTAACCCCATAATCCCACCCTCCCATCCCTTAAAATAGAATTAAACCACAATGAAATTAAAAAGTGCCACATTAATTAAATTAAAATTAGTTAAAAACATACAATACAATAAAACAGGAGTCAGAGGCTGCAAGATTAAAACCTCATCTCTCGATTGCGAGTTATTCCGGGAAGGCCTGCCGAAAGAGATCCGTCTTTACTGCTTTCTTAAAAGCATCAAGAGTGGTGATAAGACGGATCTTGTCCGGCAGGCCATTCCAAAGTCTGGGAGCGGTAGCGGAAAAGGCCTTCTGGGAGGTCTGAGACAGCCTGGTTTTTATTGGCTGTAACAGATTCCTCCCAGAGGACCGCAAGGCACAGGGGGCATATACGGGGAGAGGCGGCAGTGAGTCGGGTCGGTAGCGACTGCACTTCAGCTCATGCATTTCTTTATACAAATTCTCCATTCAGATTAGGGCCAGATCATTCTCTGCATGGAGAACAGTGTGAAGACATGGAGTTTTGGAAGAGTCTGACCTCATCTGGATCCTGAAAGACATCTTGGGCCAGGGCAATAGAAGAGTCAATCCCTACAGTGAATTTGATCCCCTAGAAAATAGTTTTCAGCAGATAGACTTTTCAGTATTTTCAGTATTTTCTTCATTTTAAAAAAATCTTCTCTTTTCAGTGTGGAGCTGACTCCTTAGGTTGTGATCGTTTGGGTTGCTTTAATCTCAGTATAAGAGGACATGGGTAAGCTTTCTAAGTTGTCTGTTCCAAGACAAGCCTCCACAATATTTGCTTTCTAACAAAAGTCAGGATAAGCAGGACAAGCATACCCTGCCTCACTACTTTTCTTCTATGCCAGCACAATGGGTCTTTTAAATCCCACTGCTTGGCACCAATATGTGATGTGGCGGTGGCAAAACTTTCACTCAGGACCAGGACCCTTATGGTTATTCTTTCCTTATCTGATTCCACTGCTGCCCACTAATTTTGTGTCAGGATGACAACATGTCACTGCCAAATCTCTGAAATCCCTTTACACTATCTACCACTGTGATACCAATTATTTGTGGAGACCTTCGAACTCGGATCTCTCACAAAGGACTCACACACTAGAACTCTCTTCAACTGCCAGCACTCTGAGGTTTTAAAATCTCAACAGCTTGGCACCAGTTGTCAATTGATAACTACACACGCACTATCTAAAAGTGTCCTAAATAATAAATGGTATTTACCTTTGGTAGTGTTTTATTTACATTTGCTGGTTGGATGATGTTATCTGTAAGCACACTTCAGGCAACTACTTGTTGAAACAAAGGAACAAATTTTATTTACAAGAAAGGTTGAATACAGTATCTTTCTTGTAGGATGTGATTCAAGCTTGATAAGATGTATAAATGGTTTCAGTAGTTACAAAGTTTAACAGTTTCTTTCACTTGACTTTATAAACATAAGTTTGGATTATTCTCAGATTTGTCTTTACTTTCTATGAATTATTAATAGCCAATGATTGTACTGGAAATGATCTCCAGAGTGGGTGGGTTAAGAGTACCTGTTTGTCTAAGGATTCTTTACTCACTGTCAGTCTGGGATTTGCCTTTGAAGCCAGTAGGAATAATAATAATTGTTTAGATCAGTATAGTTGACTATGAGTAAATACACTTGTCAGATGCTTTCAACCCTTAAAATGTTGTAGAGTTCAAGCTTGTGCTTGTGCTTCTTTGGACATTTCTTGGTGTCTAATGTCAGGGTCAATCAAGTGCAGTCCTCCACAGTTTGTTGGATTGTGGGCTGCAGCATTCCTTGCCATTGGCCACGCTGGTTAATGCTAACAGCATTTGGAGGATTGCACTTTGCCAGACCTGTTCTAGTGACACTGGCAGCCTGTGGTCTGAGACAAGTCATTTCCCCACCACTGCTTGAACCATAGGTTGCTCCTATTTTATTTCTAAGAAACTTGGTTGGATCCCTATAGCTTTCTTGTTTTCACTTAAGTGGCTTGAAAACTCACCATTGTGATTTCAGTAGAGTCTTAACTGCTATTTTGGTAGTCATTTATAGCTTTTCTTGAAGATTTCATCTGCCAGTTGGTAATGGATTACAGCCAACACATTCCTCCCCAAAACCTCCAATTTATACAGTTGCCCCTCCCAATTCTGGACCTCCCCCCCTCCCACGAAAATAGCGGCTCACAAATATTCAAGCCCCATTTAAACTAATGGAGTGCATGCCCATTTAAAGTATAACCCTTGTCCCTCCCCACAAAGAGCGAGACCACACTCAAAGTCCACAAATGGGGAGGGACAACTGTATACAATGGGTCCTTGGTATCTGCTGGGGTTCGGTTCCAGGAACCATCCCCCCATAGATACCAAAAATCTATGGATGCTCAAGTCCCATTAATTACAATGATGTAGTAAAATGGTGTCCCTTATATAAAATGGCAAAATCAAGGTTTGCTTTTTAGAATATATATATATATATATATATATATATATATATATATATATATAAAATATTTTCAAATCGTGGATGCTTGAATCCATGGATAAAGAATCTGAATAAGGAGTGCTGACTGTACAACACATGGGTGTAAGCTAGTTTTAAAATCGTTCATTTCTGAATTTTATGATTTTGGATTCTAGGGAGTGTGTAGAATATGTAAAGAGTTTCAACATTCCTCTTCTGGTGTTGGGAGGAGGTGGCTACACAGTTCGCAATGTGGCCCGATGCTGGTGAGTCTTCTGGAAACTTGGTGTGGCAGTTCCCTTTTATTGAAGATAAGTTGGGATTTTACAGATCTTAGTTACAAGTGGAACAGATTTATATGGGGTAAAGGTGTTGGTGAACTCTAGGTTGAAATGTGGTCTCTCTAAATTTTCAGGACTTATGAAACATCATTGCTTGTAGATGAAGCTATTAGTGAGGAGTTACCATATAGCGGTAAGTCAGAGACCCCTAAGTTAAAATATACTGATACTTGCTACTTCATCTTAATTCAGCTTTTATTATCAAGGTGGATAAATATAAAATAGTAATTATAAATTGTAAGCACATAATAAAAGAAAGGATTATGATAGTTGGATTTAAAATGACTCAGGATCCCCA
Organism: Phrynosoma platyrhinos; assembly: GCA_020142125.1. Lineage (NCBI taxonomy): Eukaryota > Metazoa > Chordata > Lepidosauria > Squamata > Phrynosomatidae > Phrynosoma > Phrynosoma platyrhinos. The sequence continues at coordinate 128,595,454 of CM034706.1, read as the reverse complement.
AGCCCTTAGGGACATTTATGAGGTATTTTGATTAAAAAATATGGAATGGCACAGGTGAGGGGCTGCAGAGGTGTGTCTCCCAATTCCCCTGGAAACTTCCACTTTAATCTAAAATAGAGTTGAAAGCTTGTTAACTAGGCCTGGATGTTTCGATTCTATCACACTTGTGCTTTGTTATTTGCACTGGCTTCCAACCCATTTCTAGACCCAACTCAAAGTGCTGGTTCTGACATTTAAGGATGGGCAAAGTGCACTCCATAGAGATTTCAGAGCTGCACAACTAAACCAGATGTATTGCCTTCCTATGTATCTTTTTTATTTAACAAAGAGGGCCAAAATGTCATTATAGATATTTAAGAGATAGTGCATCACTATCTCTCCCCATTGAAGCTTAATTATTTTGAGGATATTTGGTTTCATGATGGCATTAATGCTACATAGATGAAACTGAGTTCAATTCCATATGCTAATCATCAATAGATGATTAGAAAGCAGCAGGAGAATCTAGCACGTCAAGCAATAGCCTTCTGTTCTCTAACACACACACCCTACACACATGTTAGAGTGATGTTTAGCTAATACATAGTTCTTAAAATTTGCCTTGTGAAGAACTCATACTGAGGTGTGCATTCTCAGTAAGATATATCTAGAAAGAGCAAAGGGTTTGAGAACATAACACTCCCTCAAGCAAAGTGCTACCTGTTGGTTAGTCAATCTCTGCATGAGCATTTTGTGTGACTGAAGTGGGCTACGTATAGCTTTCCTCTTTTTTTATACAGCATGCCCATGCCATACACGGCTTTGACTTTACATGGAAGTCAAGCCCTCTTTAAAACATACCGCGCCGCAGGCAGGAATGTGCACCCATTGTTTTAAACAGGGCTTGAGTTTTAAAAGGCCCACTGTATATAGGAATTTCTAATAGTATTGGTACCAATATACAGTCGGCCCTCCATATTCACAGCCTTGACACTCATGGTTTCAATTATATGCAAGGTCAAGGCTTGCTCACCCAGGCATTCCTCCTCCCCCTCCCTCCCAGGCTTTTCCCCTCAGGAGGAAAAGTCCAGGAGCCAATTCCTGTATTTTTTTCTGGCCAGCTAGGCAGCGATCCGGCCAGGAAAGGGAGGAGGAGCCTCCATCCCTCCAGGATCCATTCCCTGCCTCATTGCTTCCTGGGCTGGGGGGGGGGGGG
>CM034706.1:128541511-128558961 GCA_020142125.1 Phrynosoma platyrhinos | reverse complement strand
TTCCCTGCCTTGGAGACAGCGCAATTAGCCGTCTGCCGAGGCCCTTAGAAAAATAAACTAATAGCCCTTTCATACCCAGACCTGTTAAATTACCTACAGTCAAACACAGAAAAGCAGGAAAACCTGTATTCATTTTTCAGACTATGCATAAAATCAGGAGTGTGGAAGATGAATATGAGATATAGAAGCTTTAAATGCAATGTGTATTTATTTACCATTGAGATTTTAAAAAAATTAAAATTGGAATGACATCAGTCTTTGCACCAATGGGGCATCCAAGAAGAGTATTTTCACAGTTGAGGTACCACAGTAGAGATGCTTTGATTGGGAGTTCCTGCATGGCAAGGGGTTGGACTGGATGGTCATTGTGGTCTCTTCCAACTCTATGATTCTGATTCTAAGTTTCTCCACAAGGTTTTGCTCCCTCTAATGGACCCAGAGGAGGCCCCTCCAACAGATCTTACTTGGCAGACGTATATGGGAAGAGGAACTTTTTCAAGTACTGATGTCTCAAGCCATTTAGGACTTTAAGTGTTATCATCAGCACCTTTTCTCTGGACCAGAATCATCTTAGCAGCCAATGCAGTTTTTTAAAAATTGGTATTATACCGTGTTGCAGTCAGCAGTCTAGATACTGTATTTTGCACTAGCTGCAACTTCAAAATCATTTTCAAGGGCAGCCTTACCTATAATCCATTTCAATAGTAAACAGAAAGTTGCCAGTCCATTTGGTACTGTGGCTAGGTTCCCCTGTCCAAGAAAGGCTGTAACTGATGGACCAGTGAAAGCTGTGGCATTCCGAACCACATAATCCACCTGAATGTCCAGTGACAGAGGTAGATCATTCTAGGGACCCCTCCCAAGCTACATACCTGTTCCTTCAAGGGGGCAGGGAGCCTGTGCCAACCCATAACAGCATCCAAGTACTGGTACTGCACCTGCACAGCCTTGTTGTGCATCTTCAGCTCATTTCCAGCTTATGGCAACCCTAAGACAAATCTATCATGGGGTTTTCTTGGCATGATTTGTTTAGAGAGGATTTCCCCTTGCCTTCCTCTGAGGCTGGTCGAGAAGGTAACTTGCCCAAGATCACAGTAGTTGCTTTCCATGGCTGAGCCATGGGGATTTGAGCCTTGGTCTTCAGAGTTGTAGTCCAATGCTCAAACCACTACACCATCCTGGTTCTCAATTGACTTTATCTATACAATTTATTAAAGACTAAGGATTTTCTTGTATTATGAGGATGGAGTGAGGGGAAATATGGAAAATACGGAGTTCTTTGCCTTTATATCGTCTGCTAGAGCAGTACTGTAGGGTTGCTTTTAGGTATTTGTATCTGGATGCCTGAGGTGGAATCCTATAGGAGTTTTGATACGTTTTAGTGCTGCACCCTCTTTATATGTGTTTTCATGCCTGACTGTTCAGAGTGGCCTTTCTCCATAGTTCCCATCACCAAAGTTTCCCTTTCTGTGTTCCAAGTATGCATGACATGCATCCAAACAAAGCTCCAGGATGCATGTCTCCTCTGTCGATAGGTGTGCTGTGGTTTGTTGCAGGATTAATCTGAATCCTATACTCTGTTGTGGTTGTGTGAGTGAAGTGAGAGAAGAGAGACAGTGGAGAACATTAAGTTACTTCACCTCTTTTGCCTAGTTTTGGGCCCTCCCTTTTGTTTAGCCCATGGGCCCTTTTTCAGTGTCTATATGATTTCCGAGCTAGCTTCTCTGGAAGATACTGTGTATAAATCATAGAAGGCACTTCTGGAATACAGAGGTGCCTTTTATGTTTTATACACAATATCTTTCATGTTCTTTGTTGTTTAGTTTTAATACAGTGTTAAAGATTGCATATATTTCAAATTCACCCCTCAGTTCTCTTCACAGTGTTAATATTTCTGAAAACCTGATCTATCTGTTCATACTGTTGCTTCTCATTCTTATGGAGGTGAGTGATTTAGAGTCTGTATCTAACACTTGATTCACTGGCCTTCATGGGATGCATCTACACCATAGGAATAATACAGTTTGATACCACTTAAGGGATGTAGCTCCATCCTTTGGAATCCTGGAATGTGTAGTTTTGCAGAGTCTTTAGCTTTCTCTGCCAAAGAGGACTGGTGCCTTAAAACCTACAAATTCCAGGATTCTGTAGGATGGAGCCATGACAGTTAAAGTGGTGTCCAACTGTTAGTACTGTTTCTCTTACCTTTCTTATTTCATAGAAAAAAGCAAGACCTTGGATAAGAGAGCAGCTACTATTTCTGTTCCTTTATGTTCTTTTCCCACTTAATATTAGGAGGATTCAGCCCAGATTAGGAATAAGAATTAAGTAGAGAAGTGGGTCTTGCTGCTTTTATGTAGTTTGGCACAGTTGGCAGTTGGTTAGTTTCTGAAGGTAGTTGGAGCTTTTGAGGGTTGGCTTTGTGATAAGTCATTGATGAAGCCTGATCTTGTATGTATTAGGAAGAAAGTATTTTGATAGGCAGATGCTTCACTTACAAACTATTGCTGTGTGTGGCAGTTCAGCATGTTTGAGATTTAGCAAAACACCCTATGGTTCATTGCAGTAATAGTAATAAAATAACGGAGTTACTGACATTTTTTTTTTCTCCAGGGATTAGCTAAAGTGTAATTTCCTCACACCCTTGACTTCCTGTTCTTCAGGTTATTCCCCAATTCTGTCTGTCTCCTCAAATCTAGAGCTTGTCCCTCTGCTCCCATTTTTGGACTTCAGGATTTTTAAGGTTCCTAGAGAAGAGTGTCAAGGGATTTATTTTCTCTATGACAGGTGTCATGTTATGCAGTCACAGAGACTGTAATAGTTCCAGTAAATTGTCTCTGTTTTTAAAAATGTTTTGTTAAACTATGTTGGGCACCACTGCTAACATGCCACAAAGCTTTGGATGCTTATTTCTCCACTGCAGCCTGTTCCGTTAGTTGTAGGTCTGTGGGTGTGTGGCTTATTTCCTGTGCTTCAAACCACAAGTTGTAAGTGTGTGCTGTACTCAGATATGAAATCCTTTGGCAAGAGAAGCTGGCTGGTTCCTACCAGGTCAAACATGTTTGTAAGGAAAACACCTCATCCCTTACACTTAGTGTTCACTCCCTTTAACCCAGTGCTTTAAAAGAAAAGTGACCAGCTCAAAGAGCATACAGGAATGTGGAGGATGTGAATGAATTATAATTTCAGTCCTAGTCCAAATCTTTCTTTCTCTTGCTCTGGAACTGGTATTTGCCTGTGTTAGCAGAGAGATATGTAGATGAGAAATAATAGGGTTGAATGTTAACTTTAGATGAAGCATAACTATAATATGAAGATCTCTGTTGAATACATTGCCTTAATTTTGTAAATAAAACAATGTTAAATGGTCTTCCAACTTTTGGACAAATCTTTACATTTATAAAGGTATTAGGAAGTCAAAAAAGTGTGGTTATAATTAGGCAGGTCCTGATCCAGAAGGGATATTAGTGTATCAGTTGAAAGTTAATTCAGAATCTTAGGAAATCTCCATTTACTTCCATGGTATATAGAAGTGGGACCAGCAAGAAGATATTATAATGTATCTTCATTGCATGAGTGCTCTTGTTCACAGTCCAGGTTATGTAACATATATTAGTTACCACTCCAATACCCTTTAACAAACTTACTGCTCCATTGATTTATAGTTTACCGTTTCCTATGAATGTTTATAGTGAATTTGAGGTTATAATAAAACTTTGCTAATTATAGAACTGGGGTGGTGGTGGTGAACACTCAGCATGAACGTATGGTTTTATGTATGCAACATAAAGCTGGTCAACAGTGATATGTGAGAACACTTTACTATTGTAAACACATTATTTTAGAAATAACAAGAATATAATTTTGAGATAAGCAAGAAATAACTTTTGTATGTATTGAATTCAGCAGTTGAAATGTCTCCTCTTTTCTTCATCTTACTATTGGGCTAACTGAAAATAGTATCAGTCTTTGTGAAAGCTTTCTTACTGTGATATGCTGAGCTCGGTTTTATTGAGTCATAAAAGTTGCTAAAGAGTTCAGAGACATGGTACACAGCAAGTTTTGCATGCCTTAGTTAATCCTGATGGTTGAGAAACCTACTCTTGTATTGGCTTCTCCCTCCCTCCCTCTTGCTTTAGGATTTCCTCACTACTTTCCTGCCTGTGTTTTATGCTTGCTTATGAGAGTTGTGGGCACACCCACAACTGTTCATACTTTATATGTTCCAGGTTTGGTCAACAGCTTCTGTTTGGCTCATAGTGGGAGGAAACTTTGACCAGGTTGCTGTAGAAACAGAAAAAACAGTATTTCATCACAGTTCCTCAAACTGATACCAACGCCCTGCCCAAACATTTTAGTAGGGAGGACTTACATATACATATTTTAATGTGATTTGTCATCCCTAACAAAAGAAAGTATATTTTCAATCTTATTAAAATCTTAATCTTAAGACTCTCATTATTAATAAAATGAGGAGAGAATATTTGATTTGAACTGTATTCACTTGCAATTTTGAACAACACTGCTCACAGTGTAAAATAATGATTCCAGATTTTTATTTTAGAAGGAAAAATGTTTCCAAAATGTACAGAACACTCATAGAATTTCCCAGCTGTGTCCACTAACCCCACACTCATAATTTACACAGTGTTTTAGATCCATCTTTCCTCCATGTTGACTGTGTACATGGGGTTCATATTTGCCTAATATGAATCAGAGTCATACTTGCTTAGTTTCAGCATGTTGTCTGTTGTTTACAACAGTTTGCCTGGGACAGTAGACCAAAGCTTGGAAAGTCATTTTTGGACTACAACTTCCAGATTCCCCCAGTCCAAAGGACCATGCTGACTGGAGGATTCCCAAGGCTATAGTCCAAAAAGTAACATTATTAAGTTCAACATTAGACATAACATCTTGTGTATTCCTCAACCCTAGCTGTGGTATGGCTGTTCCAAAAGGCTATTTTGTGAGTTACGGTTACAGAAATATTTGATCAACTATTCACTCATATAAGGGGGTGTCGAAAAGTTTTAATTAACACCTTTAAAAAAAATTGACAAAGCTTGTTTTGATTTGTAGTTGTTAACTTTTCTCTATATGGTCACCATCAAGATTTACACATTTTCACCAGTGTTTCTTGACCCTCCAAATACTTATTGTAGAAGTCTGCAGATTGTGCCTTAAACCACTCTTCCACTTCATGAATGACATCATTTGTGTTGTCAAATCGGTGACCCCGCAACAGATTTTTCTTTTCTGGGAACAAGAAAAAGTCACTTGGTGTGAGGTCGGGAGAATAAGGTGGATGCTGCAAAATCTCAAAGCTACATGCCCTTGCTTGCAACTTGAGATGAGTGAGCTGGTGCATTGTCAGCTAGGAGATGAATGCTTCTGGAGAGCATATCATGGCGTTTCTTTTTCAGAGCATCTCACAGCTTGTCCAGAAGCTTGCTGTAGTATGTGCCAATGATGGTTTGTCCCTTTGCAAGGCAATCTGTGAGAATGACTCCACGACAGTCCCAAAAAACTGAGAGCATGACCTTCTCTGCTGACTTTTGCACTTTGCATTTTTAGGGGGAGGAGAATTGGCATGCTCCCACTCCATGCTCATGGTTTTGATCTCTGGATCATACTGATAGATCCAAGATTCATCCATGGTTCCCAGATGATCAAAAAATCCTCTTCATCCAGTTCCAACAGTGTCAACATCTGTCTTGAAAGGTTACATCATGTTTGTTTCTGGAAAGGATTTAGCAAATGTGGAACCCAGTGTGCAGACACCTTAGACATGTGCAGTTCATTATGAATAATTTTCCATGCCCTAGCATAACAGACCAGTTTAATTGATTATCATTTGGATGGTTGCTCATCTGTCTTCCAGGATTAAACACTCTACTTTCTTCACTGTGGCCGCATCGTCCATCAATGATGGTCTTCCAGGTCTTGGCTCGTCTGTGGGGGACATGTGACCAGTTTGGAAATTCCTTTTCCACCTCTCAATAGTGTCATAAGATGGGCAATCATTTCCATAAACTACCATCACTCATCATGAATTTGCTGGATACTGTTACCCTTCAAATGCAGGAACTTTATCATGCTGCGAGCCTCAGTTTTCCCCAACTTACACTTTAGTCACTTCTGGCACAACCTGTAACAAAAATAAAGGACACAAAGAGCTGATTTTCTCAACATCATGCACTTAGGGACCAGTGATGACACTGACAAAATTTCATCAATATAACATCCGGGTGATAATTACTACTTTATGATACTCTCTCGTACTGTGTTGTAAGGCACATCATGGCTTTATAAAAAGTGGTCTTGTAACAGGTGTGAGATATACAAATTTTATAAAGCTTGCTATTTGAAATGGAAATTATTTATACTCTTTTCTTCCTAGCTGCACAATTAAGCTTCTTGACAGTTTTCTAGGTCACAGACAAGTTTGGAAATATAATATTCCATATTTCACTGAACTTTGAAACAGTGAAGCACAAGTATGAGTAGAGCAGTGCGTGTCAAGAAGTCTGTGGGTGTAGTATAGTACCTTTGTATGGTTAGCCATAGAGGCCACTCACAGTGGGAACAGTGTTGGCTGTGGATGAATAATAATAATAATAATAATAATAATAATAATAATAATAATAATAATAATAATAATTTTTATTTGTATCCCACCTCTCTGTATAATACAACCATAACCGGGGCGGCTTACACGATAAAACAAACAGTCCTGTCCCCCCAACAACCCTCCCCCTTTAAAATACAATTAAACAATCAAAGTTTAAAAACATACTTAAAAATAACAGATTAACAATACATAACAAATAAATTAAAATAACTGTAATAGAAATCAGGGTCAGGCATAACTTTTTCGGTGGCCGGTTATCTACTCAGGAAAGGCCCGCTGGATAATTATATCATTAAGTTTCCTTATTTTTTTCCTCCTAGCTTTGAGAAGGTTTTAAGCAAGCTATAGTATAGTTTGGTTTGTATTGACTTAGGGCCTTTGCAGACTGCCAGAAATAGTGCAAATTGAACCCACTTTAAGGGTTAGGGTTAGTGCTAGGGAATCATGGGAATTGTTTTTTTTCCCCTGAGACATTGAGCCTTCTCTGGTGCCACAATAAAATACAGTTCCCATGATTCCCTAACCCTAACCCTTAAAGTGGACTCAATTTGCACTATTTCTAGCAGTCTGCAAAGGCCCTTAGATTATTAGACTATTTTATTCCCTTTTATTATTAAATTAGTGGCCCAGAAGTGTAAAAAAAGGGCAAAAAAGAGGTCTTAAGCAACCAGCAAGTAGTCAGCTTGATGTTGATTCCAAGGAAGGTTTTAGAACACCTCTGTCTGTGAACACCTAGAAAATAATGCAGTGGTTATTAAGAACCACCATAGATTTCTCAAAGACAAGCTTTGCAAAACTAATCTTATTTCTTTATTGTGCTAGAATTACAAGCTTGTTTGTTGCTGTGTTCCTTTAAGTCATTTCTGGCTTATAGCAACCCTAAGGTGAACCTGTCACAGAGTTTTCTTGGTAAGATTTGTTCAGAGAAGGTTTGTCATTGCCTTCCTCTGAGACTGGGAGGATGTGACTTGGCCCAGGATCATTCAGTGGGTTTCTATGGCTGAGCAGGGATTTGAACCCTGGTCATCTGGAGTCCAATTTCCAATGTAAAGATGACTCCACCCCATTGGCTGCACAAGCCTGGTAGATCAGGGAAATGCTATGCGTATAGTGTATCTTGATTTCAGTATGGATTTTGACAAGGTTCCCTCTGATATTCTTATAGACAAGCTTGTGAACTATGGGCTAGACCAGTGATTCAACTCCCAGAGGTGCTGTGAGAATTGCTCAAAGGGGGCATGAGACTTGGAGGCCTTGATCCCTCTATCACTTCCCAAATTTTTCTGCCTGGAGGAGAAAAGAAAGGCAAGGAGGATGCTTGGAGTTTCTTCCCAAGAGGGGAGGAGGAGGAGGAGGGCTATTTGCTTATAAAATGTTAAAATATGAATGTACATGAATGTGTGAGTGAAAATACACATACCAAACAAACAAACAAACAAATATTCACATACCATCCACAGGCTTGCCATCTGTGGATTTGAGCATCTGCAGACAGCAAGCACTGTTGTCTTAAATGTTGGTGTGTGTATGCGGCTGTTGTAGCGGATGTGCACACATCATGCCGCCATTAGGGACAATGAAACTTGAGGTCCTGTTTTTTTCAAATCCATGGGGAAGTCTGGAATGGATCCTCTGTAGATATGAAAGTCTAAATATGCTACATTGGGTGAGGGCACATCCATATGTAGATGTGAAGGGGATCACAAGGGTAAAAAGTTTTGGAAAGATAGCTAGATAGTACTGCTATTAGGTGGGTTCATGATTGATTGACAGATGGAACCTAAATTTGCAGATGACATCAAATGGGGGAGGGGTGAGTAGTGAACACCCTAGAGCAGGGGTAGGCAACCTTTCCCCTTTAAGAGCCGAGGGACTTCAGCTCCCAGAAGCCTCAGCCATATTGGCCAATAGTCCCATGTTGGCCAATAGCTCCTGGGATTCTGGGAGCTGAAGTCCCTCAGCCCTTAGGGGAAAGGTTGCCTACCCCTGTTCTAGAGGATAGTATCAGAATTCAAAATGATCTTGAGAGACTGGAGAGCTAGGCCAAAGCTAACAACATAAATTTCAACAGGGAGAAATATAAGGTACTAAATCTCAGCAGGAGAAATGAAATGTACAAAATGTAGGATGAATGACATCTAGCTTGAAAACGCAGTACATATGAAAAACATCTGGGAGTCTTAGTAGACCACAGGCTAAGCATGAGTAAACAGTGTGATGTGACAGCCAGAAACTTCAATGCAGTTCAGTCTGCATCAACGGGAGTATAGTGTCCAGATCAAGGGAAGTAGTATTCTGCTTTTCAGACTTCATCTACAGTGCTGTGTGCAGTTCTGTGTGTACTACAGTTGAAGAAGTATATTGACAAGCTGGAAAGTCAACGATATTACCAGGTTGGGAATACCCTAGAGAAAGGTAACAAAGATGATCAGAGGTCTAGAAATCAAGCCTTATGAGGAACAACATAAGGAGCTGGGACTGCTCAACTTGGAAAAGAGAAAACTGAGGGGTAACATGTTGGCCATCTTTAAATATTTGAAGGGATGTTTTGTGATGGAATGAACTTTTTTGCTGCCCCAGAGACTAGAAAACAAACCAATGTATTCAAGCTACAGGAAAAGAGATTCCACCTAAACATTGGGAAGAACTTCTTTACTATAATACTATCCAGCAGTGGCATAGACTGCCTGGTGTGTGTGTGTTGAACTCCTTCTTTGGAGACCTTTAAACAAATGTTGAATGGACTTCTCTCAGGAGTGCTGTAGTTGTGTATTCTTACATGGCAGGGGGTTGTACTACACATGTGATCCCTTCCAATTCTAAAATTCTATGATTCTATGAATCTGAAAATGTCAAAAACCTGTGGCTGTTCCCCATGCTGGAAGAGGCCCTTGGCCATTTCCTGTGTTGCCCAGACCAGATGCTTCAAGCAGAGAAGAAGAGAAGCAAAACAAATGGGAACAAAACCAGAACCATGAATGCAACTGTAAAATTACTAGTGTGCAAAGATAAACTACTGCAACTCTTCCTAGAAATCAAGAAGACTAAATTGAGACCATTCTGCTTTTGACATATAATGAGAAGACATGACTCATAGAAAAGACAATAATGCTTGTTAAGGTAGAAGGCAGTAGGAAAAGAGGAAGACTGCATTCCAATGGATAGATTCAATCAAAGAGGCCATGTCCCAGAATCTGCAATTTCTCAGCACAAATATTGATAAGAGGATAACATGGAGGTCTCTCATTCATGGGGTTGCTATAAGTTGGAGTTGACTTGATGGCAGTTAACAACAATAAATAAATGAATTTCTATTCAACTGCAGCACTAGACTTTCTCTGCCAACCAACTGGCAAGATTTGGAGGATGTCTGAATAGAGTTTGTGAAGTATAAAAATGTGTAAGAAAATAGAAAATTGGTCACGCAAAATAGAATATTAAATAATACAGATTAAAAGCCATAAATTCAATTTATGTTTTGTTAAATTCATCAGTAACAAGCAGCTTAAAAAATGATGGAGCCAGCTGCTCTTATCACTTTCCTGGTCCTAATGAATCTGCCTAATGAACATTAGAGCAATATGCACAAGCTGCAACCCAAGAAATCCTAACATTTAGCTGTACCTCCCCACAATCACCCTGACTCTCCATCCCCAACACCAAATTCCCACCAATTTCATACAGCTCTTGAGGAGGACAAGGGGAGAAAGAGAAGGAAAAGGAAGCCAGGGAGAGGAGGACAAGGGAAGAAAGAGAAGGAAGCCAGGGAGAGGATGAGGTCTAGAGGGGAAAGAGAAGGAGAAGGAAGCCAGGGAGAGGAGGAGGAGGAGGGGAGAAAGAGAAGGAAGCCAGGGAGAGGATGAGGACGAGGGGAGAAAGAGAAGGAGAAGGAAGCCAGGGAAAGGAGGAGGACGAGGGGAGAAAGAGGAGAAGGAAGCCAGTTCTACAGTATGGATGCAGCCTGAATCTGCACTGCAGGAATAATGCAGTTTGACACCGCTTTAACTCCCATAGCTCCATCCCATGGACTCCTAAGATCTGTAGTTTGCTTTGTGGTACCAGAGTTCTCTGACAGAAAAGACTAAATATCTCACAAAACTGCAAATCCCAGAATTACATAGCCTTGAGCAAGGGAGTTAAAGTGGTGTCAAACTGCTTTAATAAATTTCTGCAAAGTTGATGTGTTGCTTGGGCATGGCTTCTTTAACAAATAATTTTGCACAATGAGAGAGAGTGTGTGTACCCTTGAGGATTTATCTGAAGAAGAACCAAGTTCCTTAACTTGGATGTTATATGTGTATGTTGTGTGCCTTCAAATTGTTCCTGACTTATGGTGATCATGGGGTTTTCTTGGCAAGATTCACTCAGAGAAGGCTTACCATTGCCTTCTCCTGAGGCTGAGAGCGTGTGACTTGTCCAAGTTCACCCAGTGGGTTTCATGGAGAGTGGGGAATCAAACCCAGGTCTCCATAGTGGTAGTCCAACACTCAAACCACTACACCATGCTGGCTCCTATTCCCATGTACTACCTATGAAACAATTGCAGACTTTTTTGTCGTTCTTATTGTCTTCAAGTCCTTTCCAACTTATGGCGACCCTAAGGCAATCTTATCATGGGGTTTTCTTGGCATGTTTCTTCAAATGGGGGTTGCCATTATCATCCTCTGAGATTGAGAATGTGTGATATGCCAAGGGTCACTTACTTGGCCGCAAATTGCACACACCCCAGAATGCATCACCTAGTATATTGGCAGTCGTTCCCCCCAACACTTTCTCATTTCCCTCCAACCATCTCATAGCTGGGAGATGGAAATAATTTTTAAAGCAGCATTTAAATCTGGACTATTTTGTAAAAAGTAAGGTCCAAAACACACTGCAGAAATAAATGCTAGGGAACATGGGAGCTGTAGTTTGTTGTGTTCACAAGTGACAGTTTTCCTGCTGAGTACCTGCATGTTATAAGCATTTGAATTAAAATTACCATATTGAAATCAAATCTGATTTTTTAAAATTTTTATTTGGTGTGCGTTGGAAGAGGGGTAGTCTTACAGAGTTTGGGCAAGTATATTCCAAACTCTATATTTTAACTGGAAAAGTTGGAGGTCGTCTTATACACCCAGTCGTCTTATATGCTGGAAAATACGGTATGTTTTCTAGTCCCTTCCAGCAAGGGCAGGGGCTCATTAGGATGACACACATGAAACACCCGAGGCCCAAGCCAGCATCACATGTAACCTTCAGGACCAAAAATAATGAGTACCTTTGTAGTACTACAGAGGTGCAGTATACATAAAACTCCCATGTAGGCTGTGGTAAGCAATAATTATCCTGTTCTACAATCCCTTCTTTTCCAGCATTTGTGATTTTCTAGTCTTTTACCAAAAACCTTCTATCTAATGTATGAATTTCTATATTGATATGTTGATGCTATTATAAACAGCCAGATAGTAGAAAGCGGGCACTGTTTTTCATATACAGTTGGGCCTCCATATCCATTGATACTTTATGCACAGATTCAGCCATCCACAGTTTGAAATATTTCTAAAACTATGTATAAATTACAAAAGCAAACCTTGATTTTGCAATTTTGCAGAAGAGGCACCAGTTTACTACACCACTGTATATAATGGGACTTGTGTATCCAAGGATTTTGGTATCCACAGGAGGTACTGGAACCAATCCCCAGAAGATACTCAAAAAGACAAGATCAGATACTTTGTGTGTCCTTGTCCTAGAAATTCTGGGTGCAACTTGAAACCTGCAGAGCACCTAACAGAGCACCTAATCCAATTAACTGTGCCATTCCCTCCTACACTCTGTCTTAAGGCTCTGACTTAATGCTGACTTTTGGCTACAACATAACCACTCTTTTATCTTCCCTGCATGTCCTGTTTTTCTAAACTTCCAGCCTGATGAGTTCTGGCAAAATCAAAACTTGTTACAATTTTGTGACATCTTAATTAGTGCTATTAAACCCACTGAACTTTAGAATTTACATTTAATGCAGAAATTCTTCCCTAAGAATCCTTACCATTATGTAGAGAACTAACAATAATTAACTATATCAGAAAAGGACAAATCCATATCCACTGTCATCCATTGTTTTTTCTCTTTCTTTTTGGCCACTGTCTTTTTGCATTTTTGCTTTGCTATGTCTGTGGCCATAGTTCCCTGGCCATATTATATCCTTGGCAATAAAGCATTTTTGCTTTATTATGTCCCTGGATATATTATGTCTCACAGAGCATAGTTCTTCTTGTATTCTAGTCTTGCCTTTTGTTTTGTTTGGAACTGTCTCATCATAGGGTTTCCTTGGTGAGAGGATCTCACAAGGAGGTTCACCTTTGCCTCCCTATGTGCACGTGTTTCTGTGGTGTCACTGATGTTCTCTCAACATCAGTGTCACTCACCACCACTGCTGCTACCCAGTTGGCCACTCCGTGTCATCCCTCCCATTATTTTTGAGTTCTTTTTACTAGATCCTAATTGAGGTCTTGACCAACTGTCTTCCGACTGCTTCCAAATTTGGCTGTGTCCTGCATTCCTGACCTCTTTCAACTTGTTGCAGCTTCATTCAGGCTCAACATTTCTTTTCTCTTCTCTTTTGTTTTTGCTCATGTATAGGCCTAGCCATAACTTAGATTTCATTGCTCAGCGAAGGGCATTACAATGTGTTGTTTCTTACACCACACTTAATGATCACAATAAAATGAGATTCAAATCATACGCTTACTTTGTCCCATTTGGAGCTCCAAAGTGTCTCACTTCAGTTTGATACTGCTCACATTATTTAAACATTTTTATCTGATATACCAAACTAGCATGAATCTTAATTTTATGAAAGTCCTTTCATTATTCCAGATTGCAGCACGGAGTGAAAACTGATGAGGGGCACTTATGGTGTAATTGCGCATTACATTGCTTTATGTTGGCTTAATTTAACTTTTACTTAAAAGGGATTTTGGGCAAATATAGATCTACCTCTGGATTCAAAGGGGTTATTCTGCTGATGGAATGGCTTCTGTCAGTGAAAGCAGGAAGAGGCAGGTCCCCCTGTGTCTCCCCCCCCCCCCAAAAAAAGGCTCTTTACTTCTGGGGATCCTCGAGAATAGGCTTTTGGATGCATAGAGAATTGCAGGACATAGGTGACATTATGCTGTGTTAGTACAACATTAGATTTATGCTCTATCATGCATATTTTCTAAAAATGTAGAAGTCTCCAGAATTTTTAGGATCCTAGTAAGCACAGAGAATGACTATAACCCTTTCTGTTGCAGTGGTTAATAAAATATCTTTTCTGAACATGTAATTTGCATGTGGAGAGCATCCTCCATACACATGAAGGGAATGTTTACTCCCAGTACAAACTATATCTTCAGTAAGGAGGGATTTCCTCCCATAATCCTCCAGGGAAAGAAAGGGTTAAGCTAGCACCTTGCCTACAGACTGGTTTCATTCATATTTTTAAAAGTCTGCCAATTAGATGCAATTTGAGGCTGATTTTGTGGTTATGTATTTTCCCTTTCTCCGAAGTGGCTAATAAAACACAAGTACAATGCAGTCAATTTTGGCAATAATGCATGTTTTGAATGATTTTTAGTTTTATGTTTTTATTGCTATTTTATTGCTGTTTTTTTTATGCCACCTAATTAAAGCATAAATCTTAGCCAAACATCTTCTTATTTTCCTGTAGTGGTGTGTTGGGGGTGATGATTCTGAATACTTTGGTTTATCTCTCCACAGTCAGCTTAACCTATGCACATGCGATTCTAGCTCTGAAACATGCTTTTGTGGCACAGGAGGGTGATAAACATTTTCATATTAATATTGGTACTATAGTATTTCAAGAGGCTTCCCCTTGTATTTGTTCTTTGATGTTTCCTTGTTAGATAGTGCACTGGTTTAAAGCATTTTCGGGCAAATACTCCTTTAGGTGTTCTTGGCATCTGCTGCTGAATAAGATCTTAAGAATGTGGGATAAACATTTTGAAATATTTAGCTGTATTCTGTTTGTTTAAGTGAGTAATATGCAAAAACCAGGTAATTAATACTCTTTGTTTTGTATAGATTGCCCACCTCATTTCTTTTCTGCTTGGATGTTTCTTCTGGCCCTAATTCAGTTTTCTCTCCTTCTTTCCTCAAATCACAGAATCTGAAGAGGGTGATGGCAGATGAGGTAAGAATGATCACTTTCAATTATTTCCTGGCATCATCTGTGTTGTTTGCAACATTTTCCTCTTCCATGTATTCTGTATGTGTATGCTCTCCATTTTTCTTGTTAGCTCCTTGATGGTAATTTCTGTTGGCATGCCATGTACTTATTGCCTTGCACCAAGCACTTCCTTTTTAAAACTGAGATGTCTTTGTCCTTGTATTTCTTATTCATGTTGGCTTTTGTTGCAAGGAGCTCCCTGTGAGTGTCTGACTATGGCTTTCTTGCAAAAGTTGAATTCTCTGGGTTCTAACCTGATCATAGGAGAGAAATTGTCTTGCCCCCCACTAGATAACCTGCACCAGGAGACAGAAAGGATAATATAAATTTCACTTATCCCTCACTGATACCATTGTCCATGCTATCCTTCTTGGATGCCTGGTAGGGCTGAATAGCACCATATTTATGTGTTTTGGTTCATACCTGCAAATTGCTGCTCTGCCCCCTGGATACTGGATTATGAGGAACCACAAGCATTCATCATGTCTCCTGCCCTTTTTAACATAATCTAAACCCAGCTGTATGAGATCATGCAAAAATATTTAAAGTATCCTTCTGATGTACATGCATGTGCTCTCTCTCTCTCTCATGAATGTGTGCATGTACACCCAAACTAGATTCTAGAGAGAAGATGGGAATCCTGAACCAATGTCTACAGAGCAGAGAAAGACTGCCTGTAGGTGAATAAACTGAAACTTAATGCACATAAGATGGAGGCCCTTTTGGTTTTTGGATCTACTGAAGCCCTTTGGTTATTAGATCAATGCTACCTGGCATAGGTAGTCCCCTTTAAGATTCAGGTTTGAATCCTGGGAGTGCTGCTTGTTCTGTTAGGTACTTGAGTGACCACAAATATTAAATGTGCTCTCAGTGAGCTGTATCCTTTATTGGCGAATACAGATCTGGACATGGACACAGATGCTTCAGTAACTCTGTTATTTTAAAATATTCTCCATGAGAAGTATCTGGAAATACTAGTTGTTCCAAAATGTCAAGACAAGGTTTTTAACTGGGACAGATAGGACATACTACCTGTACCTCTTCCCACTACCTCAGCATAGTTTCTGTGTGCAGTCTTCTCTGTGCTTCTCTTGCCAGCTTCTTGATTGTGCTGTCTCTGGCATGCCATTGCACCAAGCACTTGCTTTAATAGAGCATGTTAGCTGCCTTTTCAGACCAGCACACAGTCCCATCAGTGTTCCTCATTCATGCAGGCCTTTTTACAAGACATGTGTGGATCTTTTCTTTGTCTGTTGTCTTTTTAAATAAATAACCCAAACTCTGTCTGCAGCACTGCTTCTTATGCTGATTGCATACCTGTGTCCTCTAGACATGATATTGCAAGGGATTTGGGAAAGGAAGAAGACATATTTTTATGAGAGTTACATCTGAATGTGCTGCAGGAATCAAGATAAGGGACATTCTGAATTGCCTACTCCCAGAGCCTAATGCATTACTGAAGGCTCTGGGGCATTTTTCTCCTGATATTTTTCTCCTGACAACAGAGCAAGTAATGTTGTTGCTCTGTATGAATTTTAGAATGAGAAGATGACCCAGGTGACTGACATGACAGCTCTTATGTACAGTTTTCTACTCGGGAAATCCCATTCAGCTCTGTGGTTCATCACAGTACTGGGAATAGTGAAATAGTTAAAGCAACATGATGGTTAGAGTGACTTCGAAGGGAGACTGTGACAAATATGACACAGCCTAAAGCCCATTTTACAGTTAATTCATTGGGGTGATAGTGGCACAGAAATCTTTCTCATCACCATGATGTCTGCTTAATGCCATCCAAGGACTATACTCAGTAGTGAAAGACTTCATATAAATTTCTACACAAAACAGTTGGAGAACCCTTTGTGGCCTGCTATGAACAAATTCTTATGATATTTGTGGATAAAATAGTGGTCATTTTCTTTAACTTGGGCTGCATTTGTATGGGGTTGTATTGAAGGTGTCCATTGGTTCTGTAGAAATACATTAGGCAAGTTAATACCTAAGAGATATCAGGGGTTGTTAATACCTCACAGAGAGTGTGTGTCCTTCCAGCTATTTAGATTATGGTAGTAATGTTTCCCTTACTGAAGGAAAACCTTTTAGATCATTCTGACTGGAAGAAAAAAACCCTGTAACTTTGGAAAACTTGTTTTAGCTTTTGTATTGTCAGCTCCCCGTTTTTCTTGTAAAATAAAATAAAGAGGTCTATATACCTGCAGTTTCATGATTTAAAAACAAAGTATTTCTGACAAGTTTGTCCTGAAAAGAAACATTTAATCCCTCCTCCTCCTACTATTTCTTCTTCTTCTTCTTGCCCTCTCTCTCTTTCTCTCTCTCCCTCTATATATATATTAGGCTGATTAACAAACAGAACTATGTGAAGTTGAAGGCTTTCACGGCCAGCATCCATGTTTTTTTTGTGGGTTTTTCGGGCTATGTGGCCATAAGCTAGAAGAGTTTATTCCAGACCCTGGAAAACCCATAGCAATCAAGACAAACATCCACCCAAGGAGAAGGTATTTTTATGATACATCACAGACGGAATAGGGAAACTGGTGAGGAAAGACAGCCTCCAAATCAACCTACCAAGAAAATCCAGCAAATGCT
>CM034706.1:128526453-128541411 GCA_020142125.1 Phrynosoma platyrhinos | reverse complement strand
GCTGTGAACAAGTCTACATAGGGACCACCAAACGCAGTGTTCAAACACGAACCAAAGAACACGAGAGACATTGCAGACTGGGTCAGCCAGAAAAATCAGCGGTAGCAGAACATGTTATAAACCATCCTGGGCATAAAATGCTATTTGAAAACACTGAAAGTCTGGACTATGCCAACAACTTTTGGATCAGAATGCACAGGGAAGCCATTGAAATCCACAAATACCTAGACAACTTCAATGGGAAAGAAGAAACCCTTAAAGTTTGTCTGCCAGTCCTGAAAAACACCAAAATCAAGACCCAGCATGTGCTAATGAAAACCACCCGGGGTCAGGAGATTTCCCAGCAGACATGGATCACTAATTAGACACCCCGAGGCCTTGCCATTCAACCACAGACCAACATAGCTTAACATGTAAATCACTTCTTCTCAATCAAGGTCACACAGTGTATATATACTCCACTTACTTCCATGCCAGCATTCTCTGAAGATGCCAGCCACAGATGCTGGTGAAACGTCAGGAATAAACTCTTCTAGAATACAGCCACATAGCCTGAAAAACCCACAAAAAACCAAGCAGAACTATATTAATTTATTAGCTAAAAGTTTTGGTTTCTGCCATTTTCAGATTCTCAGAATATAAGTGACTAACATTTTGCTTATACATTTAAATAGATACGTTCTTTAATCCATCTAGCGCAGTGCTTCTCAAACTTTTTACCCTTGTGACCCCCCCTTATATCTACATGCAGATGTTGCTTTCCCCCCTCAACATAGTATATGATTGAAATTATTTTGTTTATTTAATAGTTGTGTTTCGTTTTACGCCTTCATGTATATTCATATTTTAAAACATTATAAGGAAACATCTCTCTACTTCCGCATTCTCTTCCTCCCTAGGGTGAGGCTCCAAGCATCCTTCTTCCACTCTAGGACAAAAAAAGTTTGGGAGGAGGAGGAGGGATCAGGGCCTCCAACTCTTGTGCTCCCTTGAGCAACTCATACCTCTCCTGGGGGTCCTGCCCTACCGTTTGAGAACTACTGCTTTGGTGCATATGTGTGTATAAAAGACTAGCACATTCATCTGTTTCAAGAGTTCAAAGCCATCACTATTTTTTAATGCTCTTTAATGTTGATAAAAATTGTATTGCACTTTCAAAACTGTATTAAAAATAGCTCCAAAACATTCATCCATAAGAGTTAAGAAAGTAACAGAATGTGTACATTTAATAAAAAAAGGAGGAACAGAAAAACAGCTTTGTTAGTTTTCCCTTTTCTTTATTAGCTTGAGAGATTCACCAGCATGAGGATAAAGAAGGAGAAGGAGAAGCCCAATGCAGCTCATAGGAATTCCTCTGCTTCCTATCCAGATGTTTCTGGCTCAGGTCAGATTCTTCAGGAAATCTCAGATGAGGATGTGCTGGTCCTCTTTGAGCAGATGCTGGTAAGTTGTTTAAACAGCCTTCTTTCTCTGCTTCTAATTAAATATTTGGAGGTGATGATTTCAATTTAATATTAATCTTCCCAAGGTATAAAAAACAATCATGATGCATTCACATTTATTGTTGTTGTGTGCCTTCACCTCTTTCCTGACATATGGTGATCCTAAAGTGACCCTATCATGAGCTTGTTTGGCAAGATATATTCAGAGGAGGTTTGCCATTGCCTTTCCCTGAAACTGAGAGCATATGATTTGCCCACGGTCACCCAGTGGATTTTGTAACCAAGCTGGGAATCGAACCCTGGTCTCCAGAGTTGTAGGCCAACACTCACATCATTACACCATGCTGGTATAGAATACATTAGCAGTTAGTTAACTTAGAGAAAATGAGCTGATTCATTAAACAGTAGAAGCCACCAAATGTAACAGAACTTGCAGGCTCTGTCTTTGGCTGACAATACAAAAGGTATTTCAGAAATGAGTAAAGCAAGGCAGTAAAAAGCTTGGCAAGGTTTAGAGGTCCACTTTGGTACTATGTCCATGTTACCAGTATCTTGATAGCCCCTTCTCCTTCCTCCCACACCATCCCTGTATATGTAAGATTTAAATAACCCCTGGGATTCCAGAATTTTCCTTCTGCTCTCATGGTGATAGAACCTTGATTTATTTTCTACAGAAAAGCGAAATAAAAACCTCAAAATTAATTGGAAAAAGGGACTATTAGAACTGGAACAATGATGGCAAAAGGCAAGATGCCTCCCTCTTGAGATTTTAACAAGCCTTCTTTGTATTAAAGGACTTTTTTTGGGCTTTTTTTAACAGGTGGATATGAATCTAAACGAGGAAAAACAGCAGCCTCTAAGGGAGAAGGATATTGGCATTAAGAGAGAGATGGTTTCCCAGTACCTGCATACTTCAAAAGCTGTGAGTTCTTGTACCTTGAAAATCAAAGTGCAATGGTCTCACTCCAGAGAACACTTCTTAGGATTTGTCCTTTTTGTGTTGAATTCTCCCTGTTGTAGTGGAGGTTTTGTGCCCTCCCTGTTATAATATAAAGAGCTGTTTTAAAAAGTGGTTTTCAGGTTTGGAGTCAGTCACACTGTCCTCTGGATTGTACAATGTAGTGTTTCATGCAGCCATAAGGAAGGAGCTGTTAAAGCTAGTGGCTTAGAATTTGATCTGCGTGTAATCTAGAAAGGAAGCAGACATTTCCAGTCTTTATGTGGCCACACTGACTTTTTTCTGTCTAGAAAAGCATCAGTACTTTTATGAACAATTACTAGAAAAATTAAAATAGTAATCCATTATTTGTGTTCCTCATTAATGAGGGACCTTGAATATAGGAGCAGTGCAAGCATTACAATATTCTGTCAAGGATTAAGTATTCTTCCATGTCATGGAAATGTCCTTCAGTGGGTAAAAGCATAACTAGGATGTCATGTGGAAATGACCATAAAAAAACACATGACCCTTCCTGTACATGTATATATGAGGGAGTATCGTAAAGTTTTAATTATCACCTTTACATTTTTTGGAGAAAGTTTGTTCTGATTTGTAGTTGTTAACTTATCTCTACATAGTCACCATCCAGATTTACACATTTCCCCCAGTGTTTTTTGATCCTCTAAATACCATTATTGTAGAAGTCTGCAGATTGTGCCTTAAACCACTCTTCCACTTTATAAATGACGTCATCTGTGTTGTCAAATTGGTGACCCCGCAATGGATTTTTCATCTCTGGGGAAAAGAAAAAATAATTTGGTGATGATGACACTGACAAAATTTCATCAGTATACCATAATAACTTCCGGGTGATAATTATTACTTCATGATACCCATTTCTACTTCTCCATCTTACAGTTTACTCACTTCTGACACAACCTGTAACAAAAATAAAGGACACAATGAGCTGATTTTCTCAACATGCACTTAGGGAGCAATGATGACACTGACAAAATTTCATCAACATACCTTAATAACTTCTGAGTGATAATTATTACTTTATGATACCCTCTCGTAGATCTGTACAAATGTTACTTTATCACTACTTTTGTCTGTTTTTCAGGGAATGAATCAAAAGGAGAGCTCAAAATCTCCTATGATGAACATCCAGGAACTGAAATCTGGTCTCAGAGATGCACAACTACTGAATTGTTTGGAGTCTCTGCGTGTGTCACTCAACAATAATCCTGTCAGGTAAACATTGCAATAAATGTATTGCTTGTAATCACAGGGCATTAGAAAATATACCATAGTACAAATACAGAGACGTAAATATTCAATGATGTATAAATTTCTATATTATTGGTACCATGTGAGAATATTTATAAATAAATGATTGCAATCCATAGCCTTAAAAATACCACTCACCTGACAGACAAATTTTAAGCAACCTTTCAAGTGTTAACAATAAATCAGAATAAATTAGGCTAGCACTGAAATTAAATCCAAATGATTTTACCTTTTCTGTCTTTTATCCATCTAGCCTCTATCTATATGTTGTGTGCTTCCCACCAAAAACCATAATCTTAGTCTTTTAATAACTGACCTTGAAATATTATTGTTTTACTTGTTAGCAAAGTTGTAATAGCACCATTTAAGACCAATCATAAAAGTAAGCAGCACTATATAATCAGCATATCACAAAAATGACTGATGTGTTTTCCATAGTTGTGGTACATGAACAATCATGCTGGAAAAAGTCTGTGATATTGCTGATAAAAGATGGAGGAGGTAGACACATATATGTGGCAAAGGATCTTTGTAAGACTCCATAGGAAATGTTGACTTCTTTAGTTGAGGCCTCATTGCACCCAGCTTAAATGCACATGTTGTTTGGTCATGTAATATTAACTAAGCTAATCTCTCATAAGTATGGTGTTACCTAATTTATTCCAAAATTGACTGGGATTGACTGAATAAAAAATTGATTGAATGATTCTCAAAGCTGTAAAATACTATGACAGAGTGTTAGTTAATATGGAGTTGGCATTTTCCATTCCGTATTGCCTTTAAATATTTCTGGGAGTAACATGTTTTCTCTAAGTGCTTTGCGAAGTGTGAATGATCTCCTTAGTTTCTTAATATCCTGAGGGTTTACTGGGACCAAATTGGTAATCACTGTTAATGTACCATACGTTTAAATAAATCATTTCAAGTCTAATATCTTCATCTTTAATAGAGACTTCCATTCATTTTTCATTTGGATTGTTTCTGTTTTTTGTTATTTGTTTAGATTTCCTTATGAAATTAACCATTGCTTTTACATTTTACAGCAATGTCTATCAGACTACCTATAAGCATACTATTTGTGACAGCTCTGAACAAAGATAGTTGCCACTAATGCCCTGAGATGATTAGAGACGTTCTTAGGGACCAACACATATCAACCTTTTTGTGTACAAATTGAATCTCCCTTATCTGGAGTTCTGAAATCTGAAATATTCCAAAAATCAAAACTTTTTTCATGAATGACACCTTTGTTTTCTGATGATTCAGTGTACACAAACTTCGTTTCATGCACAAAATTATTAAAAATATAAAATTACCATTGGGCTGTATAAGATATATACAGAACAAATGAATTTTGTTTTTATACTTGGTTCCCATCTCTAAGATATCACAATATGTACATATATGCAAATATTCCAAAATCCAAATAAAATTCTGAAACATTTCTAGTCCCAAGCATTTCAGATAAGGGAGAATCAACCTGTATTTTGAGATATCCCCCCGCTCCCCAGCAACTACCATACTATAAAGCCAGGGATTGAAAGCTGGCTTGCTTCAAATAGCCAAGTATCCTGTTTAAAAATCAAAAACATTGAATGCGGAATACTGGGGCTGGCATTGCCTGTAAGTCTACATTTAAGATAAATTCTGTTCTTCCAGTGTTCATTCCTAGTTAATCCTAGATTCTCTCCCTGAATTTGCATTGGATGCCTATAGGGACATATGGGAAGTTTTAGAAATTAGATTGGAATTTTCAAGTTCTAGTCCTCTGAATCTTTGGTAACTTACGGACTGGCTCTTTCTGCTATAATCATGGTTAAATGTTTCCACATAGATAGGATAGATTTCACTATAGTTGTAATATTTGCAGTTGTAGTTCTCAATATTTGTGAAGGTATGACATGATCTTTGATTCTCACTTTTCCATATTCACCCTGCTCTGTAGTTGTTTTGCTTATAATGTTCGCCAGTACAATTCCACTCCTTGAACCAAACCTCCTCCTTCATAGTCTGTGTGCCTCACACAAATGGTTTTTGTGCTTTCTCAGAGACCACATTTTGAAACTTCTAGAGCTGAGTAACTTGGCCAGTACTCCCTTATACAAAAAATCTGTCTTTGTGTGAGTTCTGATGCAAGTTTGTATTACATGGACCCAGTTGCAGGGTTGCAGATGGGTCTTTAAAACTTAATTCAGGTTTTTTTGGTCAGTTCACTTTCCTAAAAGGTCTGACTTGACCTGGGTTGATTATTTGAATGATGCAGATCTAAGATGTGGGGTGGGGAAAATAGAACCAAAAGTGCAGGGAGAAAACAGAATAGTTAGCAAGTGTTACTGTTTCCATTTTTCTTTCTTTTTAATTCAGCTATTACATTTTAATTGTATAATCCTTTCAGCTGGGTGCAAAATTTTGGAGCAGAAGGTCTGAATTGCTTGCTGGACATATTGAAAGGACTTCATGATGAGAAGGATGAAGCTTCTGGGTAAGGGGCTACATGTGCTGGGGTTTAAATTAAGAGATATATGTATACCTATATATGGACTTTGTTTTGTATGCAAGAACAAACTATAAATTAGTTTTGGTAGGATTAATAAGTACTTCATTTGGTGACTCAGACTTTATGAGATGATTTGGAAATGGATATTTGTGCGAGGGGTGCAAACAGATTTTAATGATGTGTTTAGCTTTCATTTAGAGCTGGAGGAACATGGATGGATTGGGGTACACTGATAATATATATACTCAGACAGAGTTGGAGAGAATGAAACATGGTCTGAGGATAGTAATCATGTCTGAATATTCTTCTTCCTCTTGCCTCCTTCTCCCCACTTAATTTCTGATAGAGCAGGATGGGAATCATGTGGCCTTTGTGCCCCCCAGGCTGCTTTGGTGGCCCCTGGGTCCTTCTTTGACCTCTCTGATGCCTGTAGGGGCTTCCATCTGTCCTACAACTGCCATCTGAGGACTTCCTCTTCTCCCAGCACTATGGCATAAAATGTAAGGACCTTCTAGATGCTTTCATAGTTCCTGTGAGAGACTATTCATAGAATCCCATCCATTGTACACCCCCTCCCCCAATAACAGATGGCAGTTCAAACAACATGTGCCTGAACTTAAACATTCTAATATTATTTATATAGTGTTCTCAGAGACACAAGTGTGTAACATAATAATAATTTATTAAACAAAAATTCAATATACAGTTAAAATTGCTTATTTAAAACATCTACAACCTGACTGACATTAACTCAAATTCATATCTCTCCCTTGTAATAATAATAATAATAATAATAATTTCTAACTCCCAACATTAACCCTAACCCAGTATCTCTCACTCTCCTCTCTTTGACCTCCCACTGTCAAAAACACATGAGCCTTTTAAAATCCTATTCAAACACCCAGCCAGTTGTCAGTCACTACCAACATTCCATGTTCTCACCCCTCTCTGACAGATGACTTACTGCATTTACTATGTTACATATGTAGCCATACTCTACCTTAATGTCTCTAATAAACATAACATTTTTACATGACTCCAAAACATCACAATTGTCCCTTTGTCAGAAAATGAAAATCAGCCAAAAATGTATGTTCCTGGAACCCTCCAAGGACACCATTTCATCTTTAATTATTAATCTGTTTATTCTCCTTTAAGACAAAGCAAGGGGACCTCCTGTGTCTTGTTTTTGCCCCCCCCACTCCAAAATTGGTTTTACAAAAGTAGAGGTAGACACCTGGACACACATAATTTTGCTTTGGGTTAAGGCTAGTGTGGTCTATAGTGGGATATGATCCCAAGACTAGCTGATTTTTGTGTCAGGAGCGAGAAACATCATTTTTCATCTTTTAACTCTGTTGCTTGACTTGTTGAATATTATGAGAATTGGGACCCAGCCTTGATAGGTGATGCTTCATTGTACAGGACTACCAATCATTCAGATTGCCTTTTTTCTTCTCTCCCACCCAGGCCATATGACACCCGAATAAAACATGAGATCATTAGATGCTTAAAAGCTTTCATGAACAATAAGGTGAGTTTCTTGTGTTCTGCATATAAATACCTGTGAACTGCCATTGCAATTATTTTTAGAACCAGAAGGCAAACTTTAGAAAACCAAGTGAAAAATGAGCATTTGAAATAGCTATATCAAAGTAGAACAAAAAGCTAGTCTCAGCCATTGGAATCTAAAGGGAACGAAATGGAAAGAGAATGAAGTAAGCTTAGTTAAGACAGCTATGGGGGAAATATTTTGGGTCCTTTTTTTGAGAATTTGTATGCCAGCTAAATATATGGTGCAGAAATTCCTTCTTATTTGGCAATAAGAAGGAAGAATGGATGAAGAGAAACCACACAAGTAGATATGCTGGCTTTGGGGAAAAACAGTATCAGTTCATCTATGTTAAACACATGAACACTTTATCTGACAGTTACATTTGAAGGGATACATTGAAGATAAACTTCAAGATTATGTACATGAAGGTCAAAGATAGGAGGGAGATACTATTAAAAGAAAGAGAAACAGAGGTAGAGGATTAGGCAGGAGAAACAAGTCTTGTTTTGGAAAGGTTATGGCAAAAATAAGAAGGAATCTGATGAAAGATTATGGAAAGATGATTGATTGACTGATTTATTGTATATGCTTACTTTCTCCCGGTGTGGGTCTCAAGGTGGCTCACAAACTATAAAAGAAAAGTAGCAAATAAAATATATAAAATATATTAAAATATATAAAATAAAATTAGCAAAGCATAGTAATATATTTAATACACAATTAAAACACCACAATTTTAAAAATAATTCATTAAACAATATGAAATCATTAAAATAACATACAGAAGTTCAAACTGGAGTATTCCTTCAAACCTATGAGAAGACTCCTTGCAAACAGTCATTAAAAGCCTGCTTAAACAAGAAGATCTTTGCCTGCTCATGAAAGGAGAGCAGAGAGGGGGCCAGCCTAGCCTCCCATGTAAGGGCATTCCAGAGGGTGGGAGAAGCACTGAGAAGTCTGTCTCCCATGACTGCAGCAGATAGGCTTGTGATGGTGGTGGGAGCAAGAGAAAGCCTTTCCCTGAGAATTTTAAGACTCTGGCAGGTTTGTGTAGGAAGATATGGTCTTTCTTGTAGTCTGGACCTAAGCCCAGATAGGGCTTTATCAGCCATGATCAGCACATTGAATTATGCCTGGAAATAAACTGGCAAACAGTGGAACTGTTTCAATAAGAGAGTTATAAATTCTCTGTGACCAGCCCCAGTCAGCGTTCTGCCCACAGCAGTTTGGACCTGCTGGAAGTTTCCAAACAGTTTCTCTGTAAAGTATGTTACAGTAGATCAAATGGGGTGTAATCAAGGCATATGTTACCATAGCCATATCTGACTTCTCAAGGAATGATTGCAACTGGCACACTAGTCTTAACTTTGCAAATGCAGTTCTCACCCTCATTAAAACCTGGACATCTAGGTCCAGCAACACCCAAGCTGTGAGCTGAGATTTCAGTGGGACTGTAACCCCATCCAGTATAGGTTGTATCCCTATTCTTTGATCTGCCTTTTGACTGACCAGGAGCACTTTTGTCTTATCTTTAAATTTCAGTTTGTTTGTCCTCATCCAGTCCATTACTGACAACAGACATTGGGTTCAGACAGCTTCTTTGGAATCCAGTGAGAAGGAGAGATAAAGTTGATATCATCAGCATATTGTTGACACAGGATTCCAAAACTCTGGACAACCTTGCCTAGTGGTTTCAAGTAGATGTTTAACAGCATGGGGGGACAAAACCAAACTCTCAGGGATCCCACAAGGAAATAGTCAGTGTGTCGAACAGGAATCCCCAGCACACCTTCTGAGTTCTCCCCTCTAGGGTACACCCTCTTTTAAACATGATGGAAAGCTGCAGTGAGACATTCACACTCCCTTTATCCGCTGAGCCAGTCTTCCCCTTTTAAGAGCCAGGAAGGGAAAGGGCAATGCACATGTGGTGGTTCTCACCTCTCCAAAGATCCTATCCACATCCTCAGTCTGAACAAATTAAAATGTATCCAATAGGGCAGGACAAGCAGGTGCCAAAATTACATCCACTGGACTTGTATCTACTATAGCATCCACATCAGAGCAGAGCCAAGCAATTTTGTCGGCAAAGTGTCTTGCAAATTCTTCAGTGGCCTGTTCAGTAGTCTGCGTTTTCTTCTTTTGTGGTAGAGCATCTGAGACCCCTGACCAGTGGAGACAGCTCCATCAGAAGGTGTAGCAGAGAAATATAGTTCCAGTGCTGCCACATGTGCCACAGCATATGCTTTCCAATAGGCCCTAGCCCACGTTCTGAAATTTCCACTGTTGTCATTGTAGTCTTTGCCCCACTCACTTCATTACCACCAACTTTGTAGTGAACCAAGGGGCTTGATTGGCTCCACTCTGTGGGAGGGGATGCTTAGAAGCCACTGCCCCAGCCAATTTCGTATTCCAGGGATCAGCCAAGGCTTCAACAGGATCACTTGCCAGGGCATCAAGGAACTCTCCAAGAGCTGTCAGGAATCTGTGCAGAATCATAACCCTCCTGGTCTCTTACTTTTTGCCTGAGGCTCTGAGTCTAAATCCCACCAGTAGTGATCTGTCCATGACAACACAACTATCAAATGTTCCTCCACACCCAGATCACTGTTATCCCACCCAGCACAAAAAACCAGGTTCAGAGTATGTCCTGCTACATGGGTGGCATCAGACCCATGGGATTTACTTGAGACATGGTCATCATGGAGGATGTGAAGTCCACAACAAGCCAGGGGTGGGGGCTTTAGCACCCCTACTGAGACCAATTCGGCCAGCTCAGGAAATGGTGAGTGAATGAGCAGTTCACCAACCGAATCCCTATTTTGTCCCAACCACCCATCTTCAAATATATTCAAATTCATCAGATTATGGGATGGAACATCTGGTGAGGGAGATACAATCCTGATAAGCCATGGCAACTCCACCTCCCCACTCCCAATCCTCATTTGGAACTGCACAGAGAACTGAGAACAATGATGGGAGGGATTACCACCACCACCACCACCCAACTTCCTCCAACCAGGTCTCCATAATGTAAGCAACATGCTCCTCTATGTTCAAGTTCTGGATCAAGTGTGTTTTCCTGTTGACTGACCTGGAGTTAAGCAGCAGCATTTTCAGCCTGCGGGGCCTATTTCAAGGTTATTCAGACTGTTTAGGGCACGGGTAGGCAACCTTTCCCCTTTAAGGGCCGAGGGACTTCAGCTCCCAGAATCCCAGGAGCATTGGCCAACATGGGACTATTGGCCAACATGGCTGAAGCTTCTGGGAGCTGAAGTCCCTCAGCCCTTAAAGGGAAAAGGTTGCCTACCCCTGGTTTAGGGCATGAGACAGTTTCAGGACAGATATCCCCTGAATACTAGAAGAATGAAAGCACAAGATGACAGTTCATGAACATAAACCACCAGCACAAAAATAATCAACTTAAAAAGCAAGAGGACATTTAAGAGAGAGAAGTAGTTCAGGGAAGAAAAATACAAAAACAAGCTCTTTGGAGTGCAAATACTCACTATCCTGTCTGTATAACACCATAACTGCTGTTCTGTCTCATTTAGTTTGGAATTAAGACTATGCTTGAAACTGAAGAGGGGATCCTGCTTTTAGCAAGATCAGT
This sequence comes from Phrynosoma platyrhinos, assembly GCA_020142125.1. Classification (NCBI taxonomy): domain Eukaryota; kingdom Metazoa; phylum Chordata; class Lepidosauria; order Squamata; family Phrynosomatidae; genus Phrynosoma; species Phrynosoma platyrhinos. The sequence continues at coordinate 128,530,077 of CM034706.1, read as the reverse complement.
TGATCCCAAAGTTCCTGCCATGATGATTGATGCCATTAAACTACTCTCAGCCCTCTGCATCTTGCCCCAACCTGTGGACATGTAAGTGACTATGTATGGTTTATCTTTTGTCTCAAAAGTATCATATAGGGAATTTTAACTCTCAAGGTGTTTTACATAATGTATTAAAATCTGAAGAGTTATATCTGAATCATGCATGTAATCAGGGGTAGGCAACCTTTCCCCTTTAAGGGCCGAGGGACTTCAGCTTCCAGAATCCCAGGAGCTATTGGCTAACATGGGACTATTGACCAACATGGCTGAGGCTTCTGGGAGCTGAAGTCCCTCAGCCCTTAAAGGGGAAAGGTTGCCTACCCCTGATGTAAGCAGTGCAGTGGCTTAAATCTGCAGAAGCACATGTGGAAGGAAACTCATAGAGAAGCCTGATTTTAGTTTATTTCCTCTTTCCACTGAACATGCCACACCCCTTTCACCTGTTCAAGAAGGTCCTTACCCTCTGGGGTTTATTTTCTTTAATCTAAGCTAATATAAAAATTATTATTATTATTATTATTATTATTATTATTATTATTATTATTATTATTATTATTATTTCTTCTGAACAGAGCTGCTTAGAATTTACAAGGCATGTACATTATGTACAAGGATATGGTGGCTTAGTGGTTAAGACACTGACTCTGACGATCACAAGGTCAGCAGGTCAAGACCCAAGCGCTGCTTGACAAACTGAACTCCCATCACTGGTCCCAGTTTCTGCCAACCTAGCAGTTCAAAAGCATGTAAAAGTGCAAGTAGATGAATAGGTGCTACTTTAGTAGGAAGGTAACAGCATTCCATGCAGTCATGCTGGCCACATGGCCACGGAGTGGTCTTTCACAGTGCTGGCTTACTTCGCTAAGTAACGGAGATGAGCACCACCCCCTACAGTCTGACATGGCTAGACAATCTTGTCAAAGAGGAAACCTTTACCTTTAGATTTTTATAAGTCATTAAACCCTCGCATAATTTAGCATCACAGACATTTTATGTTCCTCTCCCAAGGTTTTCTGCACACCCACTGTTCATTTCAAAAGTTTCTTGATGCACAACTCTCCATGCAAAACCAAAACCTGAATGCTAAGAACACTTCATAAAATATAGGCAAGAATTTTATCTAGAGATTCCATCTGTGTAGAAAGTATTTATGTGATCCATAGGCACAAAGGTAGATAAGGAGAAGACAACAATGCTGTACATATTTACAATTACGTAATTTTCTTTTATATAATGCGGCTTCTGAATTAGGTCTAGGATTATACTTTTAGAAAAGATAGTACTGATTTGTTTCTCTTGCTCTTATGGCAGGCATGAACATGTTCTGGGAGCACTGACAGAGCGAGCAGAAATGGATGATGTAGAACGATTTAAGCCTATCTTGGATGGCCTGAAGAGTGGTACCTCAGTGGCATTAAAGGTATGTGTAGGATCTGAAATAGATGTTTGTAGAATGTCCTTACTGCAAGCATGCCATATTTCCATGTGGCTTCAGCTGTGGCGAAAGATTACACAAAGTGCCAGATTTGGAGCAATTCTCCCTTTTCCACTGAAGCTATGGAACCTCATCCTGAGCTTTTCAGACAGGCCCCTGAGCCGCAGGGTTTGCCTCTCAGGAGACACAATGCAGTACAGAGAGCAAATATGTTGTACAAAACAATGATTCCTTGAACTTTTCTGCTTCTTTGTTCTGAATGAAGAGTGGTATAGAATTTCTTGCAACCTACAGTTTATTTTTACTGTGATAACATTATTACTGTTTCCTCCAAGGGATTAACTTGCATGGCATGACCTGATATGCTGTCTGTCTTCAATGTTTTCTTAGGTAGTCTGTCTACAGTTGATAAATGCCTTGATAATTCCGGCAGATGAACTTGACTTCAGAGTTCACATACGCAGTGAGCTGATGCGTTCTGGACTTCAGCAGATCCTCAAGGTGAGAACCTTTTGTGTATCTTGCTGTCAGCAGTTTCCCAACTGGCCAGATTTGACAACAATATTTAACATGTTTCTCAACAGTTTTACAAGCGGGGATTCTTCAACAGTTGAAGAACCTCTCTTCCTTTTCACTATAATGGAATATCTAAAAAGTTTGAGGACTCTACTGTTGGTTCTCTTTGTATAGATCTTCACACATTCTCCACATGCAAGACAATGGAACCATGTCCTTCTGACCTCAATCCATCGTTGCTGCATTTTTCCTAACCTAGTGATATTCACTGAGCAGGACTTTTGAAAAGGAACACTAATGTGCATATAGTTGTTTATGCATTGACATTTTTACATGGTCTTGTAACCTCATGCAGAGAGCTTATATCTGTACAGCTGTGTACACATAGATTCTTCTCTTCACACATCTTGCTAATGCATGGATATTGGATGTAGGGATGGAATAGCTAAGGTGTAGTCTTTCATTCGCTTCACTCATTTGTTGTTAATTGGTCTTGGATGGTTTATTGTTTATTTATTTAGGCTGCCTTTCTCCCATTGTGGAAACTAAGGCATCTTAAAACTTGAATTAAAACAAAATACAGTTGAAAAATTGAAGCACTAAATTAAAACATAGATTAAAGACTTTTAAAAACATTACAGAAAGGAGAGGAATATATCTCTTTAGACCCTCCTGCAGCAGCCAGGTAGTGGCCAAAAGCTTGTCTAATATAAAAAATTGTCAGCAATATTTACCTCATGGTGGAAGAAGAGCCAAATGGGAGCTAGCCTAGCCTTCCACAGAAGGGAGTTATAGAACAGCCATCAAAAAGACCCTTCATATTCTCAAAAATGTTTCTGTGGGAGAAAGCTTTCCCCAGAAGACCTCCAAATTCAGTCTGTTCCTTGGCTTGTATAGGGAGATAAGATTTTTATATAGCTTCTACATAAGCCATATAAGACTGTATAACTAATACCCTGAATTATGCTATTAGTTAGCAAGGTGGGTATAACAAGGTATAACGTTCTCCCTGTAACCAGCTCTGATCACCAATCTGGTTGCAGCATCTTGTATCTACTGTAGTTTCCAAACACATTCCAATGGGAGCCCCATGAAGAATGCATGTGTGGTAATCCAAACAGGATGTAATCAAGGCATTTACTGCCATGGGCAGATCAGGCATCTGATGACTTGTGGGAACCCTCTGATATTCTTTTTGCCTTGGTAGGAACTGCGTGCGCTGGACAATGAGGAGCTAACTGTGCAGCTGCAGCTATTTGAAGAATACGGAGAAGAAGATTCTGCAGATCTCAGAGGCCGATTGGAGGACATTCGCATAGAAATGGAATATCCTTCTTCTGCTCAATGGTCTCAAGGAATGTATCTGTTTTCAGTAATAAGCTCCTTGAACCACGAGACTTGTCCTTTCATACTACTATGCATATCAGTTGCACATCAGCCTTTATACATTCAGCCCTCAGTATCCACAGACTTGCCATCTGTGGATCCAAGCATCTGTGGATGGCAATTCCATTTTGTGCTGCCATTAGGGATAGCCCCCGTTGTCCCCAGTGGCGATGCATACACATGGCTGTGCCACCATTAGAGATGAGGCCTGCAATTATTAGGGACAACGAGCCCAAATCCCCGAATGCCTGAGT
>CM034706.1:128484935-128526353 GCA_020142125.1 Phrynosoma platyrhinos | reverse complement strand
CAGTGGAAGAGTCTTGGTGAAATGCACAATAAGGAACACTTTTCCTGGTCCTTGTAGGTTTGGCCACCTACAAAGATGGAAATATGTTTGAAAAAATAAAACACTGAAAATGGATATGCATTGTAAATATCCACATACGGGTAAACCCACAGTGGCAATCTCTTCTATATCATGCTTTAATTGTAAAGATGGACAATTTATCTTTAAGAAGAAATAGTGAGATAAATGTGGATATTTTTAAAGCCTAACTATCAAAGAACACAAGATATAGCACATCCCTTAATTGCTGTGCTTAAACATCCAGGTACAAAGCCATGTTGTTGTGAGGAGTGGAGACAGACTTTGGTAGCATGAACAAGGCTTTGCCATTAAGGGAAGTGGATTGTATAGATTTCTTTGGAAGTATGTCAGATGGCTAATGGAGAGATCACTTTTTTCTGATAAATTCACCAATATTACGTTTAAATGGTCTTTGTTTCCTTAAACCTTACTTTTCACTGACTTTGGTGAAGTCTTCCAGATTCTTCTCAATACTGTAAAGGATTCTAAGGCAGAGCAACATTTCCTCTCTATTCTGCAGCACCTACTACTAATCCGCAATGATTATGAGGCCAGGTAAAGTGGGAAAAAGCTTTGAAAATGCCTAAAAGAGAACTGTTGAGAAGAGGATGACTGTGATTTACTTACACATTTACTTATATTTTAATTCACTCAATTACAGCAGTTCTTTGGGCAGATACTCTACTCTTTTTTAGCTGGAGGGACAGAATTCAGATTGCTCCAACTTGAGGCTGGGCTCCTAAATGGATTTATATGTATTGGTTTAGGAAGTATCTTTCTCAGGAAAAAAGCACAGAGAGAACCTGAGTTGACAGTGCAAAAGAACATTTAACTGGAGCAAAGCAAAAGGAATTGCCTAGGTTAGCTAGATAAATCAATAGGAATATCTTCAGGTATTACTGTCATAGCAGTTGATGGGAGGTGGCAGTAGGTGGGAGCTACAGATTTATCTATAGTAGTTGGAATAGGCCATTTTGTCTAGTTCACTCGTGGAGCATTTCCACATTGACAATGTTCTAGGAAGCCTGCACTTCTAAATACCAGCACTCAGTATAGTTCTTTTCCTTTTTCCTGCATTAGGCCTCAGTATTTTAAGCTGATTGATGAGTGTATTTCACAGATAGTCCTGCACAAAAATGGTGCTGATCCAGACTTCAAGTGCAAGCATCTTGATCTTAATATTGAAGGACTAATAGGTGAGTCTGGACACAGTTTGTATCTTTATTTTGGTAATTTCCGCTCTCTCCACCTACTGTGATATGAAATGCTAGTATACCACAGTATCACCCATTTCTGTAACAACCAAAGATGTAAAAATGTTTAATTTTCATAACAAAGGCAGGCTACAGAGTGCAGCTTTGCTTAATGTAGATGCTTTTGCCTAAATTCCTGTATGTTTCGTACATAGGGTGTAAAATACCCTTAGCCTGTCCAGAACATTACTGTACTAATTCCACAGCAGAAGTATTGAGCAGGGTATACTCAAAGTTTTGAGGAAGACTTCTCCTGTATGAGCCATTAACACTTAAGCCATGTTAAGTCTGTTGAGTTATCCTTTGTTGTATTCTTTAAAATTGTTTCCGCCTGATGACAATCCTCAGGCAAACCTATTAGGAGGTTTTCTTGGTAAGATTTATTTAGAGGCAGTTTGCTATTGCCTCCTTCTGAGGCTGAGAGTATGTGACTTGCCCAGGATCACCCAGTTGGTTTCCATGGCTGAGCAGGGATTTGAATTCTGGTCCTCCAGAATCCTAATCCAGCATTGAAATCACTACACCATACTGGTCCTCTTGTTTTTATCATTAGATGGGAGGAAAGATCTCTTTCCAGCAGAGTCTGTTGTGCACACTGCATAATCTTAAGGGAAGGGTATATGAAGATAAGATAGGCAGACAGATGCACACATCCTGAATTGTCTTAGCTTATATCTAGAAGTAAGGATGGGAAGACAGAAGTGAGGGGATGATCATGAGTAGGCAAATCTGGAAAACGAACAGTACACTAAAACAGTGGGCACAGGGATAATATTTGCTATTAACTGCTTTGTTGTTGTTTTTTTCCTGTAGATAACCTGATTGATCAAACTAAGGTTGCAAAAAGTGAAGCTAAAGCCATTGAACTGGAAAAGAAGGTTATTACCTGTTTAGCTCTTGTTACACTCATTTCTGTTTACTTATTGAATTGGGTTAAATCATTGCTGCTTCATAAAATCTCTTCAAATTTTGACACCTTCTTAACTTGTCTTCTCTGTCCCTCTTCATTGGACTTTGCTCTGCTAAAACGTCTTCTTGGTTAAATTTTGGGTTAGTTGTTCACATCTTTGTGTCTTGCTCTCTCATCTACTTGGCATTCTTTGTTAGAGTATATCCACAGTTCTCTCCTCAATGCATATGTAGGTATCTGTTTTTCTTAGCCTCCCACCTTTAATCACTACTTGTCCTTCTCTGTTCCCTTTCCCATGTTATCTTACACTTTTAGAAGGCAAGCCAGTGGTCAATGTTTGTTTTGTTTTAACTCAGTCATTGAATACTGTTTAATTTTTGAGACATTTCAAAAATAACAAATACTATAATTACCATTATTTATTTAATCTTCTGCTACTCTTATGCAGCTACTTGCTGTTGTCATTTTTGTTATGTCCAATCAGGAGGATCATAGGCAGGCAGCCTTTTTGGCCCTGAAGGCCACATAGAGTGGAGATTCATGGGCTGTCTGCACATAGACCTCTCTCCACACACACACTATACCAATGTAATTTTCTCTGGTAGCATTTGAAGAGTGGGAATGATCAAACTTGTTCACAGTTCAGTTATTGTGAGCATAGTCATTGATAAAGAGTCCCATAACAACTATGGGGGAGAGAATATATGAAAGGATGTTACCTTCACAGAAAGGAAGGAATGGTCGTGGATCTATATTTCTTCCAGCTTTAATTGATGTATTATCTCCTGGCTTTAGTTACATCCTATCTGGCAGGTGTTTAAATCAAACTGGAAATACTGCTTCAGTCTTGTTTGATTGGAAGCCAGGATTCCATCCCCTCTCCGCATTGCTTCAGGTAAAGGGGTGGATGACAGAATAAAGTAAAGAATTCTTGAATGCTTAACAACAACTATGAAAACTACATAATGTAGAGGAAGGACCATAGCTCAGAAGCAGAGCTTTGCCTGCAGATTTCTCAGGTCCAGTTCACATATCTTAGTAAAAATATCTTGGGCAGAAAGGCTAGGAAGAATCTCAGCATGACATCTGATTGGGTCCCCAAAGGGCGGGATATAAATACATTTTATTATATTATTATTATTATTATTATCTGTTGCCGATTCCAGCGCAGTGCTGAAGTAGACAGATCAGTGGTCCAGCTCACAGAAGCTTCATCAGGTGCTTTCCCTGCATAATATTTTGAACATAACATGGGCTTTGCTCAGAATTGCTACTGTCTAGTAATTTTGATTTATTTAAATCAGTTTTTAAAAACTTCCTCCTTTTCTTTACAAAACAAATTCCTGCTGGTTTACACAAGCTCACATACAAAATGCAGCACAGAAAACCAACTACATCCAAGTAGTGAAGAATGGATTGGTGCAGCTTACTTCCTTACCTTTCCTTCCAATAAAGAAAAAACAGTGTTTCTACTATAATTAGGAGATGGCTTTCCCCATATCCTGGCACTAATGACATATTAACAGTAGATCATTACATCAAACACAACTTTACTCTAGCATCATGTTCGTTCTTTTCTCATTTTTCACAACTTGCACCACTTTTTATTTGTCCCCCCTAATGTTTACTCCACCTGCATTTTCCCATTGCTTTTTTGTTATTGTTAACAAATTCTGTTGGTTCTGTTTATCATAAACAGATTCTGTTTATAGAAGCCATTTTATATTCAACAGTATCAGCTTTCCCTTTCTTGGGTCCAGTATGGGAGAAAAGTGTCATTAATGCTATCAAAATCATACAGTTCAGAGGGACGCAGAGTCTGTGGTATGAGGCCTAACCAATTTGGGGCCTATTGGAATGATTACTGTATATAATGTTTCTTCCCTCAGTTGGATTCTGAGTTGACAGCACGTCATGAACTGCAAGTTGAAATGAAAAAAAAGGAAAATGATTTTGAACAAAAATTACAAGATTTGCTTCAAGAGAAAGAAATGTTGGAATCAGAGAAACAGCAGGTCACTTCAGAGAAGCAAAGCCTGGAAAATACTGCCTCCTTGCTGAATGATAAAGTAAGGCTCAGGACAAAATTTAGCTTCAGGGCAGGCATTATAAGTATTACCTGAATTTGTATTGGACTAAGGGGATCAATGACACATAGTTTTCCCCATGTAGATTATAACAAGCCTACCCTCTATTACTGTAGAATCTCTGTTATAAGGAACCTGATGACATCAAAGACAGCATATCTTGTCATTTTAGTTTTTAATTAACTTTAAGTGTTTTGAAAGATAAGAGGATGCTGTTACCTTAAGGAAGACATAAGGGTAGTAGGTGGTTGAAACATATACCATAGCATAGTAATTGAGCTGATAATAGATAAGCGTAACCAATAGATACAGTAATATTTGTTAAAGAAGGTAAAGTTAGGTAAAGTAGATGAAAGTTCTAGGATAGAAGTTATAAACAGAAAAAGTATAATGAAGCAGATATTTTGTAAAAAGGAACATTTGTTGTGGGGAGTCAGTTTAACATTGAAAATGAAAATTTTTAAAAGCATATATACGGAGGATAACACTATAAAAATGTGTGACACCTGGACAATATGTAAAGAAAACAGAAAAGGTAAACCTGCTGAAATGCAGTCTGAGAGAAGAACATGTAAAATGAATTAACTAGAAAGGACAACTGAAAGGAACGTGTGGAAAAAGCAGTGATCATCTGAACTCTAAAATACAGAACAGTAGTGTGCAATACAATAGTGTTATTTATCAATCATTTAAAAAATCTTGGGGCTACCCAAAACTTTTAAAGCATAAAATATACCCTGTACATGGACTGTCTAGAAAGGATAAAAAATATATATAATGATAACACTAATTTGCAGTACTGTAGTGATTGACAAGATGGTTAAGTGATAGGAAAGAGTCAAAGAAGTGTCCTCTTTTATTTGTTCCCTTAGTGCTCAAAATATGGAAGGGAAAAAAGCATCTGTTTTTAACTCAAAATAACTTTCTATTCTGAAATGAATTATGTCTGGAAAAACAACAACCCTTCTCTCCATTAATTAGATGAAAAATTAGAAATTAGCCTTTACTGAATATGTTCTTTGTTGTTGTCATCTGCTGTCAGGTAAGACTTTTTTGCTCTGCTTCTTTTTTATATTGAGAAAGTGAAGAAGAGCACTGATCCAGGCACAAAGGTTTGAACAATCCAGTCAGGAGCAAATAGTTGATCCACTATGGTGGATGTTTTTGCTTTATTTTTGGACTTTAGTCTGGTGTGGAATCACTTTAATTTATGCTTGTAGTCTGTTTAGCAAGCTGTTTTCCTAGTATGACCAATTTGTTACCTCTTGTACATATTGACACATTCTCCAAATTTCAGCTTGTGTTAAAAAGAATCAGGAAAGAATCACCAGTTACAGCAGAGATGCCCCTTTACTTCATCTCGGTTGGAAATGTGATGTTCTACTTTCTGACTCTCTCACCCATCCCCACAGATTACTTCACTGACAGAAGAGCTTGAGGAGACTAAGAAGAAAATGGAGCACATCACTTCTTCATCTGCTAAACAAGTGGCTGGAGGGGCAGAGGGTTTCATTCTTCCTCCACCACCACCTCCACCGCCACCTCTCCCTGGAGGAGCAGCAGTACCTGCCCCGCCACCTCCTCCTCCACCTCTCCCTGGAGGAGCAGTAGTGCCTCCCCCGCCACCTCTCCCTGGAGCAACAGTAGTGCCTCCTCCACCGCCTCTCCCTGGAGCAATAGTAGTGCCTCCTCCACCACCTCTCCCTGGAGCATCAGGAATCCCACCACCACCACCACCACCTCCTCTTCCTGGGATGGCAGGGATACCACCACCACCACCTCTGCCAGGCATGGCAGCAGTGCCACCTCCACCTCCGCCTCTTCCTGGGATGGTAGGGGTGCCTCCTCCACCACCTCTACCAGGGATGTCAGGAATGCCACCTCCACCTCCGCCTCTTCCTGGGATGGCAGGGGTGCCTCCTCCACCACCACCTCTTGGAGTGCCACCTCCGCCTATGCCACCTGGATTTGGGGCCATGGCAACTGCAGCTCCAGCTCTTCCATTTGGATTGACTCCAAAGAAGCTTTACAAGCCAGAAGTTCAGCTGCGGAGAACTAACTGGTCCAAGGTGGTGTTCAGCTAGCTGATTCCTAGATATGCTTCCTGCACAGTTGGTGACTCTTTCCTTTCTCCCATCGATCTTACATCCTTTGTCCAATGGCACATTGCCTGAAATGCCTTTATCTTTTCCATGTAGTACTGTTTGGCATTTGATGAGAGTGAAGAAAGATTTATTAGCAAGCTTGCTGCTGTTCTTATAGAACTGATTTAGGTTCACCTGGCCTTGTGGTATGTAGGGCTGAGACAAATTCATTCTCTCCCTTCACCAGTGAATATATCCTATTATTGGTTGGCTAAGAACAGATTTTAGTTATATAATTAGTTATTTTAATGCCTTAAAATTACTGAGGAGTAAGGATGCAAGCTACAGGAAAAGAGATTCCACCTCAGCATTAGGAAGAACTTCCTGACAGTAAGAGCTGTTTGACAGTGGAACGCACTCCCTCAGAGGGTGGTGGAGTCTCCTTCTTTGGAGGTCTTTAAACAAAGGCTGGATGGCCATCTGTCACAAGGGGTTCTTTGAATGTGAGTTCCTGCATAGCAGGGGGTTGGACTGGATGGCCCTTGTGGTCTCTTCCAGCTCTATGATTCTATGAGGTCAGGACCATATTTCAGGACTGTTTGATTTACTGAAAGATAAGCTTTTGTGAATTAGAATTCACTTTGTCAGAAACTTTGCCCTTGGATGCTCAAAATAGTGGTATATGAATATCAGTAATATTCCATGTTTTATGTGATGGGGCCTGGACTTTTAAAGCTCATCTGTTTCTGAATGAATCTGCTCACTGTATAAGATCTTGGAAGAAGGCCCTGTTTCATGCCCCCCTGAATTCAGAAGTATGGTTAGGGGCAGGGAAGGAGAGGAAAAGGCCGAATTGATTGCAACACCCAGACAATGGAATTAGTCTGTCCTTGCCCCCCACTCCCTTACCAACTTTTCTGTATGCTTAGTGAAGACTGATGTTTTAAAAACTATTTCTTAAGGGTTATTCTCCCTCTCGAAGGTTCTGTTGTTCATAGCTCCGGTTTTTGTGCTGCTTTATGATCATGTTTGTCGTGGTTAATATTTATTTATTTATTTATTTATTTATTTATTTATTTATTTATTTATTTTACATTTTATGTTCAGTTTTGCTATCCAGCTTTGAGCACCATTTTTTGGAATAGAAAGTAGCCTATACATTTTAATATTAACAGATTTTTAAAAAATAAAAATAGGGGAGCTAATGTTTCCATGACACCTAAGAATCTGCAAAATCCAAATGCTTACAGTTACTGGTGATGATACTGTCTTTCAAACAAGAATACACTTAATTTACCAGCCATGAAACTACCATAGTTCCAGTAAGCCCAAAGTGAATAAAATAATATTTGGAGACAGATTCAAGGTCACAGGTATCTCTTTCAAGACCAGTGGTTCCCAAACGTTGGTCCTCCAAATATTTTGAACTTCAGCTCCCAGAATTCCTGACTGCTAGCTGAGCTGAATAGGGCTTCTGGGAGTTGAAGTCCAAAACACATGGAGGACAAAAGTTTGGGAATCACTGCCTTAGACTAACATTACTTAAGTCTAATGTTCCAGAACATTTTTTGTCATGATAAATCTGCCACAGGATGCTTTTTTTTTTTTTAAAGCAAAAGCAATTGATTTGCCAAAAATGTATTCTGCAGTACATATGGATGTGTGTCTGGAAAGTCTGAATGTCTTTCCTCCTTTACAGATTACAGCTCAGGAGTTATCAGAAAGCTGCTTCTGGGTCAAAGCTAAGGAAGATCGTTTTGAGAATGATGAACTCTTTGCCAAACTGACTCTTACCTTCTCAACTGCACAGGCCAAATGTAAGTGATGCATTTGTAAAGAGGACTAAGTGAAGAGAAGCTTTCAGGTTTATCTCCAGAACAATCTGGAGGTGGCTACTGTGTGTGGTTTGGCCTGTGGATGGAAACAGAATCTTTGTGACTTGTCCTTCATGTGTCCTTTTGAACAGTCATAGTATTTGAAAGCCAATACTAACAACATTGTTACTCTTTTTAATTTGTTCGTATCCTGTTTCTCCCCTAAATGGTGGTACATTTTAATGGATGACCCTCAGCCTTAGTACTCAGACAGAACAATTTCTGTTTAGGGTTCCTTCCTCTTTTAAATTTTACATTTCACAAATGTGGCTCCCTTTAGGGTTTTTTTCCTTTTTCTTTTTGGAAACTGAACTGGCCTTTCTAAAAAGGCCATAAAAATAGTGCTCCATCTTCTTGATTGTCTTTGTTTTAGTTGCCAGCTCTCTGCTACACTTTTTCAGATTAACCACAGCCACATATTATTCTGAATGTTGATGTGCCATAGATGGATTAATGTTATTTTGATACTTGCTATTTGCAGTTATATTCTAATCATCTTTAAGCCCAGAATTGGCCCTAAGACCTGTTTGTTTTGTAATTGGCAATAAGGGAAGATGGGAAATGGAAGGTTTGTTACTACAGTTTGGTGTCTTTTTTTTTTTTTTTTACCATTCAATAGACTTGGGAATTGGAGGCATTTAAAGGCATGATGTTGGTTGAATCTTGTTCATGCTATGTGTAATTTGTTGTGTCTGATATATACTTTTCTTTTTCCTCATTTCACTGGTAATACTTGAACTGAATACATCTTATTATGACTGATTGCAGCCAGGGGTGAGTACTTTAATTATCTATGACCTCTTTAACGCATATGTGATTTCTGTTTGTATTTCTAATAGATATTATTCAAACATCAAAAGAGAAGAAAAAGCAAGTTCTTCTGTTTCTCTGATAATTTTCATTCAAAATTCTTAGTTTTCTAATGTTAATAGTATAGTTGGTGCCCCATGTTTTTTTAGCTATACTGTTATATTAAACCAAGAAAAGGCAACCAGGGAGTGTAGATAAAAAAGGGAGTAGTTCAGAGAGAACTTAGTAGCTCTTGTTTCCTGACAGTTCTACCCATACTCAAACCTACACTATTGCTGACTAATGCACTACCTCTTCTAGGCAGTAACTATGCCTCTGTGCTTTTCCGTTTCTTACTGTAGATGTGTTCCTGGGCATTGAAAGAATAGGGAATAGGTTCCTGTACCTCCCCCCCCCCAAAAAAAAACCAAGGGAAAACCAAGGGAAAAACAAGGGGAAAAAAGAAGAGCAGTTGAACACATTTCAGTGAACTTTTTGTTTAAGTGTAACAATATGTGCATGTGAATTGAACAAACCAGGTCAGATATGCCTGTATAAGTAAAGAAAAATATTTTGAACCTTCTAGAGATTAGTTGAAAATGTCTTCCAAAGTGCATCCAGGGATTACTTTTTCTTCAACCAGCCTCCACTTATGATTTCCATTTTGGTGGCCAAACTTATAAATCTGTGCTTTTTAAACATTCTCAGGAGAGCTAGTGAAGGCAGATGTATCTGTCATCCCCTTTTCTCTCTTATCTACTTTTCACACATGCTCAGTAAGGTATTCTGGGGCAACTGCCCTTTACCTTTCCTGTTACATAGCTATTTTAAGTAGAATCCCATTTTTTCCCAGGTCAGCCTTTATTGCACTGTTTAATGCAGACACACTGCAGCAACCCAACACCAGAAGTCTATGTTTCTTCAGCCTTCCTTCATTATCTAGTAGCTGATGATACTAAAAACGTCCAGCATTGGATGTAAAAATGAGTTTCTTTGGCAGAGGCTTTGCTAACTGAGGTATTTCTGTTGTTGTTAACTGTCCCAAGTTGACCCTGACTCATGGCGACCCTGTGGGTGAGACATCTTCACTGCTCTGCTTAGGTTCTGTAGATTATAGCCAAGTCTCTGATATTTTCCACTAGTAGCATGGTGTCATCTGCATATCTTAGATAGTTGATGTTCCTTCCTTCTATCTTCACTCCTCCTTCTGAATCTAAACCTTCTCTTCATATGATATTTTCTGCATACAAGTTGAATAACTAGGGTGATAGAATGCAATCTTGCCTGACCCACTTGCCATTTGGGAACCATTGTGTTTCTCCATCTTCTGTTCCAACAGTTGCCTCTTGTCCTAAGTACAGATTCCTCATCTGTACTATCAAATGTACTGGCACTTCCATTTCTTTAAGATAGTTCCATAGCTTTGTCAAAAGCTGCATAGATCTGTGTAATATCTTGTACTGTCTAATCCTGTAGTCTAATATCTTAATAACTAGTTTGCAGCTATGAGTTTACCTTGCCATATCTGCCTGTGGCAACAACTATTCTTTTCTCCTCCTATCCTTGTATTTCCTTTAGTAATAGTGGTTCTTTATGCTTCCTTTCTATAGTTGAAACAGGCTTGTTTTTGTTTTGTTTTGTTTTGTTTTGTTTGGATATATTTCATCTTATGGCAGGGAAGAATTAAGGTTTTAGCTGATTTGCTGATTTGCAGTGTCATGAGAACCACATCCAGTGATCATTGCTTTCCAGCATAAATTGTACCCTCTTCTTGTACCTGGTATGAACTTTCCCTTTTCGGACTTGACATTTTGAGCTGATGCTGATGGAGTCCATTCTTGTATGGACCTCTGCTTGTCCTACCTCTCTCACCTTTACCTCTTGGGATTTTATATACTAAATCCTCACTATCATCAAATAGTGATAGTGGGACTCTTCTAAACAACCTAATAGACTCTGTGCGGGAAACTTTATTCCTTCAATGTCATCACTGGGCACCACCTGTGAGGTACATTTAATACAGGCTACAGCCACACCATAGTATAATTTTGTGACTCTTTGTGTATGAATTTCTTCAACCAAATCCAGCTCCTGTCACCCAGAGTTAACTATCTCCACTGAACACTTGCTGCCTGCACAAACATTATGTATCTGAACTGATAACCACTTGAATAAAACTGTTGCAGCATTCCAAGAAGTAAGTGTATCTATTACAGATGACTTATTAAACATAAGATAAGGTCAAGATCACTTCTTGTAAAGAAGGTCATGGTTACTGGGTTTTAAGGCTTAGTTAATGCTATTATTTATTCAATTCCAACTATATCTCTCATACATCACACTATGGCATTCTCTGTCTTGACTAGAATTATTCTGAATAAGACCTGACTAGCTAACCTCACTGAATAAACTGTTCCCTTACTTACATGTGTGTGAACATGTGAATAGATAAGCTCTCCTTTGTGAAAAGCTCACACTTTTTAAAGTCAGTGTAATTTCTTGTTCATTTGAAGTTTGTAATTTGTGTTAGTATCAAACTTGTTGATGATAGTCATTTTCTTGTATTAAAGGATCAATATAATATTTAGGTATTCAGTCTTATTTGGCTCATCTGTAGAAGTGGTTCTAGGAATAGAAAAGATGAATTGGTGAATTAGATTTATTCTGACAAGAATGCAGGAGTGAGTTAATATTCCATCCTCAGTCAAAGTTGTCATGTGTCAGAGCCACAAATAGCATCCCTAATTTTTTATTTAATGTGATTATAAAAGAGTATGAAAGCTACTTACAGAGATATTGTGTGTGTTCTTGTCCTCAATTTTTTTCTTCCTCAGAGCAATTCAGTCTTTAATTTTTAATTGACCTTCAATTAAAGTTACACAGTTGGACTTAGACATTTTCATTTGGCTCATGTTTGAGCAGAGCAGGGCAGAACAAAGTATTAATGCCTAAATGGCATTGACTATACTTGGATCTAAAATCTACCCATTAGCCATTCACTCATCTCAAGTTGTGCTGTTCTTTCTGGGACTTGGAAAAAGTTTTAAGGATGACTCTGGGGAATAAGGCTTTAGAGTTAGATAAGTGGTGGATTTGCTTTGAACCACTTCACCTCTATCAGTCTTAAGACCTCTGCTTTTTCATGCAATAAGTCAGCCTGATGTCTTACAGCAGCTAAGTACACCTTTAAAGAGAGGCCCTTCAACAGCCTTCAAAGAGTGCTTATGCTGGCTAGAACCTGTTGAAGCATTTACAGAGCATCAGTGTATCTTTAACTAGGTAGATGGCAGTACATGTAAGGCTGTAACAGTGAGACCATTTTTTAAAATTATGTAGATTACCACCTTTGCGAATTTATTTGGTAATATTTCTAGCTTCTGGTTATGACAGACCTCATTGAACTTCTGATCCAACTGCTGCCAGTGCAAGAAGTTGACTGATTCAGCATCTCTGACAAATAACTATGCAGCCTCTACTTACAAACCGGTTATGAAGAAATATTCAGGGAGTCTGTTCCAATGTATTGAACATCTTGTACCATCACAAAGGTCTTTTTAATGTTTCATGCACATCTTCTCTTTTGCAAATATAACTTCATTGGTTCTGATTGTATTCTTTGTAAACAAATTTGCTCCATCTGTATCATGACCCATCAGATATTTGAAAACCACTATCCTATTGCCTTTCGGTCATCTTGCCTCCAACCCAAGCACACCCAGTTCCTTCACCCTCTACACATTGGACTTGGTCTCCAGGCCTTTTATAACTGACAGTTCAGTCTCTTATGTATCATATCACTTTTTCATATGTTTTATTTAGTGTAAATAATATTTATGAAGGTATACCTCAGTTTTAAAAGCATCTGATAAAGAAGCTCCTTTTTGCAATCTTTTTACATCCTCTCAGTATATTTTTCATCCTGGTCCTGTATCTAGAATGAAATTTTATAGCAGCATGGCATAGGGAGGATGGTGAAGAAGGATGAAGAAACACCAACTTTGGATGTATGGCTGCAGCAGTGAGCTGGGAGAGAATGGGATTCTAGTCTGACCATCCTGCTGTAGCTGTATGTGCCTGCTTATAACAGGCAAGGTAAACAGCCACTGTCTGCAGAATTCCTTATTGAGCATATGTGAATAGCAAATGGAGAGAAAAGAAAAAAACTGATAAACCTTGCCTTACCAGCTATCCCCCAACATGTCAAAGAAGCATATATCTATACGTTGGGCCACCAAAATGGAAATTGTAAGAAAAATGGAGGCTGGTGACAATTAAAAAACAAACAAACACCTCTTTGGGTGCATTTTGGAAGATGCTTTCAAACATTTCAAAACTTTTTTTGTTTTCTTATACAAAGCTTACTTGACGTAGTTGATTCATTTTGCATTTGTTAGTTTTAGATAAAATATATGCTGAAACATATTGAGCTGCTCTTCTTTTTTGTGGTGTAGGAATCTATACTATTCTTTCCATATTATTTCTGCCTCTTGTACCAAATGTTCTGTTAAAGAAGTAATGCGCAGGAACACCTCTCCTTTTAGCTCCAAGTCCTGGACCATACAATATGCTACTTAACTCTTATTGAATATCAGTCTGTTTATGACTACCTTCTGCATTCAGTTTTGAATTTACTCAGCTAGCTTATATTTCTTAGAATGGACAATGAAGACTCCTGGTTTTTCCAAACAAAATCCCAGCTGGGACCCAGAACTATCTGAGAATCCTCCATGAAACATAAACTTATTCTATCAACTTACATTCCCCAATGATTATTGTTTCAGTATATATTTGAATCCTTGCAAAGTCAAGGCGTGGTTCAATCATCTCTTTGAAATGCTGACTAGGAAATCATTTTCCCCCTACTAATGAATAAGTGCAGAGAAAATTGGTCTCCCATCTACTTGTTACAACCTATTCTTACTACACATTTTCGGTGGGTTTGCAAATAGTTGCGAGCCAGTATTTTCTGATTTAACAAACTCTGATGAAATATACATGTGCATTCAAGATTGACACCAGCAGAAAGACAAGTTTAATATTTGTCATGCTCAACTGTTCCTGGTCTTTGTTTTTCCTTGCTTGAGGTATATTGTGTCAGGGGATTTTGTACCACCTTTCAAACTAATTGGGAGAAAATGTTGGTAGCTTAATCATTCATAGATTTAAGCAGATTATTTGACTTTCCTCTCTGCTTTTAGTGTTAACTGATTGACTACTAACTCACAATGGATAGATGAGACCACGTGCATGGGAAGAAAGAACCACTGGAAACAACAGTATATTGAGAGCTAGTGTGGTGTAGTGGTTTGAGCATTGGAATATGACTTTGCAGACTAGGGTTTGAATCCCAGCCCAGCCATATAAACCCACTGGGTGACCTTGGGCAAGTCACATTCTCTTAGCCTTAGAGGATGACAATGGCAGCCCTTCTCAAGAAACTTCTCAAGGGTCATCATAAGTCGGAAATAACTTCAAGGCACACAACAACAGCAAACCATGTGCCTTGGGAGAAAGAACCACTGGAAACAACAGTATAGAGCAATAAATACATCTGGTACATCCCTACTTGCTTTGATGTAACACAAGCATAATCAGGCAAATGATAAGGTTCAGGATGCTACCATCAAATGTGTCTTTATTTCCAAAAGAAGCAACATATTGCCTTTTCATGTGCCCTCTAGTGGACAGGTTGGAACATTACATGAAGTAATTTGTTGTGACTGTAAGCCAGCTGGGATTCAGTAATGTGCCAAAGATTGCTTATACAGTCCCCTGTTAGGACAGAACTTTAATTCAGAACATGCTGGAAACCCAGTTCTAATCCTTTTAAAATCTACTTTTCTGAAGTTCTGCATCCTGTTGCATTGCATTCTTCTTTGCTCCCTGTTGGATATCTGAAAACATTTTTGCTTTCTTCCCCATCTCTTTTACCCCATCCACTTCCATTCTGGTTTTCTTGTCCACTGATTGTCCTCATGCTTAGTTTTAGCCATTTACATTGAACTATTTTTAAATCAATAGTTGCTTGAAATCAAGTATCTCTTTCTCTTCCCTGATTTCACTCATCTTACCCAGACCTGTTAATGAAAAGAAGTAAATACTCAATTGCATTTCAATTTCCAGATTTCCTAAAGATGCTTAATGACTACATTGGCCCTTGTTCAGCAATCAAATAATACTGAGAAAGAGTTGAAAAAGTTGAATGGAATTGGGCAGAATGGGTAGAGAAGAATGTTCATTCTCATCAGAATGAACATTCTGAAGCGGAATGTTGAACATTGAACATTGAAGCAGAAATCCTTCCCTGATTTATGCTTCAATGCCCAGCAATTGTATCAAGAAGCCTTGCTCTTTCCAGTCTTTCTTTATTTAAGACATTTATGGCCTTTTGATCCTCTAGGGCCTCCAAGATGATGTACAGTAGGTAAAACATTTTTAAAACATTAATAAAGAAAACCCAGTTAAAACAAGTAAGACTTCTCTTTTTAAAATACCTCTAAAAAGTGTTTTTAAAACAGCTTCAAAATAGCTCTAAAAACAATTACATTGTTCAGACGCCTGTCTTTTGGTAAGAAAACCTGGCACCCATATTCTTATTAAAACTCAACCTAATTCACATTAGATAATAGCCTCGATTGGCTAAGTTTCTTTTGCTCTGGCAGGAGCCTTCTAAGAAAAAAAGTGGTGCATATAGGTAGAGCTTCTGAAGGAGTTGAAAGAAGCCTAAAGCATGGCGTTAAAAGTCCCCTTTTAAAACTTAGGCAGGGTGTCAGCCTAAGAACAAAGCACCGGCTTTTCTTAATTTCATGTCTCCCACTCCCAGAAGCTGTCAGCCCCACCACCTGAAACCTTCTGCTCTGGAATCACAAAACAGTACATCTGAATCACATGGCTGTAAGACTGTTTCCTTGACTTGAGCTGTTTTTCAGGATACTGCTCTGGTTTTTGTGATGGTGGTGGCATGCTATTAAGAAGATATTACTAAAATCTGTGTTTTTCATGCCCCTTAATTTATAGAACAAAACTTAGGACAAGGCCTCAAATAATTTTAAGGTGTTCCATGGAGAAAAAGTTTGAGAACTGCCTGGAACATGCCATAGCACACACCACATGATCTCAATAACTTTTTTGAAATTTCATTTTCTGGATACAAATTTATGCTGGGCCACTGATAAGTGTCTGCATTGTTTAGAAATACCAATTAATATTAATAAATTTAAACATAAAACCCTCCTTCAGATCTACAATTAATGAACATTTCACAATTATGTGCTTTGGATGCCACCTGCTGGTAGAAAGAAAAAGGACAGGAAAGATGTAAAACTTTTTGTTTGTAACATTTCACAGCCTCCTTTTGTCTTGACCTGAGAATGAAGAGTGTCTCTTTAGATATAATTCCTGTAGGATGCCACAGGAAGAGCTAGAGAGAATTTGCATCTTCACTATTCTTTCTAGAGTCATTTAGTTAGCTTCAATTTCCTTGGTGCAGAAAAGCCAATATGTATGAGGAATGTTATCAAGAACAGATACAGAAATTGTCACTTCCTTCTTAAAATTTACATTGGGAAGTGGCCAAGTAAGAGATGTCTCTGGAATGTGTTGAGACCCCTGGGTATGAGATGTGTTTTTTGCAAAACACCCTAAAATATCTAACCCCATTCACATACTACAAGCATTTGCATCAATCTGTCCACCTTTTTACATGCATGTTTACAATTCTAATCAGAAAAAGACACTTATTAGCAATAAAATAGTTTCAGGATCCCTTCTTAAAACAACATACTGTGTCAAAACTAAAATGGAGTTCTGTTCTTCAGTAGATATGTACTTTCCATTTCTGCTTGGGATTTTTGTTTTGAGGAATTGTTTATATTTGCTTGCATAAGGGGTTGGCTTGTCCCCATAAGCCACTGCAGTCAGCTCAGATATCTTACAAAATTTCCCTTTTGCAGAGATTTAGAAAGACTGCCTCGATTTCTTATAATACTGAGAAAAAGGAGCTTTAAATTGTAGGTTAACACTCTCACATTACTTTCACAGAAGATTTGTAAATACAGATTTAATGTTTATTGATGTTCTCTACTTGCACATCAAATAGAAAACAAATAAAGGAGGTATTTGGTCCATACTAAAAATAAATGTCAGAGATGGACCTTTTATTTGGACCACAGATGTGTTACAGAAATGACACAGGTTTCTGAGTGCTCCAAGGTCTTAGACATTATGGAACAAAAGTTAGAAGATATTGGAAGAGAAAGTTTGAAAAGCTGCAGAGATGGATGAAAAGCTTAGACTTTTTGATGTAGCTTCTTCCCTGCTCCACTATCTTTGTATCTTCAACCCTGAGGATAACTCAGAAGTACTGGAGTAATGGAGAATATCACTTTTGTTTTATTTTTGTAACATTTTAGTGATCCAAGTACAAATCTTCCAGCTCTGTGATTCTATGAAGTCTATGACACCTATTTCTATTTGTTGTTTAACATATCAAATACTACTGTGCAATGTTCACAGAAATGACAAAAGTGATGATTAAAATTTCTGATTGTGTAACTGTTAAATTGGCTTCACACAGCTTAGCATCTCAACAAGTTAGTTTAGCCAATGAATGGTTTACTGTGTATGTTTTAAATATAGTTGCCTCTTCCACCCACCCACCATCCACAAAAATGGCAGCTCGCAAATATTCAAGCCCCATTTAAACTGAGGGGCATGTACGTGGCTGTGTGTGAGTGTGCACAGCCACTTAAAGTATAGCCCTTTTCCCTCCCCGCAAAGAGTGAGACCACGAACTCGAAGTTCGCAAATGGGGAGGGACAACTGTAATAGTGACACTCAGACATGCATAAAACATTCCATAACTACATGAGGAGATTGTTGTTGCATGCCTTGAAGCTGTTTCCAGGTTGTAGTGAACTTACCATGAAGCAAGGATTAGTAAGGGAAAGTTTGTAGAGGGAGTTTGCCATTGCCTTTCTATGAGACTGAGGGAGTATGACTTGCCCAAGATTACCCGGTAGAGTCCCATGGTTCAGCAAAGATACATACCCTCGTCTCCCAAAGTCCTACGCTCGACACTCAAACCATTATACCATACTGGCTCTCCTCTTGGGGGATACTGGAGTAGTAATGATGTGGATAGTGTTTAGAGCTTTGACACAAGATAAAGCAAAGGTAGCAAAATTGGCCATAATAAAAAATAATCATTTTTAGGTCATTTTTTTTATTACACCAACCCAAAAGGGCACAAACATTTGAGAAAGCATATTTTGTCTCTGGAGACCAAAAAGATTGCACACATCTTTTACTATCCTAATATGGATTTTGACATTTGTAATACATATCACAGGTATACAATGTTGTAAAACTTAGCATGCCATGCCACAATGTACTTTTTAAAAAAGATTACAATGTACTTTTAAAAAAAGATTAAGCTGTTTCTTAACTACCCTTAAAAACGCAAGCCAGGAACGCATTAGATACCCTTTTACTTTCATGTTGACATAAACAGCTGGTACTGTGAGCATTATTTCCAAAATACACTTCTCTCTAGGAAAACCTGGCATTCTGAAAATAACATGCCACTGATACTGGAGATCTGATGGTCTTGCAGGTGTCTGCATTTAGCTGTCCAAAATATAAGGGTCAAGATCAATAACTGGGATAGGTGACTTATCAACACTTCCTAAAATATGTGAAAAGGCATTGTTTTAATTACAGCAATCATACCATCATGGACATTAGTGTGTGTGTGTGTGTGTGCATGCGTGTTGTTTTTTTTATGCCTCAGCCATATTAGTGATAACATTGCTCAAGTAATGAATGCTTATTAAAAATGAAATTTCCACATTTTTTCAGAGGTTTCAGAAATGGCTTGCAGTGTTCCTTTCATCCACCAGATGTGCGCAGTTGAGCAACTTTGGCTCGGTTTCCTGGCAGTGATGTCAGAAGCCTTGGATTGGAGGAGGATGTCGGCTGACATTGTGTCATCTAGGCGGTGGCCATTTCCTCCTCCCATCCCTTTTCCTCTTCCCCCCTCCCGTCTCTCTTCCTCTTCCCCCTCCCTTCGTGCTGGCCTCGTTTCTTGGAAACAAAGAAAGGAAAAGCCAGAGGGTGTTCCTTTTGCACAGACAAAGGCTTTCCCCCTTGCCAAGGCCTATTGCTTTCTCCATCTGCTGTTTTTCCTTTTGTACCAGCTATTCCTCCATGCAGAAGCTTTAGCACCAGCTCAGATTACATTTTAGGGGTTCATTGTGTTTCCTTTTAGTGCATTAAAGGAGATTGGTCACCCTCTTCTGTTGTGAGGTGTGTGTATGTAAATATGACAGACAATGGTGAAATCAGAAGAGAAATGTGAGATTATTATGATCAGGAGGTTTTCCATCTGTTCTGGAACTATCATGTACAGTTTTGATTTACCTAGAGAAGGTTTGGCAGTAACCACAAGTATATTTCAGGGAAGTAGTTCAGGGCATTTGCAAGGATTTTATCATGCTAAAACCTATTGCAATCACATGGCTGTTACTTTACAGAAGTACTTCTGTGCTAGGGATTTTCCTTCTTATGTGCTCTCTGCCTTTGTTCCTATTTAATTCCCATCCTGTCTCCTTATATCATTAAGTGTTCAAGCATTATGTCAAGAGTCCCTCACTTTGTATCACTGTGGGTCCCTCCAGCTTCTTTGACTTTGCTACCTGTCCTATGGCTGGTATATTACTTTTTTTAACCTTACTAAGGGAGGTTGCAGACTGCCAGGAATAGTGCAAATTGAGTCCACTTTTAGGGTTAGGGTTAGTGCTACGGAATGATGGGAATTTTTTTTTCTGAGACATTGAGCCTTCTCTGTCAGAGAGCTCTGGTGCCACAATAAAATACAGTCCCCATGATTTTCTAACCCTAACCCTAAAAGTGGACTCAATTTGCACTATTTCTGACAGTCTGCAACCCCCCTAACTCTCACAGAGGGATAGTTTCATTCTTGGCCTGCAGCTCTGTCTGTTGTTTTGGGTGTAGGATAACACCTAAACATGTAAGCTGTACTTTCCCAGCATTCCTGTTTTTAGCCACTCTAGGCTGCATTGGGAAACAAATGCTAATGCTCATACACAATCATTAGACATTATCTAAATGTTGCCATAGTGATCCAACTTGTTTTATTAGTCTCCAGATAAAGTGTGGACCTTTATTTCCAGATCTTGCTTTGAATCACCCCAACTGTATCACTGTGTGAGATGGACCCTCTTCTGTTCTGTACCTTGTAGCTCAGGAGTGGACTGGCTTTGTTTTTACTGCTTTGTTTTGCGTCCCAGCAGTGTGCATTCAGAAATAGCATATTGCATGTTTTAAAAATGCAAATGTGCAGCTAACCAGTGGTGGTCCATGGACCATTGCCACTTTGTGAGCCATTAGCTGCCAGCTTGCAGTGAGTTTCAAAGAAACTATGCAAATACAATAATTGGGACAAGCATAATACATTAGAAAATGAAAATTAAAATAATAGATGTGAGGGATTACATACAGCGATATCCCATGCCGTGCAGGAATACACAACTAAAGCACTCCCAAAAGAGAACCAATCCAGTCACTGTTTAAAGACCTCCAAAGACCTTCCATCCTGCAAGGAACTCTGTTCTATTACTGGCCCACTACATTACATCTACTGTTGGTCTACTAATGTTCCTGGGGTTTCCTGGGGGGTTTGGATTTCTTCCATGTGTATTTTTGATTTATCTCAGTGGCCTTTTCCATCTTTCCATATGCCACATCTGTGATTCTCATTCCGTACCATCTCAAGAGGATGTGGGTAGTTATTAGGGGTTGTGTAAACCTCATCCTAGTTTTGAGATGTCCTAATTTGGACAAGAGGTGAATTACCATGTTGCATAGTCTTTCTATACAACAAGAGAGAACAGAGTAGTCTCAGTGTGCTACTCTCACCTCAGCTGTTAGTGTTTTGATTGACAACAGTTGAGAACAGTGGGACTTCTTGCTTCTTTTCTCAAGAAATGCATTAGGGCATCTCAAACTAGGTTTCCTTGTCATAAGAGACCTTATGTTTGATCATAATGCAGCAAACATACAAACTAAGTCTGAAACAACAGGAGAAAAAGATTTGCCATTTCTGCTACTCTCAGTTTTGTATTCCATTTCTTGCCTGTACTCATATAAACAAGAAAACACTTGGCTATGAAGATTTTGAGAGAAAGGGAACTTGTGAGATGGGTATGTGGGTTAGAGATTGTTTTTCCCTTCTCCATACAGTTAGGTATTCCAACCTCAAAGTATAACTATAAAGAACGATGATTTGAATGTTAGCCTTATTGTGTTTTCCTAAGGAAGAGCCAATTCTGCAAATGTTGTAATAGTTAGGGTAGTGAGAAATTACAGTTTGCAACATTTTCTAACAAATTCAATCACACTGCTTCCTGACTACAACAATGGGAATTTTCCAAGGATGTGGTGCTGAACTCTTCAAGCACCAGATGGTGCTGTTGCCCTATTTTACTACTTTCTATCTTCTTTTGCCGCATTCAGCCATTTTAGAGAGCATATTTTCCTTCCCTCCAGACTCCATTTTGTGTTTATGGCGCAGAAAAATAAAACTGAGAAAAGGAGGAGTCTGCAGGGTGAGGCAAGCTGAGTCAAAGCCTGCTGCTTTTTGATGGCTCTGCTTTCTATCCTCATGTACGCATGCACTCTCTCTGTCTCTGTCTCTCCCATTGAGATACAAACCAGCAAACAAGCTTCATTTCACACATGGTATGTGTGGATGCTCGCTACTAGCTCTAAATCCTGCATGCAGCAGTTCTTTAGATCCATTTTCTACTGTATTAATTATTGGCATTCTGGATAGCTCACTTTCCCTCTCTGCCTTCAGTAATCCCCAGTTAGCTGCAATACAATGCCACAGATGACCCATGTTTACATGTTTCAACAGTTCCTGCAGTCTTACTTAGCTAGTCTGGAAAGGAATGTTTTCCCTGACCCAATGTAAGAAAAATGTCTTAAGACAACAATAAAGAAAACAGAATCAGATTCTAAACAAATCTCATCTTTCATATCATTTTCTTTCTTCCTGAATCCAAGGATTTGGAAAGAAACTTTTTAAGGCCATCAAGTCTTAAATAAATTCTTAAATGTCATACCAGTAGAGAGTAACATGTTTTATTCTACCATCATCAGTCTGTAGCAGGCTCTGTTCTGATGTTGTGCATACATACATCTAGAGGAGTAAGGGTTTTATGACCCCCTTTGCAACACTAGAAAGCTGATGCTGGCAGAGAATCTGGACAGATTACTACACTTTACACATAAGAGAGACGAGAGCTTTGTGCTTGTGAGCTGTAATGACCAGAAGTCCAAGGGGTTGAGTTCTCATAGTGTTGCAACCTCTCAGTAAGTATTTCCTGGAGAGATTACTGTGATGTGGGTCCCAAGCGTTCTTGCTGGAAGGGGAGCTGAGCTTCTATCAGGCTTCCTTTATTCTGATAAGCAAAATTATGTCTTACATGTGTCCAGCTTTTCTTGGCTTGTGGCCCAATGTCCTACTGTGTCGTGTTTCCCTATTCATTTCTGTATGACCTTTTGTGAACCAAGCTGCTTCCACAGGTTTCTGTTCGCCTTCAGTAATTTAAGATCACCTTGGTTTTGTTCCCACTGAGGTGTTAAATCTCAAACTGAGGTATTGTGCTACTTTAGAATGCACCAGATAATCTTCCAAATAAATAGTTCCCTGCACAGGGGAAATTAGTCTGTTTGGAAGGAATCTCTATACTTAGACTTCTCCCTGGAATCTTTTTCTGTTCCAGAATGTTTTTTCTTTGTGTTTTTTGTTGAGTCATATCTGGTCTTATGAACTCTACACCTCATTCTGAAGTGCTGCAGAAATATATCACTATATTGAGTCCTTGACACTTGTTACTGAATTTATAACACTAAAAAAAGTGGAATTGCACTCCCTTTCCCCAAGCAGTTCCATTGCATAGTTTAAAGCATGGAATTTTTAAATTTGGAATTATGGAAAACCTTTCTGAGCCAGAGAACCCCAGACCGCACAGATATGATAAAGCAGCTGTGTTTCCTTTCTGTCTCAGAACCCTTAATTTGTGCATTGATGCAGATGCCCAGAAAACTAGGTCAGTGACTCTGAACCCTTAGTAATAATACTCCTAATCTGTGGAGTATACATGTGTCAAGGATGATAAAATGTTAAAGGAAGGCACAGTGAGTAAATTCTGCCCTTTCAACCCACCCCCACCTGCATTCACACTATTTCCCTCTTGAATCCTGCCAGGAACTGCAATTCGGTATGCCTTTTAGACAGTGGCATTGATTTTGACATAAAGGAGTCTCTTCTGTTAGCATAATGCAGAGACTATGTTTAAACTGGATAGATGTAATTTACTTTTACATTTGGAAGGAACTTGTGAAGGATTACAAAGCTACCCTGAAGTCTTATATGAATAGGGGAGCTGTGCAGCAATTGTTCCAACAGTTGGTTCACCCCTTAAGGAGGAGGAGAAAGCTATTGGCATGGCATAGGAAGCAGCCTACTATTCTCCATATCATCTGAAGTACATCATGTTGCCCATCCTTGGCACAAGATATACTGCAGATGCTCTTAAAGATTACATCTCTCTCTCTCTCTCTCTCTCTCTCTCTTTCAAACATGCACACATAGACAGAGTCTTCCATTCCCAACAATACCCATAATATGTTAGCCATTTGTGGGCTTTTCAGAGGACTAAAATGGGGTGGGGAACTATAACTATACATATGTTTCTGAACTGCAATCTCAACAATCCTTCACTGCTGGCTGTTCTGGCTAAGTGATGGGAAGTGTAGTCAAAAACTATCTGAAAGGGCCATAGTTGCCCAAATAAAAGAAGAAAACCTACAATTTTTGAAACAAAAGATTTCCGGCCTGGTTGCTTGAACACAATTCTTCCCTACCAACAATTACCAGTTGAGTATTGACTTTACAGCCAGAGGGAGCAATGTATGGCTTATAAACTTCATGAGGCCCCCATCCCCCTTTTTGCATCCCCTGGGTACCCCAGGAATATTTTTTTCAAAAAACAGCACACAATCTGTTACCAAATACTATTTCTTAATATTAACCATTTCTGTTGTTAAAATGAATATATTTCATATGTTTATAATAAGCAAGTACTTACCATTTTTGCATATTGTAACTTAAAATATAGATATATTTATATTTATATTTATATTGCTCATTTTATCTATTAAACATCTAAGCTTTGACTTTCCTTTAGACCTCTGCCCAAGAATGTAGCCCACACACAACCAGAAAAATGGCTACAGACTCTGTTGTAGTTTAGAATCTAGTGGAAAAAAAATGTATGTGATCAAACCTGCTAAAGCCATAGTAGTGAGAACATTGCACATTGACTTTATGAATCATAGAAATTGTAGTGTGAGAAAGGACTTCAAAGGCGATCTTGTCTGACTCTCTGCCAGTGTAAGAATTCTGATATCATAGCATCCTTAGCAGATGGCCATCCAGCCTTTGCTTGAAAACCTTTTACAAATGAATGTTCACTGCTTTCTTGGGCATCAAACTCTACCATTGAACAGCTTATACTACCAGGAAGCTCATCGTAATTTTAACTTAGTACGGGTCCAATTGTTCCTTAAATCCAATGACAGGAGGATAGACTGTTACCACTTGGGAATTTGTGCAGTAGTTGCCATCATTGTTGTGCCATCTCCCCAATCATGCAAAAGGATGAGGTTACCAAAGTTATTTGTACCAAATTGAAAGTCAAATAATGTGGTCTCTTTTTTGTGGGCATAGAGCTTGATCTGTTATGGCTGTAAAGTATGGCTTTCCACCATTTGTCTTTCTTTGTTATGATACTTGAGACAAACATTAACCGTGAAACTCTATGCTCTTAACTATTGTCAGAAATAACAAATGTACTACCCTCTAACTCAGGGGTAGGCAACCTTTTTGAGCCGGGGCCGGGTTGCTGTCCTTCAGACAATTGGGGGGGCCGAAGCACCAAAAATAAATAAATAAATATGTTTTTTTTTTAATTAAAAAATTAAAAAATATATGCATGCGCACTCTCTCAGCCCCAGAAAAGCCATGGCAAAACCCCTGTGGAGATTTTGCCAAGAAAACCCCAAGAACAAGTAATAACAACAATATTCAATATCATAATGGCGGGTGGCGGCGGCGGCAGGACTGGCCTGGGGCCGGTCCAAAGGCCTCGGGGGGCCTCATCCAGCCCCCAGGCCTTAGGTTGCCTACCCCTGCTCTAACTACAAGGTTTTATTTCCCCTTCTTTTAGCTGTCTCTAGTTTATACAGGAGTCCTATCCAGACATTCACCTTCACATGAGTACAGCTTGAAGTATGCTAGATATAGGCTATGTGTGTAAACCCTGACATCCAGTGTTCCCCCATGTCATGTAGCATTTCAGATCGTTGTGCATTCAGTGGAGAGGTTTGAAAAACATTTTATAAACACAGTTGTTTGCATATCTAAAGCTCCCACAGTTGGGAACCCCTCCTTATTAGGGTTCCTGATCCATAAATTCTGTGTGTTCAAGTGAAAATGCTCGCAGAATCCTTTCCCGATTTTCACACTGAATGTGCAAACATCAGGAATACTCCTTAGTTTGTGGGGACATTAAAAGGCTTACATTCAGCTCTCCAACATACATGCTTTTGCTGTATCCTTGTGCAGGTGAATGTCTGCTAGGGTGATCTGTTTGTGCTATTGCTATTCTATTCCTTCATTCTGATGCTACAGTCGCCATCAGTCCAGTTGCATTTTAGTTTGAGAAGAAAAGAAGCAAATGTAAAAAGCATTTCATTGGGCTCCTTATGTCAGCCATCTCTTCACAATAACAGGAAGACAATTGTGTTTCTTTTGGAAGAGTGATAGCTGTGTAATTTTAAAGTGAAAGGACTGCTGTGATCTTCTTATTCCTCTTGCCCATAGTAAAGAAACAACAAGAGAATGAAGAAGAGAAGGGCCAATCAAAGAAGAAAGTCAAGGAGCTGAGAGTGCTGGATTCAAAGAATGCGCAGAACCTTTGTGAGTATGATGAAGTGGGAGCATTTGCCTGTGATTCCAAGGAGATATTAGAGTTTGATGGTAAGAGAGCTTCCAAACAGTCGGCTATAGAGGCCCAAAGATTTAATTGTTCTCTTTGAATTTGGCAGCAATTTTTTTGGGTTCCTTCCGCATGCCTTATGAAGAGATCAAGAGTGCTATCCTGGAGGTGAATGAAGCTGTATTGACTGAGTCCATGGTGCAGGTGGGTAAAGGCTGAATATTCTGTGTGATTTTCTTCCTTTCTTGAATGGGAAGGAGCTGTTGCCTAAAAGAACTACCTTCATTCTATACCTAATAATCATTATTATGGGGCCAGCGAGAACCAGTTATTTTCTAGGCCAAATCTTCTCACTTAAGTCAAGGAGTCTTAGTTCACACTACATTTTTCTTTTACTTCTTTCTCAGAACCTGATTAAGTTAATGCCAGAACCAGATAAACTGAAGATGATAGCAGAACTGAAGGATGAATATGCTGAACTACCTGAGCCTGAGCAATTTGGAGTTGTGGTAGGTGACCTGCCCTTTTCCTGTAGAAGGGGAAAAGAGTTATCTTTTTGAAAAAAAGCAGCTGAGCTCAGGCATGACTCTGCATTACATAATTTCCTCTTTTACTTCTCACACTTTCTTACTTCTGTTCTTCATTGTCATTAATGGTGCTTGTTTCTTGAGAAGGTCCTTATCCTACAAAACAATACTTCAATAAGCTTGTTAACATCTGTGTGCCTGAACATACTTGGGCTTTTAGGAATTCAAAAATTTTCAAAGAGCTGGGTATGTCTTGTGTCTAAATTTCTTCTTCCATACAGGCCTCTATCTGGTCATCTTTTTTGTCCTTAAGGCTTGTGAAGCTTTGACTGGATGAGAATTCTGGCAGTGACACAAATGCCTATTCTAGGAAGCACAGTTCTCCATCATGGTTTCCGTGCCTCACAGGGGTGGGTGAGTCTGCGCCTGAGCAGAGAGTCTGTGCCTGAGCAGAGAGCTGAGCAGATTGGCAGGAAGCCCCACCCACTCCTGTGTACTGAGCATGCCCAATCCCGACAGTCTATCTCCACCTTCAGTTCTGTTTCATCCGCCGCAAGAGAAGCTGCTTGGATTGCTCTCTCACTGAGTTTCCTCTCGTGTACAGTAGATTGCTATCTTTTTTTTATCTTTTCCATTTTATTTTACTTTTTTATTGATTCTTGAGCAGCCCTTTTTCCACAGAGCTTAGAAATGGTAATTTTTTTTCTTGTTTTTCCACCCAGCTTGGTGTTTGTGATTTAGGCCTCTTATGGTCTCCACTTCTCTTTTTAAGCTCTGTGGCTCTTGCAAACATAAAGTCACCCTTACTGATGGACATTCTAAATGCCTTTTTTGTTTGGGCGAAGGACACATTTCCGAGCGTTGTTCTATTTACCATTCTTTCACTACTTAAACGCTACACAACAGAGTTCAATGATTAAAACTTTTTTGTTGGGAGCACTCTCTTTCAGTAGCTCAGAAATCAGCTTCTCAGCAAGATCCCTTGGCCTTGGTCCCAATTTCTAAACTTCCCGGAATCCCTAAACTTTCAAAGAAACCAGAGACCTCTATACAATTTTTGTTACCGTCGGCACTGATTACTGTCTTGGCCTCGACATGGACCATGCTTCCCTCGATACCGACACCCTTGGCCGCAACATAGACCACGCTTCCCTTGATACTGATGCCCTCGGTATCAAGAGCTTTAGGGCAGACTACCATTATGGATTCTCAAAGCCCTATTGAGCCTTCTACTGACCAGACACTGGGACTGCAGGAGGTTCCCTCCATTTCTCAGGAAAAGCATCACTGGCATAAAGCAAAAAAGAGACCTGTGTCAGCAGGAGACTCTGAAACGGAGAAGGCTAAAAGAAAGCAAAAATCCAAGCCTTCTGTACCATCACTTTCTACAGCCACGCCATCTTCAACCACGGCCTCGGTATTGGCCACTAAGCTGGTAGCGGCACTGGAAACTGGAATACTGTGCCCAGTTCTGGCCACCACAGTTCAAAAAGGATGTTGAAAAACTGGAGTGTATCCAGAGGAGGGTGACTAAAATGATGAAGGGTCTGGAAACCATGCCCTATGAGGAATGACTTCGGGAACTGGATATGTTTATCCTGGAGAAGAGACGGTTAAGAGGAGAGATGATAGCCCTGTTTAAATATTTGAAGGGATGCCATATTGAGGAGGGAGCTAGCTTGTTTTGCTGCTCTAGAGAATAGGACATGGAGCAATAGATGCAAGCTACAGGAAAAGAGATTCCACCTGAACAATAGGAGGAACTTCCTGACAGTGAGAGCTGTTCGACCGTGGAACACGCTCCCTCGGAGTGTTAGAGTTTCCTTCTTTGGAGGTCTTTAAACAGAGGCTGGATGGCCATCTGTCAGGGATGCTTTGGTTTTGTTTTAATGCTTTGCATGGCAGGGGGTTGGACTGGATGGCCCTTGTGGTCTCTTCCAGTTCTATGATTCTATGAAACTACCAAGGCACTTTTACGTCTAGCTATATCATGAGCCCAACCTCCCATCTTGGTTCCTTCTATGGACTCGGCATCAGAAGTATTGTCAGAACCCAAAAGGGTGTTGGTTCTGTTATTATGGATGAAGTTGGGAAATGTATATATAAAGTCTGTGTTGGTTGTGTTGGTTGGATGGATGGATAGATAGATAGATAGATTGATAGATAAATAGATAGATAGACAGATTGTGTTATATGTAATAGGCAAGTTTGAATTTTGGCGCCGATTTCAAAGAACAGTTGGGAGGAGTTTACTGCAGTTTCCAGGCAGATATCAAAAGGCTACATTGCAGTTACTAGGCAGAA
Organism: Phrynosoma platyrhinos; assembly: GCA_020142125.1. Taxonomy (NCBI): domain Eukaryota; kingdom Metazoa; phylum Chordata; class Lepidosauria; order Squamata; family Phrynosomatidae; genus Phrynosoma; species Phrynosoma platyrhinos. Next base: position 128,497,378 of record CM034706.1, on the reverse strand, counting down.
GTCAAAATGTTACAGTGCAAACAGGCGGGGCTAGGTGGCTCCAGTCTGTATATAGTGACAAGAGGGCAGAGAAGATTAGTACCAAGCTATATGCTGGCTGATCACTGTTGTCCTTGGTCTGCAATAAAGTATTTTTGTTGATTCACCAAGACTACTGTCTGAGTCCTTGGAACAGAGCTGATTGATACTGACAAGTGCTGACATCGGCTGCACTAGATGAGGCTATGGTTCTGACCTCTCTGCCCACTTCCTCTGTGCCTTTATCATTGCTGATGATATCTCCATTGCCTCTGGTCCTGGCCTCAGTACCATCCCAGATCTTTGCCTTTCGATTCAGGCATACAGGCTCTCCTTCTCTCCTCCGGCCTATCAGTCTTGCGCAGCCTCTCCTGCGTGGTCCCATCACTCCCCAACACCATCTCGGGACCAAGCAGACCTCTCAGCATCATCCTCTTGACTCTATTATCGAGACTGACCCTTTAGTTCGACTTCTTATTTATTGCTACACTATTGCTACATTTTCTCACCCATCATCATCCCCTCTTCATCCCTTCTGCTGCTCTCACTACGTCTGTGTTGGCACCCATTCTCACTGTCATCCCGATTGTGTCCTCTATACCTGTTCTATCAATTACACCTGTTCTTACCATACAACACAGTCCAATTTACCACTCCAGCTATGCTTCAAAAGACTATAGAGGAGTCTGCTTATGACACTCAACCATCACCCAAGTCTCCTTCTATCTTGATTAAGTTGCCTCAAGAAGAAGTAGAGAACACTGGACCTCAATCTCCAACTGACGATGTTCAGCTTTTTTCAGATTGGTGACATGCATGACTCGAGCAGTCGGTCTCCAAGTGGATGCCCCTCCAAAACCAGCTTGGGACCCAGTTTTCCAGATTGTGGATGGCAAAGCAGTAGTGCCGGCTGTTTTACCTGTCCTTGTCTCCCTCTCTGATGTGATGCATTTTTCTTGGACCAAGCCTGCTTCTATCCCACTTGCTTCTAAATGGCTTGAAGGGCTTGACAAAGTGCAGCCTGATATGGCTCCTTACCTCTTCACCAAACTCTTTGGTTGTTAAATCAACCTCTAAATCCTTGGGCAAGACACACTCTGGCCCTGTGGATAAGGAAGGTTTCCATCTGGATATTTTTGAGAGATGCTTTCATTCCTCAGCAGCTCTTGCTGTGAAAGTAGGGAACATTCAAGCTTGCATGGGTGCCTAACAAAAGTTCTGATGGGATAACGTCCCCACTTTTATACAAAGGGCAGCTGCTCTTGATTTTTACACTGAGGCACTGTCCCTTGCAAATCAACAAATACATTCCGCCAGGCACTCTGTAGACTGTGCAGCCAGAGTTGTCTCTGGTGTGGTAGCACTCTGTCGCTATGCGTGACTAAAGTCCACTGACCTTTCTAAAGAGGCAAGAAGGTGGATTGAGGACTTACCCTCTGAAGGTGAGGATCTTTTTGCTGCTAAGACTGATGAGTCCTTAGACACTTTGTGTAAGGCTTGTCTCACTGACAAGAATTTAGGCCTCACAGGCCAGAAACAATAGTATCGACCTTACAGGCAGCAATGGCGGTCTAGACCTTCTTCATGTAACTACCCATGTTCCCATTTTGCTGCCTTCTCTCAATTTCTTGGCTCGTCTCAACAATCCTCCAGGTGATCCACCAAACCATAAACAACAATAATCCTTCAAGAAGTCCTCTTCCTCTAAATCTTGTTTTGATGGATCTACAGGGATGATACTTTTCTCTCAGCCAATCTCCCCACTGCCATTGTTGGTGCGTGTGTGACCCAAAGTCTATATGTAGAAGATTTGTGTCAGGAATGAACGTCACAGAAAACTCTATTGTATAGTTTATGTAACTTGGAAAAACCCTTTTCTCACACAGGAGCTGTAGACACAACAACTGTTGAATTTTTTTAAGAGGCTTTTAATCTTTGTTGTAATATATATAGGTATTTATATTGACTGACATAATGTTTTATCACCATCTATTATGTATCACACACATGGAGCATTGGAATTCCTCCCTTATATACACAATCTCTAGCATTGATTTTAGTCCAATCCCCAACTGGTGTATTACACAGTTTTCTGTCCCTCATATGCCATGACTATGCCGTATTGAAGCTTGATGATCTCATGTCCTGCCTGTGTGTCATCATTTTTCTGTGACTCAGCACCTTTCAATATGCACACTCATCATGGCTTCCTTTTAAATTCAGGTTACCTTTCACCCTTGTTCTCCATTACAACATCTAAGACATTTTCCTTTGGATACAATCTAACCTGACAGCCATCCCATCAATCTTCCAAACTTTGCTGCTTTTACAACTGGCAGCAGATCACCACAGACATCTGGGTCCTCACCATCATCTTGGCTACACCATAGAGTTTTCAAGTATTCCACCTCTTGGTGTCTTTTGTTCTACTCCCTCCTCCCCTCCTCTTCAAGAGGAGATCACCTCCCTTCTCAAAAAAGGTGCCATTCAGCGTATCCCAGACAGATGCAGGATAGACGGTTATTTCTCCAAATATTTCACAGTGCCGAAAAAAGGCAGTGATCTTCATCCCATCCTCAATCTCAGAGGCTTGAATCACTACATCACTCCACACAAGTTCAAGATGGTGACACTACAATCCATCCCCCCTTCCTCCACCACGGGGACTGGTTTGCGTCACTCGACCTGAAGGACGCTTATTTTCACATTGCTGTTCGGCCTCAACATCACAGATTTCTTCAATTCACTGTCGACGGATGTCTCAATCAATATACCATCTTGCCCTTCGGCCCTTCCACTGCCCCCAGAGTCTTTACGAAGTGCATGGCAGTGGTCATTTCACATCTCCATGTTCAAAGGATCAAAATATTTCCCTACTGGTGTCGTCTTCTCGCACACAACTGTTCTGGGACATCCACGACACCTTCTCTCTTTTCACTGACCTGGGCCTCACAATCAACCCCTCCAAATCCATTTTAGAACTAGTCAAAGTGAAAGAGTACATCGGTATGTCTTTGGACTCTGTTATGGCTCATGCATACCTACCTACTTGAAGGGCAGAGGTCCTCTGGTCACACATCCAGACTGTACTTCATCTCCATCACCCTTCAGCCAGGGATATCCAGTGTCTTCTTGGCTTGATGGCCTCGACCACAGCTATAACTTACCTGGCCCATATGAAATTCCATCCTCTTTAAGAGTGATATCTTTCTGTTTTTGACCACCTTCATGATAGACAGTCCAAGAGGCTGACTCTTCCTTGAGATGTGTGAGCCTTGTTCCACTGGTGGCTGATACCTGAAAACATCCTCCAAGGGATGCCTTTCCAACCCCTGGAACCTTCTAGAATGGTCACCACAGATGCCTCCATGATGGGCTGGGGAGCTCATTACGAAGATCTTCGAGGCTAGGGTCGCTGGTCTTCTTCAGAGGCACCGATGCACATCAACACCTTAGAACTCCTGGCTGTTATCAAGGCCTTTTGGGCTTTTGAAAACCACCTTTTTTTGAAGGTGTCATCCAAGGGTCACCCAAATAGTATGTGTATATTGACAGCGCTTTAGAAATAAACTATAATAATAATAACAACAACAACAGACAACACTACCACAGTCTGTTACATCAACAAACAAGGAGGCACCCATTCTCCTGTGCTCTTCCGTCTCACCTTCCAGGTATGGAGATGGTGCCATCTACGCTCAATCCACCCAGTAGCAGTCCATCTACCTGGCAAGGATAATGTTCTAGCAAACTCTTTTAACCAAGACAAGGCCCTGCAGCACGAATGGACTTTGTCGCCAGAGGTGTTCAGACTCACCACGTCTCAATGGGGAACTCCTCAACTGGGCCTGTTTGCCTCTCCAGAGAATACTCAGTGCCCACTGTTCTGTCCCAGGGCAGGGCAAGGGATAGGCTCCCTAGGAGACACCTTCCTTTTTAGCTGGAGACTCCGCCTTTTCTTCGCCTTTCCTCTGCTGCTTCTGATAGCAAGAGCTGAGGCTTGGCAGAGGACAGATCCAATGCAATTCTAGTGGCACCTTACTGGCCAAGACAACCCTGGTTTGCCCCTCTCCTTCACCTGTCTAGGGGCTTGCTTCTTCAGGCTTCCTGACTGCCCAGATCTTCTCTCCCACTCCAGTGGTGCCATCCTCCATCCGGATCTACACAGCCTTCATCTAATAGCCTGGAGGATCCACCCTTGACTGCACTAGAACTCTTACAAGTTCTCTCAGCTTCCAGAAAGGACTCTACCAAGAGGTCATACTCCTACAAATGGAAGCGTTTTTGTGCCTTTGCTGAGGCTAGAGCAGAGCCCTTTTCACCTGTTCAGCTCTCCACAAACCTGCACTTTCTTCTTTATCTTCATGGCCAGGGGCTGGCTTTTTTATCCCTCAAGGTATATTTGTCTTTTAGTGTAGCCAACCATCCTCCCAGCTCACCATCAGCCAAACTCTTCACTTCTTCCACACTGAAGAGATTCTTTAAAAGCCTGCATCATCTCTACCCTCCAGTGCCTCCATTGGCTCCATCTTGGTCACTCTCAGTGCTTACACAGCTCACTAGGCCTCCATTTGAACCCATCGGATCGGCCTTTTTGAGACTGCTTACTCTCAAGAAATGTTCCTGGTAGCCATCACCTCAACCAGGAGGTCCTCTGAACTGACTGCATTACACTCTGACGAGCCCTTCTTCATCTTTTATACAGATAAAGTTGTCCTCAGGCCTGATATTTCCCTTCTTCTGAAGTGGTATCTTCATTTCACCTTTCTCAGGACATCGGTTAGTCTATCTTTTACCCTGATCCTTCTACTCCTCTTGAAAAGACTACACACACCCTTGATATTTGCCGTGCTTTGGCCTTTTATGTTCTGCGTTCTGCTGAGTTCCCATTGACCAACAAATTCTTTATCTGTTATAGTGGACCCAGAAAAGGCCACCCTGTTTCTTCACAATGGTTTACAAAATGGATTGCACAAACTATTCTCTTGGCCTATGAACTGGCTAAGCACCCTCCTCCAGTTGGTGTGTGCCCACACTCAACTAGGGCTGTTTCCTCCTCTGCTGCCTTCCTTTGAGGTGTCTGCCTGATGTCTGCAAGGCGGCTACATGGTCCCAACCTTCCATGTTTGTTAAGCATTACCAGCTTGATTCCAAATCCCATCGGGATGCCAGTTTTGGTTCGTGCTCTTATCTCTTCTATTCTACAATGATCTTCCCATCTGCCACAGGTAAGCTTTTCCTTCACCCTATGAGGCACAGAAACCATGACGAAGAAGAACATGGTGCTTACCTGTAATTGTGGTTCTCTAAGTGGTCATGTGTGCCCTCACACAAATCCTCCCTATCTCCCCTCAGTCAGGTCCCTGTAATTCTTGTGGCAGACTTGGAACTGAAGGTGGAGCTAGATTGGCGGGATTGGGCGTGCTCAGTACATGGGAATGGATGTGGCTTCCCGCCAATCTGCTCAGCTTTGCAGCTTTCTGAATGGACTCTCTGCACAGGTGCAGAACCCCCCCCCCTTGTGTGAGGGCACAGATGGCCACTTGGAGAACCAGTTACAGGTAAGCAATCTGTTCTTCTCTTATTTTTCAAGTTGGAATGCCCCTACTTGAAATATGATGGAACGCACAAGAGCTAGAAGAGCTAATAAAATGACCAGATAAGGCATCAGGTTCAATAAATCAATAATGGAGCTCCTGGCCTCAAAGTAAAATGTTAGGTATGTCACTGCTATACCAATGTGAGGACAAAGAGTCGTAGCAGCAAGCAAGCAACTGTTGTTGAATGCTCTATGTGTTCTGAAGGTTAGGTTAAGGTTTAGAAAGTAGAAGACTGGACAAAGAGTCCTAACAGCAAGAAAGTAACTGCTGTTGAATGTTCGATGTGTTCTGAAGGCCAGGGTTAAGGTTTAGAGAGTAGAAGATATGTATCTTATAAAACATTGCCTTTGACATTTCAGTTCTAGGACTGAGTAGCACAAAGGGCATGCATATGAGAAGCAGTCCTTTAAGTAATGTTTGCCACTATTTTTAATCTTTAATTTCTTCCATTACTTGTTAATTACTTATTCAGAATCTTACTTGTAAGTCCATCTATTTCAGACTCAGTGAGCAGGTGCTTCAAAGTCTCTTAAATAAGATCTTCAGAGTCCAAATGCTATAGACTGGGAAGGGGAACCTAAAGGTTATTGTGTTTTCACATGAATGTTTCATTCACAATAATGACTACTTGACTGTTTCATACTTGTCACCACTTCCATGGTTTTGTTCTTACAATTATGGCGTGGAAAACAGAATTTTTCTTCTTTTCCCTCTCCTTCAGACCTCCTTCATACCTTCTTGTTGTCATCCTCTTCCTACTCTTCCCTCTGTGCATGACAGTGTTATTCTGTCCCCTTTCCTTCTCAGATTAGTTCAGTCCCTCGTCTGATGCCCCGCCTCAGTGCCATTCTCTTCAAGCTGCAGTTTAATGAACAAGTGGAAAACATCAAGCCAGAGATAGTTGCTGTGACAGCAGCCTGTGAAGAAGTCCGTAAAAGTGAAAACTTCTCCAATTTACTTTCCATCATTCTTCTGGTGGGCAATTATATGAATTCTGGCTCCATGAATGCTGGTGCCTTTGGTTTCAACATCAGTTTCCTCTGCAAGGTGAGTGTGTAGAGTCAGAACCAAATTTTAATAAAGCAGCTATAATAGCCAGAATGCTTGAGGTAGGGAGAAATAAGGAAAAAAGGGTTTATTATATTGAGCAATGTTTATACTGGCCCACTTTTTCCACATTTCTAGCTCCGAGACACAAAGTCAACTGACCAGAAATTGACCTTGCTGCACTTTTTGGCTGAAATATGTGAGCAGCAGCATCCTGACGTACTGATGTTTCCTGATGAACTCATCCATGTGGAGAAGGCTTGTCAAGGTATTTGGGGAACCTGTGAGTCCTTTCACACCATACTTACAGCACTATGATTCCACTTTAACTGCCATGACTCCACCCTATGGAATCATGTGATTTGTAGTTTATGGGTGGATATTTAGAATTTTCAGCCAGAGTTCCTCTGTCACCTTACCAAACCACAAGGATTTAATGGGATACTGTCATGACAGTTGAACTGGAATCATAGCACTATAATGGTGTGGTCTGAGAGGGCCTGTTTATCAACATGCAACTAATGTTGTAAGCCAAATATTTTTAATACAAAAAAGGGAAGGGAGATGAAGGCCCCCAAACCCCCAAACAACATCTAGAGAAGGCCCCCAGCAAGTTTTTGTGCATGTTTGTTCAATTTCCACTGACTCTCTCAGTAGGTGTTTCAGCACCTTTTTTATTTATCCATGTAACTAAGGTAAGAAACTAAGGATTTCTTACAACACAATCCCTGCTTATCAGAAGGTAGTACAAAACCAGTCATATTGGTCATTGTGACCAGGTTACTGCAAACAGTTGGGCTTTTGTGGGAATTGGGGAGGACCAAGCTTGAAAATGTTAGTAGAAGAAGATGCATTTTTCTGTGATGGTAGTAGCTGCCCTGTCATAAGCCTATCAGTTGAACAATACAAATCCTTTCTATGCTTGCTGGTCCACCTTTATTTATTTATTTATTTGGTGCTGTTGGTACAATAAGCAGACACTTCACTCTCTTTCATAAAAGTCCAAAACACATACCATAACCTGTAAATAAGCATTCAAAGCTGGAAAGGGGTGTGTTTCAGGGATGAGTGGTTTTGAAATTGTCTTTTTTGAAGGGTTGGTGTTTTCTTTTTAACTCAGATTTTGGATTTATCTATTAAAAAGTCAATCTCTCCTGTTGTTTCTTTATGTGGCTAACCAGGGATGGAAAAGAGGGAAGACCTTTATGAGTAGGATGACAGGAGAATTTCCATTATTCAATTCAGATGTCCTTTCTTTTCCTTCTCCATCTCTGTTGCCTTTTCCTGTATTGAAGTTTATGTTCCAGTATATTGAGTCAATGTCTAAAAGGAAATGAAGGAAGGAAAGGAAGGCATTAGAATATTGGCCGCAGATATCTGTTTTGTTCAGTGGTTGGGAACTGGAATTTGCAATCGAGAGCTATCTTCCTGGCCAATTTCCTTATGATAAACGTGTCCTTCCTATAACTAGTCCTATGACATAATGGCTTAATTTGCTCCCAGACTTTCCTTTGACTATCCAGTGCTTGAAACACTAATTATTACCTCAGTGCACAGGCTAATACATCTCTGATTTTTTTTTTTTTTTTTGGAAGGTATTCCTTTGTTTGTGCCTGAACCACATCTATTCCAATTTCTGAAACAGGAATCATAGAATCGTGCAGGTCACACTGAATTGCCCCCAGGTCACAGTTTCATAGTGAATTTGGAAATGAGCACACTGAAATTTGTATAGCTCCTGGACCATTTCAGAGTATGATTGGTCAGTCTTTTGTGACATGATTTGGATAGCCTGCTCCTAGAATATTGCTGGGTGTGAAAGCCACAAGTATAATAGAGAACCAAACCAAACAGTATTTTTATCATGAAGATGACAAAGGCTTATTCATGTGCAAAGCTTGGATGTAGCGTTGTAATCCTACATATGAGGTCTCATTAGTGTTGCCTCCTTATATTGTACCAACAGTAGAAAAGTTCACAACTGGGCCTGTTGGCTATCAGTGAATGTTGGGTGTGCTGATTTGTTTCCCACTTTGTTAGTGAGGCTGAAAGAGCAATCCATAACACATGGGTTATGTCCTCATGCCAACCTGGTCAAGGCAGGATCTTCAAAATTCTAAAAACATTGTAGCAATTGCTCTCCAACACCTCTCTCCTCTATTTTAATTCCTGCTTTGCCAACCAGTCCAGCAGTTTTCTTTCTCTCTCATTCAAAACTATTCTATTCTAAAAATTTTACGATTACATTATTAGAACAGCTATGTCATCTGATTTGCTAAGTAAGAAAAGAAAGCAGAAAGGATTGGAGGAAATTTCTAAGGATGACTGCTTGCCTTCTGAAGAAGCAAAGGCACCAGGCAGAAAGAGCTTTAGTGGCATTATCTACCCCCAAGACTGTGAGTAAGCAGATCACAGAGGGTGAAACCAATAGTATGGTTAAAAATTTAAGCCAGAAACCAAATGAATGACATAGTTTTGAGCCAGGAACAGAGTCACTGGTAAAGAAATATTTCTTTCATTAGTGAGAGTGAGACAGAAAGCCAGTCCTCCGTAGAAGCACATAACTTAGAAAAAATGCAGAGGATTGAGGCAACAGAAGATGCTAAGGTAAAAAGGGATAAAAATAAAAGTTAAAGCTAAAACTGTATCTTGTGAGTCCATTAAGAATACCGTAAGCAGAACAAAGCCCAAAAACAGAACAACAAAACAACTTCAGGTCACTATATTGAAAATAGAAATTCAACTCAGAAAGAAAGGGCTGATTCAAGGTGAAAAAAACAAGGAGTCAGCCAGTCAGGTGGTACCAGTGGCCAGCAGGATGCTATAATTGTTGTGTACAATGAGTCATGTTTACCAGAGCAACAATGGTAGAAATAAACTCAAGCACACAAAGCAAGTTTCTGCATTATCTAGTATGCATGATAGGGGGAACCTCCAAACAAAGATGGCAACTTACTTCACAGCCAACTCAGTATGAAAATCCATCAATGCAAATATGCAATTAAAGATTCATAGCAAATGCAAACAGAAGATAAACCATTTAGATAATTTGTCTCATATAAAAGGAAAATGAATACCAATATTGTTGCTGCACATCATTTAAACTCAGACTCTGGCTCCAATGATGAAGAGATGGACATTTCAGAGAGTGAATCTGAAGAAGATTCAGATAAGGAGTTTGAGAAGGGGAGAGACCAGTCTTTTTGAGCAGGAACATTAAAAAAGTTTTATTAAAGAGGGTGTTACCGTATATACTCAACTATAAGTTGACCTCATGTATAAGTCGAGGGCAGGTTTTGGTGCCAGAATTGTGGATTTTGATACGGCCTATGGATAAGTCAAGGATAATAGTTAGGGGCATGCAACAGTGGATTTAAAGGATGGGTCAAAGGAAAACACTGCCAAAGAACTTGCAAAATCCCAGGAGACATGATTGTTTGTGCTCATCTTAAAGGCTGGAGGGATGAGAGAGTAGAGAGGGGTCAGTCCTTTCAGGATGGATTACTCTCTTACCTTTCACCAGGGTATGGTTTCTTTTTTTGAGAGTTAAAGTACAGTACTTACATTGACCCATGGATAAGTCGACTCAGATTTTTGGGGTCAATTTTTTGACTAAAATTTCTAGACCTATACAGTAATTACTTTAGGCTTAACATTCATTGGGAAATTCAACACAGGAGAATTCTTTAGATCAAAGGAGGTCAAGTAAGTTTGCAGTGATATTGCAGCAAATATCAACACAGGATGTTGAAATTCAGTAGCAGAAATGTTTAAAAAGCTAATGGAGCATCACAAGTGGGAAAATCATTTGGTATTAAGGGGCTCACTAGTTATGGGGAAAAGCTTTATTACTTCAAGAAGAAGTTGATAGAGCAATTATCAATTCCATTGATCAGTGTTTCTGTATTGGCCCTTCTTGAAATTTGGCACTCCCAGGGGATGGGCACACAAATCTTAGAGATGTAAATGAAAAGATAATAGATTTGGCATCAAGGAGAGCACATGAAGCTTCAGCTTTGGCAGTTAGGGCATCATTAGCATTATCTATGTTTGCAAGGATAGATATGTTATGGGTGCAAGATGTTCAAGACACTGAGGATATATTTGTACACACTTTTCAAAATGTTACACAGGCTAAATAAGCTACTTCAGTATATAGCTAGCAGCTATGAGGCAACAGCATATTCTGCCAAGACAATTGCAGCAGTAGCTGTAGGAAGGAGATCCTTGTGGCTAGAGATGTTGATCACAAGGTTAGGACCAATTTAGTGAATATGCCATTCATAGATAAATCATTGTTTGGTAAAAAGGTTCTGAGTAGGGTGTTGGTGGAAGATAAAGTAAAAAAACAAGTCCTACTAACAACTCAGAAGAAAAATATAGACAGAAAATATTGTAGGAAACGTTCTTACTCCTTTTGTGGAGGAAGAAATTATCAATGGCAAAGAGACTTCAGGTCTTTTAAACCTCAATGGAGTAGATCCAGATTTCACTTTAAACAACAAGGACAGCAACAGTTCAGAAAAGGTGCTAATCAATCCAACAGAGGAGGAAAAGCACAGTACTGATTCAGGTGTATTATCAATGGGACGAAGACTTCTTCATTTTGGTTAGCATAGCACCAGATAACATTGGGCAAATGGCTACTGGAAATTGTGTCTATAGGTTACAACATTCAGTTTCAGAAAAGACAGAAAGGAAGATTTTTGCCATCACTGGTATAAAAATTTTTAGTGAAGAGGCAGATAGTGCAAAATGAGGCCAATCATTTGTAAAAAAAAATAGCAGCAACAGAAAGGGTACATTATTCTCTGTTTTTCCCTGTCCCCAAATGCAGTGGGGGATACAGGCTGATCTTAGAACTCAGGTATTTCAATGAATTTGTTCAATACAAAGATTCAAAATGGAGACTTTACAAACTATTTTGAACAATTTAGAGTTGGACAACTTCTTTATAGACTTGTGGGAAACATATTTGCACATACCAGTGAATCCAAACTGCAGAAGATTTTTTTCATTTTGAATACAGTGGTCATCACTAGCAGATCCAGGTTCTGCCAGTTGGACTGGCATCAGCGCCGAGGTGTTGGTACCTATAAAGCTTATCTGCATCAGCCTCAAGTGTTATTAAATACCCTCAAGTTGACTCCAACTCATGGTGACCCTGTGGATCATAGAATCATTGGAAGAGACCACAAGGGCCATCCAGTCCAACCCCCTTCCATGCAGGAACTCAAAATCAAAGCATCTCTTCTACAGGCTAAACATACCCAGTTCCCTAAGTCATTCTTCGTAGGGCATGGTTTCCAGACCCTTTACCATTTTAGTCACTCTCCTCTGGACACACTCCAGTTCTTCCACATCTTTTTTGAATTGTGCCCAGAACTGGACACAGTATTCCAGGCGGGGCCTGACTAAAGCAGAATACAGTGGCACTATTACTTCCCTTGATCTAGATACTGTACTTCTATTAATGCAGCCTAAAATTGCATTGGCCTTTTTAGCTGCGGCATCACACTGTTGACTCATGTTCAACTTATAGTCTACTAGGACTCCTATATCCCTTTCACACGTAGTCTCATTAAGCCCGGTGTCCCCCATCTTATATCTTAGTATTTCATTTTTTTGCCCTAAGTGCAGTACCTTACGTTTTTCTGTGTTGAAATTCATTTTGTTAGCTTTGGCCCAACTTTCTAATCTATTAAGATCATTTGAATTTTCATCCTGTCATCTGGGGTATTAGCTATTCCTCTTAATTTGGTGTCATCTGCAAGTTTG